>OY728141.1:272288861-273538861 GCA_963277665.1 Viscum album
AGGAGGTGGGTCATAGTCAAACATGGATTTATTTTTATCCTTGTTTGAATTTTGCAGGGGAGGTAATGACGGGTTAACTAAAGGGGCACCCAGATTTAGGAATGTCCTATGGTTCCGGGTATGAACAACATCGGGCCCAGTGTGGGATTCCTGTGGGAGGGAACCATAATCTTGATCATCTCCTCCCTCTATATCATTTCTTCTATGATCTGTGGAGTTTATGTTTACCCCTTTACAGAGGCATACCACATTGGGGGCAGTGTACTCAGTGCTGAATGGTAGGACGAATTCATGTGCCCTTTGGTAATTTTTTCCTTCCATTCTATTGTATTATTTAGGTATCCAGATGAAGATTGATCTAAATTTAGCCCTGATCTGACCTCATAATGCGCCTTTTTCTTGTAGGGTGTGAACCATAAGAAGAGGTGTAACGAGTAACTGCCCTTAACCTCATTCTTCCTAGATGGTGGAAGACCGACGTTTGTTGTGCGGGGATTAAACATAAAAATACCCCCAACCCTGTGGGAAGTGGTTTTTCCCATGAACCTATTGGTGCACTATGGACTAGATTTTCTAGTCTTATGTGGTTATTTTGATTTAAAAATACCCCCATCACTTGGCGTTGGGGTTATTCACTTATCGCGGCGATATCAATCACTATTACCACCATTTAAATTTCACGTACTCCCTCACGGGTGTGTTCTGAGTATGGAATTGGATCTCCATAGAGTCTATAGACTTTTGAAGACATGGGAACAACTTGTTGGTTGGCTTTCCGGAGGAAATAATCCTAGTGGATGTTCCTAGTTTCCTGACACAGAATCTTTTTGTAACACCCCAAGATTGCATAGTGTATTATTTCATCAAAATAATTCAATAACTTGCACTACACGCAACACCGAGTTCAAGTGCACCATGACTTACCAAACAAGCCGTTCAAAAGAGGTTATGAATAATATTAACTAAATTTTAAACTTTATATAATCCCTATAATTTTAGAATCCTTATTATGAGTTTCTTAAACATAATGTAAGAACATTTTCATTTTCAGTATTGCACTTTTACCAACTTTAATAGTGAACCATTTTTAAATCCAATATTTTAAACTTTTATATATTAGATTTGACTAAATAAATTTATTTAGAATGGGGACATAAAAAAAATCTACAATGTAACACACCAAGCTTCCACGGTACACTTCTCTTTGAATAATATAGTAGCGTGTGTTGTACGCAACATCGAGTTCTAACACACACCACAACCAATCGAACTAGCCATTATGAATAGTAATACCTACTTTTTTAAAATTTTATAAATTCTATCTCTTAAAATGGACTTCATCTTTGGATTAATAATATCAAAATTATCCTAGGGTGAAAGTTTTGTACTTTTCGGATAACTTTAATATTTTGATGAATAGTGAAAATTACTAAATTTTAATTAAAAACAACTTTTTTAATCAAAATAATTAATAGTGATAAATTATGAATTTGATTGGTTTTAAAGTATAATTAGAATATATTTTTACCATTTTATCCAATGGTGTTCATTAGAATTAATTTCACTATGAAATTGGACCTAAACAATTGTCAATCTTTTGATATATATTGTTTCTTAAAAACACTCTATTTGTTGTCGCAACAGTAATTAATTATAAAAATAATTAATGCAACTTATATGTTTGTAATTTTTTAAAATAGGCATCATTTTTTAATTCGGAATATCAATTATAGATTAGGTTGAAATTTTTTCATTGTTCTAAAAAACTTCAATTTTTGATGAATAGTGAAACTACTAAGTGGTAGTTAAAAACTGATTTTTTCATAGAACATAATTTTACCGCTTCTGTGAATGGAGTTTCAAAAATCCGAGAGACACGGTTAATATAGAGAAGTAAAATGTGGTTCAATGAGATGAAAATAATTTTTGGTGAATAGTAACTTTTTACTTTTATTTACCACGGTTAAAAGTAAATAGGGCAATTAAGGGTAAAAATGATATTAATATTACCCTAACACAAGTCCTAATTCTATTGGACAAGTGTATCTCGACCAAAAAAACCTTAGGAAAAAAATATTATCATTTAGGTCCACTTGGATTTGACTAGACATTTATTATTATTTAATTCAAAGAAGAGTTAAAAGAGTTAAAATCAATGTTTTTTACTAATACATTTTTAATATAAGGTTATACATAAGATAAATTCGATTGAAAATATTCATTAGAAAGCTAATAAGATTTCATAAATAAAGATATTTTATTTATAATTTTTAGACATTAAATAATTTAATATATTTATGACATAATGATGATGTAGTAATTACCATAATAGTGAAAAATTAAAATAATTGATATTATAAATACCCAAATAAATATAATTTGAGACTTTTAATGAATTACACTAATTTTCTAGGATAATATGTCATATTAGGATTTCTTTACGTGACTTTTTTAGAAGTAATAATTCTGTTATAAGTTTCACAAAAATCAACTATTGAATAGTGTCAAAATTGACATAAGAGTTTTTAAAAAACATATTATATTATTAATTTATATTAAATTCTTAAAAATCTAAGGATCGGCCAAAAAACTTATATAATGATAGGTGTATCATTAATTGATCACTTGGGGGTCTCTTGGATGTATATAGTATGTTTATTAACTATATAATATAAAAATAAAAAGTGACATGGTAAATGTCAAACTAATTAACTAAGAGTTAAAACTAAAACATAAGGTTAAATTAGTGACCCAAACCAATCTAAATTCTATTTGTTGAATGGTTTTCGACCTATCCCAACCTTAAATGTTTAATAATCAATTTTATAGATTGTGGAAACCGAATATGAATTTATTATAAATTAATATTTTTAGCTTTTCCAAAGGTGCCCCTCACCCCTCTTATAAAAGGGAACTCCTCCTTCTCATTTATTCACACATTGAAAGCATTTTGGTTATGCCAAACTCTTCCCAAATACTCTCCCAAATTCCCTCACTACAACAAGAGGCCTTAGTTTGATCAGAAATCCATCCTAAGGAGCCCTTTTGATCAAATCAAATGGAAGAACCCGAAGAAGATGTAATGATTTCACCACCCTTTTCCAAGTTCCTTTCTTCTTCCACTTCTTCATCCTTTGTTGTTACCATTCTAAAATAATAAATCCAGTATCATATATATTATGTGATTTTATTATAAATATGGTACAACCATATTCGGTATTCTATCCATCCTTTGAATAACATGTCACCATACCTGCGTACATACGGCTTACCGTCTCCACGTCGTGGTGTAATTGTTATTCAATATATTATTATTTGGATGGGTATAATAAGGATGTGTAACTCATGTAAATAATAAATATAACATGATAATGATTCTGTATATATGATATACCATCCAATTATATATTATTTTAATATCAAAAGAATGATATTGTTGCTCCTGCGTACGTACGGACTATCGTCTCCACGAACGCGATGAGATTCATTCTCTATCGTATCCATTCAAGTATAATTCTCATTTTATGATTAATAATAATATATAAGGACTTGATATCATTATGGATATTATTAATATACAACATATCCATTAAAAACATGGCTTACTTAACAAAACATGTAAAAGGATACGAGTCATTTAACACCAGAAACGACGATGATACTAAGATATTATTAACAAAGAAATGTTAAAAGATCATATATGATATCATATTAATATATTATATTCCTGTATAATTTAATAACAATTATTTCACCATTATACAGGAGTTTAACCAACCCTCAACCAAGGAAAAGTACAAGGTAAGGGTTTATTTCACAATCTCTTCATTATCTGAGGTTGTTTATACGTATTTACCTACTGGGATCTCTTTATCATCCACATCCATGTTCCTTAAAAATGTATTTAAAAACATTTTTACTATTTACTATTTAATGGGTTAAATTCATTTATAACCTTATGTGTTTTGAAAGGAATCTTTTCGTCGTTTTCCAAACAAGGCACTTTTATCCTTTTAGACAAATTTAAGGTAAGAATGTCTTTTTTTAACTTATACAATGGGTGAAGCTATTTACCGCCGTTATAAAATCATCAAATCTTCCCTTAGAAGCTTATAAGAATATTTTGAAAGATAATGTTTTATAATTATGTTAATTTTAAATGATTTCAAAATGAATATTTTAAGAATTTGTGAAAGGTACTCTTTATCAAGATCATAATTTTAGATGTTTTAAAGATTTATCTTTCTAAATATTTTTAATTAATGTCCATGTTTTCAAAATGATTTTAAGGATTTATTTATATGGACATTAATGTTTTAAAATTGAAACTCCTTTTAAATGTTTCAAAGTTTTATTGGACACTTTGATTGAAAAATATATTTTTAAATGTCTTCTTGACAAATAGTGTGACTTTTAAATGATTTTAAGAAAAAGGGGGATATTTCTCTCAAATATTTTTGATACTTATTTTCATCTATGTAAACATCCTTTATTATTCTTGATTAAGGATAATTTGATACAATACAATCTTCCATATTGTATCAAATGAGTTATGTTTGACTATGGATGTGCTATTTTTATACCATTCATGGTTTGTGGTTAAAGTCTTGACATTTTGTATGATAGTTTTAATACAAATGTTTATGTTATGTTTAAACCTATTCATATGAGGAATGAATTGGACTTAATAAGTGATGGGTGGGGCCCGCTATACCTTCTCGATGCATCGGTAGGTCTAATGAGACAAACTAGTGTCTTGGCACAAGGCCTTGACAAAATCTTATTTTTAGTCTTGGCACGGGGCCTTGACAATATGGTTATGATAGTCTGGCATTATGTATTCCATCATTTTTAAAGTGGTTATTGATATTGCATGTGATTGTTTTACTAATAGAATATCAATAGGAATAAGTAAACGGAATTATTTTATTTTATCTTTGCCATATTATACTGATGTTCAAGTTTAAAAGGCTTTTGTTTTATTTATAAGTTGCTTTAAGTGATTATGCTTATCTATGGAAGCTTCTGCTATATTGTTATCCTTACTGAGAATCTGATCTCACCCCATTCAGTGTTTTATTTTTCCCAGGATGAGAAGAAGTAATTTATGAATGAACTACAAGGATAGTATGAGGGGATATGAAGACAAGATGTTGTTTTAGTTTTTTAACCTTTTGATGTAATGTAAGACTTATGAATATATCTAGTGCTTCCAAGACTACTAAACTAATCATTTTTTCGAGACTTGATCCATTGTGATCATGCCAATGTTATGTAATAATGCACTGACTCTGGGTATCTAGGGTTGGGGCGTTACACTTTTCAATGGATTGATTCCTTTGGCCCTGATGCTTTTGATACTTACTCTGGGATGGTATTTGTTGAGTATCCCATCTTTTCTGAGTAATGGTTTCACTTGATTGTTCCTATCGATGATGACATTATAGGATGTCATTTCCAATGGGGCCACCTAAAAAAGCATGGGGTAATGTGTAAAGATCCATGTTCTCCCCATACTAGAATGGGAACTTCATCAGTAGTGTTTCCAATGAGGAGACAGAATTTATGAAGTGCATGGAAGCACACCAGTTCATGTTTTTTCTTTCTCCTTTCTGATCGTAGATTCCTTACGGGCGGGAGGGCTTCTAAGTTGATCAGATGGAGAATCTCCTCTATCCTTCTGACAAGGTCTACATTCCCATCATAGGGTAGGAATTAATCATACAGCTTTCTAATATTCATCCATATGTTGAGATGAATGTCATACATGCATTCCACCCGAAAACTCTCATGGTTTTTCTAAGTGAGAATTGGAAGTTGGCCAATACATAACTGGTACATTATCCCTGGCTAGATGTCTTCTCACATGAAATATATCATGTTTCTATTCTACCGGGATCTCCTCAACATGGTATGTCCATCTCGACTGCTTCATAAGAATTTAATTCCATGCCACCGGGCTTATGGGTGCCTCATTAATTTTCAGACATTGTTGGGGTGGCTCAGAAGATGAGCAGGGCCCTAGGCCATCCTCTGGTAGAGAAAGAATATCGCTCAATATAGATGCAGTACATGATGTGTCTGACTCCTTTCTGAGGTCATCATCATTGGTGGGATTTTACAATTTTTTTCCGGAAAAGGGAGGATGATCTTACAATTAAAAAAATTGATTATATAGAGGACCTTCGCAATTGGTGCTGCAATGGAGAGAGATACTATTACAACATGATTCCTGACTGAATGAAATGTATTTGCATCACATAACATGGTGAGGACCTCTAATGTAGGCTCTAGCAAGGGGAGGACCTTCTTATTACTTTATGCTACTGAGAGGAGGACCTTCACAACAATTTTCATTGCGGGGTGGGCCTTTGTAATGACTGTCATCATAGCGGGGACTACCGTCATGACTTGATACTTGGCAGTTTAGAGAATTTATGCAGTGTACATCCTGGGGAGGGCCTTCATGATATACTACAATGAGGGGAGGACCTCATTATTGTCTGATGTTACTATGGGTAGGACCTTTACAACAACTTTCATTGCGCAGAGAGCCTTTAGAATGACTGTCTTCATGGAGAGGACTACCATCATGTCTTGATTTCTGACTATAGGGATAAGCATATCTGTAGCGTATACCATATGGATGACCTTTAGGGTGGATGAAAAAAGGGAATGTCCTTCTTATTATTTGATCATAAGGTATAGGGGATGGAAACCCTGACTTGCATCATGAGATATTCTCTCATGATCTATCATTCTTAACCCATAGAGTAAGCCCCTATGGGTGATCTTTGGTGGAACATAGAGCTAATAGTAGCGAAATTGCGGGAATGACATTCAAAAATACTACATACACTTCCATAAGTTGGAAATGTAATGAAATGGTCTTGATCCTTTGTTGATATATGTTATTGAGGGCGTTAAGAACCCCTTCTTCCTATAGAGCAGGGCCATGTCTGTTCTCATCTTTTTTCAGTTGCCATTGGTTCATATCATTTTTGGGAGCACTATTATGGGTAATTGGGGACATCTGATATTTATAATGGTTATTATATACAGGCGGCAGTCTTTTTGGGTCTCATGATGTTGTTGGGATATGCTGTCAGGAATCTTGAGTTTTGATAGGGATATATTCCTGTCGTGGAGCAGCCACCACATTGGATCGGCGTCCCCTAGTTAGAACATGTATTTTTTCATGATATGGTTGTCTGTATGTCACGAGATATTGTCTTTGACAATCCTAGACTAGAGTTGGGATGCATAACTACTCTGAAGTGACTAACTCATTTTTATAGTGAGTCATTCAGTTTGAGGGAACCTGGTCATGGACCCTATTTCTCACCTTTGTCGTGGATGCAATGATTTATTTTCATGGTTGGAGGATATAGTATGGAATCAACATCTGATATTCCATCATTTATATGATTTACTAGGATATATCATTGGATGGAATTGGTATGAGGGGTCATTCCAATGTCGGAGAAGGATTTTGTGCCTTCTCGAGTACTCCATGAGTTTTCGGTAGATACTAGAACATATCATGTTCTGGGACAGAGGAATGAGTCTTTCACCAGTTATCATCTCTGGTTGCCACCATTCTTGACTGGTGGTCTTCATATTCATGAGAAGGGATTTTAATCCGCTCACTTTCCACCTTATTTTCCTCACGGTCCTTGTACGCATCTGCAAGAATTTGACTCTGTTGATATTTGGTAGCCACCCTATTTAGATGGCGGCTAATAAATGTATCAGTAGGTATTTGTGCCTGAGTATAGCTGTTTTCTGCCCTATATTAATGGTGGTATTGTTGTGAGTCTATAGATATTTGCATATTCTTGAATCTTGCCACTGTGTCTTCACGACAGGACCGTCGAGCACTAGAAGAAACATGCATGTGCTCATATTATGCCACATTATATCTATGGTGGGCTTGAGTGGAGAGGGCAGAGTAGTGTTTCTACCTGTTTAACACTTCCGTGTTAGTAAGTAAGAACTGATCCTCATGAACAAGGGTGATATTGTGTTCTTGTTTATATATTTTTCACTCTTAGGGGGCATCCCGAGGGGTCTGAGTCTCCTCAACTTTGGCAGGTTCCCTCGGCATTAGTTCCCCCTTGGTAGGAGAAGGCCTAGTCATCTGGTGATGGAGGCAACACTCTCTTGTGTGGGCCTATAAGTATTAGCTCTATAACGTTGAGATTATTTCATCATTACTGACTTCATATGCCTCCATAAGATAAGAGAGGTACTTATTGTCGCGTTTTTGGGACCAGTTCATGAAATGATTTGAGATGACCACCAGGGTCACCTTCTACTGGGGTTCCAGTAGCAGCTGGTGGACCATTGTAGATTGTAGGGATTATCTTGTGGCTTCCATCATTGGAAGAGTACCATTTCTATTGTTACATTTTATCACTATATTATATACCTATCATTAGTGACACTGGGCAGGTGAAGGGGTCA
Organism: Viscum album; assembly: GCA_963277665.1. Classification (NCBI taxonomy): domain Eukaryota; kingdom Viridiplantae; phylum Streptophyta; class Magnoliopsida; order Santalales; family Viscaceae; genus Viscum; species Viscum album. The sequence continues at coordinate 272,297,328 of OY728141.1, forward strand.
TGCCCTTCATTGAGGCCTCGACTGCCTTTGGGATCACTGATGTGTGTGTCTACATTTATCGTGGGGATGTTCTTTGGATCAAAAGAGAGCTCTAAAAGATCATAAAATATACATATATGGCATACAGTCCCCAAAAAATCATCAAAGAATCATTACACTATACATATTTATATTTTAAAAATCAACATGGCCCCCTTCCCCTTTTCTTTTGTTGTAGGGCCAAGGGTCCTGAGTGGGGTAAGACCACCACCTTGGTAATGGATTCATGTCTAGTTCAGATTTTTTTTCCGCCTCTGAGGTAGCACATGTTTCACGTAATGGGGTGAATAAAATGTTCTTATGTTCAGTATGCAGTTATATTTTAGTATTTGGGTAGAACTGCCGCCTCGGTTAAGGATTCACGTCGGGTTCACCATTTTTGTTCCATCTCAAAGGTGGCATGTGTATGGGTGGTGTGGAAATGGTCGACGCAAATCCTCACCCATCCCTTTTTTTAGAGATATGAGCTCTCATCAAATGTACCTTTCCTTTGTTTCTACTCGTTCAATGACATTATCCTTTAAAGAAGGATGAATTAACCCTACATGGACTATTTGTCCCTGTGGGAGATTTGGTGGGGCTAAAACACTTATGCAATTGGTTCTCATTAGATGTGACTTCATTGGATGGTTTCTAAATGGTCTATTCATGGAGCTAAGAATGGGCAATTTCCCTAGTATCCATGTTTCATTGACCTTCTTTCCAATGGCAGGCACTCGTCGGCTGACGATTTGGACAACGACACTTAAGGAATCCATTGGCTGAGAGGATGAGAGGTGGGGATCACCACACCATTCTGGGGGAGGATTGTTGCATGTTCTAGGGGTCTCTTATAGATTTAAGTTGTGTTCATATGCTTGTGAATACTTGGTTCTTTCCAAAAGAGTGTGTCTGTGGCCTACCCTTTGTTTTCAAAATCGTCGCAAGCATGCGTATATTTGATTCTACGGAGGTGATGCTGACTTGATCTATATTATAAGGCACTCTAGAGTTTATTTTCATCTAGGGGGGATAGAAAGTGACTTGATGTTGGGATAATACCCAAAAAAAGGGTGTCCTGCGTATCCTCGGGAGGGGAATCAAAACTCACATTGTTCAGAATGTGTGGGGATTACACATATAAGCTGCCCATTTGATGGGACATGATTGGGTAGACCCTTTAATATGGAAACCATTTTGAGCTAGATACTTCTAGTAGGCATCCTACATATCCTGTTTTTATTTGGAATCAGAATTATCATAGGTCAGATTTAATGGGTCTTATGCCAGGGAGATTCCCATTTGAGGGGGTATGGTTGCGTGGACCCTTTATGGATGTGCACCAATTTGAGATTAGGCCTTATGGTAGGAGTTATACGTATCCTGATTTAATCAGGAATTAGATTTCTCATAGTTCAGATTTTGTGGATGTTATAATCTTAACAAACATCTATGCCCGCGTGAGTCATGATTGATGTGATAAACAAGATTATTTAAAGGATTCTACAATTCACACATCTCCTCCCCTTTTGGTTAGGGAGGGAGAGCCTGCGGTGGAAGAGGATGGGGTGACGGTGGGAGAGGGCGCGGAGTAATGAACCTTTCCATTTGAGATGGCATCAATGGTCCTACGGCCCAAACAAAAAATATTGGGGGCTTAGCTGTGCGGGAGGGCCCAGAAGATCATTCTTGGAAGGGGAGGTGTTTCATCTTCATCAAAGGGGGGAGTGAACATAACCCTTTAGACTGATCACTATCCCACATTGAATGGGATTGCTAGTGATCACCTGTAATATCGAGAACATGGAGGTTCATGTTGGCATCCCATGGTTGGGCTCCGGGATACCATGGGAATGTAGCCTCACAAGAATTCTCGAAGCATGGACCATTGTGGGGAGGGTCATCGTGGCTCCACTTGTGGTGGGTATGTAGATCAATAGGGCACGCTGATACACTCGATGGTCTGATCGTATGGTTCTGGTGGCTTTGGAGGAGGATTTGGCCTAATTTTGGAGGATGGGTTAGCAGAGGGACCTTGGAGGAATGGATGGTAATGGTGGGGTGAGGTTGGAACTGGTGGAAATAATACCTGAAAACACCCCATTTTTCAAACTAGTTTTTCATGCGGCATGGGGAAGGCTCCAGATACCAAAGTTGTATGCGGGTAGAGGGGTCGTTCATGTACCACTGTGGTTTGCGGGAATGGGAATATCCCACCATGTACCAATGTGGTACATGGCTCACCATGCCGCATTGGGTTATATCTGCATAGCAAATTGGTACATGGTGTTGGGTTTAGTCCACATAGTGGTACGCTACACTGAGAACCATACTAAAGGAGGTTTTTGGGGTATAATTGTTCATGGGGAGTTCATTCATGCGAATTTTTTGGTTTATGGTTCACCAGTTAGGTTTGCGGTTATATTATTATTATTCAATTCCCCAATTTTATGGTCTGTGACCGGTTATACTTGTGGAGGAGAGGTTCATAGTCTGTGCTTCTCTGATGAAACAATATGGAATCCGAAGTGCTACCTCTAAATCTCCTTCAACCTTTCGTCATCTTTCCTTCTCTATATCTGTCTCCCTCTCTGTGACTCTCCATACTTTTTCTCTACTACATTCTAAAAGGAATAGAGTGATAATATCTATTGGGCACGTGACACCATTTGCAGAGGCCCAATGAAGCAATATCCTGACCCGAAGAATACTCGGTCAATCGGCATTTGTGGAGGCTTTGGTTTTCAATTATGGTTTAGGGAACCATTCCTGTTCACTTCATCCATGAACTGATGGGTGAAAAATTTTGTACACAGACTTTATTTACATGAATAAATCATATTAGCAAAGTGGTTCGTAGTTGTCCTTGTTTGCTGGCCATCACCTCGCATACCTGGCAGTTCACGGATCATCTCATATACCTGAACGTTCATGGATCGTCTCACATACCTAGCAGTTCTCGATCCATCTTCTCTGCGTACCTTTCCCATTAATGGTATGATGGTGTACTTAAAAACCTTGAATACATGAATTCATTCAAGTTCCTTAAAAAAAATTCTACTCAATTTTAGTCCTTTCTTCTTTATAGACTTCTAGAAGCACTTGCTTCCTCCTGCAAAGTGATCGTGGTGGGATTTTATCCACTCGAAATAATTTTCTAGACCCTACAATTTAAAGGATAGAAACAATCTAGAATCAAATAAATCATTATCTAAATTTTATATTATTTTCATAACACCTACAACCAAATAGTCAGGATCATTGACCATAGTTATAACAATAACATAATAATGGACTTCTCCCATTGGAATATTATCCTAAAGGTTCCAATGATTCTTGGAACATTAGTTTGAAACATTCCCTATATACTTGTAGAATAAAAATTTGATACTCATGGTTTATTTATACCCCTTTCATTCATGAGCTATATGCCCCCTTTCTCCACACATGAAACAAACTCTTATCCCCATTAACTATTTACATGGGTGTTTCATTCAATCATTAACACAGTTTGATATCAAATACTTCATATATTATTATTTTCATATTTTTTTATAGTGCTCAAATAACATATTATTTTATTATTTTTCGTTGATGATATAATACTCATAAAATTTATTATTAATCTTGATAGTATTTGATAATATATCATCATATATTTAGAAATTGTTTCAAAGAAGTTCCCATTAGAGACTCTACATAAACCCATAAATGATATGATCAATTATTCAATATGGATTATGTATATAGTCTTAAATATTCATAATAGAATTATAAAGTTATCCTCATGATCTAAAACACATTCTAGTTCCTTTTTCATTAATGTGAGAAACTACTCCTCTATTTTATCTTGATATGCTTGAGGAAAGTATTTCTAAAATAATTTCACATTAATATTTATAAATTATAGAATTTATATTTTATAAATCTCTCCATTTTTATAGAATATTGTCTCTTATTGATCATCATATCCTTCAAATAATAATATAATAGAATAAACTTTTTTTTCATTACATTCCATGGAAAATGAATTATTATTTACAGATTTATTCATTTATGCATATTCAGATGAATTAGTAGTTCCATTAATATATTGAGGTTTTCAACGCTTGAAGAAATACCTCATAGGTGAATTATTATTAAGAAAAGTATGTTAATCTATATTAGAAAGGTTATTAAGTATAACTTAAGTCAACTACCCAATCATTTTCAGGATCAACTCTTTGTTGGTTTCGGGTGCAATGGAAGCATGTGGATGGGTGTACCCAACATTAATTTTATCTTTAAAAATGATCAATATGAGATCCATCATGATGATAGAACTATAAATCATCACAATAGAAAAATGGAAGAAAATTATAAATGGAATTGATGGAATCATAAAGAGAATCATCATATATTGGTTATAATTAATTTAATTAAATAAAAAGAATTACCTTGATGGGATTCCCTCTTCGTTGATATTTATGGTCATGATCTAATGTGATATCTCATTGTGTCCTAGAATCCAAGTGTAGTATTCCTCTAGAGGTGATCTACACGTGCTCTGCGTATCTCTGGACATCACTTAAGGGATCTCTGGGTACTAGTGTGGACGAGCCATTGCTTGAGATGTCCACCTTCGATCACCTTGAGAGACGATTCCAAAGAAATCTCCTTGATCTGATGGAGAAGGATCTCTCTCATAACATGAGAGCGTTCATGGAGGAAAGAAATTATCTCATGGATTGAGAGCTTTCTCTAGATCTTTTGTACACAAACATAAAGAATGGATAAGCCTAATAAGAAAAATGTAATTGGGATTTATATTACTTAGAATAAAAATGAATTAATTACCCAAAAGCATTTACTCGTTTCATTTAATTCATAGTAAGTCCCGATGTCTAATAATAACATTGGAATATTATTAAAAAATGACATGTACCTAGTGAATTACAACTATTACTATGTAATCAAATAAATAATATTATTTCTCACAAATCCCTATAAAAACTACACAACATTTATATATTAGTATAAACCATGTGTACTTTTGTTTTTCCATTTTCGTTATTTTCTCCACCACAATTACTAAAACGTGACTAATGACTATTTACATTTTAAATAAATATCACAGCATTACTCACTAATAAATATATTATTTATACCACAATATATTATCTTTAATAAATACTGTTAAATTATATGTGATCAGGAATCCTTGAATAATTATTAATCCAAAATCAGGAATAATCTTTATTCAACATGTTAAATGAATATTTAACTATGATACTTAGGCACACTTATTGTGTGACCATATAGGCCTCTTTCTCAGTGGAATTAGGAGGAGGTAGCCTAATTTCCATGGTTAGCTTCTAGAAACATGATAAGACACCCATAGATAATGAAGTTAATGCCGAAATGATGTGTCACCTCATACGAATGATGACCATGTAATGTAATCCATTTGTCTTGATATCTCAAATCAATCAGGTTTCATGCCAGTTCCATCAGCTGATGAGCTCGAGTAATCATTCTTTGACTTTCTAGAATTTAACTTTCCCAATACCCATAATATACATGTATTTATTTTGGATATATCAATTCCATAAAAGGGCTTGAGATATGAACTTACATTATGGAATTGAAGGGACAAATCCTTTCTCACATTATATATTAATGCAGTGTTACTTATGATGCACCCTACTTATCAAACCTCACTTTGAACAATGTGTCATCACATTTTCCATCAATGTTTGCAAGTGCACGAGCTGTAATACCCATTAATAATAATCATAACATCTAAGGACCAATACACACATCTGCATGTATGAACATCTAATGAAACTATGAAATGTGGATTTCCTACTAGAAAGTCTCATTCTCATAATATCCTCAATGATATTACCAAAGGCGCCCACCATGATAAGGTTCTTCAATGTTTTATGAGTCATCACCTCAAATGATTGTATTATTTGGGTCTCTAAAATAACATCATCTAGATATTGATCATATATTCAATTATAGTGTTATGGTACTTTTTGGTTCTCATCATAGTAGGGATCTGTTATGACCCTTTAATTCAACAAAAATACATATGAAATTATCACATGCATTGACATGCAGAAGCACAATCACATTGTGATAAGGTATTTATTAATATTGAAATCCATGAATAAATGATTATCATAATGTACAATTTAGTTGGTTAAAGGCCACCAACTCCAATAATTAGTTCCAACACACTTTATATATTAGGTTTCTCTTCTAAGAAATCACAACATTTACTAAAGATATTGATTAAACGAATTCTGATATGATCCATATCCAATCAATCAATCATATTATGTTAGGTCATGATCATAAGTAATATTGGTCCATAAAATAAAAATCATAATTATGAAAAATGTTATCATATACCATTACGGATTATCATAATTTCCATTTTAGCTATGTTGATTTAAAATATAGTTATTGGGGTTCTAATGAAATTTCCCTTGTTATGAACTATAACACCCCAACTCCAAAAACCCAGAGTAATTTTTCACTTTATTACATAGTTTTAAGATAAAAGGATCACATTGTAAATATAAAAAAAATTAATCAGACTAAAATTCCATGCAATCAATAAGATGAGTTAAATGAACATTTATGCTTAAAATAAACACATCAATTGCATGGATAATAAAAAGTTATTTATTATTAATGAAATTTTATTAATCCAGACATTCATAAACATTAAATCAAGATAACAATCTTCTTATTTAGAATTATGATAAAATATACTCTCAACCAAGACATCATCGACAATAAATGGGTATGTGCCAACCAACTAACCATATATTATTATATGACTGTTATTTTATCTCATGAGTCTTGTCAATGAATATAAAGTCTTTAAATAATAGAGTCCCACCTATTACATTCAAATACAATTATTTCCTCATATTTTTAATGGTTAATACAATTGATTAAAAAATTTCATTATAATTCAATAATTATCATTATAAAATAAAGAATATGGAACATCAATATTTTCCAAGAAATTGAAATAGATTAATTAATAATATTTCTTCAATCGATAATGTATTTATAAATGTTATTAGGTGGAAAAATAATAACCGAAATGGGAATCATTCTGAATTCATCCATGATATTTAAAATATGGAAATGATAGAGGAAAATAATTTCTAATGAATAAAAGAGATTAATATTGAACTTGATAAAAAAAGTTAATAATATCCATAATAGAGCAATTAATTATTGTTAATGGATGATGGAAGAATATAGATTCACTAGAAATGATGTTTTTATAATAAAAAATTGAAAAATGAAATAGAAATTGTATTAATAAATATAATAATACTTGCTTGAAGATTCATGGAATAAAAAATTTCTAACTTATATTTAAAAATTCATTTCATTCATTTATCAAGTTCTTACCCATTTCTTTTTATATAATATGAAATAAAATGTAATAAAATATTGTGAAAAATATTTTATTTGGAAATAACCATGTAGACTTATAAATAAAGATTAAAAGAAAGGGTCAGTCATGATGGAATGATTTTTTTTCATGCGGTGTATGTCAATTCAAATATTAGGTTCACACCTTTTTAAAAAGTACATTGTTTGGAAAACAAAAAATGGAATACAATTAATTTTTTTATCAAAAATAAAATATCAGTAAAATTTACATTAATAAATCACTATAGAATAAAAAATATATACATAAAAACATTTTAATGAAATTAATAACAAATAAGAGAATGAGTTGGAAGGAAAAATTGAAAATAATATATCTAAATTTTTGTCCCTTAAATGTAACATAATTGTGGATTCTTCTGCCAAAAAATGAATATATGGAAAATATATATGTAAAAGAAAAAAATAAATGTATAAAAAAATATTTATTGATTAAGGAATTAGGATAATGTAATTTTCCTATTAAAAGTACAAAACTAAATAATCCAAAAATAAAATTAGATTGTAACAAAAATCCATTGCCTTGGGTTTTTGCGTAGTAATTTTTTTTATCATCCTATATGAAGAATTAAAATTAATTGTATATCTCCTTGATAATGATTTTCATGTATATTAAATTTTTTAATGACTATTTATAATTATTTTAAATACATTCATTGAGTATTTCTTTCTTATGTAACAAAATTCTGGTTGTTGAATCAATTTCAACAAAATTACATCAGTTTATTATTGATAGTTAATGATATCATGAAATAGTTCCATCATGTGAAATTTTTTAATAATTTCAAGAATTTGTATTTTTATTATATAAAATCGTATAATCATCATTGTATTGTGGTAATATAATAATTAATCTGATCCCTTCATAGAGGTTGAATTCCATCCGTATGGACACATGACATTATAATTTTTCATCATGTTTAATGGAAAGAAAGTAAAAAATATATTATATTTAAATAATAATAATTATGTTAATAATATAATATATATTTCATTAATTCAAATTTAATATATTACATGTAAAATTGTGTTGAAAAACGAAATACACTGCCCTGTGGAGATAGTAACTTGTACATACGCACAAACGACATTGTAATTTTTGATAGGATGAAATGGTGGTGAAAAATGGTTGTATCATAAATATAGTAAAATGTTATTATATTGGTGATATTGGATTAATTATTTACTGGTAGATTCAATATATTTGGATGAAGTATAAGAGGAAATAAACATTGAAATATTCTGGTAAGTAGATCACCTCTTCTTTGGTAGACCACCTTTGGATTGCACCTTATGCTTTATTAGGTTAGTATTTGGGTAAGAAAAACAGCTCAAGATTGAAAGAGAGGAATCTTGGAATGATTTTTATTAGTATTGGTTAAGCTAAATGGATCAAAGAAAATTAAAATTGAGGAGAATAGGTTTCCATTTATAAGTTAGGGGAGGGAGACACATAGAATTATTTAAAATATTTTAATAATAAAAAGTCATTTTCTTGTGAAAGTGGGTCCCAATTATAATATATTCAAAGTTAATATGTTTAATTTTAAATTAAATCTAAATAATGAGACATTAGAAAGTGTTTTTTATCTATAATCATTATACCAATATTTCTAACCCATTTTACATATTTTCCACATTTACCCTTATGTGAGGAGATAAATATTTATCTTGGTTACTATTAAATATTGATGAAAAATAATTTTAAATTATTACAAAATATTTACAATTTTTATTCCAAATATTGAATCTATTTTACATGATTCATTTCCTATATATGGTATAAATTAATTTTAATATATCTTCCCAATATGAAATGAAACACGTTTTAGAAAAAATGATTATATTAAAAAAAATTATTTAATTATAAAATAATGTATAATGTTGATTTAAATTTGATTAACATGATTTTGTGAAATAAAATGCGAATAAATTTCCTTACAAACATAACCAAATCATAATTTAACATTATAAATACATTATCTAGAAAAAAACTACAATATTTTTCATATGAAAAATAATTACATGGATTGTGATAATGATTAGCCTATGTTTCAATTATCAACATTATATTTTTATATAAATTATAAAAAATCATTAGTATTCATTTTTCATATATTTGTGTATGAAAATTCATGTTATTATTATATAATTACAATAACCATGGTCTTACAGTTTTGTAAAATCAATACTTTTCACTATTTACCAAAAAATCATTAATTTTTGGAAATTAAAAAAATCAAGATATATTGTTTAATTTATGAATAAAAAATTTATTTTACTTTATTAAAATCATATTTTTATTCTTTTATAAATTAAATTTAAATCAAATTTTAGAATAAAGTTATCTATATTTTTTATGGTTTTTTAGAAAGAAATTCTATGTGCATTATCATATTCATCACTTGTTTATTTTTTATAGTGTTTATATTTTCCACATTAATATGTTATAACATAAATCTCTTTATATTTATAGTATTTAGTTGTTAATTTAATGTTATTTATTTATGTAGGTTATGATTCGAAAGTACCACAACATTATGTGTAATTCTATAATCTCATATTTGTTAATAATTTTGTGTGTGTTATTTTTCATTTGAGTAATTATATTATATATTTTTCTTAAATACCATATATTGTCTTCTCAACATAGTTTCCATTGATCTTAAATTTTTTCATTTCTTTATCAAGGATCAATATTCATGATGAATTTGGGTCAAAAAATGGAATGTCATTGTTTAGGGATGAAACCTAATAGAAGAAAGGGAATCAACATCCACAGTCAATATATGTATTGATCTACTAAGAAAGATAATATATAAATAGTTGGAACTAAGAATATCATATCCATATTATGAAATCTAATCTCGGTTATTATTAATAACCTTTCTTGTCTGGATTAACTTGTTGTTATGCATCAATATTCACACAATTTGGGTGACTTAATATCAAAAAAGTTATATCGTTAATGGAAATACTAATACAATATTAGGTAAACAATGAAGAATATATGTAAAATAGATATTTATATCCTTGATAATTAACTAAAGGTAATTTTTTAGTTATCTACTTTATTTTTTAGAGGTAGATGCTAATCAATTTTTTTAATTGATCTACAACATGATTTTTTTATTAAATATAATGTATGGTATGGATAAATATTCAATAAATATTAATTGAGAAATACATTACCCTAGAATAATGAGGTTAAATGGGTAAGAATTTAATCACGTTAACGTAGAAAAAATAAGTAATTTTTAGTGTGTAAGATGTTAAATTTACACGTTTAGCGAGAAATGTTGTGAACTACATACATAATCTAGTAATAAGGATTCATTATTTCATTGAGAAGATTAATACAAGCCTCCAAAGTGAATTGGTTTGTCACAAAATTAATCACATGATTATATATTATAAAGATCCATCCATAAATAGAATCAATTTTAATGGTGTTATATCATCATGGGAAATTAAAAAAAGATGAGGTTTATTGAGAACTAATAAAAATGAATTGTGTCAATGAAAAAGAATGTGAAGACATGATTTCTACAATGTGATAATAATGGAAATAAACACCCTAGTACGTGCTTGATGAGAAAAATGAATTTGTTTCATGTGTAAACAAATGGGTTATAGGGATCATGAATGTAGTGGAAATTAAGAAACAATTATTATCTAGTGATTCATATGTAATGATATGACACTACTAAAAAAGTCCTGAATCCATTCTAAAATAGGCCGTTTTCAGTGAAAAAAAGTGATGAGAATAAAAGAATGATTAAAATACCTAGGATTTATCTTTGAAATAAAAGTGCTAAAATAGTGACACATTATTGATGCTAATAAAAGAAACCATTATCAGTGCTTATTTAGGATATTACAAAGGACACCCTTTATTAGTCCTAAAATAACATTGATAAAGGTGGTCCATTATTGGAAGTAGATTAGAACTGATAATGGATCCTTTTTCATTAATTTTAATATTAATGATAAGAGATCCCTTATCTGCACTTTTAATCACTAATAAAGGATACATCTCTTATCCATTCATATAGCATAAACAACAGGGCATACTATTATAGTTTCTTGTTAAAATTATAGCATGTCATTGAATAAAAATTTAAAAAACATGAAAAAATATATAATTTATTTGAAATAAAATTTACAAAAAAAAATAAAACAATAAAAACTATGTTATAGACATTTCAAGGATTGTTTTTTTCAATTATATTATTATGTAAAAATTATCACATAATTTCAAAAACATCAATGTTCTTTTATATTTAACCCCAAAACCCATCCCATGATATTAGTTTCCAAAAAACACCAAAAAAGAGAATTAGAATGTACCAATATAAGAAAAATAATTCTTATGTTAGTAATACTATAATGATATAAATTTAACCCAAAGTGTAAATTTGAACCTAAAAATATATACTTTGAGTCATATGTGGAACAAAATGTATCATATTGGGTTGTGGTTGATTCTAAAATTCTACAAAATTTCCTTGTATTATCAAAATTAGGTTACCTTGAATTACCTCTCTTATATGGGGACAAAAAGTCATTACTGACAGGATGTAATTAAATATAACATTCTTTTTTAGAACAAGCCTTCAAATCTCATACCATTTCTTCTTCACATTCATGCAACACATCTGTTAAAACTACATAAATAATTATACAAAAGAAATGATATGGAAATAAACTAAACAATAGCGGAAATAAAGATAATAAAAATTTATTAGGACATTTTCTCATTTTAGGTTATCTGATTCACATTTTAAACGAAATGGAATTTATATATTAAAAACACATACGTCGAGTCATATCGACCATATTTGTTTATCAATTGATGTGATATCAATTTATTTTTAACACAAATGAATGTTGGATATTTTTCAATATGTTTTAAAACAATCCAATCTCAGTTTCTTTTTTCTATATATATATGTTTTACACTAGAATGAAACATTTATATTGAAAACACAAACTTTGAGTCATATTAGTCACATCATGTGTGAAATTGATGTATGTTCTATTTCTTGACATCAAAAACGAAATATGTTAACTTTTATTAATACTTGAAAACAATTCGATCTTGTTTTATATTTTTTTCTTATTGGATGTATATTTTAAACTAAAATGACACTTTTTTATTAAAACCAAGTTCATCGAGTCATATAAAACACATTATGTGTGTAATGCCTCGACCCCTCTAGGATGGAGTCAGTGCATTACAAGTGATATTGAAATGGTTGGAAGGAATGAAAATACCAAAATAATGGTCACTTTAATAGTCTTGAAGAAACTAGATACATAGATTTTACTGAAATTACATTGGAAAAAATTACAAGATACAAAACATAACAAAAACTAAAAACAACGTCCATAAGAACTCAATAAACGATCTCCTATTTTTCACCTGTTGAAACTAAACAATGAAATAGGTGAGATAAAATGCTTATTAAGGGTTATAAATATCGAAAGCATGAATAAAATAATATTTTATTCATAGTAAATCAATATGGCTTGGTAAATAGAGGAAAAACTTACACCATTAATAAAATGAGAATGAAAATGCATCCACTGTTTTGTCATACTGAAAACGTCATGGATAGTAATAACTGATATTGAAAAAAATGATTATTATTTAGATGTCATGTATCTGGCACATGAATCCATAATACCATAAAAACTATTTACTTCTATTGGTAGAATCCTGTCTGATTTTTGGAAACAAAATCGAAGGGTTTGTTGCCAAACTGATTTGTCTCATGAGACCTACAGATAAATTGAGGGGCTATAGTAGAACCCACCCACCACTGCATGTCTAAATAATTATTTATACATTGATTCAATAAAATAGTAATATTATTTTTCAATATCTGTATAGATTATAGTATATGGATTCATCAATATTTCTATAATTAAAATAACATTCCAAATAAACACTGTTTGTAAAATAGTATACGGTTTAGACAACAAAAATATCCATGATATGAGATTATGGATATTTAATATATATAATTTCAAAATAAAAAGTGATCTCAAATGGGTATTGGGTACACAACATAAGGATTAATAGGTTCACAATACAATGTTAGCCACAACAAAGTAGTAGTCGAGATAAAGTCTCTTACCACAATGTAATCGGTCGAATCAAGTGACAATAACTTAATAACCATAAAATGAGTCATTAAATACAGTGAATATAAAAGGAATAATTTTATTATATATAAAATGGATGTCAACATATACCACATACAAGAAATAATTGGTGAACAATGGAAATCTCACCGAAATCAAAGTGAGATGAGAAACTCGTTACAAACATTTCAGAATGGTAACGAGTGATATTGAGAGGGATTAATGTAAGTTAAAGAGGTATTTATTTATATATATGTCACCCGGGAAGTATGGGAAAGGTGAGAAAACATTCCCCATTATTATGAATTTAAAATAAAAGAGCACAACATAGGAGAGATTCATGAACAAAAGTGAGATAGAGGATCCCTTACCTTATGCTCGAAGGTGTTATTGATTATTCTTAATGACCTGAATAATACTATTTAGATTCATTACATAATAATTACAGAACCTGATAAACATATACATGATATTTTATGAACTTATTAGGTTCATTTGATGGTTTATGAGATTAAATTTTATTGTTTTGATAGAATTTTCTTCTTTGGTTTTCATGATTCGTTTACTTGTATTCATTAATGGTTGTTTGTTTGAAATATGGTTAAACATATAGAATTGTTAATATAAATTCATATTTTCATTAAAGAGATATAAATTATTTTATAATTATTCTGGACAGATACCATGAAGATGACTCATTCGATGAGTTACGATAAACACTCGGATCTGGAATTGCGATTTTGTACACAATAAACTTGTTTTATATTATTATTCCATATTACAAACGTGTAATGATAATAGAACATTAATAAAGATAAAATACATATATAATATCCCAATTCAACCATTTAAAAGGTTTCATGACTAGTATTTAAGATAGTAATACAAATTAAAAACAAGTCATCCTTGAGTGTGATAAATTTACACATCTCAGACGGTGTTTGCATTTATTTTACAAAAGGAGGAAAAAATGAGAGATTATGATGAAATATTCCATTAAAACAATGAAAATCTAGTATATGTAAGATAATGGAATTATTATGGAATTTGGATTAGGGGAGGTGATAAGGGAGATAAAAATAATGGAACTTTGTAAAAAAATTGAAAGAATGGAGAAGGATGGTTCACCTCTTTAGTACTCCCCCTTGAGAATCTTTTAATGGACTTTGTTTTTGGACTTTTGGTGAGACGTGAAGGTCTTAGACTTGGGGAGTGGTCTTGGGAAGAGTATTTCATATAATTTTAGCAATGATTGAAGCATGAGTGGTGTGGGAGGAAGAGGGGGTGAGTGGTGGTTTATATAGTGGAGGGGATTGGAGTTTTCTTAATATTATCATAATTAATTTATTATTTCATCTCACGACAACCAATAGTGAGTATTCCATGACCAAGAATAGTAATATATGCATTTGAATTCGAAAAAATTAGGCTTACATCAGTATATAATAACCAATGACTCAATAAATTCCTTATTTTACATTTTAGTAAATTATTACATTTTACTATTCATCAAAATATTATGTATTACTGAAAAATTCCAAAAATTCACCCTAACATTTTTTCAACATGTAGAATAGAAATATGAAATCCATTTTTCAAAAAAAAATCCTAAATATGATTAATTAAATATTTATTTAAAATCATTATTTAATCGAAAAATATAAACACTTAAAATATTCATCTTTGTTTTTAATGTGCTTCAGTTCACTCATACTCTCAAGGGTATGAATACCATTCATAAAAGTAATATAACTATTCATAAGGGTAAGTTACTATTCATAATGGTAGGTTACTATTCACAAAAATTATGTTAATTATATCAGATTCTAATTATCATCTTGATCACAACCGTGTATATCAGATTTTTAAAATTCTGTTTGTAGAGTTGGAAAATATATGTTTAATGGCAAGGTTATAGATATATCCTATAAGTAACAATGTTTTGATCCATATAGGCTTGGTAATTCATGAAATGTAGGCTATTAATAGAATGTATTTAAGAGAAACATACCTTAAAGTTTTTTGGGTGATAAATTATTCCCTCCTTCAGAAATTTTTTCCTTGAAATTCTATGTATGAAACTAACCAAAAAGATGTGGGTGATTGTTTCTAAAAACATCCTCAGGTTCACCTGTTTCTTTCTCCATATTCTGGGCTCTCCAAAGAACATTTAATAGATGAGTTTTCTGATTTCTCAATACCTTCTCCCTTGTTTCATGAATCATGATAATCTTTTCACAGCATGAAAAATCAAGTTCTCGTTCAATTTGTTCAGAAGTGAGTACATGCGTTGGGTCTGGCATGTATTTATTTAACAACGACACATGGAACACATCATGAACTCTAAAAAGATTTGGCTGCATCACTAAACGGCAAGCTACAGCTCTAATTCATTCCAGAATTTTAAATGGTTCGATCTACCTATGGATCAGTTTCCCTTTCTTACCAAACCTTAATACTCCCTTCCATGGATACACTTTCTTAAATACACGATCTCCAAATTGGAATTTAATGTCTTTTCATTAGTTGTCATCATAACTCTTCTTCCTACTTTTGGATTCTAAAATATGGGGTTATTTTCATCACCTTTGACATGGTCTCTTCAATATGTTCTGGGCCAATAAAATTCCTCTCACCAACTTCTTCCCAACAAGTAAGAGTTCAACATCTATTTCAATGAAATGATTCATATGGAGCCATATGAATACTGTATTGGAAACTATTTTTTTAGGTAAATTCCACCAAATTCAAGTATTTATCCCACATACCTTGGAAGTCAAGAGAGAATGAACTCATCATGTATTCGAGAGTTTTAATGGACCTTTCAGACTGTCCACCAGTTCGAGGGTGATAAGCAGTACTCATATCAAGCACAATATTCAATGATTTCTAGAGACTTTTCTATAATTTTGATGTAAACTAGGGATCTCAATTAGACACAATCGATAGAGGTTCACCATGATGTCTTACAACTTCATTAATATAAAGTCTTGCCAAGCGCTCAAGTGTAAAATACTCTCTTATATGAATGAAATATACTGATTTTGTGAGCTGATCAACAATTACCCATATTGCATCGTTCCTTCTAGGTGTCCTTGGTAGTACAGTGACAAAATCCATCATAATGGTATCCCACTTCCACAGAGGAATAAGTAGATGATGCATCACTCTTTTGGGATGTTGTCTCTCTACCATCACTTGTTGACAAACTAGACATCATGGCACATAGTCATAAATTTACAACATCATATTATCCCACCTAAAATATTCATTCAGATATCTATACATCTTGGTGCTACCTAGGTGTATAGAAAAATTTGAGCTAAGATCATCATCTAATATATCGCTTTTTATCTCAGGTACAGATGGAACACATAACCTCTTCCGAAATTTCATAAATCCTTCTTCATACACAAATTTATCCAGTCTCCCGTCCTTAACTACATTAATTTTCTTGTGTATATTCTCATCATCATATTGATAGATTTTTATATTCTCTAGTAAACATGGATTAGAAATCATTTGAAATTGCAACGATGATTCCCCTTCTTTTACAATTCCCATATCCATCTTTAGTATATCCATGAATATGAGATCTCGTTCAATCCTCATTTGAGTCAGAAGTCCATGATCTTTCATGTGTAATGCATCTTCCACCACATTTGTCTTTCTTGGGTGGTTGTGTATTGAAGAATCGTAATCTATAAGTAACTTGAGCCATATTCTTTGCCTCGTGTTGAGTTCTTTTGGTGTGAAAATGTATTTCATACTCATATGGTCTGTCTGAATCTCACATCTCTCTCCGTAGAGATAATGTCTCCATATTTTCAGAGAAAATATTACAGATTCTAACTCAATATCATGAGTTGGATAATTTTTCTCATTAGTCTTCAAATTTATTGATGCATAAGAAATAACATTATCATTTTGCATAAGGATACAACCCAATCCATTATTTGATGCATTGATGTATATTACAAATCCATCACTTCCAGATGGATGAGTCAAAATTGGAGCATTGACAAATGTTCTTTTCATTTCTTTAAATCATTTTGAAGTATCTTTTGTCCACACAAAAATAAATCCATTATGTGTGAGCTTGGTTAAAGAGTCATTCAGTCAGGAAATATTCTGAACAAAACGTCGATAGAAACCTACTAAGCCAATAAAACTGCATACCTCAGTTATGTTTTTTGGCATGGGAAAATCATGAATTTCCTTTGTCTTCATAGTATCAACTAGGATTCCATCCTTAGAGGCAACATGTCCTAGAAAAGAAACTGATTGAAGCCAGAATTCTCACTTTCAAAACATCCCATATAATTTATTTCTTCTAAGAGTTCGTAGAATAACACGCAAGTGATTCTAATGGTTTTCATATACTTTTTAGTATATGAGGATATCATCGATGAATACCAAAAAAAAGTTATCAAGATATTCCTTGAAAACTCTATTCATAAAATCAATGAAAATAGAGGGGGAATGTTTCATTCCAAAAGGCATCACTGTAAACTCATAATTCCCAAACCTGGTCTGAAATATTGTCTTACAAACATCTTCCTTCCTCACATGCAACTGATGATATCCAGATCGAAGGTCAATCATCGAAAAGAATAGATATCCATTAAGTTGATCAAATAAATCATTAATCTTGGATAGAGGATACTTATTCTTTATTGTAATAGCATTTATTTATTTGTAATCAATGTAAAGCCTCATGGATCTATCATTCTTCATGACAAAGAGGATAGGGGATCCCCATGGAGAAACACTGGGTCGAATAATTATGTTTTAACTGAAATCCTCTATTAATTACATAGTTTCCATTATATAGGGATTCTTTGATATATGTATTGAACAAAGAATTAAATAAAATGAGAAATCAAATTCCCGCTCTGGAGAATATCAAGGTAAATCCTCTGGAAATACATCAATGTACTCTTGGGCTATGTGATCATCTTCAATTTAAATATTTCATTACTCTACCATAGATATTGGGTTATCTTCCTCTCCAAGTATTGCATTTAGTAGAGCTACTGGGGGTGGTTCTAGATAAGAATCTGATGGAGGTGTTTCTTCCCTAAAGACAAGGTATTCTACAACATTTTCAAAAAAATTAACTTCCTTCTTCATAAAATAAATCATCACATCAAAATTTGTAAACCAATTCATATTGTGAATTATAAAAAAGTTAGTCATTGGTATGATGACAATGTTGGGAACTAAATCATGTTTTGGTGTCTGGAGTGGGACTAGTCGAGAATCCTTTGTTGTAATGATACACCCCCTAAGAGAATTGACTGAAAACTCATTTATTAAATCAAATTAGACATATTTAATTTCAATGGAAAACTAAGAAGATATAAATGATTGTAATGATCCATAATCAAATAAATTATTGGCTAATTTTGACTAAACAATTAAAGTACCTTCGAACACATCATTAGTAACTTTAACCTCCACAATTTTAATTGTATCAGCTATTCCATTCCCTCTTGTCCTTTTTCAAGTCAATTTTCCATGTCTATTTTGAAACTCATTTAAATAGTGTCCCATATCTCTACAATTTTAGCATTTAATATCATTTAATTTTATCTTCCCCATGCATTCATCAGATCGATGACCCTTTTCTCTATAGTTATAGCAGTCTCAAATGCCTTTCACGAATTTTTCAAGATGATTCCTTCCACATTTCTCACATGATGTGGATAGATTTTTTCCTTTGATCTTATTTGATGCTTCTACTTTTACTTTGTTATCAGAGTTCCACTTCTTATCTTGGTTTCCTTTGAATAGATTTGATCTAGCAAATTCCTTCTCTGTTTTTATTGTACTAGATACAATTTCATCATATGATGAAAATTATTGAGAATCTAGTTCCCTTCTATGACATGGCTTAGGAACATCAATTTAATGATCAATATTGTCTAATGAGTCATGTACGTTATCTAAGACATACATGGATAGCCTTGTGAAGGTATCCTCATACTCTGTAACACTATCTTCTTCTCTTTGCTTCAAGCCAAGGAATTCCCTCTTCATTTCAGTTTGTTGCTCAAAAGGGAAATATTTTTCAACAAATACATCTGTAAAATTCCTCCATCCCATATATTCTATTTTTTCTTCCTCTGTGGTATTCTGGATCAAATACCACCATTGATCTACATCACCCTTGAAACAATATACTTCCAGAACTACCTTCCCATTTTCATTGCATCATAATGCCATGAATATCATTTCAAGTGACTTGATCCACTGATCAGCTACCATTAGATTAGTAGTCCCACTAAAATATGGGGGATTCTACTGCATGAAATGATCCAACATAGGTTTAGCATGGTTATTCATCACAACCTGAGTAATTTTTCCCAATATGGTAATAATCTGATCTGCTCCGACATTTACTATGTTGACTGGCTCAATGGGGAAATCCCTACATTTTCCATGAGTATTGATTTCCCTTCTTCCATTAGTCTCCATTTATATATATTGGCACACACTCAATTAGGGCATAAATCATAAATAGAAATAACTTAATAAAGATTTAAATTCTATGCATAGCTAATCTCGTAAACATGGTTTCTCTGAGGAAAAATATTTATTTCAATCCTTCATAATGGCTTAAAAATAAAATATGAGTTATCCTATGAATATCCTTCAATAGTGTCCTAACCAAGAGTTTAGCAAGGCCCATTTTCATGTACCAAGATACCCAAGGTCAAGACCAAAACTCCTTTTCATAGTTTTCACTCCAAGGTACATCTGTTCCAGATCCATCTCTACCTGATCGTATCCAGACAGGGATGTATTTGAAAGAAATATTCAAATATTCTATTCATTAGAAAAAATACCAAGATGTTCTTGTACATTTATCATGAAATTATACCTTAGGTCCTTGTTCCAAATGATATATTTCCAACTCTAGTTTCCAAGTATCCTACTAATCTTCCTCTGATACCAACTGTAACGCCCCAACCCCTCTAGGTTGGAGCCGGTGCATTACCTGTGATATTATCTTGGTTAGAAGGAATTAAAATCCAGAAGGAACTATCAGTTTATTATTCTTGAAGAAACTAGATACATAGATGTTACTCATATTACATTGGACAAGTTTACAAGATTCAATACATAACAAAAAAACTGCATCTACAAGAACTCAATAAATGATCTCCTATTTGTCACATGTTGAAAGTAAACAATAAAAGGGGTGATCTCAAATTATTATTAAGGGTAAAAAATAGCAAATTAATGAATTCAATAACAAGTGAATCATAATCAATCAATATGGCATGGTGAATATATGAAAAACTCATACCATTAATAAACTGAGAATGAAACTACATCCATTAATTTTTTCATAGCGAAAAACTCATGGATAGTAATAACTTATAATAAATAAATAAAATGATTTTTATATGGACCTCATGTATCCGGCACATGAAACCATAATATCGTAAAAATAGTTTAGTTAAATGGGTTGAAACCCGTTAGATTTTTGGAAACAAACTCGAAGGGTTTGTCGCCAAACTAATTTGTCTCATTAGACATTATGATGCATCAAGGGGATATAGAAGGCCCAACTCACCACTTCATTTCCAAATATTTATTTATATATTGATTCAATATAAAAGAAATATTTCTTTTTCAATATCTGTATAGAGTAGGTTATACAGATTCATCAATATTTCCCTAATTAAAATAACTTTCCAAATAAACACCGTATGTAAATTTGTATATGGTTTAGAAAAAAAACATATCCATGATATGAATTTATGGATATTTAATATAAATAATTTTATAATGAAATGTGATCTCAAATGGACAGTTGGTACACCACATAATGATTATTAGGTTCGCAGTACAATGTTAGTCACAACAAAATATTAGTTGAGACAAAGTCTATTTCCATAATGTAATCAGTTGAATCATATGACAAAACATAATAACCCTAAAATGAATCATTAAATACAATTAATATAAAAGGGAATAATGTGATTATATATCAAATGGATGTACACATATACCAAATACAATAAATAAATGGACAACAATGGAAATATCATAGAAATGTAAGTGATATGAGAAACCCCTTACAAACATTTTAGCATGGTAACGAGTGTTATTGCGAGGGATTTATGAGTGGTAAAAGGGTATTACATTATTTATACGTCACAAGGGAAGTATGGGGGTGATGAAAAAACAAACCCAATCAATATGAATTTAATATAAAAGAGCACAACATAGGAGATATTTTTGAAAAAATGTGAGAGAAAGGATCCCTTACCTTATTCCGGAAGGGGTTCTTGATAGTTCTTAACGACCTATTTAATCAAATATAGATTCATTAATTAATAATTCCAGAACCTCATCAACACATTATATGATGTCTTATGACTTTATTACACTCATTTTGTGGATTAAGAGATTAAATTTTATTGTTTTGGTAGCATTTTCATCTTTGGTTTTCGTGATCCGTTTACTTGTATTCATGAATGGATGTTTGTTTGAAAAATGGTTAAACATCCAGAATTGTTAAGATACGTTCATAGTATAATTGATGATATATAAATGAACTTATAATTATTCTTGTTATATACCATGAGGATGACTCATTCGACAAGTTAAAATAAACGCTTGGATTTGGCTTGTTGGTTTTGTGCACAATAAATTGGTTTTGTATTATTATTCCATATAATGAACATGTAAATATTACAGAACATTAATCAAGATAAAATAAATATATAATGACCTAGTAAAACCATTTAAAATGTTTCATGACCAGTATTGAAGATATTATTTCCAATTGAAAATCCTTCTTCCTTGAGTCTGATAAATTTACACATCTCGTATGGTGTTTTCATTTATTGTATAAAAGGAGGGGAAAAAGAGTGATTATGATGAATTATTCCATTATCTCAATGAAAATACAGGTCATTTATAGTACTGGAATTATCATGGAATTTGGATGAGGAGAGGTAAGAAGGGAGAACAAAAGAATAGAACATTGTAAAACAAATTGAATGATAAGAGAAGGAAGGTTCACCTCTTGAGTTATCCTCCTTGAGAATCTTTTTAAGGCCATTTTATGACCTTTTGGTCAGACCAGAAGGTCTTGGACGTGGGGAGAGGGATTGGTAAGAATATTTGGCATAATTTAAGAAAGTATTGAGGCTTGATTGGTGTGGGAGGAAAGGGGGTGAGGGATGGTTTCTATAGTGGAGGGGAGAGGAGTTTTCTTAATATTGAAATCATTAATTTATTATTTCCTCTCAGGACAACTAATAATGAGTATTCCATGACCAAGAATAGTAATTAATTCATGTGACTTTGATCTAATTTGGATTACATCAACAGATCATCATCAATGACTCAATAATTTCATTATTTATCATTTATCGTATTTTACTATTCATAAAAAATTTATGTATTTTTCAAAAATCCAAAAAATTAACCCTAACCATATTTCGATGATTAGAATCCAAAAATGAAGTTAATTTTTCAAAAATAATTTCCTGAATATGATTAATTAAATACTTAATGAAAATCATTATTTAATCGAAAAATATAAACATTTAAAATATTCATCTTCATTTTTAATGTGCTTGAGTTCACTAATACACTCAAGGGTATAGATTCTATTCATGAAATTAATATAACTATTCATAAGGTTAAGTTATTATTCATAATTGTATGTTACTATTTACCAGAAATTAAGTCAATTCTATCAAACACTAATTATCATCTTGATCACAACCGTGTATGTCCGATTTTTAAATGTCAAATAGTAGAGTTGTAGAATTTAAGTTTAATGCCTAGGTTATGAATATATCCTATATGTAACCATGTTTTATTCCATATAGGCTTATTGATTCATTAAATATAGGCTATAACTATAATTCATTTAAGAGAAACATGTAATAAGGTGTTTGGGGTGCTACAATGTATTACATTAGTGTTATATCAATTCCTATATGTGGAAAATTAATTATGGATCATTGTCTAAAATTTTGGATACTTACTATGATCATTTTCTTTGTTTTCTTTCATGACCATATTTTATCTAAATTGGATAATTTTTATTGAAAACATGCACTTCGATTCATATCAGCCAAATCATTTGTCTGATTGACGTGCTTTGAATTTTTACTCATCAAAAAATGAATTATATACCATTTTAATCAATTTTAAAATAAATATGTGTCACATAAATGACTTATTTTAAAGTAAAATTCCATTTATTTTCCATTATTTTTTTTGAGGGTTTCCCAAGCAATTATGGAGGAATGTATGAGTTTTTATGAATTGGGCCAAACCGTGAGCCCAATTGCAAATTAAAAAATAAATATTGATTCCTTATTAACTCTTATATTTTTCAACATCATTCATCCATTACAATTCCTAATTTTCGTCCCCTGACATATTAACACCACCATATTAATTTTGTTTTATTTTTGGATACCCATCCACTAGTTCCAGCCCGTGGGGATAGGGAACGCCCTTTAGGCCATGGCATGGGCCAGGTTTGGTGTTGGTTTTATGGTGACCAGATCTGGTTCGTGACAAAATGGTATTAGAGGAGGTTCGCTCTCTTTGAGTCATGTTATTTGGGGAACTGTCGGGATAGTCTGGAGTTAGGAATGTTGGGACATGGAATTTCGATTATGACTAGTGTGGCTGATCACCACACCTCATAACGGGATTTAGGTCTCTAGGGGAAGTCGGGGCCTTTCATAGTCCTTTGATTTTCTTGGTTTAATAATTATTAGGGGAAATGAAAAGAGAGTTGGGTTAATGGTCTCAGTGAGCTTGCAGGGCTTGGAAAGCCATGTGAAGTAGGGGATATTCCCTAGAACACTCTATGTGACAGTGAAGTGATTGGAATATGGCTGCAAACCATATGTCCAGGTCAACCATTGAAACTAGTTTCCTCTCGCATGTTCTTGTGTTCCTTAATTTTGAAATCTTAGAACTTTGGTTTTAAAGTGACTTGGTTTTAAGAAGTGTAATGTTTTTTTGAAATGATTTTAAAATAATGATGGAATTGTTTGATTTATGAAATGGTGGAACTAAATTTTTAGAATTATATTCAAATGGAAACTGGTGTGCTTACACCTCTTTTTAAAAGTAGAAACTATATTGAAGATTATTTTGAAAAAGTGTTTCCAATAGAGTTTTCTAAACAATAAAAGGGTGTTTTCATGGGATAAGATGATATGAAATTGATGTCAATAACATGAAAGTGAGTTCTTGTCAAAAATTTTATGTCTTTAAAAAATGTTTGGTAAGATTTGAATTGAGATTTTGATCTTTTGGTTAGTGGTTTTGTGATAAAGGATGTGTTTGTTGACCATTTTTCTTTTGAAAAATGGACAGAATATTTGTTTTAACCTTTGGTATTTTCGTGAGAAACCACATGCATGTGGTTATATGGGTTGATAAATGGTTGACGGCATGACTGGATGAAGGCCGGAACGAATATGAAGAGGGTGCTCAGTGTGGCACCAAAACATGCATGTGTGAGGCCCATGGGGTACCATTGGTGGATACGCTTACCGGTGAACCGTTTGTTTTCAAAGAAATGTTTTTAATGATAAACACAATGTCTTTATAAATAGTTTGTGATGGTGTGTATATTGTGTTTTTTAATAAGTTTATGTTGTGGGATGATTTGAGTTCAAGAAACCCTCCTTTTTGAACTACGTTTTGGGTTTGATTTTGGTCGGTAAGTTGGGTTGTAGGGATGGTTAGTGGTCTCTTTTGAAAAATGTTTTGGGAAGCCTTTATGGTGGTTACCTTAATGTGTTTGGATCAGGTATGTGGTATATCTTGACCAATGAACCATCTTGGTTGGGTCCATGGGTTCAATCAATGGATAAGGTACACCCCATTAAGGGTTAGTGCACAACTGAAGTACAACCCAGATTGTTTCTCCATTTGAAGACCCTCCATTTGATCAATATAAGGAATATTTTTCTTGAGCTTTTTAGATTGATTATACACCCTTTACATTCCTGGTTTTTTTGATCTTATTGTAACCGGAGAGTGATCATAGAAGGTTGAAAGAGACCTAAGTCTCTTATGTTTCCTGATTCATCGAAGCTGGATGTGGTCTTGGGTTGTTGGTGTGGATGAGTGTCTTGATGGTGTCTAAGGGGAACTTTTGGTTCTTCAAAGTATCTATGAAGCATGAGTTCATGTTAATCCACCGGTGTGGGAAATATGGTCATGATAGGATATTGTAGCCACTTTCTATAATTGTGTGATGTTTGGGGATGTTGTATAAGGTCACTCTCCATGCATTGTTTATATCTGTCACAATGTTCATGTTCGATGATGCCTTATGATGTCATGTGCTCGATTAATCGTATAGGTGAAAGTCGTGAAATCCTCTGGGAGTCCCTGTTATGTTGGTAAAATGTATCCCTCAGAAAAACATCAAAATACTCTATTTTTGGGGAAGCTGGGTGTAGGGGTTCTTTACTTATATTGTTTCTCAAATGAAGAAACAAGGTGTGAAGTGTGTGCATCTTCATAGCCCTTGTTTCAATGAAATATCGGGATAGGGTAAAGCGAGTTTGGAATTTGTTATGTCTGGAAAACTTATTTGGGATTGCGGTGTAGTTGTTGGTGGCTCCGAATGAAGAATTATCATTCAGTGGGTTTCCAAAGACTAACTGTGAGGCCAAAGATGCTTCGATCATTTGAGTTCTAGCCATAGGTCTCGGAGAGAATCTGGCTCATAGTTGGAGGAAATAACAAGGTCATGTAAACCTTTGAACAAAGTCATATCCTTAATATGAAAGATAGTATGTGTTTAAATCTATGGTGTCATTATATTTCCTCTGTTTTTCACGTTTTGTGGAAATAGGTGGAGGGCCTTCTACCCATGACATCACCCAATGTCATTCCCCCCCCTTTGGTTTCCATTGAGTCTTTGGAGAATGGTTGGAAATTTGGCTAGACATGCTGAGCACATATTTCTTGAACGATTAAGAGAGACTGTGTGCCTGGAATCCATGCAAGAATATTGATCAGCACAGTTAGATCATTGTTTCACAAACTTTGCGGACTAACTGTGCGACCTTCCCAAATCATGGCATTTTTGGGTTTTTTGTGCAAGCCCATGCTAGTCAGTTAAGATGGTTAGTTCTTATCTTGGGGGGAACCACATTGATTCACATGTATGTTCCTTCAGAAATTTTTAATGGAAGTATACCCTATGTACCAGGGAGTCCGTTCGGGCCTCCCCCAATCAGTGTCCAGATTTTGTATCAGAAAAAAATATTGGTTGTCTCTTATGGTGGGGAGCATATTTGTGTCCCCCCATAATAGTAACATACATTTATACATGGTCTTGGATTGGTGTAGATAGTATTTTTCAGAGCTATCTAGCTACCAACTTCTTCCATGGGTAAACATTGGGACTGGAGAGCGCCCAATGGATTAGTTAAAGTAAGGTAAGTTTAACCTTGTTCAATGTTATTGTTCATTTGGGTGAATTGATTGAGTTTAGTTCGGATAGAGTTTGAGGAGTTTTCCTTTATGATAAAGTATGAACGTTATTGACCGTTTCATGAATGTGTTATTTGTTTTGGTTGTGAGAGTAATCCTTAATTGATCAATGAAGGTGTTTTTTCCTTTGGGGTGAAACCTGGCAAAGGAGTACCTCTTTGTTTCTTAGTTGGGTTTGCTTGTTGCTTTTGCCTTGATGTGACTTTCTGGGGTGGAAATTTGTCATTGTGGGGATAATTGTCACATACATGATTTATTTTAAAATTAAATTCAATTTAATTTCCATTCATGTTTTTTTAGGGTTTCCCAAGAATTTATGGAGGAATGGGTGAGTTTTTATGAATTGGGCCGAACCGTGAGCATAATTCCTGATTTAAAAATAAATTTTTATTCCATTACAAATCCTTCATTTTTCAAAAAATTTCATCCATTACAATTCATAATTGTCATCCACTGACTTATTAACACCACCATATTAATTTGGACCATTTATAAATCCATAATCATGGTGGATATGGGGTTTTATTTAAAGAATTGGGCCTGCACGAAAGCCCATTTTCGGCAATAAAAATAAATTTTAATTATTTATTATGTCCTTCAATATTTGCGTTTTTTCGGTGATTCCTACTCTCACCCGAGGCCACGTACGTAAGGTGCACCCCCATTCCCTCATCCCACAATTTGGAGCTCGATAGAATCTCTAAAATGGTCGAAACTGCTTTGGATTTCAGAAATCGTCTAGATTTGGAATGGTAAATTTTTCCTTTTATAACACCTTCTATTTTTACTATTTTCCCCCATTCCAGTTCTTAAAAGTTCTCCTAATCTTTGTTGGAACCTCCCTTGAATGGTTGGATGTTATCAAATTTAGATGCTGGGGGGTTTTGGGTCTCTTTCATCAAGATTATTTTGGGTATGTGTTTCCCTCTTTAATTCCTTCCTTCTCTTTAGGGTTTCCTCCGACTTTCATAAATTTATAGAGTGTCCAGATGTTAGGTTTAATACCTAGAGTGTGATTTGTGCTATTTTTGGTGAAATATTATGGTTTAGGGTTCATTTTCACATCCTTATTGTGCGGAGGAGGTGCGGTTGAGGTTTCACACCAAGATTCAAGGGTTTTGACTCAAAAGGTAGGTGATTCCATGTATAACCATTTTATGATGAGTTAGATTACTTCGATTATTAAATTAGTATGTTTAAAATCTATTTTTTGGGGTGTAAAAACTGTTTTTGTGATGGATTGAGTTAAGTGTTTAATTTTGTAGTTGCATTTTTTCTTGGAATTTGGTGCTTTTCATGCATGGCTCTTGGGGAAATATTTGGGTGTATTTTATAACATGTGAAAGTGATTTATTAGTGTTGAAAGGGGATGAAAATTCTGGTTTGTTATTTCCTTATTGTCATGTTATCCTTGTAATGGGGGTTTTGAATGGTTTTAATGTGTGAAACCATGTTGTACTTCTTGAACGTGAATTGTGAAAACATTTGTTTCTCATGTGTACCTTTTGTGGCATTGTTTGAGGTATTTGTATAAAACATTGGGGTGGTTTAAAAAAAATTATGGTTTCCAATTCTGATTTATATTTTTATTGGTACAGTTTTGGTCTTGAATTAGGTTTCTGAAATGGGTTTTGTATGTAAACCATGGTTTCACCTCTTGGGTTGGTTTTCTGAAAATTATAAATGATTTAATGAGTTACAGAAAGTGTGAAATGGTTGCTTATGTACTATTTTGGTGATTGTATGTTCCTAAAATGAATTTTTGAAACATAATGCGGTCATTTATGTTGTAAAACAGTTTGGTAATGTTTTGTAATTTGTCGAGGTGATTTATGAAATTGGGATGTGGGTGTGAAACGTGATTTCAGGCTGTTTTATATGAGTGTGATGTGAAAATGGACATTGTTTATCAAAAGGGTATTATGTAACATGTGATTGGGTTGTTATGTGTTTTTTAGAATCTTGGGAAAGATTTTATAAAATTTTTAACGGATTTGTTGAATTGTGAATGATGTGCAAAATGTGTTGTGGTCTATTTTTGGTGTGGGTATGTTTTCAAAATTCATTTGAATGAAAAAGTGGACTTTTAGAATTTTTTGGAATACATGTTGTCTGTTTGGTGAACTTGTGATGTAAAAATGATATTTTCATGTGAGGTTTATATTTATTGACTTGTTGAACTTGTCTGAGCACAAGGGGAAACCCCGGGTATCTAGGTGGGTGGACCTGTGCTAGTATGCTAATGAATCTGTGGTGTTTGGCCTCAGTTTCACTTAGCAAGATTGACGCTTACAACTCTAACTAAACTATGATGATGATTATTGGGGACCACTAGGTTATGGGTATGCTCCCTACTAGTGGCTCATGCACGAGAACAAATATTGTGATAGTTACTCTCACTGAGTTATGAGGTACCTGGGACCCAGAATGAGCTAGTGCCTAGGGGTTATTTCCCATTGCTTGTGCTCATTATTTACTTTGTACATACCATCAGCATATGGTATAGTTGGTTGTAAAATTTAGTAGTGTTGAAATTATTTTTAAAAGTGTTGATTCTTAATGATTGCCCACTTGAAAATTGGTTTTTTAGTTTCATCTTTTAGAAATTGTAACATGTATTTTCTATTTATGACAACTTCCATGTTTTTGTATTTGAATGTTTATCACATGGAATATCTTAGTGGTGGTATCCTACTGGGAATTTCATCACACCCTATATACACCCTTTGGTGTAAGTAAATTTGGTTATTTTCTTGATTCAGGTTTGGATACAGTTTTTAGTTCCATTGGTTTGGGTTTCTAGCATGACCTTAGTGGTGAAGTCTTGTGGAGATGGCTTGAGGGCGGTGCCACTTTCCATGAAGGTTCTTGGGATATTTACTTTTGATCTTTTACCTTTTTTATAGAATTGTTGAGTTGTTTTTTAAGATGTAATTCAGTTCTGAATTTTGTAAAAGATGGTTTTAATTGAAAAATATAGATTCATTTTATTGAGTTTGTTGGTTGTTTAATGTTTATGAACTTGCGTAAATCATTCCCACACATCATTTTATGATACACAGGAACTTGTGCCAGCCCAAGGGGATCGGGAACGCCCTTTGGGCCTTGGCACATGCCGAGTTTGCTGCCGGTTTGATGGTGACCCGATCCAGTTCGTGACAATATGTGTTTATTTTCCCTATTTTGGCTATATTATGTTTTACTTAAACTAAAATGATACTTTTGTATTGAAAGAATATTCTTCCCATCATACCAACAACATCAGGTTCCAGACTAACTTTTAGTCAAATCATATAGGTCAAAAATGAAATATGAACTATTGTCCTAATTTTTTAACACAACACAAACTAATTTTCTTGGATTTTTCTATCTAATGTATAATAAACTTAAAAGGAAATTTTATATTGAAAAAACATAGAATTCTAGAATTATTGACCACATATTATTTAAGATTAACATGCTGTCAATTCCAATATGTGTAAAATAAATTACGAATCATTTTTCTAAAGTTTGAAAAAAATTGAAGATTTGTTGCTCATTTTCATTGATGTAACACATATTTTAAACTGAATTTAACCATTACATTGAAAACATTCATCTTGAGTCATATTAGTCACATAATGTATTGGATTTATGTACAGTTGATTCATACACATAAAAAATGAATTATGTGCCATTTTTATAATTTTCTAAAGTAATATGATCTCATTTCCTTGGGTTTTCTATTAGATGGGTTTTCTAAACATAACTATGTTCTTTGTACTGAAAACATGATCCTTGATTCATACCAACCACATTAAGTGTCATATTGACGTGGAGTAGATCCCTACAGTTCAAAAATATAATATGGACCATATTTTCAAATGTTTGAAAGCAATAAAATCTCATTTTCTCGATTTTAGATTTGTGATTCATGTTAAAAAACTATTGTTTGGTTTTGAAAGCATTTAATCCAATTAATATTGACCAAATCATGTGTAGAATTGGAATTTAGTCAATTC
The DNA here is from genome assembly GCA_963277665.1 of Viscum album. Lineage (NCBI taxonomy): Eukaryota > Viridiplantae > Streptophyta > Magnoliopsida > Santalales > Viscaceae > Viscum > Viscum album. The sequence goes on from OY728141.1 coordinate 272,328,473, forward strand.
CTAAATATGAAAAATTAATTTTTTATCATTTAAAATAATGAAAACATTTGGAGCTCTTTCTCTCAGTATTGGTGATGTTTCATGTGTTTTAAACAAAGAAGACACCTTTGTATTAAAAAATTGAACTTTTTTTCTAATCAGTCACATCATGTGATAAAATGACATGTGTTCGATTCATATATGTCAAAAATTATGTATGGACATATGTCCCAATGTTTTAACATAATCCATTGTTGTAACTCATTTTTTGGTGTTTGATGCTTGTTTTAAACCAAAATGAAACTTATGTATTAAAAACACACACATAAAGTCATACTGACTACATTATGTGACAGATTGATGAGTAGAGAATTCACATAGGTCAAAAATTAAATATAGAACATTTTAATAATTTTTTATACAATTAATGCTTGTTTCCTTGGTTTTAGATATATGATACGTCTTAAACAAAAATTCCACACTTATACTAAAAAATGTTCTTTGGTTTGTATTGATAACATCATGTATCATATTGGTGTGCGATAATTTCCTACACCTAAATTATAGATTATGGATTTTTTTTCTTAATGTATGAAAATAATGTGAACTTTTTTTCATGGTTTTCGAAATATGATACATGTTTTAAACTAAAATGGAACCATTATATGGAAAACACACAATATGAGTCATACCTGCCACATCATGTATTTGATTGATTGAAGTCAATTTCTATATTTAAAAATTGAATTATTGATTGTTGTCCTAATTTTTGAAAATAATACAAAATCGTTTTCTAATTTTTTTTATTTAAAGCGTTTTTAAATCTAAAATGACACTTTTGTATTGAAAATTGACTCATTGAGTCATATCTACCACTTAAGGTGTTAGATTGATGTGTGGTAGACTCATTCTTATGACGAATGAATTATGTATTCTTTTACTTATGCTTTAAAATAAACCAAGATTTTTTTGCCAAATTTCTCAGTGTGATTCATTTGAAACTATAATTGAATTTTTATATTCTAGTCAAGTATTGTGATTCATATCAAATATATCATGTGTCGGATTGGTGTACAATAAATTACAACATCTGAAAAAAGAGTTACTGGCCATTTTATAATGTTTTGTTAACAATATGACCTCATTTGGTCAGTTTTGAGGAAGTAATAATAATTTTAATCTAAAATGGAACCATTCTATATAGAACAATCACTTTGCATCATTTCAATCACATCATGCATCAGATTGATATGATGTTTATTCATACACATTAGAAATAAAATATGGACCATTTTATTGATGTTTTAATGATAATAGACACCATTTTCATGGTTTTGTCTATTTGAAGTGTGTTTTAAACTAAAATGACATTTTTTGAAAAAAATGTACATAGAGTCATACCGAACATATCAAGTGTCATTTTTATTTATGGTTTATTCCAACCCAAAAAAATAAATTATAGACTGTTTTCCTAATATTTGATATCAATAAAAGATCACTTTCTTAGTTTTCTCTATATCATGTGAGTTTTAAACTAAAATGTCAAATTAATATTGAGAACATGTACTCTGGGTTGAACCAACCACATAGTTTATTTTATTTTCATGCATTCAATTAATACATATGAAAACTAAATTTTGGATTATCTTTCCATATTTCAAATACATTCTAATCTTATTTTCTCAGTTTTGAATATGAAAAACCTATTTCAAACTGAAATGGCATGTTTATATTGAAAAACAAACTTTGAGTCATACTGACCACAAATTTAATCGAATCGATGTGTGTTAAATTCTCTAACAAACTAGAATAGGTTGACCCCAAACCGACCACTCAAACCAATTTGTGCCATGAGATGAAGGGAGTTCTTGATCTTGATCCCCATGACCTAGAAAAAAGTGTTGGGTATATTTACAGTAGGAAAGGTAACTATTTATCCCAATTATAAACAATAAAACAAATTGTGGAATGAAATCGACATCCCAATACATATTTATAAAAAACTGAACTGATCATCATGTACACAACAATTCCTAAAGCGCAACAGAATGATACATCAAAACCGACCCGATTTGATTACCAACTAACTCTATGTGACAATTCTAGTCACCCTCCAACACACCAATCAAATGTTGCTCAAGGAGATCGATCTCAAACTGAATCCTACATAGGGCTAAAAACAAAAGAAACCTATAGGTGTGAGTATTAACATACAGTAGTCTGGACCGATAATCTATTCCCAATGTCCATCCTTTAAAACAAAATGAACATCAATTTCAATATTTCACTACAAAATATAAATTTATGTTTTTCTACATGATTAATCAAAACAAAGTACAACCCATTTCACTTATTCATTTCCAAAACTAGATTCATTCAACTATTGTGCCAATAGCTTTTTCAAAGGGAATGTGATTTTTTCATTTTTAGATTTGTACAAAGAGGACAAAAAATTTTCATTTGAAAACAATTTTCATTATCCTTATCAAAATGATCCCACCACTTTCCATGAAAAATAATACACAAGAAGGAACAATAGTAATCACACAATAATGGAAATGTAAATGTACATACAAACATCATATTCATCATAGTAAGAAACTAAAATCCAAATAAACATGAGTGAAACAAGGTGATCTATAATAATACATAAGAAACAATTATAATAGATATCATCCCCATTGAAATTTCAAACATGATGAAATAAAAATGATCAATATGCCCGGTTATCCTTTATCAGACAGGAAGAGGGAAAATACCATAGCAATAAACCAATATATCCATCTACTATTGGCCAGTAGTCACTACCATAACCTACAGTGCATCAATAATTACTAGAAAAGTTTCCCAATATTCTAGTTTCCCATGAATCAAGTATCTAATGGGGTGAGCCAATTGATGCTATCTGATCATTCAATCACATCATATATACAATAATAATTCACAATAGACATCACCATGAGTCACTCCATTGACTGATCGAATGAAATTAATAAAACAATTATGAGTAGAACCGAAGGCTCTATAATAATGGATCATAAGGATTACTCAGTAAGGAAATCCCATCCACCATATACATACAATCAAGGCATGAGAAACATCAGTATGAGGTTTTCATAACAATCAATTTCACCATTTTTCACAATATTCCCAAACAATCATATAAGCATTTCTCAAAACTAATATTTTCCAAAGGTACTAATTACAATTTTAATAATGAGGTGTATACACACTAGTTACAGTTGAAATCCACCTTCATAAATCCCTTAAAACATTCACATTACTGTTCTGCCTCTGAGGTGGCACGTTTACGGGTAGTGAAAAGAGGTCATGATGAGAATCATCACCCATCCCATTTTACACATAGATAGACTATCATTGATTTTACCATTCCTTCGTTTCAACCCTTTCAGCATTAGTATCCTTTAAATAATCCTGAATTAACATTGTGAGGAACTGTTAGTCCCAACAGGTGATTGTGTGGTGCCTTCTCGGATATAACTTTCATGGGTGACCTCCAGTGGGATTATTCATGGAGCCAAGAACACCCAATGGCCTTGGTATCCTTGATTCATAGACCTTCTTTCCAAAGGCATATTCTCATCGACGAACGGTTTGGCCAATAACACTTGAGGACTCTATTGGTCAAAAGGATGGGAGGTCAGGCTCACCGCACCCTTTTGGAGGAGGACTATCGCCTATTCCAGGACTGTCTTATATATTTAAGTCAAGTTCATAAGTTCGTGACACCTTGGTTCATTCCCAAAGGTTGTGCCCATGGGCTACCCTTGCTTTGAAAGATCGACGTGAGCATGTGTATGTTTGTTCCCGTGGAGGTGACACTGACTTATCCATATTATAAGCTTCTCTGGAGTTTATCGTCATCCAGTAGGGACAAACAGTGACTTGATGTTCGGATCATACCCACAAAGACGGATTCCTACATATCCTTAGGAGAAAAATCAGAACCCACATAGTTTGGATATGAGGGGTTTGCATGTGGAAGATGCCCACATGATAGACATGATTTGGTGGAACCTCTTGGAATGGGGAACCTTTTGAGAACGGGCCTTCTGGAAAGCATCATACATATTCTAATTTGATCGAGAATCAGTGTTCTCATAGTTCAAAAGAGTTGGCCATACACATGGAAGCTTCCCATTTGAGGGGGCATGGTTAGGTTGACCCTTTTTGAATGGGCACCCTTTTGAGCTTGGGTCTTCTGGAAGGCATCCTATGTATGAAGATCTAGTTAGGAATCAGAGTTCTCATAGTTCAGAACATGTTGGGATTATGCGTTAAAGTTTCCCATTTGATAATTCAGATTGGGTGGAACCATTATGGATGGGCACCCTTTTGTGTTCGACCCTTCTAGTAGGCGTCCTACTTATCCTGATTTGGCCAGGAATCAAAGTTATTATAGTTCCAAAGGTGTGATGATGTTTTAATCATCACAGAACTATAATCCCACACGAGTCATGATCAGTGTGAGAAACTATAGGATGTGAAAGATTCGACAATGCACATGCCTCCTCCCCTATTGGTGGATGAGGGAGAGCCCATGGCGGAAGAGGCTGGGGTGACCATGGGCTAGGGAATAAAGCGATGAAACATTCCATGGGGAATGGAATTAAAGCTCACGTGGCCTTACCTCAGATGATTTGGGACTTACCTTAGTGGGAGGTCCCCATATCATTTTACAAGAAGCAGATGAATTTCATTCTTGTCAAAGGGTAGAGCGAACATAACCCCTTCTATTGATCATTGTTCCTCATTAAATGGAAATGCATGTGATAACACCTTACTAAGAATGGAGAGGTTCACATCAGCATCCCAAGGTTGGACTCTAGGTTACTATGCGAATGTAGCCTTACATGCGTTCTAAAATCCCACACCTGTAACGACCCAATCTTTTTGAGTAGTATATTAACTTACTATTAATGATTTAATAAGATGTTAATGGTTAATGCAGAACGAGGAGTTGATGGCTTCATCCAGTAGACTCAACCCTTATGAAGCCCACTTATCAGAGCTTGGGAAGGAGGTAGCATCTGTGGGCTTTACTTTGGACCATGCCCAAGCTGAACTCCAGCGTGTCAATCTTGAAAGGAAACGCCTGCAGGAGAAGTTCAAGTTAGTAGAGATTACTACTAGGGCAATGTTATCTGAGCCTCCCTCAGATTCTCTCACCATAGCACACCTTACACTTATGTCTTATGCCGGTGTTATAAGGGGCTATGTGACGAGACCCTAGCTTCCTTGTGTAATCCTTTCGAGTGAATAAATTGAGATTTCTTCCATTAGTTATGTTTGTGAAATTTCAAATGTCTAGATAATTTTAGAATGTATTTTATTGATGAATTTTGATAAAAGGATATTTTAAAATATTTATGTAAACCCTAAATAACTAATGATGTGAAATGATTTTCAAAAAATAGCCTTCTACAAAAGTGTTCAGTAAGGAATTTGGAGTCTAATAAGATTAACTTAATTTTTGATGAATAGTAAATTATGAATAGTGATTTTACGCTTAGGATTAGTAATGTGACCAAATGGATTAGTAATTTTACTCAAAGAAAGTTTTAATATAATTTAGACACCTAGATTAAGTAATGTGATTCAATAAAATGGGTAAATAACGGTTTCATAAATTATTATTTAAGTATTAGTTTTTTCGGATGAATAGTGTTTTTAATTAGAAATTTAATTAGAAATAATTAGAAAAATTATTTTTATAAAAAGGACTTTATTTTTGAACTCAGAGCATCGATATTATGTTATGGTAATTTTTGGGGATTTTTCTGAAAAAAAAATGAATTTTCGATGAATAGTGTTTTTATTTAAAAATTAAATTAAAAATATTTAGAAAATTATTTTTATAAAATGGATTTCATTTTTGAAATCAGAGCATTGATATTTGGTTAAGGTGAAATTTTGAGATTAATCTGAGAAAGTTGAATTTTCGATGAATAGTGAAAATATAGTTTTTAAGTTACGAGTGTTTAATGACATCATTAAATGTTGTATTAAGTATATATTCAATATGGTTGAATTATGAATAGTAAGATAAGGTGTGAGGTGTCCCAAGTGGCCAATACCATGGGAACATACCATGGGCAAGCCCATGGTTTTGCCAAAACCACCAGTGAGGTGTCCCATGGCAATTAATGTCTTGTCCCCTCACTTTCCCTATAAATACCCACCCTTTCCTCCTTTAGTTTCCACTCCCAACTCTCCCCCAATTAAGTTCTGGTCTCATTACCTCCCAAGGAGTCCTCCCAAGGTTCCCCCAAGCCCTCAAGGTCCAAAACATTGAGTTTCAAGAGTCACGTTTTAAGGTAAAGGATCTGACCCCTCTCTTTCTTTTAATGTAATCTCTTTTATGGCATTCCTTTTATACTCCATGTTCTTATGTGAGTGGATGTTATTTTATATTCCTCTTACTTCCCCTTTCATGTTTATATGATGAGAGATCCCCTCTTACTCTCATCATTTCGTTTTATGAATGTTTAAGTGACGTCGTTTGGCTGCCGAATGTTTAAGTGATTCTTTCACCCTTTTCATTTTTTTTCAAGTTCGATTTTCATGTCAAATCCTTCAAGTTCCTTTATTATGTTGGGGTATGATCTCTATATCTATCATACTGATCTATTATGATCATATGATGAGAGACCCTATTTGATCTGTTCAATTCATTTTTGTTGAAGTTTAAGTGACGCTGTTAGGCGGCCGAATTTTCATAAGAGAAATCAAATTTTTGTCTTCCTTCCATGTTTTTCATTTCAAATGTTATGACCTTAAATTTGCATCACCATGTCCATATATACTTCTTATTCTGTCCCTCTACTGTTTTATGGGTCAATTATGATTGTTCGACCCATGTCCCCTCTCTTTTCAAAGTTTTCTAAAACCGTGTAACATAGCCGTTATGCTGCAGAATTTTCGTCTCAAAATGCCTCTTTTTTCTCAAAATTATTTTATGTTACAAAGTGAATACTCAAAGCTCCTATTCTTAAAGGGGTATTCACATATATATAAAAATGTTCTATTTTAAATTCTTGGATTTACATACATGATACCCACTTTCCCTTTCTGTGGGTTAAAAGTAACGTAAAGATCATGTCTTTAAAGTAGTTTTTAAAACATTATGATTATGAAATGAAACCCATTTATTTTATGAAATATGGGTTATTTATGAAATGTTTGATGATGATATATGTGGCTAACATAAAAATAAAGGCAAATTTAAGGGTGCGCCCTGATAGCGCTCCAATGCATTGGGTAAAGACTTAATCTCTAGAGATGACCATTTTAACGACGCCTTGGTGAATAACCTTGGTAATTTTTAACGACACCTTGGGGATGGACCTTGGTGAAACGAAACAATTGTCAATATTAAATGTTGCAGCCACATCATCAAGTTATGAAAAATGTTATTTTTATTATGATGTATCTCATGATTTATTTCTCATGCCTTAAAGTTCTTTTCATGTCCTTGGTGAAGTATCTCAAGTTCACATGTAAAATGTTTCTCTTGTTTCCCTTACTGGGCCTTCTGCTCACCCTTTCTTTTGATGTATGTCCCCAGGTTATGAGATGCATAATGAACATAAGATGAACTAAAGGAGAAGCCTTTCAAGTGTTTAACAAGAATGTTTTATGTTTTTTTATGTATTATGATCCTTGTTTCCAAGACACTAAACCTTAACGATCCTCAGTTTTGTGTAATGTAATGAATGTTTATGTTATAAAAAGATGGGATGTTATAGTTGGTATCAAAGGATGGTTTAGTTATTTGTGGAAATTAGGATATAATAACTTTAGGAAGAACCCTATAGAAAAGTTTAAATATAGGAAAACTTCCTGGTATTTTGGTAAGTATTGAGTAAGTGGTTTATCAAACAAATACATCCTTGTCTGGATATGAGCAGGTAGAGGCGGCTCTCGCACATATGTACATAGGGGTAAAACCCGAAAACACCGCCTTGAGATAGACTCGAACGGGAACTGGTGCACGATAACGGGCCTTGTTGCACTCTTGGTTACGACACTCCCGGGGGATATGTTTGGTTAATCACAAGGTTTTTATGAATCATTATGAAGGAATTATAGAAAAGTGCAATTTTCTAAGAATGAAGTATTAGTTAAAAGATTCATAAATGAAATAAGTTTCTTACTAAGGTTTTATTCTTTTAGAAGATGGCGGGCAATAGGAGGAACCGTGCCGATGGTGACCGCAATGCACCTTGTGCTGACGGCCCTCCGATGGAAGCCGGAATGGAAACATTCATGCGAATGATGAACCAACTGACTCAAGTTATGAGTAATAACTTGAATCAAGCCGAGAGGCCGACCTCACCACGAAGGTTAAAACACTTTGTTGAGTCCTTCATCCGTTAACGACCGCCGACATTCAGTGGATCTACTGACCCATTGGTTGCGGAACAATGGATAAGCTCCATTGAAAAGATCTTTTCTGTACTTTATTGTTCGGAACAAGAAAAAGTCACCCCTGATGTTTACCACCTAGAGGGAGAATCTGATCATTGGTGGTCACTGATCAAAAACACGAAGCCATGAGGAGAGATAGAAGCTATGGAGTGGGAAGAATTTTGGGGAATTTTCCTTAACAATTATTTCCCTCGTTCCATGAGAACGAGAATGGAGAAAGAGTTTCTCGAGCTGAAGTAGAAGGAGAACGAATCTGTCGGAAGCTACGAGATGAACTTCACAAGGCTTTCCCGTTATACCTCAAGCTTTGTCATGGACCCTAATGGGAAGGTCGATAGATTCTTTGGCGGACTACGACCTCATCTGCGGAAGAATATAGCCAACAGGGACTATGATAGCTATGAAGAAATAGTTCGAAGTGCTATGAAAGTCGAGCTGGAGTTTGGTGAGACACAGTGGTCTCATAAACCAAATGAAAAGAAGAGATCGTTGGAGCCCAGTTTAGGGAAGTATTTTGATCAGGGAAGAGGTGGAAAGCCAATGCAACTTACCACATGCAATAAATGTGGGAAGAATCATCTGGGGAACTGCTTGAATGGAATTGGCAAGTGCTTCAAGTGTGGAAGAGGAGGCCATATTGCTCGGAATTGTCATAGTGAGGTGAAGCCTCAGCTTCCCAACACTAACGACAGAGGAATGATGGTTCTGGCCCTACCCGAAGTTACATGCTTCAAGTGTGGACAGCTTGGGCACTTTGCTAACCAATGTCCAAATCCGAGGGCGGTGGAGGGGAATCACCACCAACCTCAGCAGAGGCCAAGAGAGCAAGGTCATGCTTTCGCTATCACAACAGCAGAAGTTGAAGTCCCGAACGATGTGTCAGCAGGTACTCTTGTTGTCCTCTCAAAACTAGCAAGTACTTTATTTGATTCTGGTTCTACGCATTCCTTTATTTCCTCCATGTTTGCAAGGAATATTAAATCAATCCCCGAACTGCTAGAGGTAGAGTTGTCTGTCAAGACTCCAAGTGGGATTATCCTTGCATCAGTAGTATTTAGAGACTCTAGTGTTTACTTTGGTGAGCACAATCTTATCGCAAATCTAGTAGTCATTCCCATGATGGAATTCGACATTATACTAGGGATGGACTGGCTCTCAAAGTATAATGCTAAGATCAAATGCAGAAGTAAGGAAATCTCAGTGGTCTTGAATGAACGACCTACAGTTATATTCCAAGGAGAGATATCCCGAACTGATCCCTATCTAGAAGAACTTCCTATAGCTTTCTTTATGGAGTTAATCAGTGATGATGAAGAAGGAAAAGGTAGCATACAAATAGAAGATGTTCTGATTGTTCAGGAATAAATGGATGTATTTCCTGAAGAGTTACATGGACCTCCCCCAGAAAGAGAGGTAGAGTTCTCCATTGAACTCGTACCTGGGTCTCAACCGATATCAAAGACTTCGTATAGAATGGAAAATATGGAGCTAGAAGAGTTAAAGAAACAACTCCAAGACTTTTTGGAGAAGGGGTTTATCTGACCGAGTGTGTTTCCTTGGGGAACACCAGTTCTCATTATGAAGAAGAAGGATGGATCAATGCGGCTCTGCATCGATTATAGAGAACTGAATGGGATCACAGTGAAGAACAGATATCCTCTTCCAAGAATTGATGATTTATTTGACCAACTTCGTGGGGCTCAATTCTTCTCTAAGATTGACCTTCGATCTGGTTATCATCAACTGAGGGTGAAGAAGGAAGATATTCCAAAGACTGCCATCCGATCAAGATATGGGAATTATGAGTTTACTGTTATGCCCTTCGGCTTGACTAATGCTCCTGTTATTTTCATGGATTTTATGAATAGAGTCTTTAAGGACTACCTTGATAACTTTGTGGTAGTTTTTATTGATGATATTTTGATATATTCAAAAATTCGTGAGGAGCATGAAGATCATCTAAGGGTTATATTGAATACTCTATGGAAGGAGAGGATCTTTGGGAAGTTCAGCAAGTGTGAGTTTTGGTTACAACAGGTGGCTTTCTTGGGGCACATCGTAACCAATGAAGGAATCTCGGTTGACACTACAAAGACAATGGTTATGGAGGAGTGGCCTCAACCCACAACAGTAACTGAGATTCGTAGTTTCCTTGGTTTATAGGGATATTATAGGAGGTTTCTGAAAAACTTTTCACGGATTTCTAATCCACTAACCAAGTTGACTCGAAAAGGGGTTATGTTCATCTGGACAAAGGAATGCGAGGAATGTTTCCAAGAACTGAAGAAGAGATTGGTTACTGCACATGTGTTAACACTACCCTCTATCAGAGAAGGGTTCGTTATTTTTAGTGATGCCTCTATGAAAGGGCTTGGGTGCATCCTCATGCAAAATGACAAGGTAATTGCTTATGCATCTGGATAGTTGAAGATTCATGAGAAGAATTATCCTACGCATGATCTAGAGATGGCAGCAGTTGTTTTTGCTCTAAAGATATGGAGGCACTATCTTTATGGGGAGAAATGTGATATATACACTGACCACCAAAGTCTAAAGTATATTTCCACATAGAAAGAATTGAACATGAGACAAAGGAGATGGTTGGAGCTTATTAATGACTATGATTGTTCAATTCATTATCACCCAGGAAGAGCAAACAAAGTCACAGATGTATTATGCAGGAAAGATCCTGTTGTTTTGGCAACAATGAGAATCTTAGGAGATCCCTTGATTAAAGATCTAGTAAAACTGAACATGGGAATTATAAGGAAAGGGACATCATCAACACTATCCCAAATGATTTCTCAACCTTCATTACTAGAGAAGATCAAGAAGGCTCAAAAAGAAGATCCTTTTCTACCGGAGAAGTTGGAAGCTGTAAAAGATGGGAAGTTCCCTGATTTCAATATTGATCAAGAAGGTGTATTGAAATTTCGTACAAGACTATGTGTCCCATCTATTCTGGAGATAAAGAAAGAACTGATGGATGAAGCTCATAGCACTAATTTCTCTATACATCAGGGAAGCACTAAGATGTATAGAGACCTTCGTGATCATTATTGGTGGGATAACATGAAGAGGGAGATTGCTGATTACACTACAAGGTGCCTGGTGTGTCAGCAAGTAAAGGTAGAAAGAATAGTTCCTAAGGGGGTATTACAACTACTACCCATACCATTATGGAAGTGGGATAATATCACTATGGACTTTGTAACCGGTCTCCTGAAAACATCCAAAGGAAACAATGCGATATGGGTTATTGTGGACCGTCTCACCAAGACATCCCATTTTATCTATATTCGGGAAGATTTCTCTCTGGATCAGCTTGCCAAGATATACGTGAAGGAAGTGGTAAGGCTGCATGGGGTACCACTATCCATCGTAGCTGATCGTGACCCAAGATTCACATCAAAATTCCGGAGAAGTCTTCAACATACTCTGAATACTGAATTGAATTTTAGTACGGCCTACCATCCTCAAACTGATGGCCAATCTAAAAGGACTATTCAGACACTCGAAGACATGTTGAGATTATGCTCAATTGAATTTAAAGGTGGATGGGATCAACACCTCCCATTAGTGGAGTTCTCCTATAACAACAGCTTCCATTCGAGTATTTAGATGGCACCCTATGAAGCTCTATATGGAAAGTGGTGTAGAACTCCTACTTGTTGGGATGAAACTGGTGAGAGGAAGCTTCTTGAGCCTGATCTCGTGCAAGAGATGACGGAACAGGTTCATGCCACCCAACAACACATAAAGGCTGCTCAGAGTCGGCAGAAGAGCTATGCTGACAATCGTCGAAGGGACTTGGAGTTTGGTGTTGGTGACAAAGTCTTCCTTCGAATTTCTCCATGGAAGAGAGTCATGCGGTTTGGGAAGAAAGGGAAGCTCAACCCTAGGTACATTGGCCCCTATGAAATCCTTGATCGCATAGGAGCAGTGGCCTATCGTCTTGCACTTCCACCAAACCTAGCTCAAGTTCATGATGTCTTCCATGTATCTCTCCTGAGGAAGTACATACCCGACCCTTCGCTTGTACTGAACCCAGAGGTGGTACAACTGGAACATGACCACTCTTATGAGGAGCATCCAATGGAGATCTTGGACCATAGAGACAAGGTCCTATGAAATAAGACTACCCACCTTGTGAAAGTGTTGTGGAGGAATCATAAATATGAAGAAGCGACTTGGGAGCCGGAGGAAACAATGAATCAAATGTACCCTCACCTTTTCAACTAGGCCTCAAGTATAAATTTCGGGGATGAAATTTCTTAAGCGGGGAAGAATGTAACGACCCAATCTTTCTGAGTAGTATATTAACTTACCCTTAATGATTTAATAAGATGTTAATGGTTAATGCAGAAAGAGGAGTCGATGGCTTCATCCAGTAGACTCAACCCTTATGAAGACCACTTATCAGAGCTTGGGAAGGAGGTAGAATCTGTGGGCTTCGCTTTGGAACAAGCCCAAGCCGAACTCCAGCGTGTCAAGCTTGAAAGGAAACGCCTGCGGGAGAAGTTCATGTTAGTAGAGATTACTACTAGGGCAATGTTATCTGAGCCTCCCTCAGATTCTCTCACCATAGCACACCATACACTTAGGTCTTCTGCCGGTGTTATAAGGGGCTATGTGACGAGACCCTAGCTTCCTTGTGTAATGATTTCGAGTGAATAAATTGAGATTTCTTCCTTTAGTGATGTTTGTGAAATTTCAAATGTCTAGATAATTTTAGAATGTATTTTATTGATGAATTAGGAAAAAAGGATATTTTAAAATATTTCTGTAAACCCTAAATAACTAATGATGTGAAATGATTTTCAAAAAATGGTCTTCTAAAAAAGTGTTCAGTAAGGAATTTGGAGTCTAATAAGATTTATTTAATTTTTGATGAATAGTAAATTATGAATAGTGATTTTACGCTTAGGATTAGAAATGTGACCAAATGGATTAGTAATTTCATTTAAAGAAAGTTTTAATATAATTTAGACACCTAGATTAAGTAATGTGATTCAATAAAATGGGTAAATAACGGTTTCATAAATTATTAGTCAAGTATTAGTTTTTTCAGATGAATAGTGTTTTTTAATTAAAACATTAATTAAAAATAATTAGAAATTTTTTTTTATAAAAACGACTTTATTTTTGAACTCAGAGCATCGATATTATGTTAAGGTAATTTTTGGGGATTTTTTTGAAAAAAATGAATTTTCGATGAATAGTGTTTTTATTTAAAAATTAAATTAAAAATATTTAGAAAATTATTTTTATAAAATGTATTTCATTTTTGAAATCAGAGCATTGATGTTTGGTTAAGGTGAAATTTTGAGATTAATCTAAGAAAGTTGAATTTTCGATGAATAGTGAAAATATAGTTTTTAAGTTACGGGTGTTTAATGACATCATTAAATGATGTATTAAGTATATATTCAATATGGTTGAATTATGAATAGTAAGATAAGGTGTGAGGTGTCCCAAGTGGCCAATACCATGGGCAAATACCATGGGCAAGCCCATGGTTTTGCCAAAACCACTAGTGAGGTGTCCCTTGGCCATTAATGTCTTGTCCCCTCACTTTCCCTATAAATACCCACCCTTTCCTCCTTTAGTTTCCACTCCCAACTCTCCCCCAACGGAGTTCTGGTCTCCTTACCTCCCATGGAGTCCTCCCAAGGTTCCCCCAAGCCCTCATGGTCCAAAACATTGAGTTTCAAGAGTCACGTTTTAAGGTAAGGGATCCGACCCCTCACTTTCTTTTAATGTAATCTCTTTTACGTCATTCCTTTTATACTCTATTTTCTTATGTGAGAGGATGTTATTTTATATTCCTCTTACTTCCCCTTTCATGTTTATATGATGATAGATCCCCTCTTACTCTCATCATTTCGTTTTATGAAAGATTAAGTGACGTCGTTAGGCTGCCGAATGTTTAAGTGATTCATTCACCTTTCTCATTTTTTTAACGTTCGATTTTCATGTCAAATCTTTCAAGTTCCTTTATTATGTTGGGGTATGATCTCTATATCTATCATACTGATCTCTTATGATCATATGATGAGAGACCCTATTTGATCTATTCAATTCATTTTTGTTTAAGTTTAAGTGACGACGTTAGGCTGTCGAATTTTTAATAAGAGAAATCAAATTTTTGTCTTCCTTCCATGTTTTTCATTTAAAATTGTATGACATTTAGATTTGCATCACCATGTCCATATATAATTCTTATTATGTCTCTCTACTGTTTTATTGGTCAATTATGATTGTTCGACCCATGTCCCATCTCTTTTCAATGTTTTCTAAAACAGTGTAACATAGCCGTTATGCTGCAGAATTTTCGTCTCAAAATGCCTCTCTTTTCTCAAAATTATTTTATGTTATAAAGTGAATACTCAAAAATCCTATTCCTAAAGGGGTATTCACATATATATAAAAATGTTCTATTTTAAATTCTGGGATTTACATACATGATACCAGCTTTCCCTTTCCGTGGGTTTAAAGTAACGTAAAGATCATGTCTTTAAAGTAGTTTTAAAAACGTTATGATTATGAAATGAATCCCATTTATTTTATGCTATATTGGTTATTTATGAAATGTTTGATGATGATATATGTGGCTCACATGAAAATAAAGGCAAATTTAGGGGTGCACCCTAATAGCGCTCCAATGCATTGGGTAAAGACTTAATCTCTAGAGATGACCATTTTAACGACGCCTTGGTGAATAACCTTGGTAATTTTTAATGACACCTTGGAGATGGACCTTGGTGAAACGAAACGATTGTCAATGTTAAATGTTGCAGCCACATCTTCAAGTTATGAAAAATGTTATTTTTATTATGATGTATCTCATGATTTATTTCTCATGCCTTAAAGTTCTTTTCATGTCCTTGGTGAAGTATCTCAAGTTCACATGTAAAATGTTTCTCTTGTTTCCCTTACTGGGCCTTCTGCTCACCCTTTCTTTTGATGTATGTCCCCAGGTTATGATATGCATAATGATCTTAGGATGAACTAAAGGAGAAGCCTTTCAAGTGTTTAAGAAGAATGTTTTATGTTTTTTTATGTATTATGATCCTTGTTTCCAAGACACTAAACCTTAACGATCCTCAGTTTTGTATAATGTAATGAAAGTTTATGTTATAAAAAGATTGGATGCTATAACACATTTGTTGGGAGGGCCTTTGCGACTCCGCTTACCATTAGTATGTAGATTCAATGGGCCGTACTGATGCACCCGATGGCCGGATCATACAGGTATGGTGGATTTGGAGGAGGCATTGGCCTGGTGTCGGAGGACTGGATAGCGAAGGGATCATGGAGGACTGGACGATAATGGAGGGGTGAGGTTGGAACCATAGAAAACGATTAAAAAAACCCATTGTGCGTACTAGTTTCTTATGCGAGATAGGGAAGGCTCTTCATACCGTAGTGGTATGTGGGCAAGAGGGTCATCCATGTACTAGTGTGGTTCGAGGGACATGTGTATTTCTAATTGAGTACCAATGTGGTATGTGACTCACTTTTGGGATTTAGGTTATATTCGCAAACCGATTGGGTATGCGGTGCTGTTTCAGTCCACGTAGCGGTATGCTACGGGGAGTGCCATATTAAAGAAGGGTCGGGAGAATTACCATTTGCAGTAAATTCATCCACAACAATTATTTGGTTCTCGGTTTAGTAGTGGGGTTCATGGTTCTATTATTATTATTCAATTCCCCCTATTTTATGGTTCATGGATGGCTATACCTGCAAAGGAAGTGTTTTGGGGCTCGTGCTTTTTCAATGAAACAAGATAGAAGCTCAAGTGCAACCCCTGTGTTTTCCTCAATTTTTCGTCGCATGTCCTTCCTTCTATCTGCATCCTCTCATTTTCCTTCATATTCTACTATGATCCTTTTATAGAGCATCAGAGGGATCATATCTACTGGGCATGCGGACCCATTTATGGAGGCCCATTGAATCATTTTTCTAACCTATGTAAGACTCGGCCAATTGGGGTTTGCTGAATCTTTGGATCACTCTAATTGTTAGATGAACACTTTTCATCCTCTTAATCCATGAACTGAGGGGTTCGCAACATGGTACATGGTCCGTCTTCCTTGTAGTTAGTGGTTTTCCTTGCTTGCTGATCATCGCCTCATTGACCAGCGGTTTGCAGACCATCCTGCAAACCTAGCGGTTTGCGATCCTCCTTATTTTGGTACCTTTCCTAGTGATGGTATGTGGGCCATTTGAAAACATAAATTCCATCAAATTATTTCGAATAAATACAACTCAATTTGAGTGCCTTTTTCTTGATAAACATATAAAAGTTCATAATTCCCTCTGCAATGTGATTTTGGGTGTATTTCTTCTCCTTTGAGAAAAGTTCAAGACCCTCCAAATGCCCCCATCGGAATGGTGTCTATTCGGAATGAAAATGGGACTATTCTGATGTAGAATTTGTCCTCAACTGAAATGGTTTGTAGTAGAGCAGGTAGACCTAGTAGGATGGGACCACACCTATATATGGGAGCCCATTTCATTTGTCTTTTACTATTTCTCATGGTGAAAATAACTCCTAATTTCCTATTCTCCTTCAATTTTGTGTACCTTTCTCCTTGTGAAAACCGTGTTCGTGAACTACTATGTACGTTTTACATATCGATTTCCTCACCATTTCTCCATCTGCATAACACATTTTGGGTTTCGTGAATGGAACTATAGAAATTTAAAACTTAAAATCTTGTATCCATGTAGAATAAGACCACATGGATAACTTGTTTGTGTAGCTATCATGGATCGACGAACCATACCTCAAAAACTGTTAATAAGGACTTAAATTTTAATCCAAAAATTTAGAATGCCAACTTAATTGAGGCCATGGTTCATGGTTTCTACATTCCATGGACCATTCAGTTCGTCAACCAACTATTTGTGGGCCTGCACCTTATGGTCATTCAACATACCCTGTTTAAACGTGGTGGATAGTATCTGGGCACCATAGTTGTAGGCGAAGTAGCTTCCACATGCTATATTGTACGCAGAAATCTCTTTCCATGTACAGTTTTTTATGAATATTATGTGAAGCCTTTTACATACATATTTTAATTCCTTTATCCATTTTTTCATAGCCTTTTTCCAACAATTCTTATTTTACTGGCTTCTCACCATCTTCTATATCATTATATGAAGGTTACAATGGCTGATCCAATGGCTACTAATAAATTTGATAGTTCTTCTAAGGCTACCATTGTTTCTCATCTTCTTGCTGCTGAAAAAGATCAAGGGATACATTGGCTTCGGTTGATGACAAGACTTTAGTCACTCCATTTCACCAATCTCATTCGAATCTATTCATAGTGGGCCAATAAGAGTACCTGGTCTCAAATAGGATTCCTTCCTATGAGTATGGACTTTTGTTCGACACAGCAATCATAGCACCAAACCTGACTTATCCTCTATCTTCCTGGGTAATTAATAATTCTATTCTGAATTCCTTGACCAATTCCAAGGGAAGGTATCTCGAGAGAAAGGAAACTTTTGGTCCCTTGCTGCATCATGTGCCTCAAACCTTATAAGGGGTGTAGTGGAAACCTGATCAGACATCCCACTGTTATCAGAGCATTGCAATGAAGGCCATAATGAATGAGCGTCATGGTTGGTATTCTCGACAGTACCTTCTCCCTAGAGGTTCATTTGGCTTGGATTGGGGTGACCCTTTTGGGTTCTCCATAGTTGTGAAGAATTCTTAGCTGAGCTACAACTTTTGGGACTGTACAATGCCGCTTGGGTTTCTCTGACATACACCCATCATTCCACTGCCCTTATTTCAAAACATTTAAGCTGGTGGATCCAAGATACCAACACATTCCATTTGACCTATAGAGAGGTTGGCATTAACCATTAGGACATCTAAATGATTATGGTATTCCCTATCATTTTGGACTTGTATGATTAATTTATCCCCCTCTCCACTGTTTGGGATGATGAGGAAATACCCCCCTGGCTAGGAAACTCATCATCTAGGGAAGATACTTTTGAAGGAATGTGATCACTGTCTGAAGTAGGATGTTCTGTTTAATGATTGGTTTGGTAATTTTTTTAAGCATACTAGTCTTGAGCCCAATCTGTGGAGACCTAGGGCTTGTCCCACCAAAGCCACTCGGAGGTGAGTAGGTACCTGCTAGCCCACCTTAGAAGAGGGGGACTTCAAAAAATGGGGATAGGGGATCATCCCAAATGTTGATCATTTATTTCGACTAGAGGCTTTCTTGGACATGTTCGTAAGCGGGTGGCTGCTACTAGTGCGAGAATTTGGTGGCGTAAGAGCCTCAAAATTTATCATGACCGCTCAGTTGGCCACTGATAAATACATCATTTTTTTTATCCCCGTGTTGGCCAAGATATACCGCCTACTAGGATGAATCAATAAAGGGGGTAACCCTACTGGGTGTTTAGAAATTTTCTAATTCTTTGTGGGTGGATGGGATCCCACATATGGGGCTATTCATTCATTAATTACATACAAATCCCACTTTTGACTATTTGATCGTATCTTCAAAGCACCAGCAGGGCCATTCTAGCGGCTTGGGCCTCACACGACAAGAATGAAAAGCATACAAAAAGGAATGAGAAAGACTTAATGGCTTGCCTAAATTCTTGTGAACATTTTTATTACCACCCTTATGATTCCCCCACAGGTACCATTACAAAAAATGCATCAGAAGACTTTGTCAATAGAGGTTACTTATTTTTGTTGCAAGAAGGCTTTTTGGTTACTCGTATTCGAGGGGAACTCATCTGTGAGGGCTATTCACCCTGCATGTTTAGCTGAAAAATAAATTGCATTTAGAAGTTATGCCCTTCTGATCTTAACAATTCTCTATAGGAGAAACATCTTTTTATATATCACTAATTTTGGATAATATTCCCCTGGGAGGACATCAAGAGTCAGGCCAAACATCTGGATTCTACAGATGTTGTGCCATTCCATACCATGAATTACGTTGAGGCATGGGTTAGGTCACATCCTTATGGCCAATTGACTTACTTGGTGCCTACTATAGAGGCTCCTTAGACATCCAAGGAGAAGGGAATGGGGAATAAAAAAGAAATCTGGTGAGCACCCTTGTCTAGGAGAATCCCGTTGATGTTCTCTTCGCTCCCTACCCGGGAAAGTTGTGATAGATGGGTTATAACATCATGGGAAGCCTAAAAAGATGTTGGGGTTTCTGTCGGGAGTGCTTAATCCATTCCTTAGGAGGAAAAATATCTAGTGTCCTAGAGGTAATGGGACATTTTAAATGGTCATAAATCCTCCCATCGCTGGTCCTCTTGTGATTTTTGGAAACTCCTCCAGACTACAGTAGTTGATCTTATTGATATTGGTTTAGTATCAGTACCGAATGAAGTTTCTTTATATGAGGATTCAGATGAGGTGGGTTGCTACCTTAAGGACCTCAAGACCCTCATCCACTCCTGAAGAAGTTGTGGTAGGTACTCACATCGGGTGCCTGACATGATGTGAACAGAAAGTGTTGATAATGATGATGACACGGTAGGCTTACCAAATACATCTGTCACGAAAATGGTTTCTTCATCACACAAATCATATCATAAACGCTCCACTTACCAAGGTCTAGAGATTACAGGGACTCCAAAGAAACATTTATGGTTGTCTAAGCCTATGCCGCTTCCCCATGTTAACCATCCAGTGTTGGCCGTCCCAATTACTACTGCATTTCTAGAAGCTTGGAGATTCTAGGATGAGATGAGGGCCAACACATCAGATTATGATATATGGATACTTCTTAAAAGGTAACCCTTTGATATTCCAGGTTTTGGGGGAGCCATTTATCCTCCCATTATTTCATCCAGTAATGATTCTGAGGAGGTTGCAGCACACATTAATAAAATGGATTGTTGTCTTCACACTTTCACAGATAGCAGTTACTGGTGAGACTGCATGGCATTGATGGTAGTATTTCCACGGCCGATGGGAGAGGAGTTATCTGCAGCCTTTGGCCTTATATGCATTTACTAAAAGGAACCTAAAAGCGTTTTCCCTTTCTATTATATTTTTCGTGGTCCGGATGGGTATTGGGAGATGTATTTTTCCCCCGACATATTGCCCATGGAGGTACTGTTGCTGGGGAGTATGCTCCCACACTAGTAGGGGGTACTACTGAAGGATCTCTTGGAGCCCAAGAGCATATAGAGGTGGTGATTGTGGACCCTTCTAGGGAATTTTCTCCTCCAGCTCCTCTTGATGATCTTGTTCTGGAGCCATATCCCCAACAGTCAAAGAAACATAAGCAAGACTCCCAGATATCAAATCATAATTGAAGGTGGGTCACAAGTAAGTGTCTTCTCACCTGGTGATTGAAGAAAGCATCCTCACCTTTTCTTCTCACTGGTACGTATATGTACTTTAACACAGGCCCCATTGGTGATCAAATGATGAAGGAACAAGAATCTATAGCACATGTACTCTTCTGGGTAGAGGAAGAATCACCATCTATTATAGCAGATCAAAACTATAATGTAGGGCATTTTGAGGAGACATGGGGTGTTTTTAACCACTCGAATGTGTCTTCCACTACTCAAACAATTTCAACCTCGTCAGTGGAAGGTCATATAAAATACCGGGGATCATTTGATCGTGTTGAATCAATTCTCATGGAGAGGCACAAGATGGTCATTGTGGAGGGGGCTATGTCTAGTGACGAGTAGCAGGTTTTTCGAAACATTGTACTATCATTGAATACTATTGGGCCAGTAAATATTGACCAAGCAGGTCTTATACCTACATAGGGGATTCTTTCAAAAGTAGATACTCTACCGGCTTATGGTGGCTATGATAAAGTAACAGTCAGGGAGGCTGATTTTTCATCCCTTAAAAATCTAGAGTGGGTAATCAGGAAAATTTTTCTAGTTAGAAGAGGCCTTATACATTTTTACACTATATTCTGAAACTAATATCATTATATGGAATGTCTATCCCAACAACCCTTATGCTATCCAGTGACCTTTTAAGGTTCATCATGAGAACTGCTATTCCAACTGGTCATGGTTCGAGGTCCTCAGCACTCTCTCATATACATGGAGTGTGGATAATGATTGAAATTGTAGTGCCACGTATTTCGTACAATGACACAGATTTGTAGGTGGGAGGTATTTTCATCTCCTCTTCCTCCACATAATGACAACAACAAGATTCGACAATGACGCATGTCTCTACCTTGCAATATATTACGGTTAACATTGATGAGGATTTAATATGATCAAGATGTGTTATAGTTTTCAAACCCAATCCCTCTCTGGTGACAATAATTCCTATCTAGATTTTATCGTTAGGGAGTGATTCTGAGACCGACCGAGAATGTCTGGAAAAAGTTTTTCATGCTTGGAAAAAAGAGTGGAGGAACATGTAGATATTAATCTCCTGGACTCCATTGGAAGATATTGAATCCAAATTTCCAAAGTTACACCACCAGTTTTTTGTCTTGAGTTTTGGTGGATTCAACTATCATGGAATTTATGATATAGTGTGGTAGGTGGTTCTTACTCGGGAATCAACGGGTGCACATGAGTATCGACTCTCTATGGAAGAGTCGACGGCTTATCTAGAGGAGACATGAAAAGTCCACATTAATGAATATTCTACTCATGTTGAGATAGTTGCGAAGTTAAAAAACGATCTCACGAAGAAATAGTATTTGATGGAAAAACATAACCAGGATGTGGAGAAACAAATCCCGAAACTGGAATGGCTCAAACAGGAGTGGGTTTAGGCCACAGTTCAAGGAGAGATAGAGAGATAGAAAATGCAAGAGGGATAGAGAACCGGCCTCTAAGAAATGACAGAAGCAGTGATATTGTGAGTGAGTGCAGAAGCTGAGACTGTGAAATTATTGATGCTTCTCCAAGCCATTGTGTAATCTCACCAATCGTTGATGCAACTTTGTGACTCCGTCGAATGTCTCCTTTAATAGGATCATCTTGTTCTAAAGGAGAGGCTCCACATTGGGTATTCCCAAAATATATTTCTTAGAATATGATGGAACTAATTTACCCATAAACTCCCTCTTTTCACCTTTTCTTGTCAATATCATTTCAGTCAAACGTTAATTTTAAACGATGACATGAAATCAGTAAACTAAGATAACCAAATCAAGCTCTAGTTTTTTTTACCTGAGACAAGGGACTCAGAGACCATAGCTCAACTATTACTGTGGTTTTATGGAACACCACATGAACATCTATTCCTTTTCAATTATTAACCTAGTTTTTCCTATGATTGCTAGACACGGGCGGGCATAACGTGAATTTTTCATAGGCCACCGTTTGTGGGTTTTCAACCTAACAAGATTTATGCCTTTTCGGATGGCTTAATGAATTTTTTAATGAAACAATACTCAAATTTTACCCAGACGTTCCTTTAGAATATTTTCCCTTTGGCGATCATAAATTCTCTATTATTTTTCTGGAAGTTCACAGTCATACCACTCAAACATCATACAGATGTTTTAGGTTGAGCAAATTTGGAAAAACATAATGGTGTAGGGCCCTGCCTTGGGAATGTTACTCAGGAATGTTCTATTTTCCATCACACACATGTTAAGGATTTATCTTGACCCTATATTTGTGTATTCAAGATATGAATGAGGCATAAGAGTCACATTAGTCTTTCAACCTTTTGAAATGAATCTCCATGGAAGGAATGTTCCTTTGATTTACAGCCATTTTTTGGGAGACATATGCAGAACCACTAGGGCATGATGTGCATAGTCAATAAAAGGTTTATGTAGAACACTAGCTTACCATTTTTGATGGCTTGGTGGGATTTGCCACATTTTGGATTTTTCATGATATTTGGAGTCACAATATGTGGTTGGCTTGAGTAGTGTGGTTTGAGAACATTAAGATCATTCATCCTAGACTTGAGTGAGTAATCATTCCCACACATTTCATACTTGTGCAATGAAGAGATGGTAGGTGGTCAGTTATATTAAGAGTATTTTATATATCAGGGGGACATGGGAAGAAGGAGGTGCATAATTTTTCATCCATGAGTTTTTCAAATCATTGGGTGTGATAAGATGTCAATGTCATTTGGGCATACGAAGGATGGAAAGGACTATCCTAGAGACGAATTTTCTTTTGATTGATGGCCATTTTTAACGAAGACGTATGTAGAACCATCGGGTCATGATACTCATAGTGAAGTAATGGGGTCCTTATGACACTGGCCTTCCTCCTTCGATCGCCTTTGAGTATTATAGAGACTGGGAACTTTATTAATATGTTGTGTGACCTTCGACTAGGGGTACCCCTGGTGACAATAGGAGGCATTTTTAGCTGATGATCTTCAAGGAAATGTGGAAATGAGTGGGGGAAGTATTCCTTTTCATGTGGATAAACTTTTCTCATTTGGATAGTATAACTTTTAGAAACCTTAAAAGACAGCAAAGGTGAATCAGGCCCATATGTTCCGATATATCCATGATCTGTGAATATAGGAAAATGTAAACCATAACATATAGGGCCTTGAATCAGGAGGGGTGGAATGAGACTTGGAATCCATTAGGCATACTGGTATTGGAGAGGACTCTCCTGGGGACTAATTTTCCTTTGATCAACAGCCATTTTAGTGGGCAACGTATGCAGTGCCACCGGGGCATGATAGACATAGTCAATCAAATGTGTCTGCAGAACATTGCCTTCCACCCCAGATGGCCTTAGAGTGTTATAGAGATTAAATATCACTTAAAGAACGGATTTTAGAACATGTAAGTAGTATACCAAGACATATTGGGGACATTTGGGTTGTGATTTACTAATGGAATGGTGTCCCTTACGTAGATCTGACCCATACGTAGGGTGATGTATTTGTTATATCTTAGGGATAAATGGTCATTTAATATCACATAGATAAGACATGGGGTTCCTATCATTAGAGGGAACTATGAAATTCCTTTTAGGGTCGTTCTTCTAGGACAAAATTCCTTGGTCATTTTTTCTTAATGTTAGGAAGGATTTCTCTATAAGATCCCCAATATCACGTGAACTTTTCTCGGTGTGAGAAACAAGGGATCATGCGGGTTCCATGTAACCTTCTATGAATAAATAATTCAATATTAGGGGGTATTTTTAGGATAAATCCAGTGCCTTGAAGGTTAATGTCATGCAGTGTGAATGATTTTGGCCTTGTAGTGAACAATCATGTGGTGAGGATTATTTTGGCCTTGCAGAGGTCTATAAAAGTTTTAGGTTAATCATAGTCATGGTGTTTTGACATTCCTTTTATGCGATTGATGATAGACTGTGTAAACCATAGTCTTGGTGGTGACATGAATTAGGAGGTATGACATAAGGCTTAAAATCCATTGGGAATATAGTGGTAGGAGAGGACTCTCCTGGGGATGAATTTTCCTTTGATTGACGACCATTCTTGAGGGAGATGTATGCAGATCCACCAGGGCATGATATGCAAAGTCAATCAATGGTGTCTGTAGGATAATGGCCTTCTATCCTAGATGGCCATGGACAATTTTGAGGATCCACGGTTTCCTATGGTATGGAGTGTGATAAATGGGAAAGGTATGCCTTGGAATGTGAGAATATCCAGACAATGTTTAACCATGACCTTCTGGGAGCTTCCACATTGGTCTGACTCGCATAAGGGGAATATGGGCATTTTATTCTGGTGGTTGTGCTAGAATGTCGAATCTGAGCATTGTTACATATCCTGCGAGAGTAGGAATCTAGCCACACGTAGTTCTGGATGTTCCCTAAAAATGTTAGTTTGATGTGTCTGGGACATTTGAGGGAATTTGGGCTTTAATTGATATGGGTTCCGGGCCTACCATAATCCTCTATGGTTTACTTTTGTATGAGAATCCAGACCATTGGTCCTAATATCATGTGAGTTATACTCGATGTGAGAACCAAGGATTGGTTTTAGAGTCTCCATTGGATGTGTGAGGCGATAAAGAACATGATGAGGGCCTTTTCATTTTCTATCTCGGTGGGGATGGGCTAGGATCGATGATTAATGCATCACTATGTATCCTATAATGGAAGAAATCAAGCCGTATATAGTTCTATGCGTACCCCATACCGGTTTGGATCTGTCCAATACGTAGGAGCATTTTTATTCCATCCATCATGGTTTTCAGGTTCACCATGTTTCCCTATAGTTTACCTTTGAAGGAGAATCTCTATCAACATTACTAATGTCACAGGAGTTATACTCAATGTGAGAAACACAGATTGATAAGGGCCTCCTTCACAAATATGGGTAAATAAGGGGGTGTTATGGATGCATTTTTTCTTACCAGTGGCTGGGAGAAGATGTTGAATCTGAACATCAGTACATATCGTGCAAGTGCATGAATCAAGCCACATGTAGTTCTGTCAATGATCCTACAATTTATTGTCATTCAATTAGGATGTTTTACAAGATGTAGATTAATGTCTTATAGAGAGGACATGTTCTACACAATTTAATTTCATGTGGAATGGACGATGAATCATAGTTTAAGGTCTTCGAGTTTGTAAAATTACACCGGGGGGGCATTTTTATGCCCTATAGTTTAGGGTCGTAGAGTTTGGAACTTCATGGTTTCATCTTTTATGATTCATAGTTTAGGGTCATAGAACATGGACTTATGATAAGAGATGGCATTTTTATGAATCAGATTTTAAGGTCTCAGAGTTTGGACCTTATAATGGGTTTTTAACTCAATGTTTAGGTTTATAGAGTTTGGACCTTAACATTGGGGATTTTTCATTATGAAGAGATTAAGGTCATATTGTTTGGACGATGATATTGAGGCATTTTTTATTTATGACTCATAGTTTAATGTTGTAGAGCTTGGACTTTGGCATTGGGACATTTTTATGACTCATAGTTTAGGTATTTAGAGTTTGGACCATGGGGAAATTTTTAACTCATATTTTAGGGTCTTAGAGTTTGGAACTTAACATTGGGGATTTGTCGTTACTCATAGTTTAAGGTCTTAGAGTTTGGACCATGGTATTGGGGAATTTTTTCTTTTTATGAAACATAGTTTTAGGCCGTAGAGCTTGGACATTGGCATTGGGACATTTTTATGACTCATAGTTTAGGGTGGTAGAGTTTGGACCATACCATTGAGGATTCATTATGAATCATAGTTTAGGGTCATAGAGTTTGTAACATATCATTAGGGATTCATTATGACTAATTGTTTAGGGTCGTAGAGTTTGGACCATATCATTGGTGATTCTTTATGACTCGTAGTTTAGGGTCATAGAGTTTGGACCATATCATTGGGATTCTTTATGACTCATAGTTTAGGGTCCTAGAGTTTGGAACATGGGGAACTTTTATGGGAAGTATTTCTTCAAGAACTTCACATTTGTGGGAGCTATGATGAGCTTTCCATCCATTGATATCTGGGTGTACGCTCTATTTGAATTGACCCGATGTATGAAATACGGTCCTTCCCACATTGGTTCATGATTTGGGGGATTCCAACCTAGTATCATTGGTGTTTTGAGAAATTACACCATTTCTCCGTTGATGAAAGATCAACGTTGAACCTTTTTTTGGAAGGCTCGGGCAATCCAGTTTTGTTAGATTTCCAAATGGTGCAGAGTGAGCAACCTATTTTCATCAAACAACTCCAATTCATCAAACTATCTCTAGGATTTCTCGTCCATGGACACATGATCACAAAGGGCTACATTAAGTGACGACACTTGGATCTTGATAGGTAACAATGCCACTTAACTTTATACTAGTGAGTATGGGGTTTCTTGAGTGACGTTGCAGGTCATGGTCCATTAAGTCTACAAATCATAAAGAAGCATGTCTAGCCACAATTTCTTATCCATGTCAACCATATTCTGAAGTATGTTGGACAGAGTTTTATTTAAAGATTCCATCTTCCCATTGGCCTCTTCTTGGTAATGAGTTTACTAGTTGGACCTAATTTGACATTCCTGGTACTTATTATCCAGCTTAGTAGAGTTTAATTTGGTGTCATTGTCTGTCAGTATTGTAGGAGGGACACCAAATCTAGTGATGATGTTGGCCTTCAAAAAGATGACAATGATTGTCACCCTGACATCTTTAAGTGGTATGGCTTCAACCCATTTAGAAAAGAATTTGTTTGTTGTGAGTATGAACTTGAATTTCCTGGCTGTAATGGGAGGATATGGTCCCACAACATTCATCCCCCAGGAGATGAATGGCCAAGATTATTTAGCCGCATGAAGAAACTCAAGGGGTGTATGAAATTTTCATTGAATTGGTTGGAATTCCACAACTTTATGAATACGGTGCAATCCTATATCATGGTGGGATAGTAATACACATGCATCCGAATTTGGTGAGATAGCTTGGTTGTTGACTGATGTGCTCCAAATTCTCTGGCGTGTACTTCTTTCATGATCACAGAAGTATCTTCTCCATCAATTCACCTGAGAATGACTCTATCAAGGCCTCATTTTTAGAGGACCTTCTCTTTGATCACCTTATTGTATAGGGTAAAATTTATTTCCACCCATCTTAACTACTCCCTTTCATACCTAACTAGAGGGAGTTCCCCATTCCTAAGGTAATTTGTTACAGGTGTCACCCAACTGGTGGTATGACCATAAGTCATAGGAAATAGGATAATTTCATCAATTTCTTCTATATTGTTCTGGATGAAGGGAAAGACCCTCCGATTGTGATAAATACTAATAAATATTTCATCCCTGTTAGGATCGGCCAAGGATGTGGATGGATTTTCCAAAACGTTGTCTTGATCATTTTATGACCAGGTAACATGAGTCAACATTGGTTCTCGTGGGAATTCTTTTGTCAGTGCTCAAACATGGTTAATTAAGGGAACCAACACTTCTTTCTTAATATAATAGACACTATTGACCTATTTTATGACATTATCCCAATAACCCTTTATTTTTAAGTGTTTGGATTTTACCTAGAGTGCCAATTGAAGGCCTACAATGAGGGCCTAATACTCCACTTCATTGTCTGTACACCCTTCTGAAAGTAGTAATGATTAAGGCAATATATAATTATCAGAATATAAGAGTACAACTCCCATACCCACATTTTTTATCATGGGATCCTCCATCCTTTTCCATGTCGGTCATCAGGAAGCATCATCGAAGTATATTTCCTATATCTAGGGGTTATCTAGGATGGAAAACACTTGTTCATCTAGAGGATCAGTATCTAATGGTGCCATCAATTTTGAGGGGTGCTCAACTAGGAAGTCTACTAACTCTTTGCCTTTGATGGCCATCTGGGGCACATACCTTATGTCAAACTATTGTAGGATGATCGACCATCATGATAAGCACTCATTTAGCATGGGATGGTTGAAGACATACTTGACCAGGTTGCAGGGGGAGACTAAGTGGACCTCACAGTGTTACACGTAGTTCCTGAGCTTATAAACTGTGAAGATTAGGTCTAGGAAGTTCTTTTCAATCTTACAATACCGAGTTTCGAAATTAATCATTGTCCGGATAAGGTAGTATAGGTTTTTCTCACTGGAGACATCATTATTCTGCGTGGGGAAGATGCCTAATGACCTTTACAGGGTAGTTATAAATAAAATGAGCATTCTAGACGTAACTTGCACCATGAGCACCTGTGGCCTTAGGAGATATATTTTGATGTTGTAAAATTCATCTTAAAAGTCATTATCCCATACACACATAACTTCTTTCATTATTAGCATGGTGATAGTTAAAAATTTACCTACTAGTTTGGATATGCAGCACCAAATGTAGGTGAGGTGTCCCTGGAGACCTCTCAACTCTGTGAAGTTGCGAGGTGGGGACATGCTAAGAATGTATTTCATCTTCTCGGGGTCAAATTTGATGCCACGATTGAATTCTATGAATTTGAGGAATTTTTTTGAGGTAACGCCAAAGGCTCATTTCATGGGATTTATCTTTAAACTGTGTTGTCTTAGTTTATTAGGACAGTTTAAAGGTCGTATAGGTGGTTCGAATGTTATCGTGACTTAACCACCAGGTTTTCGACATAACAATTGACAAATTTTCCCAAAAATTTCTTGAAGAAGCAATGCATGCCACTCTGATATGTGGCTTTGGAATTCTATACAATGAATGGCATCACTTTATAATAGAACACTCGCTGTGGGGACCTACTGTGGTAGCTTTTTCATCTCCTCTGGCCATCCTGGTTTTAATTTACCCAAAATAACCATCCATGAAGGAGAGGAATTCTTATCCAGCTACTTCATTGATCAATAAATTTATAATCGGGACCTAGATGTCATATTTTGGGAAATACCTATTAAGGTCTCGGAATTCAACATATATTCTAATCTGTCCATTCTCTTTTTTGACATGGAGTATGTCGGTATGCCATATCGAATACCGGATCTCTCGTATGAAGTGGGCTCCGATTAGTTTGTTGTCTTTAGCCTCTATTTTGGTAGCATGTGTTAGGTGGGTATTTCTAGCTTCCAGTTTAAAGACCTCGTGATCTTCTGGTAAGTCCAGATGAAGGGTGATGACTTCCGGATCAAGGCTTGGAATCTCGGTGTAGTTCTATGAAAACACAAATCGATTCTTCTTTAGGAAGGAGGTATATGCCTCCACTTCCTCAACATGCATGTCCACACTGATTAATGTGTGTCGTGGGTTGTTTTTAGTTCCCAAATTTATCTCCTCAAGTTCATTGATGGTGGTGGAAAAGCCTTATTCAAATACACAAGGGGAATCTTGGAGGTCTTCTTCCTCTTATTCTTATTCATCTTGATCATATTCCCCTTCTAATGGAGAGTTTATTTTTCAGATAACGTCTACAATATTGAGAAATAAATCATCTTTTGCCTTAATGTGTGAGTTAAACGATGTTTGATACCCCAAGGATGGTTCGGCAGAATCTTCGATAGGGGTTTTCCTGAAAAAATGGTAGTCAAACTATTATTCTAGATCTTGGACATGGTGGTCATAGCAGAGACCATGCAGAAAACTATGTCTGTGTGTGGGATTGTACTTACTCATTCAACTTGGTTTATGGGTAGTACGAACTCCTCCCAAAGCTACTAGAAGGGGTCGACGGAAGCTATTTACAATCTAATTGGGGCACTGATACAATCAACTTTTTTGGCTGAATTGTGTTTTTATTATGACGCACATAATGCTACATCGATGTAATGTGACTCACAGAACCCAAATGTGGATTTCTCAGCATGAAATGTCTCGTTTATCCCATTATTTTAATATTTGTGGTGCTAATTGTATGCGGATGGAATTACTGCATGCTAATGCGTCTAAGGCCTCCCTAACAAAACATTGAAAGTCTTACTTTGCTGCACCACTAGGAACATGAAATTTGATATGAGATATCTGATCCATGTTTTAATCTTGTTTTTTCCCAATGGATTTTCCCCACTTTTGTCATATACCAGCAGAGTTATAGTGCATGGTGTCAAGTAGTATTAATCATATCCCAGTTGACGAAGCTTTCTTAGTAGGAGGAGTTTAACTCTAGATCCATTGTGGGTGAAGATTCTCTAAACATCAATTCCATTTATCTTTTTAGACACATATAAGGGTTAGATGTGCCCTTGTGTGATGGCGTCTTCATCCCTGTCTATGAAGTAGATAATGATGTGAAATTCTTTAGTACTGGTCTCCGTTTGGTAGACTTCAGTCGCTACTACTTCAGCCTCAAACTCCTGGGGAGTTAAAAAGGCTTCAATGGGTGCATCCCTAAGATCTGTGGACAATCTCAACTCATCCAAGATTGACAACTTTGCTGGTACTGAAGAAAGTTTCTTTAAAATTTCATACTTCTTCATTAAATGTCTTTGTTTCGAGGATCGGGGTTGATCTTTCAAAGACACATTAGGGGTTTGAGCTATGGACATAGATGGTTCATCCTATATGGTAGGTTCCCACGGTGTTGTAGTCCTTTACACATTTGTTTGGAATATTCTGCCTATATACTTTGGGATGTTTGGTACCTTTTCCTCCCCTCATGGATACACCAAGATAACTGGGCCTGGGTTTTTGCTTTGGCATGGATGAAGAAGCATTCTGTTTCTCATTTAATTTTCCAAAGGGTCCTTCCACATGTTTTTGCGATGTTAATGATTTTACTTTTTTCACGGCACAAAATTTCACTCCTAGCATGACCATGCTTTCCGAGAAACCTCTGGCCTATGAGAACTCCTCTTCTAGATCTCCAATTGGGCATGGGGAATTCATGTTCATAGAAATAGTCTTCATCAGTGAATGGTTCCATCACGAGAATGACATTAAAGGAGCTGAAGATCAGTTTGTGACCCGATACTACTTATATCTGACTTCCTCCTTCTGATTGTATGGTTTGGCGGGGTTGTGGTCGTTGAACCATTTGGAAGGGTGGTTCCCGTTGAACCAAGTCTACCAGCATGAAGTCTATATGTGTCAACACTGACTTTGGATTTGGTTCCAACTCATCTTCATTCTCTTTATTTGTTCCCTTATGGCCTTAAGAGGATCGTGGGGTTGAGGATGATGGTTGTTCTATTTTAGTAGCTTTTGGGGGTACAATAGGTTGTTTGAAATATTCCAAGAGGATGTCATGGACTCAGTTGATATTCTTATGGCTCATCAAGTAGTCAAACTATCGATCCTTCTTTCCTATGACTATTTTCCAATCTTCTTCCTCTCTTGAGTTGGATGTGGGAATATACACCACATGTGCTTGCAGTTGAACTAACTCGACTTGATCAAAATCCACCATCTTTTGCATGATATCCTTGAAAACAAATCATTCCTGGAAGGTGTTCCCTAGTATCCGATGATACAGAAAATAATTTGGATGGTCATCGAGACCCACTTCAATAGCTCACTTGGGCTCTGGCGGACATCATAGATTGCAATTCATGGTGGCTATGAAATAGCCACAAACCTGGTCATCTCGAAATGAATAAAATCAATTTATTTTTACATAGAAATGATTTTTTTTGCACCACATCACTCATGTTGTCAAGGTGGTGGTGGCTGTTGGTGTCTCGGGGGTCCCTTATAGTTCAGCGGAGGTCTCGCAACCAGGGCTGGTGCTGGGGGTGGCTTAAGCGTTGCAGAAGCCACTTCATCTTTTCGCCTTCTTTTCCTAGGGTCCAATGGGGTCACATGGGACATAAGTAAAGTTATTTTCAAGGAGTCTTCAATCCTTTGGGAAATGGTAGAAAAGTTACTAAACCCACTATTGTACTACACTAGGATGAGTGGCATTCTTGATTCATCCTGAAGGTTATCATTGCACATGGAGAGCATGCCATCCTGTTTGAGTGGCCAATTTAGGGAATTTATTAGGCCTTTCCATCTGGAAATAAAATTTGAGACTCTCTTATTCCCTCGTTCCATGCATTTCATGAGATCACTGACCACAATCATGGGTAGTGTCAAACTAAACTGGAAGTGAAACTATCACCAGAGGTCCTCCCAACCTGTAATTGAATTGGATGGCTGGGTAGTATACCATACGAAAGCCAATCCCTACATGGTTCATATGAAACACTTGAGTTTTATGGCTTCTTTCTACTCTGGATTTCCAATCATGGGGTCACAGTAAAGGGCATAGTGCATAAAATGTAGATCTGGGTCCCTCAATCCTTTTAATACTGGAAATATAGGGTTACTGAAGGTTGGTGGAGGTAGAACATTGCTCACCCACTTGGGGTAGGGTCTGTACTCTGGTTGTATCAGAGCTTGCCGCCCCTCTTGGGATTCTAGTTAGGTTGTTAGTTATTAAACAGTGTTTAATATCCCTTGATGCATATCTTGTCGGGATTGATCTTGAGCTAGTGTGGCAGAGGCCAAGATTGTGTGTGCTGGAGCTACTGGAATCTGGGTAGATACCCCTCCAGGGGAATCATTTTTGTGTTTACTTGGTTATATTCTTAATACCTTCCCAATGGGGGGAATTCTTGACGTCCTTGCAGGGCCGGGTTGAACAGTCTTCTAGGCTTGGCTATATTCACCGGGATGAGTGCTTATGGTATGGGCACCACTTTTGGGAGTACCTGCTAATGTTTTATAGAGGGAACACATCCAGCAAGATAACTCCCTCAATTTAGGTCAAAATTAACTCACCTGACCTCTTTCATCTCTTCCTCCTTCATGGTGAACCATTCCTGAATGGTGAGGGACACACTTTCATGGGGATACAGAGGTAGGTTATAGACGACCATGGATTTATTTTTCACTTATTTGGTGTTTTGGGGGGGGGGAGATAATTCTAGATTGATTGAGGGGGCACTCAGATTTGGGGATGCCCTCTCATTCTAGGTATGTACACCATCAGGCTCAGAGTGTGATGCCTTTCGGAGTGACAATCGTCCTTTGCGTCTTCTCCACCTGTGAAATTTCTTATGAAATCAGTGGGGTTGATGCTCACCACGCTGAGGCGTACCACATTTCGAGTGGTGTACTTGACTCTGAATAGAAGGAAGGATTCTTGCACCCTTTCTTTGACTTTCTCCTTCCATTATGCGGTTTTATTCGGGCTTCTTGACGAATGTTGACCTGAAGGTAGCCCTGGTCTGACCTCATAAGGCACCTTTATCTCAGAGGGTGTGAAACACAAGAAGGGGTGGAATAGGTAAATACTATGAAAATCATTCATCATAGACGGGGGAAGACATACATCTACTGTGTGGGGATTTGAGGTAAAAATGCCCCCAGGACCACGGGCTGGGGTTGTTCTTGTTCTCATGTGGCTATCAAATGGCCTGTATTTGTCTGTCTTATGTGGGAATTCTTATTTAAAAATTCCCCCATCCCTGTGGGCTGGGGATGTTCCTATATCGCGGTTATATCCGCCACTATTGCTACCCTTTCAAATTGATGTACTTTTGTATAAGTGTATGCTGAGTGTGTAATTGGGCCTACATGGGATCTATGGTCTTTCAAATAAATGAGCAATACTTTATGGTTGGCTCCCCTTATGTGGGAATCCTACTAGTTGTTCCTGGTCGCCTGACTCAAAAGTTTTTCGATGGATTGATTTCCTCAACCGTGATGCATTTCGGTCTTATTCTCGGCCTGTTTTTTTTATTATCCCATCTTTCCAAAGCAGATGATTCATTTGACTATTTCCTCTTGGTAATGACATTGTAGGATTTCATTTACATTAGTGAAACCTGGATGGAATGTGGGGTGATGTGTAAAGCTCCATGTTCTCCCCCCCCCCACATAAATTGAACTCCAACTGAGGCATTACCAATGATGCAGTGAAATTTATGCAGTGAATGGAAGAAATCCAATTCATGGTTTTTCGTTCACCTTTATGATTATGGATTCCTTGTGGACGAGGGGGCTTCCAAGTCAATTTGATGGTGATGCTCCCATATTGTGTTGAAATAGTCTGCGTACCCTTCGTAGGGTAGGATTTTTTCTTTCATCATTCAAAGAGTTTCCCCTATATTGTCGTAAATGTCATACATGAATTCCCTAGACAATTCCCATGGTATGTCGAAGTGAGAAGTGGTTGTAGGCTAATACATCCTCGGTATATTATCTGAAGATAGTTGTCTTATAACAAGCAACATATCAAGATGGTGTTATTTTGGAGAAACCTCTATATGATATGCCCAACTCAACTGCTTCTGAATAATTTTGTTCCATGCAACCAGAATGATGAGAGCCTTATCCATTTGTAGATGCTACGAGGGTGGCTTAGAACATGAGCATGGCCCCGGGCCATCCATTAGTTGATAAAGAATATTACTCATTATAGACGGAGTTCTGGAAGTGTCTGACTCCTTTTTGAGTTCCTTATATAAAGAGGGATTTCTCATATTTATTATAGCAAGGGGAATACCTTATTTACCGCTTAAATTTTGATTGTGGGGAGGACCTCCGCAATTGGCGCTTCAATGGAGAGGTCTGCTATTATAACTCGATGCCCAATATTGGGAAGCTTCCTGTCTGTGAATACCATGAGGAGGACCTTCAGGGTAGTCTGCAATGAGGGAATGAACTTCTCATTGCATGGTGTTGATATTGGGAGGGACTTCAAATAAACTTTCATTATGGGGAGGGTCTCCGTAATGACCGTCATCATGGAATGGAAAACCATCATGACTTGATATCTAGCTGCATGGATAATTTCTACAGTGTACAACTTTTGGAGGACCTCTCGGGTGTAATGTAATGAGGGTAGGAACTTTTCATTTTTTGGCATTACTGTGGGGAGAGACATCACAGCAACCGTCATTGCAGGAAGGGCCTTGGAAATGATTTTCATTATGGAGAGTACTACCATCATGACTTGATATCTGGTTGCAGGGATAATTTCTACAGTGTATATCGTGGGTAGGACCTTCAGGGTGTACTGCAATGAGGGGAGTACCTTCTTTTTTCTTGGCGTTACTGTAGGGACAACCTTCAAAACAAATGTCATTATGGGGAGGGCCTTTATAATGATCGTCATCAGGGCGAGGAATACCATCACGAATTGATTTCCAACTTCATGGAGAAGCATATCTATAGCATATACCATGGGGAGGACCATTAGTGAGGACTAAAGTAAGGGGAGGACCTTCTTGCAGTCTGATCTTCAAGATGAGTGGATGGCTACCCTGAAGCGCATCAGGAGATAGGTTCTCGTGATCGATCATTACTGAACCACAGATTAAGCTCTCGTGGGTGCTTGGTGGAGGACCTTCGGAGATTCTTGTAGCGACATTGCGGGGAGGACCTTCACAACTGCTACCGCCACTTCCATTTTTTGGTAATGAATGGTAGGTTTTTGAGCCATTGTTGATACATGTTGTAGGGAATCAAGAACCCAAGATTCTAGTAGAGAAGGATCCTGTATGTTCTCTTCAGTTTATAGATTTCATTGGCGATTTTTATTTTTAGACGCTTCCTTGCGGGTAACCGGGGATATCTACTATTGGTAATAGGCTTAATTTACAGTTCACGATCTTGTTGTGTCCTGTGATGTCTTCAAATTACACCAAAGAGCATCTTGATTTTTTTCAGGGATATATTCCTACCCTGGAGTGGCCACTAAGGTGGACCAGCGTCCCCAAGTTGGAATGGGTATTTTTTCTTGATCGAGTTGTCCATATTTCACAGGATATTACCGTTGACCCTCTTAGACTATATCAAAGATGCATAAATCATATAAAGTGACTAAATCTTTTTGGTATTGAGCCAATATGTTTGAGAAAATTGGGTCATGGGCCTAACTTATCCACTTTTCCACTGATGTAATGATAGTTTGGCATGTTTGGGGGATACAGTCTAGAATCATTGTCTGGTATTACATCATTGATAAGATGTGCAGAGATACATCTTTGGATGGAATGGGTATGAAGGACCATTCTGATGTCAAAGCAGGATTTTGTGCTTGCTCTTTTCCTCTAGGTGTTTCTAGTAGATACTAGAAGTTCACCTATTTTGGGACGGAGGAACTAGTCTGTCATCGGTTTTCTTCATCGGTTGCCACAGTATTTGACTAGGGGTCTTCATATTCATGGGTAGGGGTTCCAACCTCTTGCTTGCCACTGTATTTGTCTCACAGGCTTTGTATTCATCTGTATGAATTTTTCTCTACTCATATTTTCTTTCAACCCAATTTTGATGGCGGATTGGTATGCATTATAAGGTATTTCTGCCTGTATATAGCATGTTGCTGCCCTATATTTATGGCATGCTTGAAGTGCGTCAGTAGGTGTTTGTGCCTACATATAGCTAAGTGCCGCCCTATTTAGATGGTGGTCTTGTTGTACATTGGCAGATATTTGCCTATGGCTATAGTTTTTCACTCTGTCTACACGACGGGACTGGCGAGAACTACCATATGTGTTCATGTGCTCGTATTGGGCCACCATATTTCAATGGTGGGATTGAGTAGAGAGGGAAGAGTTGTGTGTCTACCCTTTGAACTCCACCACATTAGTACGGTGGAGCTTCACTTCAGGAATTAGGGTGATAGCGTGTCCCTGGTTATATATTCACCTCCCATGGTGGGCATCCTGAGGGAACTAGGTCTTCTGGACTTGGGCAGGTTCCCTCGGCATAAGATCCTCCTCGTTAGGAGGAGGTCTGGTTGTCTGGTGTCGGTGTCAATGCTCTCTAGCGGGGGCCTGTGGGTAGGGCCCCTGTGCTGCTGGGATGATGTTGTCATCATTGACATTACCAGCCTCCCTAATTTAAGTGAGGTAGTCACTGTATTGTTCTATGGACAGTATCCGGAAATGGATTGGGATGACCCCCATGGCCACAATGTGCTGAGGTACCAGCAACGGCTGAAGAAGTGGCTGGTGGAACTTCACAAATTGGAGGTCTTTTCATGTGTCCTTCAGCACGGGGAGAGTACCATTTATGTGGTACTATTTGATAAATATTTTATACACCCATCATTAAAGACGTTGGTTAGGTAAATCGGTCATGCACTTCGTTGAGGCCCCGACTGCCTGTGGGATCACTAATGCATGCATCTTTATGGATGGTGGGGATGTTATTTGGATGGATTGTCTATCTACTGGAAATTTCAATACAATTATGAAAAATAGAACAATTAAAATTATTATTGTATAATTCCATTAAATACATGTATATTTAGAAATTCATCTTGGCCCCCTTCCCCTTTTCTTTCACAGTGGGGTGAAGGGGCATGGGTGGGGTGTGACTGCCACTTTGGTTAAGGAATCACGTCGGTTTCACCCTTGTTTTCTGCCTTGGAGGTGGCGCGTTTATGCATACTGTGGAAGAAAAAAAGGTATGTCATGCATTTCCCTTTTTTCTTTATTCATTGTAGGTAGAACCTCCACCTTGGATAAGGATTCACATTGGGTTCAACATTTTTTCTGCCTCTCAGGTTGCGCGTTTTGCACATACCATGGAGACCAAAATGCTATGACATGTAGTGTCCTTTTGGATTATTTCATTCTGAGTAGAATCACCACCATGGTTAAGGATTC
This sequence comes from Viscum album, assembly GCA_963277665.1. Lineage (NCBI taxonomy): Eukaryota > Viridiplantae > Streptophyta > Magnoliopsida > Santalales > Viscaceae > Viscum > Viscum album. Next base: position 272,366,854 of record OY728141.1, read on the forward strand.
TCCTTGGGTTCACCATTTTTCTTCTTCCTTTGAGGTGGTGTGTTTTCACATATCAGGGCAGACAAAAATGTTCCAACGTGCAATGTCCATCTGTCTTTTATCATTATGGGTAGAACCACTACCTTGGTAAGGATTCACGTCGGGTTCACCATATTTGTTCTACCTCTGAGGTGGTGCATTTACAGGTGTTTCAGAGATGGCACGACGAGGATCATCACCCGTCCCATTTTCCACATGGATGAGCTCTCCACAAATTTACCATTCCTTCATTTCAACCCATTAAATTTCATTAACCTTTAAATAAAGTTTAATTAACCCTGTGGGGAATTGTTGGTCCCAGAGGGTGATTGTGTGGGGGTCAAGCCCTCATGAAATCGGCCCTTCTCAGATATAACATCGTTAAATTGTCTCCAATAGGTTTATTTGTGGATCCAAGAATGTTAAATGGCCCTGGTATCCATGATTCATGGACCTTCGTTCCAAAGGATGGCGCTCATCGACATACGGGTTGGCCAAAGACACATGATGACTCCATTGGTCGAGAGTACGGGAGGTCATGCACACTGCACCCTTCTGGTGGAGGATTGTTTCTTATTCTAGGACACTTTTATATATTTATGTCGGGTTCATATTTTTGTGAATCCTTGGTTCATTCTTGATGAGTGTGTCCATGAGCTACCCTTGGTTTGCAAGATCGTCATGAGAATGAATATATTTGATGCCAAAGAGGTAATGCTGACGTAGACATATTATATGGTTCTATGGAGTTTATCATCATCTAGGGGGTGGAAGGTGAGTTGATGTTTGTATCGGGACCACAAGGAGGGCTTCCTACATATCCTTGAGAGAGGAATTAGAACCCATGTAGTTCAGATGTGTGGGGATTACACGTGGAAGCTTCCCATTTGATAGACATGATTAGGTGGACCCTCCATGAAGGGGCACCCTTTTGAGCTCGGAACTTCTGATATGTGTCCTATGTATCCTGATTTGAACAACAATCAGAGTTCTTATAGTTAAAAAATGTGGTGCTTATGCATGAAAGCTACCCATTTGAGGGGCATGTTTGGGTGGACCCTTTTGGAACGAGAATCCTTATGCGCTCGGACCTTCTTTCAGGCCTCATACGCATCCAAAGAATAGGGAGGCTCACTTCAAAATCCTAAAGTTGGACTCTATGCTATCATGGGAATAAATCCTTACAGTCATTCCTGAAGCACACATCATTGTTGGGAGGGCCTTCACATCTCCGCTTATTGTGGGTATGTAGAATCAAGGGGGTGCACTGATTCGCCCAATGGCATGATCATACCGAGCTAGTGGTATTGGAGGAGGCTTTGGCCTGGTGCCAGAGGGCTAGTTAGAGGAGGGATCATGGAGTAATGGATGATAATGGAGGGGTGAGGTTGGATCTAGAGGAACAAATACCCTAAAACAGCCTATTCAGTGTACAGGTTTCTTATGCAGGATGGGGAAGGCTCCACATACCATAGTTGTATGTGGGAAGGAGGGCCATCTGGGTACCTGTGTGGTATGCAGACAAGAATATTAACAACTTCGTACCAATGTGGTATGCGACTCACCATTACACATTAGGTTATATCTTCTTACCGATTGGGTATGCGGTGCTGGGTTTAGTCCATGTTATAACACACTATGTTGAGGGTCATATTGAAGGAGGGTTAGGGGAGTTACCATTCATGGGAAATTCATTTGCGAGATGTATTTGGTTCGTGGTTTAACAGTTGGGTTTGTAGTTATATTATTATTATTAAATTCCCCCAATTTTTATTTCGATGTTGGCTATACCTAAAGAAGAAGTAGTTTGCAGTTCCTGATTCACCGAAGAAATATGACAGAAGATGAAGTCCAACACATGAGTTTTCATCATGATTTCATAACCCATCATTTCTTCTATCCATCACCTATCATTTTCCTTCTTCCATTATGATCCTTTTAATGAGAATCAGATGGATTATATCTATTGGGCACATGAAACCATTTGTGGAGGCCCATTGATGCATTTTTGTAACCTATAGAAGACTCGGTCAACCGAGGTTTGCAGCGACTTTAGTTCGTGATAATGGTTCGTGGAACCCTACTCATCATTGTAATCTGCGAACTAAGGGGTTTGCAACATGGTACGCGGTCCTTCTTCCTCATGGTTCACGGTTGGCCTTACATGCTGGATATCGCCTCATGGGCCAGGGGTTTGTAAACCGTCCCACACACGTAGTGTTTTTTCGTCCTTATTCTTCACGTACCTTTTCCGATGATGGTACATAAGACTTTGGAAACCTTGAATTCCTCCAAGTTCCTTCAACGGAATACAACTCAATTTGAGTCCCTTTGCCTTGATAAACTTATTGATTTTCTTAATTCCTTCTTCAATGAGATGTTTGGGGTATTTCTTCACCTTAAAAAATTTTCAAGACCCTACAGCTATACATCCAAAGTACAATTTTTTTAAGGATTCCAAATGGGCCATTTTCAGGAAACTCGGTCGAACAATGTTATAAACCAAAAACAATTTATTTTTTAAAACCAAATCCACATTGGAAAACAATAGAAGGAACCAAAAATATAATTTTTTATGGTTCTCATGAATTTATAAATCGAAAATATCATTTTGGATCACACATAACCCATAAAAACCAACCAGAAAATTTACCGAACATATAACATGCACTCTCTAAAAACACAATTCATTTTAAGCACTTGAAAGGATTAAAATTACCCATTTCATTACAAAAATTTATTAAAGCTATTTAAAAATGTTTGAAATACCTAAAATAGGTTCTAAACACCAAAAAACAGGTGTAAATGATAATGGAACATTTAAACAAACACATAGTGTGCACTTTTATAACAATACAACACTAATTTTTAAAAAACATGGCATAAAAACCACATTCCCCAAAAAATTAATTTATTTAAGGATTAGAAAATAGTAATTAGAATGTTTAAAGGGTAAAAATACCATGAAAAGATGAATCATAAATAAAAAGGACTTTTACAATGGGAATCCTACCTCAAATCCTTGGTAGAATGGAAACGCACACTGCATATCACCATCTGAGGGTTTATAAACCATAAACCTATAAAGAACCACCCCAAAAGAACGAAACCCCCATAAAAAATCATGGTATAATATAACCCTATGTCAATAATGACTTTGGGATAAGACAAAACAAATAGATAATAGAAGGAGGAGTAAGAGAGAGAATAATGGAGAGGGACTCTCACCTTGGAAACTAGAAAACTCTTCACCTTACCTTAGATATACACCCATAGAGGAAAGTTAGTGGCTTAGAAAATCATGGAATGTCTCAATATGTCTTGATGAACTAGGTAATTAAGACACGGGGGTAAGGGAAAACAACAAATGATTCATGAAAGAAACAAGTTATCTTTCCAACTCTGGATGATTTGAGAAGCCTTGAGAACTTTTTCCCAAATCCATGACTAATATGAGCTGAAAAGTGGGAACATTTAACATGGGGGTGCGTATAGGGATCTTGGGCTCTTATGAGAGGAGTAATAACCAAAAAATATTAATAAATAAATAATATATAATATAAACAAATAAATTTTTTAAAACTCGAAATGGGCTCATGGGATAGCCCAATACCTGAATAAATAACCCAAATCTACAGTGATAATGAATTATTTAGGGGGTCTAAATGGATATGGTGGTTTCAATAGGTCAGGGGAGGCCAAGTGGGAACTGGAAGCTGTGAAAAATATTTAAAAACAAAGGATTTATAAAAGAAATATATTTTATTTTTAAATCTGGAAATGGGATCAATGTTGGCCCAAAACATGAAGTAACCTCACTTCAATAAAAAAAATTCCAAAAAAGATATTAGGTTCCAAAGGTAGGATTATTATAAATATATGGTTGTCCAAAAATTAACATTCATCTCACCCAATACCCATAAAATAATTATTATTTCCAAAAAACTAGATCAAAACCAAGAACTCATAAATACCTGAAACCATCATCCCTAACTCTAGACAAGGAGGAGAGTAGACAAGGAACACAGAGAAACACATCAACCTCACCGAGCATAACTACCTAAACTGAGAAAAAAATATAATGTAAATTCCCATTAAATCAAGTCCAAATATATCTATATTAAATTAAATTTGATGAGGAATCATTTGATGAGGTGGATATAACATTTGAAACGAATCCATAGGTTGATCATTTGAAAATCATACAAATGAGGAACCATTAGTGGACACATCACAACATTCAACACATCTTTCGAAACCCACTGACCATTGACCCAAATTCGATCCACCAATAAGATCCCATCCTAGGAAATAACAAGACTATGAATATTAGATCACAAGTAAACATGCAAAATACACAATGCTTTTAAGACATAGTAGAAACCATCAACATGACAATCGATTTATAAGAAACAACACAATTTTTTCAAATTAAAACACTTTAAAAAAAGACTAAATTGGTGGATTCTTATATTCACCCATGGTGTTTCTTCAAGTCTCACATACATACAAACTTATTCACCACCTTGGGCAGCTAACCAACAATACATACCATCCAACCATGAATATTTATACATGAACATGCATGTGGGAACCCATGAAAACACAAAAGGGAAAAACAAAACAGCATAATTCTAATAGACATGTACCTTCTAAAGGAACACTAATCACCATGTCAAAAACAATTTTCATATTTCAAAAAAAATCCAATCATCATCAATGAAAATTTGATTAAAAACCCAATCAGTCTCATTTAATAGAACCTACAAAAATCCAGTCATTATCAAATATCTGTTTCCCATTTTTAAAAATTTTACATGGTCTCTTTTTATAATCTAGCAACCACAAAGGCTAAGATCCCTTTCTAGAAAAACACCAGCCGTTCAAAACCAAATTCCCAAAACCAATTCATCATATTCTAACTCCTTTAAACATCCCAAAACTCCCCATTTAGAATAAATTTAGAATCACATTTAAATAATGGAATCTTTAAAAACATTTCATTTCAAGAAACCATAAGATTGGATTAAGGAAATTCAATACCGTTAAATCATTTACTCTTTATCCCCAAGATTTGTTTGACAAAACAAAACATTACTAAACCCTTCTCATATTAAATTTTGAAAAACCACTTCCAAAATTCTCACACCGGGATTTTCAAAAAAAAATCATATTTAAAGAGCGATCTAAGAGACCCACAAAATGCAAGTAGTGTTGGTGGGTGACTTGACCATATGGTTGGAGACCATATGAAAAACACACCAACAACTCTAAGAAACTTTTTAAGACCATTCCCCAGCTCCACATGGAATTAAAGTCCCTATGAGATCATGGATTCCATTAGTCCAACTCCCCTTCTTGTATCCCAATTACAAAATAATCATTAAGAACCAAATAAACTAATAAAAGTGGATTTCTCATAGACACCCAAGGATTGGAACAAGCAAGAGTTCAGGATTATATATTGAACCTACCCCTAAAGTTCCAAATATTATTCCCCATATACCATGATATCCCCAAATAACAAGGGTGCTCTAAAAAGCAAGGTCTACTAGGATCCGTACTCCTTTCAAACTATTTTTTTCACGAACCAACTGGGCATCCGAACCAATCTGTGGAATGCCCCGAAGGGCGTTCCCGATCAACATAGGCTGGAACATAGTGCCAAGCATCATTAGAGTAGACAAGGGAACAATTTCTAAAAAATATATACAATAAATTAAACTATGAAAAGAAATGGACAGCCTAATAACCATTAATAATAAATTGAACTGATCATCATCTATACAATCAAACTCGAAGTCCAACTAAACGATAAAACTAAACCTACCAAACCTGATGACCAACTAACTCCATGTGACTACTCTGGTCACCCTCCAACAAAATGATCACATGTATCTCAGGGCGATCAAACTCAATATGAAACTTGTACAATGGATAAAAACAAAAATAACTATAAGCGTGAGAATTAAAACTCTGTCGTCTTGCCCGATAATCTATTCCCAATGAACATACAATAAAATGAAAGAAACATAAATTTTACATTTTTACAAAAATATATTAAAGTAACATTTTCAACATGATTATACAAAACAAACTATAACCCATTTCTCTTATTCATTTACAAAACTAGATTCGTTCAATGATAGTTCCAATAGCATTTTCAAGGGGAAATTAATGTTAAATTTTTTTTATTTGTACAAAGAGGATAACAAACTTACATTTTAAGACCATTTTCATAAACCTTATCAAAACCATCCCACAACATTCCATGAAAAACAATATACAAGAAGGAACGATAGTAATCACACACCAAGGGAAATGTAATTGTACATACAAGCATCATATTCATCACTATAAGTAACTGAAATCCAAATATACATGAGTAAAAATAAGAGATACAGAATAATCCATTAGAACAAAATACCTAAAACCTCATACCTTTTAAAATATCACACATTATGAAATCAAAATGCTCAATACACTTGGCCATCCATTCTCAGGCAGGCCGAGGGAAAATCCCAATAAATCCACCTACTCTAGGCTAATGGTTAGTATCATATCCTACTATTATAGAAATCATTCATAGAATATTCTCTCAGTATGATTGGTTCCCATGTCATGTGTATATAATGGGTTTTATCCAACTAATTCCATCCAAGCATCCATTAAAAACATATATATAATAATAACTCACAATAGGCATCACACCAAGTCACTCCATAGTCTGATCTCATGCCATTAATAAAACAACATAAATAGTCCAACCAAAGGCACTCTCACAATGGATCAAAAGGATTACTTAGTAAGGAAATTCCATCAATTATATACATAATCATGGAATAAGAAACATCTATATGAGGTTTTCACAATAAACAATTTCACTAGTTTTCATAATATAGCATGACAGGCTTTAAGCATTTCTCAAAAGTTACATTTTCCAAATGTACAAATTTCACTTTTAATAAAGTGGTTTATACACACCATTTACATCAGAAAACCACTTTCATAATTCTTTTAAATTATTCAGGTGACCCATAAAAAGCACAACCATTTTTATAAGGATGCAAAACATGCCCTTTTTAGACAACTCAAGAACGAACATGTTACAAACCAGAAAACCTAATTTTGTAAAACCGCATACACATTGGAAAGACATTGAAGGAACCAAAAGTACCATTATTATTTTTTATCATGTATTATAAATCAAAAAAATATTTTTAATAACACCTAACACATAAAATCCATCCAAACAATTTGACAAACACATAACATGCACTATGTAACAACACAATTTATTTTCAGAACTTGAAAAGGAATAAAAATACTAATTGAAAGCCATAAATTTATTAAAGATACTGAACAATGTTAAAATTTCCATAAAACATTTTATTAAGTCACAAATTTTGATCCAAATATAACAATACATTTAAAAAATCATTTGGGGTGCACTTTTATTACAAAATAACACTACTTTTAACAAAAAAAGGCACAAACACCACTTTGCAGAACAAATAATGTTATTTAAGTCTTATAATATAGTAATAACAATCATTAGAGGGTTAAAATAACATTAAAAATACGAATCTTAAACAAAAAGTACACGTGCAATGGGAATCCTACCTCAAATCCTTGGCCGAATGCAAATGCACCCCCGATATCACCGTTTGTTTATAAACTCTAAACCTACAGAGAACATCCCCAAACAACTAAAAACCCCACAAAAATCATGGGGTAACATAACCATATGTATATCATGAATATGGGAGAAGATATAACTAATAAATAAGGGAAGGAGGAGTAAGAGGGAGGAGAAAAGATAAAGAATCTCACATTAGAAGCTATAAAACACTTCATCTTCCCTTAGATATACACACTTAGAATAAAGGTAATGTCTTGTAACTTCTTGTAGAGGATACATATGTCTGGAAGAACCAATTTTTGATTATTTGGTTGCAAAATAGAAAAAAATTAATGAATCATGAAAGAATAAAATTACATTACCAAATATGGATGATTTGAGAAGCTTTAAGACCATTCTCACTAATCCATGACTAATATGAGTTCCAAATAAGAAAAATGCGTCATAGGGGTGCACCCAGTTTTACTGGTCATTAGTGAGAGGTATAATCACTAAAAAATATTGGCATATGAATAAGATATAAAAGTAATAATTTATTTTTTTAACTGAAATGGGATCACAGGTAGCCTAATACATGAATAAAAAACAAAAATACACCATGATTATGAATTTATAATGGAGTAAAAAAGAATTTTGATATTTTTTATGTCAAGGGAGGCCTTTTTTGAAGTGAAATGATTTAAAAATTAAAGATTTATAAAATAAACAAGTTTTTTTTAAATCTGGAAATGTGCTCACGATTGGCCCAAATCTCGATGTAACCTCCCTTTTCTCCAAAACTCCCAAAAATCTATTAGGAACCCATGGTAGGATGATTATACATATATGGAAGTTCTAGAAAAACATTCATCTCATGCAAAATAAAATAAAACAATTCGTATTTCAAATGAACTGGATCAAAACAATGACATGAAAAATCGGGTTTCACAAATTCCTACCCATAAAAAATTATATATAGATAGATGCCCTTACATATGAAAACAACAGGATTGTTTTCATTTTCCTGATCATGTGATATTTTTTCAAAATAATTTTTACATTTAATAAAAAAACCATTAGATATAAATAAGATGAAAATTAGATAAAAATATAGAAAATATGATGAGAAAATTAACCAAATAAGTAGTAGTAAATAACCATTTAATGATGTCTGTGTACATGTTGACACTTGGAATTATATACATTCATTTATAAAGATATTTATTTACAAAATTATACTTATCCTTGAGAAATATATCTATGAAAAAATATAAAAATAATGTTGCTAATTCTTTACATGCCAAATATATTTATAAGGTAATAGGCCAAAATAAAGAATAAAAATACTAGGTAATCAAAAAAAGTAAATGTTGGAAAAAAATCCTGACATCATGTATAATTCCCCCTAATCTATAAACAAATTTATATCTTTTTTTGAGTAAGTATATTATTGAAAATCATGGTTGTACTATGAAAATATAGGCAAACAAAAAATTAATAAATATTTTTAAAGAAAATGTAACTAACATTTTAAATTTCCTATCCAGGGATGTATTTATTTTTCTGGTATATAATATCTTTCATGAATATATAGACATAATATCCCCAATAAAATTTGGTATATTTTTTAAGAAACTACAAAAAAATTCTACAAAATAATTAATTTTTTTTGAAAAATGTATTTATTTTTAAATTATTAAATATATAGCATAATCAATTTTATTTAACGTAATCCAAAAGATTCTTATTTTTATTCATCAACCTCATAGTATGCGTTATCCTATATTTACACAATTCCATATCCCAAAAAAATTCTTGTTAAAAAAACTGAAACCTATAATTTTATGGTTATCTATAAAATGTTTATTGCATTGTATTAAAAATTCATAATACACATCATGTGTGGTTGGTTTTATGGAAATCCATGCATTGGAAGAAAAATACTAATTTAGTGTATCCAAATTTGTGTTTATTGGTATCCATTTCTTTAGAAAAGAATAATAAAAAAATTAATGATAATATATATATATATATATATATATATTAATTAGATTTCATATTTTTACCACTACACTTTAGGCTTAAAATGAGTCTTTCATTTTTTATTTTCTACTAAAATTCCTCACCTAGATCATCTTTTTTACTATCAATATAATTAATCTCAAAATAAATTTCATTTTTATAAATTATATATGTATTAATGAATCCAAATCAATAATTTATTGCATTTACACTTATATTTTTTTAATATAAACACCTATTGAAAATATGAATAATAATTATATTTAATGAACATATTAGATCTTCTTTTTTGTAAAGATGTGTTATGTTAATGTATCTTATATATAAATTCAAAATCAAGACCCCTATCCATTCATATATATGAATATCAATTATACCCTTGAGACCAATAACTTTGTTAATGAAACTTACAAATATTTCATTTTTATATGGAATATAGGACACATTTATTTCATTGAATGTGGTATTCACATGAAGTTTTAATGATAATATATGATTTCGTGAACATTCTTGATGAAGGTACACCCAAACAGTTTTTTTGTATCCATAGTAGATTCATTGTATAGTCTTGACCTGACCATCTATTTCCCCATTGTTTTATCTATCTGTAATATGATACATCACTTCATTCCTGTTTTCATCAACTATTATCAGATTTTAATTTGAATTTTTTTTAAGGAAATACCTCAAATATATTTAAATGATTTGATGACCATGCTACAAAATATCCAATAACATCATTGAATGTTGTAATACATAGTTAATAAATGTATTATATATCTCAGTTATTGGATTTTGATGTACTTCAATCCCCACTGTCATGTGATATTTTGGGACTTCATCATTTTTTATAATGTATCATAAATATATTATACACCATACCCACAAAAACATGTAGGTTTGTGGTGTTAACAGATATAAATTACATAAAATGATACCATATATAATTTTAGTATCATAATGTTTTCAAATTTTTTTTTGATTCACATTTAAGAAAAAAATCAATGAAAGAATCGGTTACCTCTGGTATGTTATGCAATTGACATAAATGACTAGGCTCAATGATAGTGGGGTCATTTAGTTGCCCATGTGCTGAACATGGTTCCACAAGCCATTCATATGGATCATTTTTTATATAATGGTATGAAAAATCAGACTGAACAATAATATATTTCAAAGCATCTATATTCCCTTGCAATTCCTTCATCATATGATATGTATATTATTTCATTTTTTTCTTCTTGAAATATGTTCCAGGAGACTCTCCATAACATGCACCTCAAATATAAACCTATTTTTCCTACTGCTTCAGATATAATAAATGTAGTTTTTCTTCTAGTATAATCACTACTAATAATTGTGTCTAAACCATATAAAAATATGAATATATATATATATATTTTAGGTAATAATTTTATAAAGAATAACAAACTACTATTCTATTATACATATTCATGTATCCCATATTGCATTATTTTTTTCATCAACTATTTTACCATCCATATTTATGTGTGCCTCCTTCCATAGAACATGACATGGGAGAGAAGTGGTTTCATATTTTTATTTATCACTCTACATATAAATAATTGATGCTATGTTTTTTATATGAAAAAAACTTTAATTTTTTGCTTTAAAACACACATAATTTTATTCTTTAAGGAAGTGTTCATCATCTTTACTTTTCGATAGGGGTAAATTGGTTTTGGTGAAAATATTTTATTATTAAAAATCCAATTTTGTTTCATAAATTTAATTTATTTTGTCCTACTATATAAAATAAACAATTTCAAATAATTTATTATCAACTATAATTCACCTAAAATGTTTAATAATTGTGGAAAATGATGAATGGATTCAATATTTTCTTCAATATAATGTGTTTAAAAGTAACTGATGTGTGGGGAATTACATGACCATCAACATCCCTAAGATGAAACATGGTAATAATTTTCGGTAAGCCTCTATGGGATTTTTCAGCATCCATTATAACATATTTTATATTGAAATCATCTAAAATAAAAAAATCATTATCAGATAATGAAAAATAATATGATGTTTAATTATATAATTTTTAGGTAAGATATGTAATGTATGTCATAACATTAATTGAATATCTTCCCAATGGGTTTCATTCATTACATGATAGACATGAATCACAAAATCTAAATCAATTATTAGATTCATTCTCTTTGTGACCCCAAAATTACTAATATACAATGAGATGTCGGGGTAAATAGGTTGGAAGCATTAGTTCTATCCAACCTCAAATTTTATACAATTTCTACTTTCCTTGATAATTTTTTTCAATAAGGTGAGGATATTTCATTCTTTTTTCATCAACTTGTTACTGATCACCTAGTATTTTTTCAATCTCAACATAAACTATCTGTTCTTCCACATGATAGGTGACATAATCATTTGTATAAGTTAATATTTGCATGAGTACTCAAAAAATTTAACTTATATTATGTTAATATATTAGAGAAAAAATAAATTTTAGTTAGAAAGAATAATATATTAAAAAAATTTAACCTGTTCATTTGCTTCTCATTTTTTTCTTTAAAGGTTGACAGGATTTGGATCCTCTATTGAGAATAAAAATACCCCCATTGTCATTCCCTCAAACAAACAAGACATATTCTATGTTTTGAACAACATGAAATTATTTTGACCTCCCACTGAATGTTTTATCCTTAATGGAATTTACATTTGACCCAACATTTGTTTTATTCTCTAGCATAAAAATTGGCCAATTAATATTTTCTAGATTTGAGACATACAATACCTACATTTCTTTTGATTTAATTATGAACGGCTCACCCTCTTCCCTTTCCACACTAATATTCACCTTCATGAAGCCCATTCCATCAAATTTCACTACACTCCTTCTGGAAACACATTTTCAACCAAAAGATGAAATTAAAATGTTGTATAATCGAAATGGTACATTAGATCAATGACGCGGAAATATGGAATATTTGTATCCTGGGAACTAAATATGTGAATCACTTCTACCACAAGTATAACTCCACTATTTTGAATCACACTATGATTATCATGTTCTTTGTTATATAATATATAACCATTATTTAAATAACTATTGTAGGTTACAAAATTCTTCTTTGGTTTTTTGGCTATCCATCGATGTCATTCAAAAATTTAATTAGGATATTTCATATAACCCTTTATAAATATTATTTTGGAACCATCATATAAAAAATTTATTACGTGTATTTGTTATCCATCCTTCATCTATTGATGGATTAAAATCTTTAAGAAATGTTTTTGGCATTCAACGTAGGGATCAAAATCATATCTATTTCATAAAATTAAATGGTGAGATTAATTCTTATATGTGACTATACTTGTTTGAAATTATCATATCTAAATCACTTATCCCTTAACGCATATGCAATGATTATATTTTGGGAGATCGATACATTCAACTTATAATAGGTAACCGGTTCAGAATTAAAAATATTCTTCCACAATATATAACTCTAAAATAAAAATTTCAGAACAACTTTGATTCTTAATGAACCAATTTAAAATGTTTACATAACAATCAATGATGTATTTCCATCTATAATAGATATGGAAACATAGTTGACCCTGTATTACTAAGAGAACCATTAGGTGAACAAATATATCAATGAATTATGGAGGGTTGAACATCTCTAATTCACATAATATGACTTCAACCTACTTATTCATTATTGGAAACTCTTTTAGTTCAATAAATTTACTATATATTGATTTGAAAAATATTATTAGTTTCATTAATGTGTGACATACATTTTTAGGTAGAATGTATTTTAAAGAGACTCGCATCAGAACTTGTATAAAAACAAAGAATTCATGTTATTTTAGTTTATGTTACATAAAATTATTCATTGATATGGAATTATTTAAATTTAATGAGAACCATTCTAGGATATTTACACAATTGAGGAAGATAATATAGGATCTAAATAATGATGTATATGCTCAATATACAAGAGGGGGTGAATTGTATATATTAAACAAAATTGGAACTTTTAAGGATGATAATGTTTAAAAAAGAAAAACAAGGTAAATTCATAAGACCTATTAATTCTACAAACTTGCTCGATTCTGGAAATATGGTTTCAGAAATGTAAATTATGAAAAGTTTACAAGGAAAAAGATTATACCTCAATGAATATAGAATTTTACAAGTAATAGTACAAGTATAACAATGTATAAGATAGTTATAATTTCTATATCAATCAAAATGCAGCCAAAAACAAACTTGAAACAATTCAAGTAACAAGTATGCAATCTATTTAACCCAAAGTGTAGGGTATCCAACCACTTTGGATAAAGGTACATTGATTTATACTTTCAAGAAATACTATCTTACCTACACTAGGGTAATCCCTTGATATGAATATCAAAGTCTGTCTTGCTATCCCTGCAAGCCCTCAGACTTCAACGTAGTCGACACCTCTATATTCCTATCCCCGGAAGCCCTTGAATATACTCAGATACATTCGAAGTCACATGATGCAATTTTAAACAAGATGTTAAGTATGCAAAAAGAATTAAAGTCACTCTCTCTAGAAATCACTTTAGCAGCATGTAATCTTTATATTGATCAACGTGTATTGAGATCGTTCAAATGATCTCCTATTTATAAGCACATCTTCAATGGTTGGCTCCCTCCTCCAACGATCATATTTTTCCTTGAATTTCGAAGGGTCCTATACATGTGTCACTCAAACAATGGTTAGATAGTAACAGAATGCATGGAATCATTTTATAACTCAAACAAGAGTAAGAAAAATATGGTTCCTCAACCAAATTATAATTTTTGGTGTCTAATAAAAAAATAGAATTTAGAGTCTATGGAAGTAAACCTTTGTAGCCTATGTTACATGGATATACAAATTTTATTTTTCAAATAATTCAGAATCATAATTCTATAGATTTTGGAGTCAGAATTCTAAGGCATTCAGAACCTAAATTCTAAGGAAATTACTGTCTGAATTCTATTGAATTTTGAGTTTGGAATCTAAGGAATTAGGAACCTGAAATAAAATGAATTCAGAGTCTGAATTAAAAGGAATTAGAAGTCTTAATTATAAGAAATTCACAGTCCAAATTCTGAGGAATTAGGAGTTCGAATTCTAAGGAATTCAGAGTCCGAATTCAGAAGAATTCAGATTCTGAATTCTGAGAACCTCGATGTCTAAATTTTGAAGAATTCAGAGTCTGAATTATGAGGAATTCAGAGTCTGAATTCTGAGTAATTGGGAACCTGAATTCTGAGGAAGTCTAAGATTGAATTCAAAGAAATTTGGGGTCAGAATTTAAGAGAATTTGGATTCTAATTTTCATAGAATTCCGATACTGAATTTCAGAGAATTCAGATTCTGAATTTCAGGGAATTCAGATTCGGAGTTTTAGAGAATTCAGATTCTGAATTTTAAAGAATTCGGATTTTGAATTACATAGAATTTGGATCCTGAAGTTGAATCTTGAAAACTAGGTACTCTATATATAAGTATTTATTTAATTCCGTGGTTTTATATGTGAAACTGAATCTTTACTTAGGAATAAAATGAGTTAGACTAAAATATGAACAATAAATAATATGTAAGGATAAATTTTACTTGGGGAAGGAAAATATTCCTCATTATGAAAAATCTTATGTAAAATGAAATTTTCTATAAGATAGAGTGTTTTTGATTTTCAAAACATGAAGGAATGGAAAATTCATAATGAAAACATATTGACTCATCAATCTCCCCCTTGTTGGAAATCACAAATATCCTTATGAAACAGAATATAAGGACACATAATTTTTTATGGGCTTCTAAATAAAAACTTATCTCCCTTTACATATGGATCAATGTGAATACGACTAACGTCTTCTTAGGATTTGGAAACACTAAGGATCGTATTCTGAATTTCCTGAATGATATTTTTCATTTTCTTGCATATGAAAATCTCCATGATGAAAACTCCCCCTTATATGAACTCCCCCTTAAGAAAATTTCTTCTTTACTAAGTATAATTTTTTGACATTCGTTTCTCCCCTTTTGTGATTTTCAAAAATAATTATAGTGAATGGAATGAAAATATAGTACTTTAAATATTTGTACTAAATAACTATAATATATGAAGAGAAACTAATATTAAATTATGTTTGAAATAACATGTACAACAGGAAAATACAATAAAATATCGAATTTGGAAAAGATTATCCTTCCTTATCCTTCGGCATCATCTTATTCACTATTGTTTCTATCTTCTTGAGCTCCTTTTGATCATCTTCTACACGCTTGAAAAACTAATCATGATCTTATATTTTCTTCTATAAGGATTTAATTATATCTTTCTAAGCCTTAAGAGATTTTTCCTGGGCCTTCAGAACTTATTCTTGCTTAGAAAGATTCTCTTCAATCTCAATTCTGAGATCCCTTTCCATTTTTAAACTCTGAACAACTTAGTTTAGCATACCATTCAAATCCTTAACTTATTGCTTCCGAATTGTCTAATCCAGAGTTAGATTTTATTCAAAACTATTATTCAAAACCTTGATCTTCACATCTTTGATGTCTAATAAATCATTGACACTTAGTGGAAATTTATCAAATATTCCCATCTCTTCTATTTTCTTCTTTGACTATCATTTCAAATTTTTCATGATCTTTTATGATCCTCATAGCTAATGAAAAGAATCTAGTAGTCGTCATTGAGTTTGACATTGTTATCCATTACCATGGATACTGAATCCAATTTTTGATTTAATGAATAATGAAATATCTGGAATCTCGATTTTATACTATGAAATATTATAATAGTCCCAACAAGCATTTTAGAAGACTAAACTACAAAGTCATGTCCAAGAGAGGAGAATTCGGAATCTGAGAATTTGGTTGGTGATGATTCCTTTTCAAATTCAATGACCTTCTTCTTCAATGAACCACCAACTTCTTTCATCTTTACCACAACTTTCTAGGTGTATCCATAACCACCTGTTTTTCCTTATTAACCTTCAGAATGACTTCTTCATGATCATGAGATTCATGTTCACTATCTGATAGCGGAACAATTTTGTCTTCATCAACATCTTCCTTCTTGGCTCCTGCCTCAACATCATCTCGGTGAATGAAATCGTGATTGCTACTATCTTTTTCAGACAAATTAATCACTTCTTCCTCACCCTTCTCTTCTTTTATAGGGGTAGAATGTTTTGAAGACTCGACTTCAGATGTTCAGATAGATAATTTCTCATAGGTACTCTCTTTCTCATGATAATCTTCTACTTTCTTTATGATATCTTCAATATCACCACTCTGTTATTTATCTTCTTCTTCTACTTCTTCTTCTTGTACTATTTCATCAACTTGATGTTTTTCTAGAATCACTAAATTCTTTCCCAGAGTCTCTAGTAATGGTTCTAACAAAAATGATTCTGGTACCAGAATATTCTCAGAGGCTTTCTCAGTAGCCTTCAGAAGGGATTGCACTCTCTCAGCCTTAGACAAGTTCTTCCTTTGCTTCATTTATTTACCTTCCTTTTCTAGATTCCCAGCAGTCTTTTCCTTCAATTTTTCTTCCTCAGTAGGGTCGAGGCCAATCATAGGCTCCCCATCCATCATGTTCTTCTTATCTTCACTTCACTTATCTACCACTTAATCAGGATTTGTTTTTTCTTCTCTGGCTTTGGGGGTGTGGATTCAGTTTCCTTATCCACTTCGGTTTTTGTCTTCTCTTCTGGTTCCTTCACCTTCCTCTTTCTTCCACCCTTCATAGAAGGTTCACCCGCTTCTGGCTTCTTTGATAGAGATTTATCTTCTGCATCCAACAAATCTTAATATTATTTGGTTTGACTATTAAATACAATATTTATCCTCCTTAGAGTATCATCACTCAAAAGAATCACCTTACTATTTCTCAGCTTAGAACTATATGGAATCTTGAAAGACAAAAGAGAAAGGACAATGATCTTTTAAAAAAAATTTGTGTACATGGTAATATGAGACATCCGATTTACATTCATTATATTTTAAATTTTATCCAAGATATTCTTAACCGGGTTTATCTCTCTTAGGTTCCCCAGGATATCAAAAATATAAATATCACTTTTCTTCAAGGTATCCTTGTCCCCTTTTCTCGTAATTATAAAAACTTGAACCCATAGCTAATAATCCAATGATTTTTAGAGAGATGAATAATTTTTGGAGTCTTCACTTCTTCAATACCAAGACAATATAGAGCTTTTTTCTTATCAAATGATCCTATTACATCAGGTATCTTGTGAGAGCAAAACTCAGCTTCTATCTCATAAGGAATTCTTATCAGAATTTTTTCCATGTTATAAGAAATGGATTACATGTTTCCATAGCTCTTGAAAGAAAATTTATCTCTTCTTCATTTATTGAAAAATCTAACTGTATCATATAATTCAACCTGCAATTCTAGATACACCATATCATGTACTCTTTGTGCCGATAGGCAAACACTCTCTCAAATTTTCAGCATGATATTCTTAGACATAATAGAATCATACATTAAATAAAACTTTGGATAGACTAACCTTTCATGTAAGATCTGCACTCAAATATTTCCTTAACAGTTGACATATCTTTCTAAGAAGAGGGTTCAACAGAAAATCATAAGTAAGGAAACTTTGAAGATCTTTAATGCCTTTTAAAAACAGTGGCAGAGCTTTAGCACACAAAGGCTTGAGTTTTGATGTAGGACCACCATTGGGGGGGGGTCCTTTATATAGGCAATCACAGTGATAGTTCAACATCCCTAATTGATCCAATGGTTGAAAGAATCTTGAGAAGATCTAACAGTTGATTTGATAGATGAAGATGTATTTTTATTGATTCCGATATTTTGATGTTTTTAAGATAAAACATTCGGATTTAAAGAAATGTGAATCCGAAAAATTGAAAACAAAAAGAAAATACCAGTAGGGGAAAATGATTATAAAGACGTAGGAAGGGAAACATACCTTTCAGATTAGTAGGAAGATTAATCATAATGAGGAAAAAATTTCATGGAGAACATTAGATTCCAAAATTTTGAATACGGAAAAATTTTAACTACACAAATTTTAACTGTGAAAATTTTGACTATGAAAATTTTGACTATGAAAATTTTAACTATGAAATTTTTAACTGCGAAAATTTAAACTACGAAAATTTTTACTACAAAAATTTTTACTATGAAAAATTTAACTATGAAAATTTTAACTATGAAAATTTTAACTACAAAAATTTTAACTACGAAAATTTTAAATATGAAAATTTTAACAATGAAAATTTTTACATGGAAAAATTAAACTAAAAACAAAATCAGCTAACAAGAAAATGTACTCCCCTAAGAAATTTAGTTTCTTACTGTAAGAAGATAGGTTTCCACAAGAAGTTAATAAGGAAGATTACCCTATAATTATCATTCCTAACATCTGTTTTATGTATTCCAATCTATTGGATGGTAATGATTTTGTAAAAATATCATCAATTTGATCTTCCATTCTGATAAATTTATTAATGATATATTCTTTAGCATTATCTTTGAATGTTACTTTCCCTCATTTTGTCTTGATAATATTTTCAAAGAATTATTTGTCACCAGTCATATGACGGGAACATCCACTATCAATATACCATGTATTGTTGTTGGTACTATATTTATTTTCATGAAAATAAGAGAGTTAGGATTTCAGAACCAAAAATTTCATGGAAAAGGAAACATCAGAATGAAAAATTTTAGGAATCCACATTTTCATAAATAAATAAGCATTATGAAAACCTAAAGACTGTGTTTTGGTTAAGGAAAAATATTTCCCAATTCCCACCAAAATGACAATTAGTAATGGATAGAGCACTTTGAGGAACAAAATAATTGTTACTAATAACCAGTTTTGAACTAGTACAACCAAAACCAGAATTATTCCTTAGACGTTGATTTTGGGAATACATCTTATCTAAATTTTCCTTACAAAATGTATAGTTTAAAAAACACTGCCTCAAGAAAAATATTTCTGGCTTTAGCTTAATAACTACATTCTTATCCGCAAAAACATTAGTTTTAGTACTAGAGTTAGGCTCGAAAACATTTTTCTTAGAAATTTCTTTTTTTTAATCCTTAGAAAGTTTATCCTTCCTAGAATTAACTTTCTCAAGGGTTTTTGAAATACTTTCAAAATCATAAAATTTCTTATCATGATCTTTATAAAGATAAGATACTTCCTTAGTACGAATAGAAATCCTAGGATTTTCCTTATCAAGGTTTTTCTTGAGTATAGAATTTTCATTCTCAATGAGCATAGAAAACCTAGACACTTCTTAATAAGTTAGTAACGTATTATCTTCATCAGAAGAATATTTTTCATCTGATGATTCAATATATTTACTATAATTATAATTATAATTCAAGGATATATTGGTGATGGATTCAGCACTGTGTACCTTGGAAATTGAACAATGATTTTCAAAAGGTAACATGGCACGTAAACCAGGATTCTTTTGACAAGAATATTCATACTCTAAGGATTCATCAGAAGAGTCATCATCATTTCACTCTAAGTTTCATTGGTTTTCAAAACATTATTAGCCTTAGCCTTGTATTAATTATTTCTATTCCCCTGAGAATGCTTTTCCTTTATATCTTTTTTCTTAAACATAAATCAATCTGGCCTTATATGCCCTGCTCTTTTTCATTCATAACAAGTGACTTCAGAGTCTTTCTTATCCTTTCTTCCTTTTTTCATATATCTATATTAAAATTATTTATTCCCAACTATCATGTTCATCCTTTGAGTAAGATTAGTTAGTTCATTCTCCTAATGTTCACATTCACTTGATTCAGATAAAATAATGACCTTCTTCGATTTAGATCTTGTAACTCTATCAAGAGTCTTGGATTTCATATGATTAGAGGTAGTTATAAAAGCAACACATCCATTCTCATTATGCTTCTTAACATTTTCTGCATATCTTTTCATTCTAGTCATATGTTGAAGAAGAGTTCCAAAAACCACATCAATAGTAATCTGTGAGACGTTCTTATTCTCATTTATAGTTGTTGTCTTTGATTCCCACTGATAAGGCATGATTTCTATAATCTTGTCCACATGTTCCTCATTATCTAATCCTTTTTCAACCATGGATTGTAGGCTATTGAAAATAGTCATGAATCATTTTTGTCCTTACATATAGTTTCTCCCTAAGGAAATAAAAAATGATGATTCTCAGCTCTAAGCATAGCTCTTCTAGTTTCAATAACATTGGATGTACAAAAATGCGTAACTTCAAGCTTCTTCCAAATACA
The DNA here is from genome assembly GCA_963277665.1 of Viscum album. Lineage (NCBI taxonomy): Eukaryota > Viridiplantae > Streptophyta > Magnoliopsida > Santalales > Viscaceae > Viscum > Viscum album. Next base: position 272,387,831 of record OY728141.1, read on the forward strand.
ATTTGCAGCTTCACAAGTAAAAATCTGGTTATATATATTCCAGGTCATGGAACACAATAATGTATTGTGTACCATTTAGGTTAGTTGATATAATAACATTTCTTGATTAGAAAACGTTCAAACTTCCTTATCAGGAATCTTTTAATCTCCAGCTAGAATAACAAAGTTGTCCACTCTAGTGTTAATAAAAAAATTCATCATACGATCTCTCTAACATTCATTATCACTCCCATCAAATATAGGTGGTCTAGTAGGATTAGGATTTTCATTTCAACCAACATTTATTCCTGCTATCTCAATGAATAAATCTTTCCACACAAACATATTAGTAATAACATTTTGTAAACAATAATAAAAATATCCCAAGCAAGGGAAATATAGAACAAAAAAACACTTGAGCAAGAAAACATAAATGTGAATATAATTATTTCAGAAAACTACTCTGATAACAATTGTAGGATCAAAATAATGATGCAGATGCTCAATATACAAGAAGGGGGGCGGTAAATTGTATACATTAAAAATTTGATTTGAAATTTTAAGGATGGTAATTTTTAACAATGTTAAACAAGGTAAATTACCAAGAAATTTTAGTTCTACAAATTTTCTTGATTCTGGAAATATGGTTCTAGAAATGAAACATAAGAAAATTTTACAAGGACAATGATTATCCACAAAGTGTACAGAATCTTAATAATCAGAGTACAAGTACAAAAAAGTATATGATAGTTATACTTTTTATATCAATCAAAATGCAGAGGAAAACAAACTTGGAACAATACAAGTAACAAGTATGAAATCTTTTTAAACCAAAGAGTAGGGTATCCAACAACCTTGAATAAAGGTCACTTGATTTATAATTTAAAGAAATTTTGTCTTACCATAACCAGTGTAAGCCCTCGATACAAATATTGGACTCTATCTTGATATCCCTACAAAACCTTAATCTTCATGGTAGTCATCACCTCATTCTTCCCATCCCAAGAATCCCATGAATGTACTCAGGAACATTCAGAGTCGCACGAATCAATTCTGACCAACATGTTCAGTACGGACAATTCCGTAAAGTCTCTATCTCTAGAAATCACTTCAGTATAATGTAATCTCTAGATTGATAAATTTGTATTGAGATATTTAAAATGAGCTCATATTTATTGTCACATCATCAATGGTTAGATCCCTCCTCCAACGGTCATATTTTTCCTTGAATTTTGCAGGGACTTGTACACATGTCACTCACAGAATGGTTAGTTAGTAACAGAATGCATCACATCATTTTATAACTCAAACAAGAGTAAGTGAAATATGGTTTCTCAAATAAATTAAACATTTTTGAGTCTAAGGAAAAATATAATTCGGTGTTTAAGAGAGTAAACCTTTAGTGTCTACATTACAAGGATATACAAATTTTGTTTTTCAAAGAATTTGGAAACTGAATTCTATAGATTTCGGAGTCTGAATTCTATGAAATTCAGAACCTGATTTCTAATGAATTCGATGTCTGAATTCTATGGAATTTTGTGTTTGGATCCTAAGGAATAAGGAACATAAATTATAAGGAATTTAGAGTCTTAATTCTATGTAATTTGGGTTCCAAATTCTAAAGAATTTGAGTCAGATTTCCGAGGAATTTGGAATCTGAATTCTGAGGAATTTGGAGTCTTAATTTTGAAGAATTTGGAGACTAAATTATGATCAACTTAGAGTCTGAATTATGAGGAATTTGGAACCTCAATTCTAAGGAAATCATAGTCCAAATTCTAAGGAATTTGGAGCCGGAATTCTACGGAATTATAAGTCAGAATTCAAGGGAATTTGGAATCTGAATTATGAGGAATTCAGAGTCTAAATTTTGAGGAATTAGGAGTCTAAATTCAGAGGAATTTGGAGTCTGAATTCTAAGGAATTCAATTTCTGAATTTTAGATAATTCAGATTCTGAATTTTAGAGAATCCAGATTCTGAATTTCAGAGAATTTGGATTCTGAATATCAGAGAATTCATATTCTGAATTTCAAAGAATTAAGATTCTAAATTTCAGAGTATTCATATTCTGAATTTTAGAGATTTCAGAATCTGAATTTCAGAGAATTCGGAACCTGAATTTGGATCCGAAAAAGAGAGTGCTTTATATCAATGTATTTATATAATTACAAGGTTATAGATGTGAAACTTAATTTTTTTACTTATGAATAAAAAGAGTTAGACTAAAATATGAACAATGAAAAACATGTAAGGGAAAAATTTTCTTAGGGAAAGAGAATTTTCCTCATTAACAAAAATCATATAAAAAATTATATTTTCCTTAAGATAGAGTGTTTCTAATTTTCAAAACATGAAGGAATGGAAAATTTTTAAGGAAACCTTATTGACGCAAAAGATAAAATATTGTAACTTTTTTTAGGATAGAGTGTAAGACATTATATGAAGAAACATTTGTGTTTTACCCTTCACCAGTTACAACTCTACACTTATACCCATTTCAGTCATGTCTATGTAATCCATTCCACCATATTTTTTTATAATAACATTGAATAATGAATATATAACACATTAAAATACATTTTTTTAAACAAGAATCTCTTGTGGAAAATATCTGACATATAAAACGTTTTCGTTTTAATATTAAAAAAAATTGATGATTTTTTCTAACATGATTTCATAATGTTTTTCAAAAATGATTTTTTCAGTAACTATTTCAATATATTTTACTTTATCAAATAGTTGATCACTCGTTATTGGATATATTTTTTTACCTTGTTTATTATTCCCATTGAATGTGGTTGTCTTGGATCAATATTTATGTCATTGAGGTAAAACATTTTGAGATCCTAAAAACATAGTCTTGAAATAATGTTTAAACTGAATCGAGTGTGCATAATCTTTACTAGTAGGACACCCCAAGATTACATTAAGTCTATATCCTGAAAAAAATTGAAAAAAATAATGTAATTTATCTTCCCATACAAAATAACCCTTAATGCGAATTCTTCCCTTCTATGAGAATCATATACTGTAACAATTGCATCCTATATCAATTTCAATTCGTAGATAAATGGATCCAAATAGACATCAATATCAACTTCGGGTTTTTCTTGTTAAGATATAAATGGATACAACATATTGTATTGCTCCATCATGCCTAACCATGAAGGAATGTTTTAATTTACCAATATAACTAGACATGTATTATGAGTAACACTCAATTCAACAAAAAAATTTGTTCTGTATAAATAAAATAAAAGAAGTACTTTTCTTGAGTCATCTGCCTATTTTTAATACTAATAATCATTTTTCTTTTACTTGGGAGAGTATTTATATGACATAGCTTTCATGCATTGATTCTTATATATGTGTGCCCTATTAATTTTCTCACAGTTTCCAAACATCTAAATAGTTTTATAAACCCTAGATTGATAAGAATGTATCATAAATATTTAGAAGAACTTGATTCATCCATCATGTATCATTCCCTCTAGAGTTTGTGAATTTTATAAGTAAATCATGGTTTTTGAGAAATAATATGAAATCATTTGGTATAGAATATATAGTTTTAGAGATAATTTTCATTGAACGTATCATTCGAATAAAACGATATGATTGATATATAATTTTATTTTCTTCTAGTAGAATATCATTTAAGAGACCAGTTTTTTAATTAATTATGGTGTTTATACATATTATGCCAACATTAAAAATATTTATCTTCATTACATATAAAATTGTAGTGTATTTAGTATAACCAATATATAATAGTCTCTTAATAAATCTATTTAACTTCTCAAACAATAGTCTACAATCACAATGGTCATATTCAATTTCCCTTTTAATTTATTCTATATGATATCCATTATCAGTTACACTGGAATTCATATCTAATGATCCAAAAACAATAGTATCCTACCAATCGATGTGCATGTTCTGTTTTTCCACATGTTTAGTCCGATATTTATTGATTTGATCTATTCCATGAAAAATAAAATATTCTTCCAACTGTTCAGAACACGTTTTTCGTTAGTAATGAAGAAATAAACATGAAAAAATGATTTGAGAAGGGTCATATACATTCTATATTTAATTTTATTTGAATTTTATAATTTTATATTAATTCACTTTTGACATAAGATAATATTGAATCCTTTATCGATTAATATTCATCATATTAGGTTTATAAAATAGTAATTTTGTAAGAAAAATACAATATTAAAAATAATGGGAGAATGTTTTAGTTAATTATAATAATGGGAACCCAAAATTAAAATGTTATAAGTTATGATTATTGAAACATAATCATTTTACATAAGGGTGACTTGAAAACAAATAACATGGGGTAAACATTTGTTAATAATTCATGTTCTCAATTTTATATTGCATGGGAAAAAGGTGGTAATAAATATATTAGTAAAAATATTTACATATTATTAAATATAAGAACTCCCATGCAAATTATTATTCTATTTTTTGTTAATTATTACCTAAATTTATAAATTTGTGTAAAAATATATTTCCTCAGAACATAAAAAATCATTTAATCACTATATTTTTATAGAGGGTCTATGATCTTTGAATTTCATGAAACTAATGGATGAAATTGTTACTGATGATATAAGTGATGTTGGATTCCATGTGACTCTCTTTTTATATAAATTATTCTAGACCATGTATTGTAGGAATACCAAAAGATATTTTTTTATTATAATACACTAACGAACCCTTATTCCAAAAATAGTTGATTTATAAATCTAGGGTATATTTTATATATCCAATAACATCCAAAAACTCTATTATTTCTTTAAAAAACCCCAAATAAATTATATTGGAAAACATTCCATAAAAATGGATAGAATATATTTCACATCATTTAAATCCATGAAATTCTAATCCAACCTATAAAAATGACTCGAATCACTATAATAAATCTCCTAAATTTTTTAGTCAAAAACCGCATAAGTATATCCAAAATTTTATTATGCTTTTCCATAAAAAACATACCACATATATGGTTTGGGGAGATTATAATAAAATATATAAAATTCATCCACTATCTTTTAATATTGTATGTGTTTGATAAAAATGTGTTTTAATTTAGAACATTTTACAGGTGACATGAAAACCATTCATAATGATTCAAAATAGACTAAAAATGTTAATTTATTTTTTATGGATTAATAAAAATAAAAAATGTAAACTAAACAAGATTTATTTATAGAAGAAAATATATTTACACTAAATATCCAGTTTATTCCCATAGTTCATAATTATAATATTAAAATTCCCTGAGACACTTTATACACAAAAACCCACCAATTAGATGTCTGATTTAGCATTTTGAGACTTATATTAATTATTTTTACACAATCTGTCACTTCTTTCTTTGTAAAATGTCTTAAATTTGAGGAAACTTTAACAAATAAATATTCTATTATCATAATTCATAAGAAAAATCAATCAAACCACACATGGAACAAACCTGAATTATCAGATTTAAATCCATGTGAATCTTTAACAAATATATTGACCACAAACATCTTATGACTAATTTAATATAAGAAATTATATACTAAATTCAATAACCCAAAACATTCTAACTCAAATATTCATCATAGATAATATAATCTGTTACAAAAAAACACTATCATTATAAATTAAATAATAACCAAACCAATTTTTGAAAGGCCAATCAAATCAATACATAATTATATTAACCCAATATAAACGATGTTTTAAATTATAATATCATAAAATATTTTCTAAAAAATACATAATCATCCAAACAATACATTATACCAAAAATGGGTAAGAAAAAATGAAATTTGTTTTGTAAAATATTAATAAACACACTTTGTTCCAAAAGATCATTTGAAATCAATGAAACAAAGATCTTTTCACATTGAAAATCTGTAAATACTTTTCATTCCTAATGAATCTTCCAAGAAAAATAAATTATGACGTATTTTATATTTATAAACACATCACAACTCATTCATATTTCCCATTAGATACCAATATATATAAATAGGAAAATAATAATCAGTTTAATATATAAAAATGATATGTTATTCTAAAATAATTAATTTTTCTCACATAAACATTCTTATTTATAATTTAACTCAAGAAATAAACTACGTCAAATATTTCCTAAAAACATTAAATTTTATTATAAGGATATTTTAATATAAAAAATTATTATACTACATAATTAACAGTAATAGTTTTCAAATCAATAATACATGGTAATTTTAAAATTTATAAATATACAACAAAACTATAAATATTCATTAATAAAACACATTGAAACATTTCAAATAAATAAACATGAGAATCACATAAACATTTAAATTATAATAGTCTCAAAAAAAATTCATAGAAAAATTTAGAATTAAATTTTTTTTAAAGAAATTCACTTACATAAAGAACAATTTAGAGTATAATCAAAACCCTTTCCATTAATATATTTAGCATATATTTCCCTATTGTAAAGCCTATATTCTCAAACACATCCATAAAGAAAAATACCATCCATTCCAACACTAACTCATTATTAATAAATACGACTCAACTTTTTTTGTAAAAACATATGAAAGAACCTTACAAATTTATTTGAATTAAAATATTCTTCTTTTCAATAAATGAAATGAAAAAAAATCAATTTTCATTAAGAGAGCTATATTTTAAAATTAAAAAAATGTATTCAAAATGGTTACTTTAAATCTATATATTCCTAAAAACTAGATTAAATTAATTTAAATTAAATAAATACTAATTTTTTAAAAAAATGATACCTGTTTTTATCTACTTAAAGTTACTTTAGATAAATGTACAAAAAATACAATGAAAAAAATTAGTGTTGAGAAAACCCAGAAAATATGTACTAAATATGTATAAAACCCCATTCAAACTAATTATGTAAACTATAATTATTATAAATTTACATTAAAAATTAACATTTTTTAAATCAGTTTCCAAAAAATCACACTATTATATGAGTGCCAATTTCCTCAGAAGTCTTAAGATATTTATCTTTACTTATCTTGATTTAGTGACATTATATAACCATTGGGTAAAAATAATATAACAAAACTTATTGGAATTACTTCTTCGCATTATATAAGAAATATTTTATCCTTCAATGATAAAAATCAAGATCATATTAAATTTTTCATTCCCAAATCACTAAAATCAACTCTTAATCAACTATAAGATCCTCCAAATTACGAAAAAATTTTCCATCTATCTCATACCAATGTGATCAAAAAATATATTAAAATATATTATTAAACCTTCATAAAAATTAATATACAAAATCTTAATAGTAACCAAAGACCAATTTATAACTTTTAAATAATCTTGATTATGTTTGAACCCAAAATCATAATTTTTTATCACTTATTATTCTAAAATCAACCATTTTTCCCCAAATGACCTTTATTAGTCAAATGTACATATGAATAAATATAATTAACCCTAATTAAAATTCAGTGGAAGTAAATAATCAAAACCAAATATTGCCATTTGATATTATATCATAACATTAATGGATATTTATACATTACTTAATAAATTTCTTCATAAATACAACATCACTTTTCAAGGAAATTTATATTCACTACAAAACCTCAACCCAAGTAACCTTGATACGATGCTTATGCTTCATATATGTACAGTAGAGAAGAAATCACACCACCCAAGATCGATATGTTTTTCATTACTCGAAAAATGAATACATACATGGGTTCGATATTACACTAGAAATTAAAATCATAGAATGACAACATATCATTCAACCTTAAATATTATTCAATGATTCCATCTTTATAGCATTGGGAAAGTAGGATAAATAAAGGTTGAGTTCAGATGAATTGTAATGGTTTTTTAAAATATAAACTACCATGATTAAATAAGTTATAGTCAATATGAAAGAGTGTATAATCAAATCACATTCCATTCAATAAATATTATTAGTTTAATGAACAGCCATGACTAATATCATCATTGCAATCATGTAGATAATGAAAGTCAAATTCCCAATAAATGATAATAATAAATTTATACATTCATAAAATATGTATTAATGTATCATCAAAGTTACCATAAATATTATTACAAGGCCCTCTTAATCATAAAATAATTTTTAATAAATATGTGGGTTTAAACCAAATACTATTCAAATGTGGGAAACTTTTATGCTACATCAGGCCCATCGTTGTATTGTGGGTAAATATATCATTGGGAACCACCATTCACTTATATAGTGACTCATGATATTCATACATATAGATTACATATTTTTGGATGAATATTAAATACATTACATAAACACACACATGAGAAACATAATATTTTAGTGAAATTGGAGACTAGGTACACAATCATCAAATTTGGGGAGAATTGTTCATTTTTTCCACAATGAACATTCTATTTATTTCCACTCATATAAATACCTTACATAAAACAATTTATCATAGCTTGGGGAAAGGAAACATAAGAATAGATGAGATAAGATTCTGATTAAGGATAAATAGAAAGATATGCAAGCATAACATGAACAAAACAGTATAAGAATGTGATAATAATATTTACAAACCATTCCCTATATATCAAATATCAACAAATAGCTTCATGGAATAATGATTATTTTTTCTAAAGACATGAATCATATGGAAATCAAAAAATATGAGTCATGAGATTAAAACATTGGAATAAAACATATATTTTTAATAAAAACATAATTATAGAAAATTTTATGTCAAGGGTCCCCTAAAACATTCATAACATTTTAGGCATGGGCTAACCACCTATATACCATCTTTAAGATTGGGATGACCACTCTTGTACCCTCTTTCAGACTCGGTATAACCACCCATTTACCCTCCTTTTGGGGAATGGGAAAACTACCTGTGTAACCTATAAGGACAGATGACATTTATCATTATCCAATGAATTAGAGGGAGATATAATTCTAACTCATAACACAATGATGTCCAAAAATATTCATGCCCCATTATTATGAAACATTCATCAGATAACAACCCATGAAATGAAATGGGTTTCTTATAAATTTCAACATATAATCACCTATGAAAAGGAGATATGTGTTATAATAATTTCATCATTTTAAAATAGCATAACCCATGGAAAAAGGAGTGGATTTCATAATTGTTTTATCACAGTATAATTCATGGATGATAAATATGTTTCATAAAAACATTTCTTCATAAACATAAATGATTTACACAAAGAATATGAATTGTATTTGTGCATTATATAACTAGTAAGGAGAATTAAAAAATAATGGATTTATTATAATTTACAATATGATTTATAAAAATAATTTAAAACATTTAATGGGGAGAATACCCCTTACACTTTGAAATAAACTTTTTTAAATCATAAAATAGTTTGGAAATAATTTTCATTGAAAATTACCAGGAAAATTTATAAAATAATTAATAAAAATCATATAAAAATAATTGAGGATAATATCATTCCATATTTTTTTTTAAAATAAAAATCATTCAAAATTATTTTCAAAATGAAATATGATTGTTTTAAATATATCATATTCAAAAATATTTAGGAATGTTTTTTATTTCAGTTGAACTTTTAAAAATTTTATGGGAATATTAAAAAATTTCATAACCCATCCAAATGGGTCCCATTCCATGACTCCCCATGCCCACATCCAACAAACCAGGGGATGGAGACTAGAACTATATTGGAATATCACTAACATAGGAAGCTGTTGTGCCCAAGTGAAGTAATTGAATTTGTTGTCAATAACTTGTCATCGTGTGCCATCTGATGAAGTACATCTTGAAGATTGATGATTACAGAAGCATTACATCTGACGATTGTGGAGCTGTTCTTTAAGTTCATAGAACTTGTATCAACTGGATACAAAGTCACAACATGATTAGAAGACCATGCATTGTACTGACAATGCATGAGGAGTTGAAGAGATCCATCCACAACTTCTAAGTGGATGAAGTGGATTAATAAAGTCCATGCACTATCACTTAGTGCATGAGAATTTGAAGAAGTTCCAATTTGATCTCTGATTAAATCAACAAAGAGAATTGAAGAAGTTATTTGATTCAGGAGTTCAGTTGAAGATGAAAAACCTTCAAGAAGTCCCTCCTAAGTATTGAACACATATGGAAGAGGAGATGAAGAAGATTAAGAAGAAACCGTTTGAAAATTCCATTCATAAGTGATGAATACATGTTGAAGATAATGGAGGAATTTCAAAATGAAGAAGAAGAAAGGAAGAAGGATAAATGAGGAAGAAGGCTTGAAGTGGCACTTGGCATTTGGCATGTTTTATATGGAGAAGAACTTTGTATTTCACAAAGTCCTATTCTGTCCCTTTGCCAAAAAATTGGCCAGCCAAGGCACCTTGGGGGGTTCAACCCCAAGGCATGGGCACTAGGGCACCACGCCCGGGGGAACCCCGTGGGGCGAGCCAGGGCGGCAGGGCGCACCCAAGGACACCCCTGCATGAGCGCCTGGGGCACGCCCGGAGGAGCGCAGGGAGCATAGTGGGCGCTTGAAGCGCACCCGCGAGGACCAGAGTGGGCGCAGAGCGCGCCCGCAGGGAGAACACGGTGCGGGGCGGCACCGTGGGGGGAGAGGATTCAACTGAGCATTGGATGGCAGCGGCATATTGATAAAGCGCGGATTAACCGCGAGAGGTTTCGATGTGGGACGCGGATTTTTCCCGCGGAAGCGATCCTGGCCGCACGATTGATCGCGCGCCAGATCCGAGCCGCTCATCTAATCTGCGGCGAGATGATTTGATCCAGGCCGTTGAACATCTGATCCGACGGCTCCCGGCTTATCTTCTTCCTCGAGCTCGAGCCGAGGACACCCCGTGCCACCCGACGTCCTCCGCTGAACCAGTGGCTCCACGAGCATAGTTCTTGAGCTCCCGGCCACCATTTCCGAATCCGAAGACACCATTGAACTCGTCTGGACCACCTGAACCTAATCATGCAAGAAAATAGGCATGCATGCAATGTATTGAAAATTTCGGTCGAGGCCGAGGCAAACGAAGTTGCCAAGGCAACAGGGTGTTCGTGTTTTGCATGGATTGAGGTTAAACAGAGGCCGTGCATGCGTTATAAATCGCATGCACGAGGAGAAAAGTAAAAGAGATGAAGCCCGCGTGAAACAGTGAAGGAAAACGCAAAAACTTGGAAAGTTTTTAATGATCCGAAGATCTCGGGATTTTGAGATTTATCACGCGGATGAACCGCCTCTCCTCTGCCTATATAAAGAGAGGCCGAGACCTCGGTGCTTGTTGCTGAAACCCTGTTGAAAATCCGAGTCCCATGAGAGCTCTGCCTCGCGAAGTTGAAGCCCCGTGCATCCCACTTGCGCGGCTGTTGTTCTCGGTGCCACTTGAGGCCCGAAGGCGCACCCTGCGCGCTATCCTTTGCGCGACAGGAAGGAGGAAGGGTAGCGCGACCTTGCGCACCCCCTCTGTGCACCGTGCCCCCTTGCACGGTTTGCACCGGCGTGCCCGCGGTGCCTTGCACCCGTGGCTTGTGCGGCCCTTGTGGCTTGAGCCTTGCGCGGCAGTGTTGAGGAAGAGAGGCCGCGCCTCATACCTTGTGCATCTGTTGAAGAAGAAGTTGCCCGCGGCTCAACCAGGACCTTGCGCGCCTTCATTTGTGTTGGTATACAGGTGTGAGCAAGAGGAGGCTGAGGCCTTTGTGCCTTTGTGTGCAAAAAGAAGAGGAAGGCCGTAGCCTTGTTCAAACAAAGAAAACCACCTACGGACAGTGGGTGTGTGCCAATTGAAGGAGAGTGCATACTTAGTGTGTGTGTGCAAATAAAGGTGAACCCAAGTGTGTGCATCAAGTGAAGACCACACTTTGTGTGTGTTTATATATTGAAGAAGAAGGACAAGTCAAGTGTGTGCACTAAAAGAATGAGAAGTGCATGTGTGCACAAGTGAAGAAGATCAACTTTGAGAAGAAGAGGAGTACACACTTATGTGTGTGAACACAAAAGAACTAATCATTCTAAGTGATTGGGTTTTTGGTGAGCAAGACCAACAAGATCTTTTGAAGACTGTTGAAGCTACTTGAAGTTTTGAACAACACCTTTGAAGAAGTGAAGTGAAGCCATGATGAAGATGATGCTGTGGAGTTGGGGGGGGGGGGGGGTTAACCAACTTGTAATTGGGGGGGGGGGTAACCAATTACTGTGTAATCATCTTTTGGCATAGTGAAGAATCCGTGTTGGGGGGTGTAACCAACACGGCAAGGAGTAGGTCTTTGTACCGAACCTTGTAAATCTCTGTGTTCTGTGCTCTCATTATTACTGCACCACTAAAAGAGTAGATATAGGCTTTAACCAGCTGCAGAGGTTGAATTGATAATCCAAAGGGAACAATTCATAAAAAGAAAAAGTTATCACTGATTCACCCCTCCCCTCTCAGTGATCACAACCGATCCAGGCATTTCAAGTGGTATCAGAGGGAGGTTAGCTCTGTAAGGATCTACTTCTGAGAAGATGGACAATCTGAATTCTGTTAATAGTAGGGGTGTTCCTACATTCGATGGAAAGAATTAACACAGCTGGAAGAATCGGATGTTACCCTACCTTCTATCTCTTGGCCTTGAAGTTAGAAATGCAGCCTTATTTGGATTCCCTCCTCTTGATAATGAAGCTGCTATGACACTCGATGAGAAAAGAAATATGGAAGTTGATGGTAAAGCTCAAAATGCCATTCTTATGTCACTCTCAGAAAAGGTATACACAAAAGTCATGGGACTCAAGAATGCTAAAGAAATTTGGGACAAATTGGAAAGTAGTTATGAAGGCAACATGAAAGTCAAGGAATCCAAATTACAGATTTGGAGAAGCAAGTTTGAAGATGTCAAGATGGGAGAAGAAGAAAATATTGATGATTATTTCACAAGAGTCAATGAAATTGTCAGTAACATTCGGGGCTTTGGAGAAATGTTGGAGGACTCCACTATTGTTAAAAAACTTTTGAGAAATTTTCCTGACAGGTTTGACCCCAAAGTCTCAGCATTAGAAGATAGAGATGATCTCTCTCTTGATGAACTACACAACATTCTCATTGCATATGAAATGAGGAAGATCCCAGTATTCAAGAAGAAGATCAAGGATGAGATGGCTTATGAGGCCATGAGACAACTCAAGATAAAAGATGACGAAGTCCTAGAATCAAGTGATACTGACAATGAAGAAAAGGATGAAGATCTCAACACGATTATTTCTCTTTTTTCTAAAAGGTTTGGAAAAACTAAATTCAGGGGAAAAGGGAAATCACCATCGAGATGTTTCAATTGCAATAACATTGGACACTTTGCTGTAAACTGCCCCAAGAAGAGATATAGTGCTCCAGAAGTTGAAGATGAGAAGTCACAAAAGAAGAAATGGAGTAGATACCCAAGAGAAGGAAACAAATCAGGTGTAAGAAAGAAAAGGTTTGTTCCAGGTGAAAGAAGAAGCTATTTAAGCAAAGAGGAAGAATCAAACTCTACTTCAGCCAGTCAATCAGAAGAAGAAACGAATTTTATGGCTCATGTAGAAAAAGGGTTTGATACCTGCAGCAGTGAAGATGATGAAAGTGAACGAACAGAGCTTGAATTCAGATTGAAAGATGAATTAGTGGCTTGCCTTGAACAGAACACTGGACTCAAGAAAGAGAAGAGATTGTTACAAAAGGAAACCAAAAGGATGACTGAGGAGTTGGAAGAATGTATGAAGAAAGAGACAATGTACATTGATGAAATCAAGAGACACAAACTGAAGGTAGCTGAGCTGGACAAGATAGCAAAAGATCTTGAGGAGAAACTTCACTTCAAAGAAGAAGAACAATCACTGACACATTCCAAGTGGATTGAAGCACAGAATAGCTTGACAAAGATGAGAGAAGACTTCAACAAGGCTGTTGAGGTCAAGGCAGAATCATCTTATACTGGTGCTCAGAGGCAGGTCAATTTACCACTAAGTAAATCTCAAAATACATCTGTTATTTCTAACAATGCAGGTTCAAAGATAAAATTGAGACAAACATGGCATGAACCAATCTGTGTAAAATCATCTTCAATGGAAGAAAGGAAATCCTCAGGGAGGACTACTGAAATCTTGGACAGAAAATTACAACATGACTCTTATCAACAAAGAAGGTCAAGGTTCAGAGGCTACTGCTGGTGTTGTGGTGTGTTTGGACATAAGGCCTATGCATGCTGGTATAACATGTCTCGTCCAAACATGAGGCATGAGTCAAGGGGGAGACATCCTGACACCCAGAGTGCTTTGCAGAAAGCATCAAAACCACCAACTCAGAACACATTTGACTGCCTGAGTGAAGCTTGTGGAAGATGTGACCAACAAGGTCATAGAGCTGATAAATGTATGACAACTCTTCCTAAACAAAAAGTCAAAGACATGAAAGGGAAAGGCATTCAAGAAACCAATGATGAAATCACATGCTTTGCTGAAGTGGCTCTAAAAGCCAGCAGTAAAACCAAGTCATGGATTCTTGATAGTGGATGCTCATCCCACATGACTGGTGATACAAAAATTCTAAGCAACCTTGAAAGTCATGAGGGAGGAACCGTGGTGTTTGGAAATGATCGTTCTCTGAAAATCAAGGGAGTTGGAAAGCTATGATTGCAACAACAAATCTAAAATCCAATGATGTGTTGTTTGTTGAAGGATTAAAGCACAACCTACTGAGTGTAAGTCAATTATGTGATGATGGACATGAGGTGTTGTTCCAGAAAGACTCATGCATCATCAAGAGCTCAAAGGATGGAAAAATCATCACTCAAGGAAGAAGAACTAATGGAAATCTATTTCAAATTGGTGATCCCATCAATTCTTGTTTTCTTAGCTCTAAAGATGAAAACAACCTCTGGCATAGAAGACTTGGCCATCTTAGTCAAAGAAGTATGAGTAAAATTATGACGTACAATGTTATACGAGATCTACCCAAATTAAAGAGAGAAAGAGATGAAGTCTGCGACACATGTCAAAAGGGAAAACTGACCCATAGGTCACACAAAGGAGTTGATATCATGTCTACTAGACCTCTTGAACTCATCCATACAGACATATGTGGACCAATGAGACAGAAGTCTACAAAATGAGATTTCTATTTTATAACCTTCATTGATGATTTCACTCGGATGACCAATGTCATGTTCATGAAACACAAGTCAGAGGCAATCACGATGTTCAAGACTTTCAGAAGGCAGGCTGAGAAGGAACTGGAGCTCTGCATCAAGAAAGTAAGATCAGACAACGGAAAAGAATATACCGATGATGTCTTTGAAAGCTATCTGGTCAAGCATGGAATCAAACATCAATATAGTACACCATATACTCCACAACAGAATGGAGTGGCTGAACGAAAGAATCGAAGCATAGTTGAAATGGGGAGGACTATGTTAGCTGAGCATGATATCTCTAAGTTTTTCTGGAGAGAAGCAGTATGCACTGCTATACACATACAGAACAGATGTCTCCTGAGACCAGAAACACAAACGACAGCCTATGAAATGTGGTTTAACAGAAAACCAACTGTTAAATATTTCAAAGTCTTTGGCAGTCCCTGCATCATCAAGATTAAAAACATCAATCTGGGAAACTTTGAATAAAAAGGTGAAGAAGGAATCTTTATGGGTTACCTACCTAATGGAAAAGGCTACAGATGCTGGAATAAGAGGTTGAATAAAATGATTGACTGCAGTGATGTCATAATAATTGAAAACCACACCAAACCACACACTGTGGATGATGATGACTCAAAGAATGACACAGCCTTGGAACAGAAGAATGCAGAATTACCTGAGCCAACACCAACTGCTGGTGAGATCAACTCTGAATATACCAGTGATGAAGATGAAGGCAATGAAAATGGAAGAAGAAGATACAACAAATTGAAGAAGCATGTTGACACAGAAAATGTCCTTGGAGACCTACAGTCCTCAGTAAGAACTAGAAGAAGATTGAGATTGGAAGATCAGACTGCACTGGTTTCTCAAGTTGAACCTCACACAGTGGCTGAAGCAGTTGTACATGAGGAATGGATAAAAGATATGCATGAGGAACTCAATCAAATTGAAAATAACTCCACTTGGGATCTTGTGCCAAGGCCCAAAAATAATAATGTTATTGGGACAAAGTGGGTGTTTAGAAACAAACTCAATGAAAAGGGAGAAGTTTCCAGAAAAAAGGCCAGACTTGTATGCAAAGGATATTCACAAATGGAAGGAATCGACTTTGAGGAAACCTTTTCACCAGTTGCAAGACTGGAAACTATCAGAATGTTCTTAGCAGTTGCAGCACACAAGCAGTACAAGGTCTATCAGATGGATGTAAAATCTGCATTTTTGAATGGAGATCTTGAAGAAGAGGTGTATATTGAACAACCAGAGGGATTTCTGCTGGACAAAGATGGTAGTATGGTGTGCAGATTGAGAAAAGCCTTGTATGGATTGAAGCAGGCCCCTAGAGCCTGGTACTCAAAATTGGATGGTTGTCTTAAAGACATGAAATTTGTCAAAGGAACAGTTGACAGTAACCTCTATGTCAGAGAAATGGCCAATGGTACCCTCATAGTCATTATCTATGTGGATGATATCATTTTTGCTAGTAACAAGGAAGGACTATGTGAAGAATTTGCTGAGCAGATGAAAAGAACTTTTGAAATGTCAATGCTTGGTCAAATGACATATTTTCTAGGATTTCAGGTGGAACAAAGACAAAACTCCATATTTCTTTCACAAGAAAAGTACGCAAGGGACTTAGTGAAAAGGTTTGGAATGGAAAGTTCAAAGGAAGTCTCCACACCCATTTCTGTCGGAACCAAGCTATGCAAGGATGAAGAAGGCAACAATGTTGATCAGAAAGAGTTCAGAAGAATTATTGGCAGTCTACTTTATCTCAAGGCTTCAAGGCCAGATATAGCATATGCAGTGACTTTGTGTGCCAGATTCCAAAGTGACCCAAAAGAATCTCATTTAACTGCAGCCAAAAGAATCCTGAGATATGTTAAAGGAACCCTCAACTATGGACTCTTATACAAACACAGTGCAAACATACAGTTGTTGGGATTCACAGATGCTGATTGGGCTGGTGATTGCACTGATAGAAGATCCACATCTGGTGGAACCTTCTTTCTGGGAGTAGGATGTGTTAGCTGGTACAGCAAGAAACAAAATTCTGTAACATTGAGCACAGCTGAAGCCGAGTATGTGGCCGCTACACATGCATGTACTCAAATGATTTGGATGCAGGTGCAGCTATCAGATTTGAGGATTAAAGCTGAAAAACCATTGAGGATCTTATGTGATATTCAAAGTGCAATTGGGTTGTCTAAAAATCCTATCCAACACTCCAGATCCAAGCACATTGATATAAAATATCATTTCATCAAAGAAAGGGTCACCAGTGGAGACATCAAGCTAGACTACATTCCTACTCAAGATCAAGTGGCAGACATTTTCACCAAAGCTATGCCTACGGAAAGATTTGTTGAGTTGAGGCTGAAACTTCATGTTCAGCCTTCTACTCTCACTTGAGGAAGAAGAAGGTCCCTCCTTATTCCCTAATTTTTTTTTGTATTCTTGTACTTACATGCAGGGAATTGAAGGAGATGAGTGCATCCCCTGAGGGGGGGCATTGGTAGTTGGAGATGTGCAGGTTCCAGAAGCTCTATACTATGAGTACGGCTTTCATTCATCCCTTTGCATTTGTTGGCCAATAAGGGGGAGAAATCATCAGGCACAAGGCACACGACATTCTATCAGTGTGCTTCGGAGTATTGACAACCAAATACAAAGGGGGAGATTGTTGTGCCCAAGTGAAGTAATTGCATTTGTTGTCAATAACTTGTCATGGTGTGCCATCTGATGAAGTACATCTTGAAGATTGATGATTACAGAAGCATTACATCTGACGATTGTGGAGCTGTTCTTTAAGTTCATAGAACTTGTATCAACTGGATACAAAGTCACAACATGATTAGAAGACCATGGATTGTACTGACAATGCATGAGGAGTTGAAGAGATCCATCCACAACTTCTAAGTGGATGAAGTGGATTAATAAAGTCCATGCACTATCACTTAGTGCATGAGAATTTGAAGAAGTTCCAATTTGATCTCTGATTAAATCAACAAAGAGAATTGAAGAAGTTATTTGATTCAGGAGTTCGGTTGAAGATGAAAAACCTTCAAGAAGTCCCTCCTAAGTATTGAACACATATGGAAGAGGAGATGAAGAAGATTAAGAAGAAACCGTTTGAAAATTCCATTCATAAGTGATGAATACATGTTGAAGATAATGGAGGAATTTCAAAATGAAGAAGAAGAAAGGAAGAAGGATAAATGAGGAAGAAGGCTTGAAGTGGCACTTGGCATTTGGCATGTTTTATATGGAGAAGAACTTTGTATTTCACAAAGTCCTATTCTGTCCCTTTGCCAAAAAATTGGCCAGCCAAGGCACCTTGGGGGGTTCAACCCCAAGGCATGGGCACTAGGGCACCACGCCCGGGGGAACCCCGTGGGGCGAGCCAGGGCGGCAGGGCGCACCCAAGGACACCCCTGCATGAGCACCTGGGGCACGCCCGGAGGAGCGCAGGGAGCATATTGGGCGCTTGAAGCGCGCCCGCGAGGACCAGAGTGGGTGCAGAGCGCGCCCGCAGGGAGAACACGGTGCGGGGCGGCACCGTGGGGGGAGAGGATTCAACTGAGCATTGGATGGCAGTGGCATATTGATAAAGCGCGGTTTAACCGCGAGAGGTTTCGATGTGGGACGCGGATTTTTCCCGCGGAAGCGATCCTGGCCGCACGATTGATCGCGCGCCAGATCTGAGCCGCTCATCTAATCCGCGGCGAGATGATTTGATCCAGGCCATTGAACATCTGATCCGACGGATCCTGGCTTATCTTCTTCCTCGAGCTCGAGCCGAGGACACCCCGTGCCACCCGACGTCCTCCGCTGAACCAGTGGCTCCCCGAGCATAGTTCTTGAGCTCCCGGCCACCATTTCCGAATCCGAAGACACCATTGAACTCGTCTGGACCACCTGAACCTAATCATGCAAGAAAATAGGCATGCATGCAATGTATTGAAAATTTCGGTCGAGGCCGAGGCAAACGAAGTTGCCAAGGCAACAGGGTGTTCGTGTTTTGCATGGATTGAGGTTAAACAGAGGCCGTGCATGCGTTATAAATCGCATGCACGAGGAGAAAAGTAAAAGAGATGAAGCCCGCGTGAAACAATGAAGGAAAACGCAAAAACTTGGAAAGTTTTTAAAGATCCGAAGATCTCGGGATTTTGAGATTTATCACGCGGATGAACCGCCTCTCCTCTGCCTATATAAAGAGAGGTCGAGACCTCGGTGCTTGTTGCTGAAACCCTGTTGAAAATCCGAGTCCCGTGAGAGCTCTGCCTCGCGAAGTTGAAGCCCCGCGCATCCCACTTGCACGGCTGTTGTTCTCGGTGCCACTTGAGGCCCGAAGGCGCCCCCTGCGCGCTATCCTTTGCGCGACAGGAAGGAGGAAGGGTAGCGCGACCTTGCACACCCCCTCTGTGCATCGTGCCCCCTTGCACGGTTTGCACCGGCGTGCCCGCAGTGCCTTGCACCCGTGGCTTGCGCGGCCCTTGTGGCTTGAGCCTTGCGCGGCAGTGTTGAGGAAGAGAGGCCGCGCCTCATACCTTGTGCATCTGTTGAAGAAGAAGTTGCCCGTGGCTCAACCAGGACCTTGCGCGCCTTCATTTGTGTTGGTATACAGGTGTGAGCAAGAGGAGGCTGAGGCCTTTGTGCCTTTGTGTGCAAAAAGAAGAGGAAGGCCGTAGCCTTGTGCAAACAAAGAAAACCACCTACGGACAGTGGGTGTGTGCCAATTGAAGGAGAGTGCATACTTAGTGTGTGTGTGCAAATAAAGGTGAACCCAAGTGTGTGCATCAAGTGAAGACCACACTTTGTGTGTGTTTATATATTGAAGAAGAAGGACAAGTCAAGTGTGTGCACTAAAAGAATGAGTAGTGCATGTGTGCACAAGTGAAGAAGATCAACTTTGAGAAGAAGAGGAGTACACACTTATGTGTGTGATCACAAAATAACTAATCATTCTAAGTGATTGGGTTTTTGGTGAGCAAGACCAACAAGATCTTTTGAAGACTGTTGAAGCTACTTGAAGTTTTGAACAACACCTTTGAAGAAGTGAAGTGAAGCCATGATGAAGATGATGCTGTGGAGTTGGGGGGGTTAACCAACTTGTAATTGGGGGGGGGGTAACCAATTACTGTGTAATCATCTTTTGGCATAGTGAAGAATCCGTGTTGGGGGGTGTAACCAACACGGCAAGGAGTAGGTCTTTGTACCGAACCTTGTAAATCTCTGTGTTCTGTGCTCTCATTATTACTGCACCACTAAAAGAGTAGATCTAGGCTTTAACCAGCTGCAGAGGTTGAATTGATAATCCAAAGGGAACAATTCATAAAAAGAAAAAGTTATCACTGATTCACCCCTCCCCTATCAGTGATCACAACCGATCCAGGCATTTCAGAGGCCTTAACCAAAGTACATATACACATGAAGACATCTCCACAACCATACATTGATGAAATGTTAAAACAACTGCACATCCCTATATTCATACATATGAATCCTAGAACTAGAGTATGACAAGAAGTTATGGAATGTAAAATAGACCCAAATACAATCCCACTAAAAAGGGTATGAAAACAATTCCAACATGAATGTTAATATGGGGTTTGTTTTCAAGATACCATAGGAACACACCTCAGTCTATCCAGTCTCACAATGCACCATCTGGTCCTCATCCCTCTAGGACTCTTTTGAAAGGTTATTGACCAACATAGGACCCAACATGTGAGATAAAAGCCTCTGAATAGGCGAGTATAACCATACCTAGTAGAACACCCCAAAACCACAATGTAAATATCATAAAAATAAACATCATATCTATACATGTACATGTCTACAAAATCGATAAAAAGAATATACAGATATACTAAAACTAATACACATTCTCATGGTATGGTAACAACTATAAATCTATGCTAATATTCCCACTCGAAGGTTCAACATAAAACTCGTCTGAGAGAACATATTCCATGATTTTGTAATCTCTGATGAAATCAATCAAAATGTAAGTGATCATCAGGTCACACCATTAGAAATACTCATAAGATTTCTGAAGTGACACAATAGACATATGAGGATCACTACTAGGGCTATGGATTATACAAAAAACTCAATATAGACTAACCCACTAAGTATAGGATTGATTCTCATGTATTTTTGTTCACTATAATTCCATGAAATCTATAAAGGGAAAGAAGATGATAGGGGATCTCACACTGTCTCTCATGAAAGGATTTTGACAATTCTATCCAAGAAGTCCTGCAAGATGGATCACCATCCTATCTGTAGGATGTGATTCCATACATACCCTAAGGAAATGGATATTTGGAACAGACTCTAACAAAAAATGTCCATGATATAGAGGATAATGTAAGAAAGGAAACTTTGAAGGAGTACACAATGTCTTGTAGGAGTACATGTTGTGTCCCTTCAGCCTTGGGTCCTTCCTGTATAAATGAACCATGTCTATAACTATTTCCATGTAATAGTAGATGGCATTATACTCCTCGTATACATCATCATGTGTACTAGTACATGGTTTTTCCCATGTATGCATGTCCCATCCTTGTCTTTGTAGGAGTACATGGAATTCACATTCCCATCTACTCCATAATTGTGTTTGTGTACCATATAAGGTAAACAAAGAGCTACTAGGGAGGGATATGACACTGTGTGACATGATCACATAACTTGTTATACCTATCATTCTCCTATAACCATATCCACCACTAAGTGGGTCCCACATGTCATGTAGCTCGGCAGAACATTCCATGTTATTTAGAGAGCTCCAGAACACCAGATCTATAATCGATCATCTCCTACTCCGCCACCCTCCACTATTCAATCCAATCCCCATTCAAGAAACAAGTATTATTATTGGTTGTGTATCTCTTTCATTGAATCATTGAAATTAACCCATCAATCGATTTGAAAAATTCATTTGAATTTCGTTCCCCACCAAGAACCGATGATCACAAAAACAAGGTATCCACACCATATGACCCCCTATATCATTATTATTTGTAAGAATCATATGTCATACTAAGACTGTATATACAATATGAAACTATTTCCCCAAGAAATGGGTGTGCATGTTTCAATTATTATGTGTTTTTGGAAACACATGCCAATGAAATCACCCACGAAGAACAAGAGATGGGAAATAAATACCCAATGACCATCCATAGAAAATAGACATTAGTCGATTTTTGTGTCATCCTTGACCAATTTATGTCATAATGATAGATGAATAGAAAATTGAACAATCACAAATAAATTCCCCAATTCCAAAATAAAACTAACTCATCTCTCAATATGAATGATCCATGGATCAATGTGTTGTTTGATTGATTCGAGTTTGACATTTAAATAGATAACATGGAAAGAGTATAATCAAAAAAATGTCCAAACTTGATTCAGAAAGATATATATTGAATAACATAGTTGTTCCATGATCATTGGTGAGATCCTCTGATTCCATCCCTCACTTGTCATCGACCTTCAATCTGGTAATCATCCACCAACAAAATGTCTTCCAATTCTCTCCAATATATCTCCAATGACTTGCAGGGTTAGAAAGATAACCCTAAAAAGATTCCACAAACATGATGTTATAGAGAATTATTAGATCTCTACACAACATATAACTGAAATAATCTTATTTATTTATTTTATATATTTTATGCACATGATGAATTTTCCAAAAATTCCCTATGATGAAAAAAGTTATATTCAACCATGGGTAAAATTGATGTTTTAAACACAATGGTTCCCTACATTTTTTGCAATGTGAAAATATTTAGATGTTATTCTACTTTTTAGGAAAACCAAATTCTGTTCTACTATGTTTAATATGTTTCAAACATTTATTACGGGCACACCAAGCCTCTTAATTTCCCACCATCTTAGTGTTTTGCCTAAAAATCTTCCATAAAATATCCATAAATTTAACTAGAAAATCCAATTAGTTAAATTCTACATACATTGGTGATTAACATCCTGATAATCTAATACAAGCCATATAAACATAAATTTGGGTACTAAAAATGTATATGATCCTCTTTCTCTAAGGTGCTCGCCAGGAAATTCTCATTCTTACACCTTACATGCACTAGAGGAATAACACACCTATAAAAGATCATCACCTGTTGTTTCTCAATATATACTGGCTACTCATTAATGGTATCTCCATCATATAGGTACAGCTCTCCCTAGTCATAAACATGTGAAAGGTTATGCAATACCTCTTCAGTTTCGACATATGGATTCCATCGTGTATCGGGTCTAACTACAATAGTAGCGCTATGTGGAATGCCACCTCATCAACTCAATAATGTATCCAAATATGTATAATGAATATCATAGATAGTGTTAGGCCCCATGAAATATTCATAATCCACGTCGAGATGAATCCATTAGGAACACATGATATAACTCCTCTAATTCAAAAGGCCCCCTTCATTTATCCACATAATACTTCTAAAATCTCCTTCTAATCCTCTTATCCTTCTGGTTGGTTTTCACATTATTAGTAGTTTATTTCACTGTATATGGGTCTATATGTGTTGAAACTTATGGGGTGGCCCAACAATGTGGTGACCTATAGAGTCACCCGTAAAAGCCCCCTAATAGTTCGATACCAATGGTTGAATGGTATATGTTGTAGTATGAAACCCGATTAGTGGTAATTGATCCAACAAACTATGGAAAAAGTATAAAATGAAAGCCAACAACATTTCATCTAGAATGTAAATGATATACTCTATTTGTCTATATTCTTTGGAATGAAATGTTGAGGTCTAGCATAATTGAGTCCCAAATTCATTTGTGTAATCCCTTACATAAATGAAATTTGAAGTGATTATCTTATTCATTAATGATCATCGATGGATCTCCATGGAGTTAGACTATCTCTTGTATATAGAGGCATCCCACGATCATTACTAAACTATAATAACTGATAGATAGGAAGTTCTCTAACATGGTGTGCCAATCTATTATCATCTAAATGGAATCATTCCCCCTAGACGTATATGATAAGTTTTTCATGAGGCCCATGAATTTTATAACATCCCATCCCAGATCTAATAGATATATTATTGTCTTAATCTGAGTTCTCCTATTTTTGGTTTTCTGTAAAGGAATAAAAAATAATTAAGGGGATTCCTATAATGGGGAAGTCATGGATTTGTTAGATTGTTATATTTATCCTATTTTTCTATAGACTGAAGAAGGAATTCACACAGTGTAACTAAGTGAGACACCGTGTTACTGTTTTTGGGTTCAAGTCGTGCATGGGGATTGATGCTATGAAATTTTTTACCCATCATGAAGAGTGGTTTTACATGATGAACTATGTAAATAAATTTTTTTTATCCATGAAGACATATTTTCCGCATACTAAACCCGTTGGATTTCATGGTGTGTAACTATATTTAATCCCATGCTACTACACATGTATAGTTTTTAAAACAATAGAGTGGCTGTTTTGGTTTCTTTTCTTTCCATTAGGCCCTTGGA
The DNA here is from genome assembly GCA_963277665.1 of Viscum album. Classification (NCBI taxonomy): domain Eukaryota; kingdom Viridiplantae; phylum Streptophyta; class Magnoliopsida; order Santalales; family Viscaceae; genus Viscum; species Viscum album. Next base: position 272,412,513 of record OY728141.1, read on the forward strand.
TCCCGAACTAGAGCTATTCCAGGTGTTTTTTGGAGAATCATATCCATCTTTATTGATCTATTTGACATTGTAACTTCATTGAACATTTGTTTCATTTCTCCAACCATGTATTCATTCAACTTATATGTTCCTATTAATCAAGGGGGGCGGGTATATGGTTGTCTTATCAGATACGATGACCTAAATTGGTGATTCATTGTGTCTTATTCTAGATCCTTTCAGATATATCATTATAGAGGCCATTCCATGGTTAGTTGTGGTTTGGAGGACATCCTTTCTTGGGTTATGTGGTGTTTTCCATTTCTTTAAATCAATTTTTCCCACATTGGATCAATCTTGGGATGTGGATTGGATTCATGGGTCTCCACGGTTGTTGTTGGGTTTCGTTGTTGGTGGATCATGTTGCAGGAATGTGAGACCTGATATTTGTGGTGGGTGGTTCCATATCTATACTACGATAATTATCTAGATTTCACTAGATTTACAAATTGATTTCTAATAATGGTAAGACTGTTTGTGTGTGTTGAAAATAGGTTTTAAAAATAAATGGGTTTTCTTGGGTTTTTGTAAAATGAAAGTGATATGGCTACATTTGAAACATTGAAATTGATTTGTGAAAATGAGCACATTGTTCACCTTGGGTACATAGGTAGAAGGATCATCTTGAGTCCACCATCCATGTTATGTGATTGTCAAGAGGTTTTCTCATGGATATTTCCTCAATTTTCTAGGAACTTTGTTCTAGGGGATGTATATTGACATTATTTACTCATGTTTTATTCCACTACATCCTAGGCTTCAATTTTTAGAACTGGATATTGCACTTAATTTATTGTATTATTAGTATTCTACTAGTTTGAACTATATTTATCCCCATTATTGTTGTATGTGCTACTACTTATATATTTTATTTCCTCTGTTTCCTAGTTAGATTTGATATGCATGGTGTACCTACTTTTTTATAGAACTATAAAAAAGAGAAATGCATACCATTTTTTATATAAAACTTGATTACTATGTATCATGCAATGTTTTATTTATAATATACATACATGGATGGTTATACAATGATTTAACATGAAACACCTAGGTACGATCCTACTGATTATGTTAGCTCATACCCCACACACCTCCTCAGTGGTTCATAGCCCTTGGTGTGTCTTCAAATGCACAGACTGGCAAGGAATCATGGTGAGATGGAGAGGTTTGTTTTATCTGGTTTTGGTTAGTTGGTGGTGAGGTGTTGGGAGATCATACATTCCATCACATTGAGTATTTTTTTCTTTTGGTCCTTTTAATTGGAATTTTTTTGGAGCTTTTACTACTTTTGTAGTTGTGAATTTCATTAGTCTTTTTACTGCTATGGAATTTATTCTCCATTAACCTTCCACTATTTCTTTTGTTCTATGTAAGCATATATTCCATGTGTTTGTTCTTATTGGGAGAAATCATTTCCTCTGGGGTGTTTTTCGATGCCCGGGTTCTTGTCTCTTACCCGTGGAGAAAAATAATGCCCTTCAGGTATGTAATTGAACAAGTCATGTTCCATGTTTGAGGGTAACCTGGGTCGGTTAATTATAATTTGGTATCAAAGAAGGTCTATCCTCGTGAGTTCATGTTTGGGGATATATTTTATATTATAGATATGATTTTTAGGTCTTGATTGGTTTGTTGTGATGAGTTCTTGGGTAGAAAAAGTCATAACGAGACTCATGTTTCCATGGGATTTTAGGATTTGTATATCTAGTGTAGGATTTGGTTTTTAATATTAGATTATTATTATAGGTTTTATATTTTTAATTGAGATTTGTTCTATAGTATGATCATCCTCATGTTTTGATGTGCATATGTATGCCTCTGAGACATCCTACACGAGTTGCACAGGAGGGTGAAACTGATTCTCCTCAAGGGAATCTAGATATAGATTAAAATATAATTGAGACTATAGTACAAGAAGTTCGTTCTGTCGATCAAGATGTACCATGAGTTCAGAATGATGTTGTTGAGGTACAACCAGAAACTGGAGGAGAGGGAGGGAAATCTCGATAATTATTATGTGAGATACCACCATCCATTAAAGGAATTAATGAACCCCAAGAGGTGGAGGACTGGCTAGATAGGATTGACCAGATATTCAACATTCTAGGAACAATTTAGAATATTAGGGAAATGTGTGCAGTGTTGGTGAATAATGGTTTCACTAATTGATGGTGGGATTCAATTTTCAATGAATCTAGGCCCGTAGACTTGGATTATATGTGTTTCAGAACCCTATTCTTTTAGTAGATTTTTATGGAGTCCCTTATTATAGTAAATTCTATGGACTTCCTATCATTACAACAGAGAGAGTGGTTGTTTCCAAATTACACAGACCTTTTTCCTGAGTTTTCCTCTTTTCCTATGGACTTGGTGAGGAATGGCCAATATAAGGCTCCAGAGTACATGCAGAGTTTGAGAACAGATATCATATCATAAGGTTTCATATTGAAAAATTCCAACTATGTGAAATTGGAAGAAATAACAATGATAGAAGAAATGCATATGGAAGGTAAGGCAGGTATTTACAACCCTTGTCTTCAATATAGTTGTAGTTTCAGCATCACACATGGGAAGAAGAGGAAGTGGGAGGATCATCACAGGAGTGGTGGAGGTGGGTCTCAGCAGCGAGCTTCCCCCACACCATCTGCTATGGCTAGCATTGTGCCTCTTACTTTTTTACCAATGAATAAAACTTGGACACAAAAATCATTATTTTCCTAACACCATGAAGCTATGAATAAATTGTGGACTTATTGGTCATTTACATCACTTTTTTAGGCTATTATAACACCATGTTATGGTCATGGTCCTTCGGCTATAAAGGATACTGTGGTGTAGTCCAAAACATCAATTACTATAGGGTTCTAGCCACATACGTCAAGAGTGAAGAATTTTATTTTAGTAGATGAGTGTCGAATGGATGTTGATGCAGGTACGACAATAGTGCGAGGTATTATCATTATTTCATCTTCAAAATAAATTTATTTATTTTATACTAGTTCCTCCCACTGTTTTATATATGTATTTTCTATTGATATTATTTAATTTCCAATAAAACTTTCATACTTTTCAATGGTTTTAGTGACACCTCTCATTAAGAGGAAATATATGGAGTTTATGTCTCCTTCTTGTTCATTAATGATTGATGATACCTAGTTGGTATGGTATTTTATCATTCTTGATATGGATCTTCTATGTAATCATCAGTATAGATTGTCTTTTCACTCTTCAATAAGGAGTTGATTATTTTCATCAGCGTATTTTGTTTCATGCTGTCGGTGGGAGCACTCATGTGATTCAGGGGGAGTGAGACCTTTGTTCTGGTTGTTCATGACATTCCCACCCATGTCATATGAGTTTTCTATCAGCTATTTTCTTTGAGCCAGATGAAATATCTCCCATCATTAATCTTCCAATCATCGTTCATGGCATTTCTGACATTTTCCTAGAACACCACTCTTATCTTCCTAGAGAGAGAGACATATAGAGTTTACGATTGACCTTGTGAAAGGAAAATAGTTGATATCGACACCTTCATGTTGTATGGAAATAGATAAGATGAAAGAGCTCAATATTTAGTTGGATGACCTATTGGGAAAGGTTTTTGTTCACCCAAATGTTTCTCCTTGAATAAACACTCTCCTATATTATATGAATGTAGATGGTTAACTTTGGATATGTTTGGACAGTCAGATTTTGACTTAGGGATTGTTAAGAGAAAATATCCTTCATGGAGGATTTTTTTTTTGATTAGTTAATGTAGGAAAAGTGGTACTTAGAGATTGATCTTTGGTCAGTGTATCATCAGCTCTGAGTTATAGAGTCTGATTTACCAAATACAGTTTTTAGCAGCCGGTATGGCCACAAATAATATCTTTTGATTCCCTTGTCATGACTAATTCTACTGTAATTTTAATGGATTTTAATATTATGATATTCCATCAGTATATTGACACTTTTGTGGTGGTTTTCTTGGGTAATATTCTAGATTGGTAAAAATAAAATACTGAGAACGAGCACCATCTGAGTTTGGTTCTAAAAATTATATGACATCTCCATTTAAATGGAAGGATTATAAAGTGTAGGTTTTTGATTAATGATGTGATTTTCATAGAGTACAAGATTTCATAACATGGCTTGTCAGTTGATTCTGAGATGGTGAAGTTTGTTTCATCTTTGAATGAACCATAGACTGTGTTTGAGATATGGAGCGTCAATGGTCATTTTTTGTACTATAAATGATTTGTCAAGGATTTCTCTCCTTTGGAGTCACATTTAATATCACATACTAGGAAATTTATGAAATTCACATGCAAGTCAATGTGGGAGAATTTTTTTGATCATCTCAAATGAATTTTGACATCATCTCATATTCTGATCTTACCTGATCTAGGTAAGGGATACATGATATTTAATGATACTTAAGGTGATGGTTTGAGAAGAGTGATTATGAAAGATGATATTTTTTAGCTTATGGATATATTTATCTTCAAATACATGAAAATAATGTCCCCACTCATGATTTAGATCTTTCCACAGTCATGCATGCACTCAAATATTGTTGGCACTATCTTTTTGGGGAGAATATCACAGTATTTTCTAAAAATAAAAGTATAAACTATATCTTTTATCAAGAAAATTTGAATATCACAAATAGTATTTGGGATGAATACCTTAAAATATTTTATTCTAATGTCCCCTATACCCAAAGAAAAGGAAATTTCTGTGTAGATTCTCTTAGAAGGATAATTCTGTCACATGCTTTTATAGAATTGAAGTAGGAGTGGAAACATGTGGGGATTTCCACTCAGTTTCACTTGGATACTATAGATGATGTTTTTTAAATGGTTATAAATAGTGTTCATTTATCATCATATCCCTTATAATCTATTTCATGGAGTCATCAATAAGATGATGAGTTCTAGAAGACTCGAGAATGAATTTATGGCGTGAAGACTATTTCAAGATAGTATCTCTCTTCAGATGGTATGGTCTAGTCTCGTAAGCGGGTTGTCATACTAGAATCCTCAAGAAGAATAGTTTTGTTTTATTTTCACATATCTTAATGTTACATACATCTAGGCATAACAAAAATGTATTATAGAATGGTGCAATGATTCTGGTGGTTGGGTATAATGTGTGACATCGTGGAGTTTGTGACTCATTGTTACACCTTACAATGAGTATAATCTTGAATCCTTCTCGTTTACTTTAGCCTCTTCCAGTGTAGATTTTAAAATGGGATGATGTATTTGTCAATGTTTTTGGGATTAACATGGACTCCCTAAGGGGGGATGTTTTCTGGGTGGTTGTTGATCTGTTGAACAAGTAATCCCATTAAATTCTATCCGAACACACCATTAATGTTGAAGATATGGGTATGCTTTGTGTACAAGAGATTGTGAGGCTACATGGGAGTCCATAGGACATTGTTTTGGATAGGGATCCTAGGTTTAACTCTTGGTTATAAAGGAGTCTCAAAGATTCAATGGTATCTCATGTCATATTGAGAACATATTATAATACATAGACAGGTGATTAGATGGATCATGTGATTCAGATATTGAATGATATCCTCTATGCTTATGTCTTGGATTTCTAAGGATCAGGGAATATCTATATAGGACTGGTTGAGTTTTTTTATAATAATAGTTATTATTCATCAATAATAATGTATTCATTTAAGGTTTTGTATAGTTGCATGTGCAGATCACATCTTTGTTGGGAGGTGGTGGGAAATGTATCTATAGTAGGAATAATTCTGTTCTGAGAGATATAAAAAAAGATTCAGGATATATATCAGTGTCTAATAATATTCCATAATCTAAACAAATCATATGTGGAACAATGGTGTTTACTTGCGGAGTTTTCTATAGGTGACTAGGTCTTCTTGAAGGTATCTCCTCTATTGGCTCACTGTCGGCTTGGGAAACAGGGAAAGTTGGATATGATATTTGTTGTACCATTTGAGGTCACTTAGAAGCATGGGTAGGTTGCTTATAGGTTAGAATTTTTGATTTAGTAGATAGATATTGGTGATGTTTTCCACATGTTTCAGATCATGAAATATCACCCTGATTTCCCTCAAGTCCTTAGATGGTATGGAATTGAGTTAGAACAAATTGTTCTTATTTTTGAGAAACCAATTGAGATCATGGACTCACATGTTATAACATTACAAGGGATGTTTATTCCATTGGGCATATTTCTATGGGAAAAAGGATCATATTACTATGAGACTTTGGAATGTGAGTCATTAATGATAGAGTAGTGGACTCATCTTTTTCTAAGGATTACATCTTCCACAGGACTATATGGGGACAAAAAGTCTATATGTTGGGGAGTTTCTAACATCACAATATCGATATATCAGGTACATTTTTTACATTATCATGGTTCTCCTTTTTCCATTGTTTATAAAGAACAAACATGGAATTAGGAGGATACTTATAACAGTGTAGGTAGTGATTTTTAGGCATTTAAAATTTAACAATCTTTTTATGAAGGATGCAGAAGGCTTCCACATAATGTCACTCGGTTACATATTGTGTAACCATAGCTGGGCACAAGCTGTGATAGGGGATTCATGCTTTGAATGTTTACACATCATAAAGAGGTGGTTCACGCCGCTAATTATTTATGTAATAGGTTTTTAATCCATGTGGAATGAAATTTTGGTGTACATGAACACCATGTATTTCACAGTGTGAAACTATATTACAAATCGTGAAATGTCACATGAACAATTTTCAAAAAGGTTAGTGGATATTTTGTTTTTGGTTCTATTCTACAGGCTCGTAGCTCTTGACCTAAGGCTATTCTATGTGGTTTTGGGAGACACTTCTCCATTTCTATCGATCTATTCGATGTTGGATCTTCATTGTAGATTCATTCCATCTCTCCAAGTAAATAATCGTTATACTTATTCATTGCTAATTAACATGGTGGTTCCCTAAGGTTGATTTATTGTATATAGTGTCTTAAGTTAGTGATTATTAGCATCTTCTTCTAGAACCATTTACAGATCTCATTCTTGAGGCCATTCTATGGTTATTTGTGGAGCGATGAACATCGATTCTTAATTTTTGTGGGGTTTTCCCTTTTCACCAAACCCTTGTTTTCTATGTTGGATTGATCATGATGTGTTGACTAGATTCAATGGCCTCTTCTGTATTTTTGGGTTTTGTTGTTGGTGGATCCCATTGCGGGCTTATGACACTTGATATTTTGAAGTGTTGTATTTCATCTCTAGTCTATGATAATTAGCCTAATTTATCTTGGTTTAGAAATCAATTAGTTAAATTGGTATGACTTTTTGTGTGTGTTGAAATAGTGTTTTTAAATAGAAATGGGTTTTCTATATTTTGTGGTAAAGGAAAATGATATGAGTACTTTTGAAACACTGAAATTGATTAGTAAAAATCAGAACATGGTTTACCTTGGGTACTTAGGGGGACGGTTTATCATGAGCCCATCATCCATTTTTTGTGATAATCAAGTGATTTTTTCATGGGGATTTCCTATATTTCGTAGCATCGCTTTTTTATGGTTTAAATATTGACATAGTTAGGGAGTTGAATGTGGGTGAATTCCAATGAATCATTGGAATGTGTTCTAGGAACTATATATTTCACATGATTAATTGTCGTATGAGTAGTCTTGTAGTCTGACCTATTCTGAGCCTAGGAACTGATGAATGTGCTACTACTACTATTTTTCATTTCCTAACTTTCTATGATAGCATAGATATGAATGATGTACATTATTTTGTTTCGAACTTCGAAAAAAGAAGATCTCTACCATGTTTTCTATAAAGATGATTTACTACTTATTAAGCCATGTTTTATTTAATATAAGAATAACTGAACGGTTATACAATGAATTGATATGGAACACCTGGGTGGGATCCAATTATTCCTATTAGCTCACACCCTATGCACCTTATTGGTGATGTGTAGACCTTTTTATGTCTTCCAATGTAGGGAAAGGAATGGTTCTAAAGTGAGATGGAAATGTTCATGTAAGATGGTTTGGTGTAGATGACAGTGAGATAGTGAGATTCTGTCCACAACATCTCATTGAGTTTTTGTTGGCTTTTGGTTCGTGCATTTGGAATTGTTTTCAAATATTCTACTACTATTGAATTTGTTCATTTGTACAGTGTTTTAACTTGTATGGAATTTCTAATCCATTAATATTTTAATATCTCTTTTGTTCTTTGTATACATATATTGCATGTGTTTGTTCATTTTTGGAGTAATTATTGGCTCTCATGTGTTGTTTCATGCTTGGGTTCTTGTCCCCATCCCATAGGGATTGGGAATTGTCTTTAGGTATGTAATTGAATGGGTTGGGTTCTAGGATTTAGGGTAACTGAAGCTGGTTTTTTACTCATATCTCATCCCACATCCACTCTTTCACCTCAATGGGTTGAACAAAACCCCTTAGAACTTTGTGCTCAAACTTCACTTGATGAAGATTAAGACATCAAGAGAAAAAAAAAATAAAACATCATTATTCATCCATTACCACTGAAAATGACATTGGATATCCTAGTACATCTTTTCCACACCTAGATTTACCTCTAAAAGAGAAGTGTGAAACTCTCTCAGAACCTTCTCCTAAAACGTCTCTTTCAACATCATGCAACCTACAAATAGAACAACATGATCTCCACCTTCATAAAATCAATATTGAGCATACCTAGTGGATATCTATGTTTGTAGGGTCTCACAGTAGGTATCTGCAAGATGTTCCAATTTGAATCACTACAAAATAGGAGGGGAAACAACCATCAACTAGAGGTAAGATACTCCATCTCCATCCACAATGGAAAACTGCAATGTGTCCAACTTCTATAATTCCTCATTAGGAAATTTAAAATGCTATTTTTTTATGAGAGTATCTGATATCTCGATCACATTACCTAGAGTGTAGAAAATCTCAATGTCATAATCATGTAGGAACATTATCCATCCCCTCTATCTCAAGTTGATATCATTCTGAGAGATAATATACATTAGACTCTTATTTTCAGAATAAATGATGAACCGCTAATCCATCAGGTAGTGTCTCAACATCATTTGTGTGAATACTACCACTTATAACTCAATAACATGGGCCATGTAGTTATGCTCATGTTCTCTAAACTAATGTGAGGCATAGGAAATCACCTCCTTCCTTTGAATCAGAAATAAAACTCATCACCATTTATGTTTCATCCTAGAACACTACATACTTGAATAAATTCTATTGTAATATCAACATGGGATAGAACTTCAATATTTACCTCAACACATGAAAATTCTTCTAGAAAATATCATTCCAAATGAGTGGCTTTAATTTTCTGGTCAATGATATCATGGGTGTTGATATATTAGAGAAACTATAAGTGAATTTTGGTAATTTCATTACACCCCAAGGAAGTTCCACACCTCTATCATGCTCGTGGGTGGCTCCTAATATATCACTACATAGACCTTTGTCGGTTCCACTACCACTCCATATTTTGAGATACCATATCCCATATTTTTTTCCTCTTGAATCCAAAACATTAAATTTGAGTACTTCCGTTATAGATGGTGCTCTCAAAGTAAAGAAACAACCTCAATTGTCTCACATTATCCTCCTCAGATTATGAGTATTTAAGGATATCGTCGATAAAGACCACCATGAACCGGTCTATGGAAGGATGCATGATCTAGTTAATGAGTCCCATGAATAGTTCCAGGGCATTTTTGCCACAAAACGGAATGAATTATTACTCATAGTGACCATAGTGACATATGAATGCCATCTTTGGTATATCCTCATCCCATACTCAGAACTGGTGATAACCTGATCTGAGGCCAATATTCAAGAAACATTATACCACTATAAACATATAAAAGAGTTCTTAGATTCTCAGTAGTGGATATTTGTTCTTTCCAGTCAGTTGGATCATGTTTCAGTGGTACAAACATAACATTAATCTTTCATCCCCCTTCTTGTAGAATAAAACTAGGATTTCAAAGGGAGAAACGATGGGTCTAGCAAATTCCCTTTCTATGAAAGTCCTTCAACTGCACCATCATCTTGTGAATCCCAATATGAGACATGATATTCTATAAAATTTATAGATTTATTCACGGAAGTAGATCATTATAGAAGTCTATATCTCGACGAGGAGGTAATCCAAGAACATCCTCATGAAATATGTCATAATACTCAACAACAGATGCTAGAATCTAAAAACTCATACATTGATTTCACCAAGGGTATTTCTATCCGTCTGACGGGTAATATGAGACACCATCATACAAATGATATAATCCATCACTATTGTGATTTCCATTTCACCCACAGAAGAAAACATGGTCCAATAAATATGGACACACGACATCATTTTCCTAAAATAGTCAATATGTTCATGAACTATAAATATCATTTCCACACCTAATATGATTCATTATGGTCCCATTATTGCTGCAATGATATTTCAATAGAAACTATCACCACCAAGTTCGAGGTCAGAATATCGGGATAAGTGTGTGATCACTAAGTCAACACTTGTAGAAGTCTATAAGGGCACGGGTCGAGCCTAGGTCTGAAACAGAATCTCTATGTATCGAACAAGATTAGTGGAAATAAAGGAATGAAAGGAAAAATTGTATATTATTAATTTAGTTATGATAAAAATAACACAAAGAGTACCTTGTATTATTCATAGAATCTCTAGGTCATAAACCTTGACCGCTTATAGCTACCCCGCCCCTATCCGCCAGCTTTTGGAGCCTGAAATACACCACCTGGGGGTGATGATGGTTACAAGTCAAAGAATGTACCACCTCCAAATACTCTCCCAACTACTCTTTCACATTTTTCACCATGTGGACCCTTTTTATCTTGCCTCTTCCACTACCTATGTCGCACATCTATTGTCTCCTTTCCAGTTGTATATTGGGTCATAAAATCTCGTGGATGATATCACCTTCGAAAACATTAGTATCACCCCTATATCTAGGATGAATAATCCCATGCATTGAACATTAATAACAAATCCAATTTAATGGAACCTCCATTTGAAATATCATGAACATCTATGTCTCTGATAATATCGCCATCTCCCTGATACTATAGTCTCTTCTACCTTGTTACCACTACTGTAAACCACTATTTACTTCTTTATAGACATAAAAATATCTACTAATAACTCTCTATCTAACAGCCCTTCAATGGTTATAATTCATTGAGGTATAACACTTGTTCATATGTCTCTACACATATTTCTCTCAATGGGTCGCATCCGAAATAATTGATCCTAAACCATGATAATTGTGTATCTAGAGAGGTTTATGACCCTATATGAATACTAATATACTTTAATACTCCCATATACAACTATAGAATCTATTGTATTCGTAAAAACCTTATAATAACTAGATATAACTTCTCTCTGAAATGGATTTCAAGCTATAACCATGATAGACTCTCCTCATCATAAATATGGGTTACTAATCCCCAACATATTCTTACTGATCCAATGAAAAGGTTCACCTCTGAGACAAAAATATGAGCTGCTGGTGTACTGAAAAGAAAGAAATTATGTCACCACCACAAGATAGTCTTAATATATCTAAGGGTTGTCTCACCTTAGAACCACAAGGGTCGTTATCACATGAATTTGTGATGTGCTCTCAGTTTGTGCACCTCATCCTCATGTACTGCAGGTACTATATTCTACTCAAAAGGTGGTGGTATAGATGGTACATCACCTAGAGGTACCACCTATGAAATTATTCTATATATATAAGCCTCATAACTGAAGGGATCATCCTATTGATTGGGCTATTTAATTCTACGTAGAATATTTCCTGGAGGCATCATGAAATTGAAAAAATATACCACGGTAAAAAAGTATACCTGATGAGAGAACTCAAAAAGGACATGAAAACCACAGACCATTTATATATGTAGCACATAGAAATGTTTTCCATGAGGCAAGTATTCAAATGTTCTGAGTCAAAAGGCAGGTGATTAGAGTATTGGTGTATGTATATGTTGGTTGCATCTCCAATACTAATGTCCCCAAACTAAAATCCAAACTGAAAAAACATAACATTATTTTCAAAAAACCATTACATAGCCTTGGCCCATTAGTTATAACTTGTATATGATACCACTATGTCATGACCCATCCCAATGGGTCTCATTACATGAATCTCAAAACCCGCCTCCAATAAGCTAGAGGATATAGACTAGCACCGAGTAGGAATATTACTAATATGGGATTCCTTAGCCTATATTCTTAAACACATGCACACATCTCCAAGAACATATAATGATGAATTTTAAAAATAAATGAATAACCATGAATGAATACATTTAAATACTACAACAAGTGTATGAAAAAAATTAAATGATCATAAAACATGGCCAAATATAAGCCCACCATAATGAGTTTAAAAAGTATTCCAATATTATTGTAAAAATGGGTAATTCTGCCAATATTCCATAAGAACACACCTCATTTGTTCCAGTCTCACTACGAAACATATGGTACTAGTCCCTCTTGGACTCTATTGATAGATATATTATTTTCACAAGGAATGACATGTTTTGTGAAGGATCGTGCACGGGTGAGTATACTAATTGTCAGATGGGAACTCTGAAACCACAATGAATATAAACATATAATAACACTTATTTCAATAAAATTATATATTCATAGAAAATATAATGAAAATATATTGGTATACTCAAACAAAGTCACACAATCTCAAGGTAATGAAACACTTGTAATTATAATCTTGGATTACATATTGAAGGCTCCACATAGAACTCATTTGAGAGAACACATTCCATGAGCCTATTATAAATGATTAATCCTTTTTATAGGTAGTGATTGTTAGTTCCTACCATTAAAAATATATAATAGAGGTCTGAAGAGATATGATACAAAGATGGTGATCACTCCCAATTTCTAGGGGAATACCAAGAAATAAATCTACAATAACCTTCTAAGTAGAGGATCATCTACAACATATTATTTCTCAAGGTGATACCAAGAACAACAAATAGTGATAAAATATGACATGGTATCTCATATCGGGCATCATAGAACAATTCCAACAAATCTATCTAAGAAGTCATGCTGAAGAGATCCCCAACCTGTTAGTATGAAGTGATTACATACTAACACATAAGGAATGGATAGGGAGAAAATTCCTAAGAGAATATTTTCCATGATATAGTGGAAAAGGGATTCATGGAAACGTTGATAGAGTGCACGACGTATAGAAGAAGTAGACACCATATTCCTTATTCCTCAGGTCTGACCAGTCTGAATTTCCTATGTCTATGTACTTGTCTTCGTAACAGTACAGGGCATGATGATACCAATTTACATATTCCCTTTTACTAGTACATAGCTTAGCCAATATATTCTTAGTATAGAAATATCCAAGTATGAATACACAACCTTCCAATTCCCATGTACTACTTAGTTGTGTTTATGTTACCCTTGAGGTATACTCTGAGAAATTTGGTAGAAGTCATAGTCCATGTGACAGGGTCACACACTTTGTGATATTTATCATTCTCCTAAAACCATAGCCACCCCTGAGAGGGTCTAATATAGATTCTAGCACCACAATACATGTCATGTTCTTCGAAAAATTCCAGAACTCCAAAACATGGATAAAAAATCTATTATGATGTCATTTCCCACTATTTCATCCATTCCCCATTCTAAAAGCTTGGAATATCACTGGGGGGGGGGGGGGGGGCTATTCCCTCATCTAATAATCTAAATATGACCTTAAATACCATCATAAAATGAATTCAAATTTCATTCTTCATCATGTGATGAATATAACAAAAACTAGGTATCTACGCCATTTGTTATGTTGACTATTTTTTCATTACATGATCACCACATTTTACTATGCCCATATCTATGAAATATAACTATTTCACCATAAAATGGGTCCAAGGAATTCAATTATTCATAGTTTTTTAATCTGAATGCCAAAAAAATTTCCCATGATGAATGAGAAATTGGAAATAAATTCACAAAGAACATCCATGGGGAAAAATTCTAATTTTATTTTTGTGTCGATCTAGTATTTTTATATTATAACAATAAACGAGGAGATAATCAAACAACCAAAAAGAAATTCCTCAATTCCCAAATACATCTATCCCATTCTATAATGCACACAATCTGTGGATCAATTTGTTGGTTAACATATTCATTTTCATTACAGAAATAGATAATGGGGAAAGAATACAAAAAACATCTTAACTTGATTATGATTGATTGTTGACAAATAATGGAGTTTCACAGTGATCGTTGGTTAGATCATTTGTTTTTATCTCGCACAGGTCTTCGATCTTTGATTAGGTCATCACCTACTAATAAAATCATTGTCAATGTATTCTACTGGTTGTCCAATGATTGAAATGGTTATTGTCATAAACTAAATATTTTTATAAGAATTATTATATTTACAATAATTAGTTTGTTGTGTCGATGGATGAGTAAAATAACATTATTGAATAGTTTTATTTATCTTATGTTCAATTATGAATTTTACCCAAATACCTTCTAGCATCACACTTAGGGTGAAATCTATATTATGATCTCAATTGGCCCCTTAGATTACTGATCTGGACCCTGTATAGAATTTATTCCCATATTTTAGGAATACTGCATGAGTTTGATTTTACATATAATTAATATATTTTGAACAATTATTATGGGAATATAGGGCCTCACAATCAAACACTGTCATAGCACATAATCTAAGAAATAAACCCTAAAATATCAAAAAAAAATATTCCATTGAAAATCAGAGTATTTTAAGATCTATTTAAATTTCATAATAGTGGTAAATATTATTCATTTCATGCCTGTTTTAAAAAATGATTCATTTTAAATTTTATATAAAACTCAAATAGGAATTGTTATTTTTAAAAATACAAAAAGATTCATTTTAAAAATAAAAATTCAAATATTGGTTATTTTTAATAATAATTGTTGAATAGTAAAACATTTTCAATTTTTTTGATAACATGGTTTTGGATGAAAATAGTTTTCTGACCGAAGAGAGAAATAATGATGGATTTTCATGAAAATAGTTTTATAGTAATATTATATACTAAAGAGTGGATCAAATCTACTTGTAAATGACAATATTCTGAATAAATAGTGGATGGTAGTTTTCATGAGTTTCCTGAGAACGGGATGATATGATTTTATCATCAAAAACATAATCATAAACAATCTCTAAAAGCAATGATATTGTAACATAAAATCATTTCCACTATGATAACATTAAATTCTAAGAACCTTCAAGGAATAAAATTAAATGAAACAAAAAATATCATGAGAATAAATAATTCAGGATATGACATGTTAATAGGGTTTTATATACACATCATAAAAGAAGATAGGTGTGCACATGACATAAGTATCAAAGAAGGCATATTGAGAAAAAAATCATTGTAGTTATCTGGTTTGGCTTATGTTGTTTCCTTTGCTGAGTCCACATGTGGATTTTGGTTTCCTCTCTACTGAAATTGTGATCTACGTTTCCCGGTATTCTGGTTTCTACAAGGATTGATATTTCTTTGAAGGAGGATACTGGCTATATGCTGGAATTTATTGGATATGAGTGATTGGATTAGGTCTTGGTAGGTCGTGGTTCTTAAGGATTCTTCAATCAAGGTGTTGGTGGCAGATGTTGATTTTGATTTTTTTAAGGTGTTTTTGTTAGATCCTATTTGAACTCTGTGATGTTGTTGATTTTTTCTGTGGAGCGGATGGTGGTCTCATGGATGAGTCCATTTAGGGTTCTCACTGATGATGATTAAAAATGGTTTGAAGATGACTCTCTGCTCTGGTGGAATGCTTGCCAGATGGATGGTGGACTAGAGGTGACGGTGCATCACGAGCCACGTGGTGTACGGTGTAACTGTCATAGATAGGGTATGATGATGTCTGCTTTCGAATTTTGAATTTGAATTTGATGTTTATTTTGGATGTGGTTTCTGGATTTTGGATGGTTTAATTACTGTATATGGGAACCGAATACCCAAAAACAGTTATTTGAAAATAAAAAAATGGAGTTGCTCATATGTCTCCAAAAAAATAAAATAGAGACTTGAAATCAATTACTATAAGTCTCATATAACATCATACATGTTTGAACATATTATATAATAAATATAATAGTACAATACGTATATTTTAGAACAAGATTTATAAATATCATACGATTTAATTATTTAAGTTTCTTTTCCTTTTGTTATGAATTCTATATTAAAGTCACATTTTTGGTAATAACCACATTTTCCATATATGTTTTTATTTGTTATATTCAATCCAATAACCCTGATCATGGTTATATCATATACATAATAATATTCATGAAATATTTATCTTGTTTATTACTCAGTTATAATTTTATTACCAATATTGAACTATGTGTTTGAGAAATTAAGTATGTTACGATCATATAGGCGGTATGCCATACATACACATGAGTAAAATATTCATTTAAAAATTTCCATTATGTAAAGGTGGTATGTAATATTTTATATTTATAAAATAATAATACTATCATAAATAATATACAATTTTCTCAAATTTACTTACACATGTCAACCATGTGTTCTGGTGGTAAAAGGATACATTGGAATTGCTTCATGAATGCGGTAGTCCACATTTACATGGACGACATTGTCATCTATTATTGAGTGAAAAGTTATGAAATAAAATTATATAATATTATTTACAATGCTTTCAATAGGGCGTCCGCATCTATCTATTTAGGTGGATGAGGACACACTGACTGTTTCCTCGCAGTCCCACTTTCCAAAGGCGGGCGACATCTGTCACCTATTCAGGAACGTTTGCTCCATGATCGAAATTAGATGATGGGATGTCAGTTCCTCCATCTGTGTATTCCTCCTCAGATCTTATTACCTAGTCCGGGTCTCCCTTGTCGATGAAGAAATTAATCGTGAAACTCTTCCTGGTGCCATGTCGTTATAGACGCCAGTTAGTTATACTGCTTCTGTCGGGACATTCCAAGGTGTCTAGTCAGGGCAGCAACATTCGGTCGAGGGAGTAGTCAAGATGGACATCACTGGAATGTTTGAATGCTAGAACACTGGTGCCTCTGAATTTCATACCCTTATTATATGCCTAAATGATGGCATAGAAGCTCGAGGCATCCCATGTCTAATGTGGTGAATTATATGCCATAGGCATGTCTCTGATGTTTTCCTTATCTTCCCATGTTTAACAAAAGGAATGTTGTAGGTTTAACTTCATGAAGAGATAGATCAGACTAATCATAACACTAACGGGAGTGGATAATATGGGTGCAACCCCCTGATGGAACAATGATGCTGGGACTAATGTGTGGTTAGTTACCCGGTTACTATTAGGATCAGCGAGAAAGTGGGTGACATGATTTCACGGGGAAGTGGCATCCCGGGTAAGAATCAAGATGGATGATGGATGGTTGAGTGGAGTGGATGGGAGGAATGGAATGGAACCAACATGAAGATGGTGACGATGTCAGGATTAAACCTCACGAAGGCATCACACATATCACTGTGGCAGTTAATCAATTTTGCGTAGTTTAGGAATTGGGATGATGGGAAACTAGAGTTGGAGACCCATGAGAATGGGAGCATGGATGGTACTTGGAAGAAGTAGAACATCCATGTTGGGGCATGACTCTCCCGAAACACAAAGGCTCAAGAGAGAGACCAGTATGGGACAAGAATGATGGACTTGAACCTCATAGAGGCTTCCTACATATCCCCATGGATAGGAATAAAATTCCCCATAATTCAGGATAGGGGTATATAATTGGGGTGAGCACAGAGGACAACAACCCGGTGACATGTTGGCGATTATGTATGGTTGGAATCCCAGGGTTGGTCTAACACCATGGGGAAGGACCAAAGATATGGGTCCCAAAAATTGGGACTACAATGAATTATCCTCGATTGGGGAATGCAAGGACATACCGTCGATTGGGGTATGCAACAACATACCATAGATTCGGGTATCACAGTAGCGTACCACTAGTTAGGGTTCAAACAGCTTACCACCAAACGGGGTTCCAATAGCTTACCAGTGGATAGGGTTCTAACGGATTACCTCTAGTAAGGGTGGACAACCTCTTACCATTGAATAGGGTTCTGACAACTTAATGTTGGTCAGAAGCGCACTACTGGTCAGGGAACACAATGGCTTACCACTGGTTGTGGTAGGAACTCAAGGAAGCTTCCTACATACCACTCCAAGGAGACAGGGATAAAATCCAATGTAGTTTGAACTATTACAGATTAAAGCCTTGCAGAAAAAATGGGTGTACAGATCAATTTCATGCGGGATTGGGGTTGACTGACATGAAGTAGTTAGCACTGATGGGAGTTGGGCATAATCCTCAGGGAGGCATCAGACATACCTTCCCTTGACAAGGATCAAATTTCATGTATTTTTGAATGGTGTTGGTGAGCCAACATGATGGATTTCAGGACCAATATGTGTTGGGCTGGAACTCAGGGAGGCTTCCTATGTACCTTTCCTTGGAAAGGATCAAAGTCCACATGGTTCTGGATGGTTGTTGTGGATTACACTCTATGAAGACCCGAAGAGGATTCCATGGTCAATTCTAACTCTAAGCACATGTGACTCATGCTCAGTGCGCAAAAAAAGATCCATATATAACATGATGATCACGTTGCGAATGATGCGTCCATGGGAAGTGGAGTGAGGATTACACTTCGTTAGAAACCCAAAAAGTAAATAAGGGCTTACATATAGTTTGCAGCCAAAAAAGGAAACAAGGGAGATAGATATTGGGACTTACTCCAGGGTGGAGGATCGGGTGGAAGCAAAGCCCCGAGGGGTTTAAGACAGATGGGAGGAGGGTTTTGGTGCCCATCCGCCACTGGTCTTTAACAAGGAAGAAGAATGGGGGAGTAAGGGAAATACCTCCTACAAGAATGCTAGGGGCTTAAACCAAGCCGGTTTCCATTCCCCACGAACAGAAGTCACTTCGGAAAAAAGGATCACATTCTATGTGGGGAATATTTCACTCTCGTGGAGACCAACCGACATAGAGAATTTCTGAGATGGGGTTCCCCTCATATGATGCAAGGGGTGAGGTCACAGCTTAACATCATGTGATGAGGATGGTGGTAGTTGGCAGATTAATGTCTTGTATCTCGGATGAGGCTGGTTCACTCTACACCCCTAGGACTTATATAATTGATACCCACCTACCCTTGGGGAAGTGAAGGAATCATCCATGTTATGGTGAGGGGGTTTCATGGAGTGATCAATTGAGCAACCCACGTTAGCATGGATATTCCAAGAATAAATAGTCATTAACATGCTTGGGTTCCACTAAGGAGTGGTAATGATGGATAAGGAATAAACATGGAAGCTGTCCAGGGGCCTCTAAAGAGTGGCAACGGTTGATGGGGATTACACATGGAAGCTTCCTGGGAGCTGCTATGGATCGACAACAGAGGGTCGGGCTTACGGATGGAAGTTTCCCGTGTGCCGCAATGAAGTGGAAATGTTTCATGGTGAAAATGCATGGAAGCTGCCCGAGTTCCGCTAATGAAAGGAAAAGGTGGATGGGGATTACATATGGAATCTGCTGGTAATGTATTCCTCTTCTCTGGCCATATGGGCATCTCAACTCATTGGTGGGTTGAGGTGTGAAATTTTGGAATACACTTATGTGATAGAACATAAGTGGGATAACTCTAAGGGCATTAAAAATGGTCCAAAAAAGGGAGATGAGAAGTATGAATCACATGCCCAACATTCAAAATGCAGTGAGGGTAGCGTGACGATGAAGGATAACTATTAAATATTTTTGGAACACATCATCCATTTCATGTTAGCCTGAAATGGGCACAAACAAATGAGGGTTGACTGTTGACCATGTTCAAAACACAAGACCTAACTCAATGTGTCATCTAAAGTCTTCTAGGGAATTTCTCAGAATGGTAGGTGAGATAAAGAGACATAGGACCAGGCCATTAAGGGGTCCCTTCAGACATGAAAGTGGATAAAATTCTAAACGATGGACATATGAAGAATGGGGTGGAGTGATGGAATGTTTGAACGGATTCCAACGCCTTGGAAATTATGCCATAGTTATCATGGCATAATTATCTTATGCTTTTCACATAATGCATCTCTTATTTGGAACAAGAGGAATCAAACTATTAAATGATCGGAAATTCTGAAATTTATAGTCATGTAGATATGACTGTTGGCATCTTATTCTTGGTGGAAAAGGCATCTTTTTTGGAGAACAAGGCATCCTATATTTGTCATATAAGAAACAATGAAGTTTATAGTCATGTAGATATATATTTTGGAATTATATGGTTGTTGCATAAGGAAACACTTTTTTGGACCTATAGGCATCCTATGTTTGTCACATATGGTGTAATACAGTTTATATTCATGCAGAGAGAACAGTTGGCTTCTTATGATTGGTGCATAAGGAATCTCTTGTATTGAGAAAGAGGCATCCTATATTTGTCACACAGAGTGTTATACAATTTAATGTCATACAGATAGGACTGCTGGCATCTTATTCTTGATGGATAAGGCATATCTTTTTGGAGCAAGTGGAATCCTATATTTTTCATATAGGGTGCACTACAGTTTATAGTTTTGTAGATGGGACTGTTGGCATATTATAATGGAGCATAACACATCTCTTGTTTAGAGAAAAGTAAAACTTATATTTTTTACATAGGGAGTACTATAGTTTATAGTCATATAGATAGGAATATTCGTCTTAAAGAGAATAGAAATTTTTGGCATTGAGACTTATACAAGGGCGACCCTTTCTAGATCAACCTGGAACTAGAGTGAGGTGATGGGGTTTGGATGAGTTTCTTGAGAAATGGTTCGACTCAAGTTATTCAAGGAATTGATGATTGGAATCTCAAATAATTTCCTGGGAAATGAACCAAAACGAATATGTTGACTCACGGTGATTCATGGGGTGCGGAGGAGAATCTCAAATCATGGTATTCCCTAGGTGGAAGGTAGATGCGCATAAGGGCGCAATGGAAATTTCTGACCTCCTGGCCCGAAATGTTCATGGCACTGTTGCGCGCAATATTGGATGTTTTCCATGAAATATTGTTTTTTTGCATGTTATGGGAAAGGATTGCGTGTTATATAGAAGGATTTCACACAATTGGGATGGATTGAATGAAATAGGGGTGGTTTGGGTGTAATTGGGTAGGATCAACACTGTGTGCGTGCAAAATTGGGCATAGGGGCACTGTTTTGTGCAAAAACTGATGTTTTCATGCAAAATTGGGCATGTTATCACATTTATGTGTAAAAGTGATGTTTTTCGCACATGATGGGGTGTTTTTCATGTAAGCATGGAAAATGTGGACTTACGTGCATTGGAGTGGTGGTCGTCTTCTGGGCGCCCTTTGGAAGAAGGGGGTGCAATTGTATTTATATGTGAAACCTTGAATGTCATTGCGCATAAAATTCCATTCTACTTTTGCACGCAAAGTTGTTTTTCATGAAAGATTCCATTTTTGTCCACATGATTCCATTTTTAAGCGCAAATCCATACTTTTCACCAAAACCATTGTGGATTTCCATTTCTATTAGCCTGACTTCAAAAGACTGTAACATCAGATCCGTATCTCCGTTCCAGATGTACGAATAGTCAAATCGATGCTTTCAAAATGATCTATGCTCTAAGATCATATTCGAAAGAATTCTGTGAATTACAGGGTTGCATTTTTTTTGTGCCAAAAAATTACCCTTAAGAATGATAAATATCCTCTAATTATCATTATTATGTTATTTATATAACATGTATTTATCCTTATTATCTTTCATTTGAAGTGTTAGTGAAAATGGAATCACATCACCTCTTGAGGTAATAGTCCGACTTACACCTGAGTGATGTTATCATATCCCATATTTTTTAAAACGTATAAGGAAATTTTTTATATAATGAATAAAAACATTTAATTATGTTATAATTATCATTTATATACTTTATTTATGTCATCAAACCTATCATTGGGAGTTGATAATGCAAAAACAAATAACAATGGTTCGTGAGGTGGTAGTCTTCCGAACACATGATCGATGATTTTGAAACCCATTTCAGAGAATTGGAGATGGTTTAAGGTCATTAACATTTCATAAAATCACCTCAGTATTTGGAAGTTACTAATGATATTATATCAGCATGTTATAAGAATAATTGAAGGAGGTGGAGGAATGAATAAAAAAATGTTCGTTAATGAATTTTACCCCTTTTTCTGGTATCATTCTTAGGGTTACACCAAAATACATCTTAGAGGAGTTTTATGTCATAAATAAGGATTTAAAGAAGAGATTAGGGAAGTAAAAAACAAATTTGGTCAGGTATTGGATGAAAAAAATGGTTTTATTGTGTAAGCAAGGTACGATAATGGGTGGCCTTTTGTAAGTGAGGTGTGTGGCACACTTATAATTTTCAAAATATAAAGAATTCAACCCATGTATTATTCTTGTAAAAAAGATACAAAATTATTTATGGAAAAACATATGAGGTAAAAGTTATAAAGATGGATAGAATATGGGGTTTGAACATTTTTAGTGTCAGTGTTGTTCTTATATTTTTAGTTTAACCCTAAGTAAATCCATTTTTACCTTAACAACAATAAATAATTTTTACTATTATACTTTTAATTTTGGATAAAAATTATGTTTACCTTAATATATAATATAAATTAAATGGTGTTAATATATGAAATCTATTTTTCCAAATTTTATTTACACACATAGAAAATTTAAATTCAAAATTAATCAGAAAGACATGAGGAGAAAACATTGTTTTAAAGAGAAAATGTTAAGATGTTTACAAAGATTTAATATTGACATTTCACATTAAACTCATTCCAATGACCTAAATTAGATTAAATGATGAATAATTAAATTAATTATACATTATAACCAATTTATAATATATTTTATTTTCATAAATAATTTCAATGAGAAAGGTAGTTTTCAATTAAAATTTAGTATTTTTTGACTATTCACCAAAAAATGAAACTTTTTTAAGATATCAAAAAAATCATCCTAATATAATTTTGAACAACTTATTTAAAAATTTATGTTAATTATATAATATATTTTTCCCAACTTTTTAAAAACTTATTTTATTATTTGACATTATAATAATTAAAAACTATTTTTTTATTAAAAAAATATTCTTGACTCATATAAAAAATTTACCAAAAAATAGTTATTTTAATATCTATATTTTTTCTTAATATAAAACAATTATATTAAAGATTTTGAATGAAATTTTTAATATTCATATTTTTATGTTCAATGGCAATGTTTTAGCTATTTCTTTTACATAACTATAATGATAATATATCACCGTTTTGATAAAAATCAGTGTCCTGTGTAACATATGATAACCCAGTGTTGCATGTAGCTCAAGATTAACATGGTGTTTCATGAAATGATTTCTACGGAAAATAATTATTCATTCAAAAAAACTATTCCTAAAAACCAGCAGTGTTGCATTCTACCCCCACCCCCCAAAATGAGTTTCTCTGAAAAAATTCATTATTATGGTACCAACAAATGAGGATTCTTTTGTGTTACTTGATCCTCATATTCCAATATATCTTATAAAAGTTTGAAGATTCAATAGAATATAATGAAAATATTAGTGGTCCTGTTTTTTTTAAAAATTATTCAATCTATATTCCCAACCGATTGGTCATCATGAAAACTATCATATCATATGGTATGTTATCTTGGTTTATTAAATGTTATGTATTAGGTATTTAATTTATTAGGATTGATACATGGAACACATTATTAACCTAGGAGTGGTTTAGTGAAAGTTCAAAAAAAGAATCTATTATACATATAAAATCAATAATTTTATTGGGACTGATATATGTAGGGCATAGATTTCCCTTCATTCTTCTACATATAAATTTTTAGAAATAGATTCTTACAAAATTAAAATTCTAGATCACATAAATGATTATTATAACAAATTATCTAAAACTAGTGTCTATTACATACATGTTATTGACTGGATCTAATCTTTTCAATAATTTCATCAAAAAGATCATGTCCTAATAGCATTCTTTCTATAACATCATTACAGTACATTGGATTTCAATGCATATTTCCTTATTAAAATTCATAATAATCATTATAAATGATCAAGTGAAATATATTTTTGAAATAAAACTCAATTTTAGGATGGTTTTGTATCCCCTCCAATTTTAAAATCCATAGGAAACGATTATAAAATCTCTTATAGGGTATGAGTTATTTTCTCAAACATATCATCTGTCTGAGGATGATGCATAGTTATGAAACTCAACTCGGTATCATATTATTTCTCAAGACATATCCAAAACATTGAGGTAAAATATTAATATTTATAACATACAATTGGATTTGGTTCTAGATGATACCTCACCACTTCTATAATGTATATTCTGGAAGGTAGATCCAAAGATAAATCTTCTCTAATATAAATAAAGTGTGATGCAATTGTAAGGTGATACACTATAGCCCATAATTATCTCAACATCAAAGATAATATAAACACTAAAGTTTACCATTACTGTGAATCATAGGCCCAAAAAGTTTCATGTCATTCCTCCACAAACAATGTAGTCACTATATAGAAAAATAAAGGGTTTCATTTACATAAATATCAATTCAAAAATCATTAATCCTGGTAAACATCCATCACATAAAAACAAAGATGGGGTGTTAATAAAGTGTAACTTATCATCATTCTCAAAATCATAATCCCATGATGGTATCCATAAATATTAATTAAATCATACATAAACACATATGTGATTCCAAAATATAACACATGGTTTATTCCTCATGTAAGCTCTTATATTATACAATAAAATATTTCTGGAATATATGGTTCAACATTATACTAATAGAATGTAAAATGTTATTCTATTATTCTTAAATTCATGTATAGTGATATAATCACCAAAAATTTCACTAAAGCATTAACAATAAAATTTTCATAGGTATTGGTAATAAATAATGAAACATGACATTACCAAAGATAGAGGTGAGGATTTGTGTGCCCTAATTATAATTTTTTTCTTCATCAATCATGATTGTATAAGAATTCTGTTTTCCTTTTTCATTATAGGTTGTTGGAATTGATCATAGATATTAATCCTCAATTTGGTGTAGTAATTATAATTATTCTCAAACTATTTTCAATTAGAAGACTAATTTATAAGATGGTGATTTTTTTGGGGTTCCTCATTATTCACATTATTAGAAAACTTCTTCCAATCACATGGACATTCATATCCTCGATCAAATTCCTTTACTCAACTTAAAGACATTGTAGGAAGTTTAAAAAAAATTGCATCCATGCTTATTCCCAAAATTTGAGAAAAAGGTAATGCTTTTATTACTATCTCCATGGTTCATATATTTTTCTATTTATTCTATTTTTCTCTTCAAATCTAAACAATGAGATTGATACATAACTCCAACATCCCTTCCCGCCTTGATGAACCATAAACAAATATCCTCATATATACTAATGTTTCTTATGTATAAAACCCATATGAGACTTGGTTTTAATATAATAAAGAAATGATAATCCTTTTATTTAGGTTAGATGAAAATTACATTAGGATACCTCACAAGTATTGTAAAAATTTCAAAATAGGTACCAATAGATTCATCATAATTGTTTTTAGCTTAAGGAACTCCTTCTATATATTTCTATAAAGAATTAAAGGAAAGTAATTAATAAATAATAATTTCCTTAACTCATCCCAATATATGGATTCAATTTCATTATGTTGCCTAAAATTATTGATATGAATCCACCATTGTTCTATTTCACCTTTCAACTAGTAGAAAAACAAGATGACATTATAATTATTCCGACACTGGAGGGAAAAAATAAATTTTCATAGTGCGGATCCATTGCTCAATAATTATTCAATTAGAAGTACCACTTAATGATTATGGATTTTTCCTCATGAAGGACTCAATAAAATTTTATTCCCACCTTTTCTCAATTTTATGTGTAACATGAATCATATATTAGGAATTTTTTTTGAGTAATGAAAAATGATTTTTCAATCCAGTTCCGAGGAAATTTGGTTTTCTAGGAGGATAATCATTTCATTATCCATCACACTTATAAGTTACACATTTCCTTTAGGTTACATTCATCAACTAATACTAAAATCATAGTCTAATAAATATTTAGTATAGAAGGTAAGCAAAATTTCCTGAAAATATACTTATATGATGTATAAATCATGACACCTTTTTAATCAATAAAAACAGAGGTTTATCATGTGCAATTCATTATCATGATCCATTTAAATGATTCACGGTGGTTTATAAAGAGTTTTTATGTTTTAAAAGCATAAACCCCTAGAGTGACAACCCAGGTGTGCAGTAAGGCCCTTTGTCATACACTAGGTGATGATTGAGCCCTACATTGTGCACCATGTTCAAGATTATAATCCCGAGGTACCCTTTTTCTAGAGCCAAAACCACATTTAGTTTATAAAAAGTATGAAATTATACGAAAATAAAATTCCCTATCCTACACCAAAATTCCATGAAAAATTACTATACTTTCATTCATCCTTAGCCATATATTTAGTGACATAACTAGAAATATACATATAAATATCCCAGTGGATATCACTAATGTTTTCTCATAATAGTTTACAAATAATAACTAAACATGTATTCTAATACCATCTATATCTACCCATTCTATTTTTAAATATATATTAAGTATTTTGAAATAAATATTCAACACATAACATGAACAC
The DNA here is from genome assembly GCA_963277665.1 of Viscum album. Taxonomy (NCBI): domain Eukaryota; kingdom Viridiplantae; phylum Streptophyta; class Magnoliopsida; order Santalales; family Viscaceae; genus Viscum; species Viscum album. Next base: position 272,439,444 of record OY728141.1, read on the forward strand.
ACACATAAAGATCATAATAATTTAGTGTCTTTGGAGACCATGTACAAAATATTTTTTTTGAATAATCATGAATGCTTCCCTTAGTGATCTTCCCATTTAGAACCCCTCATAGACATACCATACATAAAAATATTCATCATAACCCAGGGAAAAGAAAACTATGAATGTGTGATATTAGATGCTCAGTAAGGATAAATGAGAGAGATAAAAAAGAATAACAATAATAATACAGAATTATAACAATATCACAGTATTTGAAAACCATACCTTGTATATCAAAGATAATAAATTTGATTCATATTTTAATGATAGGTAGTTCCTTAGACATGAATCATGAGGAAATCAGAGAACACAAGTCCTGAGATTATAACATTTCTATTAGACATAGATTCATGTAAAATACCAAAGTATATAAGTTATTATATCAATGATACACACCAAGTCTTAAAAACATGTTATGGTTTTAATAAAGAAATGTGTACCTCTTTAAATATTGGGACAACCTATCATATACCCTATATAGGGCTTGGTCAAACAAAAAATGCTCCATCCTTTTTGGGCATGGTCTATCCACCGATGTACCCTCTGATCTCGTAGAACATTTACCATTACATAACTCATTAGAGGTATAGACATGTTTGAAAAATTACATTATTAAAATCATATATATTTTTTCCACAATATCATAAAAAATTCATCTTATGAAAAAACATGAAATGAAATGGGTTTTATAAAAATTTCATCATATTATAACATGTGAAACAAAGATAGGTATCATAATCATCTCATCATTTAATCCTAGAATAATCCCTAAAAAATAATTTTGTTTCATAATAATTTTATCATGGTATATCATTAGAAAGTGAAACAGGTTTCATAATCATATTTTCCTCATAAACAATAACAATTAAGAGAAAGAATAAGAATGGATCATTTGATCATATCTGTACTAAGTCATAAGTAACATAAATAGATTTCATTATAAATAGAAAATGATTTTGAATGATCGTTTTAATCATTTCTTACGGAAAATATAATTTAAACTTTGAAAAAAAAGTATTAAAACATAAATCATTTTAAAAATTCCTTATGATGAAAATAACCATTTTTATTTTTAATTCTATATTTAAAAATAATTTGAAACATTTCTCGATAATAATGTCATTTCCTCTTTGAAATTTTATTTTAAAATCACAAAGCACTTGAAAATTCTTTTTGACTTTATAGTAATTTATTTAAAACATAAAATCTTCTGAAAAATTAAATAAATGTTCTCATCAATGATGTAATTGAAAAAATTTAAGGGAATAATGTAAAAATTTATCAATAGTGACATCAAAAAAATAATGTTCATGATGTGCATGTTTAAAACAAATATTCCTCTAATATTTTTGGAAAAATCCAATAATATTTTCTTTTAAAAAAATTGAATATTACATTGAATATTTATATAAAAATATAAATATGGATAAAAATTTATTTCAGTATTCATTGGATAATAGTTTATGAAATTGAAAACAATTTTTGAAAACATTGTTTTTGAAGACAATGGTTTTCGGATCGAATAGAGAAATAATGTCATTTTTTATTAAAAAAACATTTCAAATTATTTTTAAGTACAAAATAGTTTAAAAATTGTATTATTACATGAAAATATCTAAAATAAATATAGGAGGGTAACAGTTGCATGTTTATTGAGAGATGGATCAGAATATTTTATTATCTAAAACATAATCATAAATAATATCAATAAACGATGAGATTATAAATTAAAATCATTACCAATTTTTTGACATTAAATTAATAGACTAATGATGGAATCAAATTAAACGAAACATAAAATATAATTAGAATAAATAAATTAATGATATTAAATGTCAAATGTGCTATATATAAACCTCATAAATTAATATAGGTTTATAATATGACATAACTCTCAAATTTGGAAAATTTTAAAAAAATTACCTTATCGATTTGTAATCTTTTTAATTGTAATAACCAATAATGAATAAAAAATAAAAAATATAAACATCATTAAAATAATTGGTATCATTATATTACATTTCAATGGAGAAGTATATATAGCACAAAATAGTAATGAGTGGTGAATTTTCACATCTCTTAGAAATAAAAGAGAGGTTAGAAATCCCTTATCATAAGAATCGAATTCCTCCATAATTTTCCAAACATCCTTTATAATATGTATATGTTTATAGTATGTATATTATATAACCATGATTATATATATATATCATACCGTATATAATTTCTTTATTCATTTTTTATGTCCCATTTATTAACAATTCCATGTAAATGTCATATTTTGGGTAATGAACACTTACACAGCTAATAATTGAGTTATTTGTGACTAGGTATTCTCGACAAGGTCCCATCCCCATTGTAGAAAAGGGCATCGCAAAAAGAATTTTTTATGATAAGAAATTTTATCATTGTAAGTTGTTACATCATGTTTTCAGAAAACACATTTGCGATGGGCGAGTCACAAAAAACACCAAAAAAGTAAAAAATACCAATATTTATAAAATAATATAATTATCATTATCATTAAAATTTTAATAAAATATAATTTTATTATTATAATATTAAATATTAAGAATAGTACAAATAAAAATATTATTATTATTAAAAAATATTATTAATATTATTAATATTATTAATAATAAAATAAAAAAAAATTATAAAATAATTAAATCATTAATATTCACAAAAATACAAATAATAATAATAATAATTAATAATAAAATATAATGAAATAATAAAATAATAAATTGATAATAAAATAATAAAAAACCAAATATTCACAAAAAAAATAAAAAAACACAATATATAGAAATATAAATATATAATGTTACAAAAAAAACTATACAATAAATTATCTTATCATAAAAAGTTAAATACATCATTAAGGGGGAGGGTTTTCTAGATGAGTTGGGGGAGATGGAAGATGGTACTCTATCCTTCAACCATGAGTGCGACGCCACATTTACTCCATCATCTGCTCAGGTTGATACTGCTACTATCAATGCATCTCATCCAGTTGTTGCTTCTACTGTCAATGGAAATCATTTTTCTCCCTATGCATACTCTTGATAAGCTCACCCTGAGGGCACAGTTTCTCTTGATATTATGCAGTTGATGTTGATGATGACTCTCCATGAGATCCTCTTGAGCTACATGTTGACATCATAGTCGTACCTTAATAATTCTAAAGAATCAATATTGAGGAAATACCAATAAATAATCCTTTCTTGAAAGAAAACTGGGTCACCAGCATCGATACTACCTCATATAATCATTTTGTACTGGAATGATCTATAGTCAAGGTATGAATCTCAGTCTATGCCTATGATTTCACATTATTATTTAACTTCTTCAATTTCAATTTAAAATTAAAATACATTAAATTTTATTCATAGTTAATTAGAAAAAAGAAAAAGAAATCATACTTACCCTAATCCAACGTTGATGATCACCACTATCTTCTCTAGTGACAGGATCATTATACATCCTCTTATAAATATCGAACTCTATAATATTGGGTGGTTCAACTGACTATATGAATATAAAATAAACAGTTTATATTTAAATTTATATAAATAAATTAAAAAAGGTACATACCATATGTACCATATGATTACTCAATGTATGACTAGCTTCTCAATGTTTCACCTTTTGACTCCCCTTGGGTTTTCAACCTACTGATGATATCCTCTAAAAATGACCACCCATCAAATGTGAACACAATCCATCCCAAACCTAAGATCAAATGTACTGAAGTCAGCGGGCACAAAAAGACTCATCAAACTCTATGAGTCCTTCATTCTTCATTGTCTTCTTCATTATCAAAGTTAAAACATTTATTCAAAAGTAATTGAAAAATGGAAATACTGGAAGAAAAGTCCAAGGGAGGCCTAATGTGGTTAAGACCAAGGGAATCCCCTCAAATCATATTCAACCCCTCTGGTTTGAGGGAAGAAAACTTATACAATAATGTCACATTGGAGCATTGATCTTCTAGAGAGGCCATGTGATATGACACTTTGTTCCCCTCATGCTATGTGTGGGTGACCTCTACATTGCTACTTAGAGGAATATTTCATTTCTTGATGATGTATTAAATTGAACTAGGAAAGGGACCTCTATCCTGTAAGGATTCATAAATGACTATGGAGACTGTTTCAAACTCGAATAGATTTATGCTCTCCTGATTACATAAAATTATACAAATAAGAACTTCTTTTTCCTCTACCAATATGGAGGTACCATTTCCATAATATTCTATAATGGAAAGACAGAAATTGACCATGAAATCCCACAAAACCCCTTCACAATGCATGATCTCATAGCTACAAGATTAATATGTGTTCATCTTAAGGCCAGATTCTGGGGGAGACCACCGCACCCATGGAGAATGAAGCATGGGGATAGGTGAATGAGCTAAAGGATAAGAGGTCCACAGCACCCGACTCCTCCGTAGTGTTGTCTCCATAATGTCTAGAAACCTGATGGAAATGATCTTACATACAACTATCTAATGGATTCTATATATATTAATAGATTATATCATCAATGGGATACCATAAACCCTAAAAAAATTTATTAATATGAAGTTATTAATTAAATAAATTTCAAAATAAATATTATTTATTTTCATACAAGCTATGGACAGAACATGTAGTTCTGAACATTTCTAGGAATATGACCCCTTATGACCCATGCTCAAGAAAAATAATTTTGTAATATAGAACGTCCCTGTTCAATAACTATATAAAAAATAATATGAAAAACATAAAAAAATGAAACAATTAGTATATAAATAAATTTATGATAATTAGTGAAAACTATTTAAAATTAACAATTAAACATACCTCTATATGTGTGGATCAAATCCAATATTTGGATGCCTCTTGGGGATAGGGTCTAAAATAATCAGTCTTGGTAGACCACGACCACTCTGATTCCTCATTGCACCTCTAATATTCTTCAGGTTAGATCATCCAACATTCAACTCGTCACTAGGTAGATCTATACTCTCCAAATCACTAAACAGATATGATTCCATATGAAAACTGAAATGAATGTTATTATAAAACAATTAAAAAAACTATTATATATAGATATATATTATATATGATTATAATTAGAATTTAACTATCAAACTTCATCTCTATCCTCATCTTCGTATATGATGGCATCAATATCATCATATTCTTATTTAGTATCATCAATGTCTTTTGGAGTTTCAGTTTAATTATCTCTGATAATTTAAAATTCATTTTTTAGATCAATAAAATCATCATCACCATCAACCCTTCACTATAGGGCGTCATCAATGATATTCATGTATCTTCATAGAAAATATGTATTTGGAGTAGTCTATGGAAAAATTAAAATTTCTTTCACTTTAGTGGAACCACATTCACATTAAATAAAATTATTTTCCTAAGATTTCATTTTTATTATTCTCTAACAATCACCCAAATCACGTCAAGTATCATATTAATTTGAATAATAAATTTGATGTGCCTAAGGATCCAATTAAAATGTGTAATTTACTGAATGGAGGATTTTATATTTCATGTCAATGATTTCATGGCTTGGTTGAACCAAGAAGACTCTCTCAAAATCCCACCACTGACAATAAAACATCATTACATAACTATATCCCAAATGAAATTTCAATAATTACATCTAGAATTCTGTAAAAGTCAACAATAATTTCTCTATGACGATATCCTCTCAAGAAATAAAAAAATTTCACTATTTTCCCCATATTAATGCGTTTGAAATCAAAAAACATTAACCACATTTGTATCATACAATTTTTCTATTTTGGATGGTGGTTTACACAATAAATGTAATCGACTATAAATTTTATCATCATGTTGATATACCATAAAATTTGTAATAAAATATCAATATAACAAGTAATAAATTTATTTTATATGTCAATCCATAAATAAATGGGTTACCAGCTTTTGAAACCAGTAATAAAAATTATTTTACATACATTCTTGAAGAGAAACTGCTATAATTGTTTCAATATGTTTCTTGTTATGATTATCCAATAACCTAAAAATTAAATTGTATTAAATTATTATAACAAATATTATAGAATAATTGATAGGAGAACTCACAATAAAAATGGTGTCATTTATTCACAGTTGAACAGAACATATGTATGAGCTCTGTGATGTTCATTATCTGAAATCCATCATCCATTAACTCCACAGATGCCATGTTGTGGATAATTAAAAAATGATAATCATTTTCTCATTTCATCGTAAGCATTTCTCATATTATAGATCATGTGGTTTTGTTTATAGGAATATTAAGATTAAAAATAATTAGAGTATAAAAAAAATTCATCTTGAAAATAATCTTTTGAAATTTATCTATAAACTGATGCTTTGTTATAGAATTCTTCTTCATTTTCTACATGCATCTCTCAAATGGGTAAATCCATCAGAAATATAATGGACCTACACATTTTTCTTTCATGCATAAAATGTAATATCAAATGTTTTATTGAGTCAATGAATCATAGTGGGAGGATTCATTTAGAATTTACAATAAATTAAAACAGCATCTTATTGTATTTTATTTAGTACATCATAATCATTTTTCACCACAACAATGCCATAGAAAAAAACATGATATGTATAATAGTGAATACCAAATAATAGAATTTAAAAAACCTATCCATCCAATCATCCTAAGTATTTCCTTTACAATAAAAAAATCATGAATTTTTTATTTGATAATATGACCATTTCTGACACATATCCCAAAATTAGAAATACAACCACCCAGACATCTCAAATTTTTAATCCACAAAAAAAAAATAATCAATTTTATATTGAATGTTTATAATATTATTTTGGATTCATTCACTTTAATTATTTATCATTATAAAATAATTCATGTTCTGGTCACCAGTAAATTTGGGAATGATATAATCATTTCTTTACATTATCATTGGTCTTACCTAGTCTATCGAAACCTGTATAAAATATATTATCAAAATAGTAATTCTCAATATTAATGACATCTAACATGTGATGGACCAAAAAATCAGACCAACATGACATATCCAAATAATGATCTGTTTTATAAAATTGAGTTATTTCTTAATGCCATAAATTTATTATTATATTATAGTTGGCCCAAATGTAATGGGAGGTAATGAATAGACAGATTATTTTAACTCCAATCCTGAGATCAATTTTTTAGTTCCTTCTCATTCATTTTTTCTTTTTCAGAAATAATATATATTCCTATGAAAAGGGTGATCAGTTGGAAGCATTATGAGATGACTATCAAAAATAAAACTTTTCATCCATTGATGATCATAAATTCTTGCATCTCTATAATGATGTACATATATGATTTTGGAAAATGCGTAAGGGAGTGAGATAATATTCCATATGCCGGTAAGTCACTAATTTCCATCATAAATACCTCTTTCATTATGAAACTTTGATTTGCAGCACCATGATATGAACTAATATCATTACTCTGTAATACATTAAACTCATCAATCAATGGCTTCAAATAAACATCAATATTATTTTTTGGATGTACAAAAATTAATAATGTAGAAAATATATATGGCTCCATAATTAATATACAAGGAGGTAAACTGTGGGGAGTTTTAAAGATAGGGAAACAAGAATATTGATTATCCTAAGAAACAGATTGATACAAACCATCATTTGAAAGACCTAATCACATGTTTTGGTATTATGAAAGACAAAAGTATGTTATTGGTGAAAATGTTCTTATGAATTACAGTAAGAGGGTTGATTTAAGATTTTACCAGATGACATATTGTTTTTTGGCCATGACATAAATGACACTATGTTTTGAGACATAAATAAATGCTAAAATCTATGTGCAAGATGGAAATAAATCAACTGTTTTACAGGAATCAATACAGACATCCCAGGTGGATCCTGTTTATACCTTGATTTTCCACATTTAGGTAAACTGTCCATTAACTCATTTTCACCATAATATAAAATGCAATCAATTGAACATTCATGAAGATTCTGATAACCAAGACCCAGATTACGAAGCTGCAACATTCTCTCATAGAAACTTATAAGAAACACGTTTAATTCTGGTAAATGTGCTTTAAACAATGAAAAATATCTAATCAAAACAGTTATTTAACAATCCATTATTTGATTTAATAGGAAATAATTTTAAAACATACTCAAATTTCATTATTTTTCAACCAGGATATAAGGAATCCTCAGCGAACCTCCACAATTCAAAATATTGAGATGGCTCTAAATCTGAAGGTAAATCAATATCATATTATGCTTTAGTTTGTTGAAAAGATGTACCTACCACAACATGTAGTAATTTTCAATACCATGATGGATCTGGATCCAAAATATTAGTATCTTCTCTAGAACTATGTTCAAAATTGTTGATATAAAAAACATAAGATATTTTAAAACCATAAGGAAATAGATGATCCCAATGTTGTAATATTTTTTAAACATCCTCAGACCACGTTTTTTACATGGAAACATAATTTTTCCATCTGAAATAAATTCTAGTATTGATAATAAAAATGATATGAAAGCATTGAAACCCTTAATATATATCGGATTTATACCAAACCCGTTTAGATTCTTATATGGATTTATCAATTCATAATCATCTATTAATGATTGTTTCCAACTTCCTTGTTCCATATTTCTCGAAAATATATATAATAATTTCTTTTTTATGAATAAATTTATATAAGGAGAACATGATCCATAAAATGTTAATTATTCCTATTTTTACTTTATTACTTCTAATTATCGAAAATTACTGCTAATTATTCCTAATTATTACAAGTTACTTGTAATTATTCTTAATTATTACTAATTATTATTAATTATTCATAATTATTTATAATTATTCATACTTAATCGTAATTTTTCCAAATTTTTCCTAATTATACCAAATTATTCATAATTATTGATAAATATTGGTATTTATTCTATGTTATTCCCATTTATTACAAAATATTTCTATTTATTCATAATTATTCATAATTATTCATAATTAGTACTTTCTATTTCTAATTAGTAATATGTATTTTTAATTAGTACTATATATTTCTAATTAGTACTACGTGTTACTAATTAGTATTATGTATTACTAATCAGTACTATGCGATACTAATTAGTACTATGTATTACTAATTAGTTCTATTTATTACTAACTAGAAGAGTGTATTAATAATTATTACTAATTATTACTAATTATTAATAATTATTACTAATTATTACTAATTATTTTGAATTATTATGATTTGTTACTATTTAATAATATTTATTACTATTTACTTCTATTTAGTACTATTTATTACTAATCATTACTAATCATTACCAATGATTACTATTTATAAAAAATCATTACTAATCATTACTATTTATTAGTAAATATTACTAAATATTAATAATTATTACTAATTATTACTAATTATTAGTAATTATTACTAATTATTGATAAATATTTCTAATTAGTACTAATAAGTACTAATTATTTCAAATTATAACAAATTGTTACTAATTAATTCTAATTGTTACTAATTGCTCATATTTTTTAATAATTATTACTAATTATTCATATATATTATTATTCATTACTATTTCTTCCAATTTATTAATAATTATTACTAATTAGAAAAAATTATTACTAATTATTACTAATTATTTATAATTATTTTTATTTGTTACTAATTGTTCATATTTATTGCTAATTGTTCTTATTTATTACTAATTATTCCTATTTTTTACTAATTATTACTAATTCGTACTAATTATTAGTAGTTATTACTATTTTCTACTAACTATTAATTTTTATTAATATTTATTACTAATTATTACTAATTATTACTAATTATTTCTATTTTTTAATATTCATTACTAATTATTACAATTCATAACTATTTATTATGATTTATTACAAATTGTTTCAATTTATTACTCTTTATTACAAATTATTCAAAATAATTATTACTTATTACTATTAATTAATATTTATTACTAATTATAAATAGGTATTACTAATTATTAAAAACTATTTCTAATTGAATATATTTATTCCTATTTATTGATATTAAGTCATATCTATTACTAATTATTACTAATTATTTATATTTATTCATATTTAATACTTATTATTCATTTTTATTCCAATTTAATATTAATTATTCTAATTTATTTCAAATGATTCCTACTTATTACGAAATATTTCTAATTATTCTTATTTATTGTTCATTATTCGTAATTATTCCTAATTTTTACTATTTCTTCCTACTCATTTGTATTTATTCTTATTTATTAATAATTATTCATAATTATTAATAATTATTTCTATTTCTTCCTAATTATTCATATATATTCCTAATTATTAGTTATTATTCATATTTATTAATAATTATTCATATTTATCATTGTTTACTACTAATTAGAGCGAATTATTGCCATTTATTAGTTTTTTTAACTAATGAAACATCATAGTTGTAAAAATAAATAAATAAAAAATAAAACTCTCTAATTCTAATTTAATTTATTATCAAAAATTAACAATAATTATAACTAATATAAAATTAAATGAGTTAACCAAATATAAAAGAAATATATAAATACCTTAAAACATAATCTTATGTATGCTACAATGCTTGAAAATCTCTCTAATGTGAAATTTTAAACATTGGACATTTTTTAGAGAAAAATAAGGGACTTCAGAGAGTGAGAGAGGAGTTGAGAATAATGTGAAATGAAAAGAATTAGATATGTGTATATATATAGGTTACATTATTTACGATCGGAATATTTGATTCGGGACCCATCACAAATGCTAACCCCTATTAATTAGGGGTGGTAGTTAAAATGTAATTTATGGATGGCCCATCGCAAAGACCTACCCGCCGACATAGCATTGACGATGGGAGATAAATCCCACCGCAAATAATATTATTTTCGACAAGACCAGTCGAAAAATCTAAACACACTAATAATTTGGGGGTGGTGGTAAAAAATGAATGTGGGATGAGACCCATCAGAAATACTAAAAACCATCGATGGGTATTTGTGATGGATCCCATAAAAAATACTGATACCCGTCCTATGGTTTTGCGTGAAATGTGCGCCAAACCGTATGTTATGGGATACATATTATTTTCTTAAATGTTTAGTTATTTGTGATGGTAAAAAGGTCTCGTCACAAATGGTCCCTCTTAAGTGACTATTTACGACAAGACCCTTCCTTGTCACAAATAACCCGTCACAGATGACAAGTTTTTTTATATTATTAGTTTATTCTTAATTATTTGGATATTTTATTTTTGGTCTTATTAATTATATCATGGTTTCACTATCTCAATGATTATATCATTGACATAATTTACTTATTTATATAACAATTATAATTTTATGACTAATCGTGTAGAATGGTTTTGAAAAATTAAATATGTTATGATCCGGGAGACGGTAGGCCGTACGCACACATGAGTAAAATTTCCATTTTCCAGTGATCATTTTTTAATGGAGGTAAGAAATATTTTTTCATTTTATAATTATAATAATATAATAAACAACATTTAGTTTATTTAAATATACTTAAACATATCATTCATTATGTGTGGCGATGAAAGGAGAGACTCACATATCTTCCTAAAGGCAGTAGTCCACACGTACACGAACAATGTTATCGTATTTCAGTGATTGATAAAGGTAAGAAAAAAAATATAAATATGTCAATATTATCATAGTTAATTCATTTATATGACACATAATTATCATTATTTTCTTTGATTTAAAGCATTTGTGAAAAAGAAATCACATCACTTCCTAGTGTGGTTGTCCACCATACACACAAGAAAAGTTATCATATCCTCTATAAAGTAGAAATCAAAAAGGTATATGAAATGTAATTACTCCCAATGTATAATTATGTTATAAAGGTAATATATATACCTTAGATTCATCATCATACCTAACCTTAAATGGCTGTCATGGAAATAAAATAATATCAGTTCGTGAGGTAGTCGTCCGCTGTACTCATAAACGATGATTTAATAACCCATTTAATGGAAAGGGGGACCCTTGTATGTGATTACCATAACAAAAATACATAATATAAAATTTTAGATATTTTGGTTATTATATTAGGATTATATTATAATATTTTAGGAGGTCCATAACGAAATAAAAAATATGATCATTGATGAACATTACCTATTCTTCATGTATCCTCTTTAAGATTTCACCAAAATCCATACAATGATATATTTATATAAAATATATTTCTAATGGGGTGAGATTAGAGAGTTTTATAAGTTATTTTTTCAATTATTATCTAATCCAAATGGGTTTGAATGTGTGAGGAAGATATGAGAATGAGTTTTCTTTTATAAGTGAGGTGGGTGGCCCACATCTTATTTCTTCAAAAGAATAAATTCCACCCCTATTTATTTCAAATTAAAATGATAAAAATGTATTAATAAGGATAATAGAAGTTAATAGTCAAATTATTTAATCCCAATGGAATTTAAAACCATTTTATATTATTTTTTGACCCATATCTTTTTAGTTTAACCCTAGGTAAATCAATTTTTACCTTAATCTTGATAAATAATTTCACTATTTTAATATTTATTCTCTTCAACAGTTATGTTGATGTTGTTAGATAATACATATTATTCCGATTAAAAATATTTAATCCTTTTTTCCACATTCCATTCATATAAGTTGAGAATTTTAAAATATAATTTATCACACAAGAATGATGAGAAAGCTAGGTTTTAAAGAGAAAATGTTCAAAATATTAAATAACATTTATAGCGCAATTCAATATGAAACTGCTTACAATAACCTAAATTGGATATTTTTATATATATTGGAACTAAATTTTATTTAAATACAATCCAAAATAAAATTTATCTTTAAAAACAATTTATATGAAATAGAAATTTTCAATTAAAATATAGTATTTATTCAGTATTCGACAAAAAATGTATCTTCACTGAATGATCATAAAAATTCACCCTAATATAATATTCAATGTATGATCTTTAAAATAATTTTAATTTTATGAAATTAATTTTCTAAAACATTGAACAATTAATTTTATTATTGTTTAAAATAAAAACAAATAATATTTTTTATAGAAAATTATATTTTCAAAAATATAAAGACCTTACCGAAAAATAGGTATTGTATTATCAATATGTTTTTATTATATAAAAAAATATAATAAATATTTAAAATGTATTAATTATAATTAATTTTTTTTATGTCTAGGTTATAAATTTTGTTTTTAAATAATTATATTGACCATATATTGTGGTTTTTTAAAACTATATATTGTGTTTAACACAAGATAACCCAGTGTTGTGTGTGGTTCTTTATACACTTGGTGTTAATTGTAATGAATTAAATAAAAGAAATTAAAATTATTTAGAATGTATAATTCATTAAATCTCATGTTGTTACAACTTACATGTCTAATGCATTCCTGGTTTATTTTGAATGGTCAACATAATTCATTTATATACTTCCTTAAAAATCAACAATTATATATATTAAATCATGAATATAGAATATTTCCAAGTAAATTTTTTAAAAATTATTCCATTAACTAGTACCATATAGAAAAATTGTATATTATTGAAAACAAAAATTTAATATAATTAACATTTAATTTAGCCATGATATTGAAAACTATATCCTGAAGGAGAAAAATAATTCCCAATGAATAGTGGAGATTGATAGAGAACATAATCCTATGAAGGTGAATGAACAGAAAATAAGGTGTAATATTTTTTATATTATGGATTATAGAAGACCATATATTTGTTAAAAATAATGTTATTATAGTAAAAACAATCATTCATAAATAAAATTTAATGGAAAAAAATCTAAAATAACTTTCTTTTTTCACTTTGAATAAGAAATTGAGTTATAATACATATTTAAAAATTATTTTCATTCCATTAATAAATTAATACCATTTTATTTTGATATCATCTTAATTAAAATTTTCTAAAATAATGATAAAATTATTTTCATGGAAAATAAACATGGAAGCATCTAATGACATTCGCCTCATAAAGAATGGTCAATATGTTGGGAAATTTTATCACGTAGTAAATGTTAAGAGGATGTCTTAATAATTTTATTTACAATGTGGGCTAAAAAAGTAATTTCAAATTTAAAAACCCAAATTACACATTTAAACATTAAATTTCATGGATAAAATTTATTAAGTATGGGGGTGGGGGATTTAAAATCTTTATATTTTAAAATAACATTATCTTCTATACAATATAAAACACACAATACCGAGATCAAACGAAATGTAATTACAATATACAACTTTTTTAGATTAGCCTTAAATTTAAATTATTTAATTTTAAAAAAAATAATGTAATTGTTTTCTTTTAAGTATGTTTATACTTTAATTTAGCATAAAATTTTTTTTACTTAGAATTCATTTTTCTAGAAAAAATTTTTCATCAATTTTTATATGTTAAATTTTAAATTAAAATTATCCCATTATATAAAATGAATCTTAGGAAATTTATTAAAAAAATTGGAATCACGAGGTTCAATTGTGTTAAATAGTTCCAATTTATCAATTTTCATTATGACTAGTGACCATAGAGATTTTATTTTACCACTGTAAAGGTTAATTGGATTAATTTGGGTTAAAAATATCATGATGAATATTTAAACTCATAAAAATTTTGTGTTTATTTATATGTATGAGTATATTTAATTCATAATCTAGAATAATTTAAATTTTTAACTTTTTTGGTTTTTTAGCTTTCATTTTAACCATTAAAATATTTTATGTAAATATAAATTTAAAAATATCGATCTATGTTGTTTAATATATATAATATTTTTTGGCACGGATAAAAACCAATTATGTTCTGTAATAGATGGTTATTTTAATAAATAAGTATTTTATTATAGTTTAAATTTTTTAAAAAATTTAGTGATGAAATAATTTTGTTATGTCGTTATATAATGCTTAAAAATTTCATGTGAAAGTAGATGAATAATCTTATAAATGAATTTAATAACTTCCAAATTGATATTTTTAGGCCTGTTATAGTGTCTCATGATATTGTTATAAAATTATAAGATATTATTGAAGTATTATTGACTTATATTCTCATTTAAATTTTTTATAGTTGTTTTTTATGCCAATTTTATTTAATAGTTCCAAAATGACATTAATGATATTTATTAATAATTATTTTTATTAAATAATTTTAATTTAATAAAAGTTATGTATTCTCCCATGTGAATGGTATATTGTTAAAATATCACACATGTATCATTTATTAGACTATATGTTTCATATTGACAATCTTGAATACTAAATATTTAGAAAAGCACTGATATCTGGATAATTTTCAAAACGGATAACAAGTTGTTTAAAAACGAATCAAGGGAAAAATCACCTAAACATGTAATAATTTTATGTTATGACATTATTTAGAATTATAATAATATTATATTATAATTATAACTATCTTGATACATTTGAACATGAAAAGGATCTTTTTATTATTTTCATACATTATGAAATTCAAAGAACTCCCCTTCCATTAGATATAAAATACACTCCCTCCCCTATTATATCCACATTTAATGATCCATTTAAACAAGCCAAACCTAGAAATAATAGCTTTCAAAAAACACATACTAATGTTATAGAGGTCTGATTTTGAGTATAATTGCGAACATAGAGGGCTTACGGTGTAACGAAAAAGAGGTTTTTAGATGAGAAGGTATAAGTGCTAACTGGGCCATTTTATGATTATTTCTTCATGAACATATTTAAAATCCTATTATACCTAGGTTAAATAATTAAATAAATATTTTATACATATTTATATTTTATTAGGATTTCTTAAAACCCTATTTATCTCATTTTCCATTTTATCAAAAATGAGAACATATCCCATGTGTGTGTGGGGATTACCACCTCTATGAAGGGATGTGTTTCATTTTTCATGAACGCCTCTCAAGGACCTTTAATAATGTTTATTTAATTAATATGTATAATATTAATGAATTAATTATATTTTTATAATGATAATATATCATCTAATTTACTACCATTCCATTCATTGAAAAATGGTGACATCGTTCATGCATACGTGTGGACTATTTCAACCAAAAGGAAATGTGATTCATTTTTAATCTCCACATCATATGGATGATATATATATATGAGCCAAAATTTTATTTATGATATAAATATAATTTTTTAATGATAAAATAATACATAGGTATTTTCCATCAAGATCATTGAAAAATGGAAATTTTACTAATGTGGACGTACCACCTATCGTATCCATGATTGTATCATAGATCATTTTTCAAAACCATAATTCATGGTTGATATTAAAATTAATATTAAAATATACTAATGATAATATTTTCACTATTAATATTATTGAGATAGAGGAATAATTACCTCTTTGACCTTTTTCAACACACCAAATTCATTTTGAAATTATTAACTAATCATTCCAAAAATACATGATGTGGATTCACTGATTAAGTAATTAAATATATCATTCAAATAATTTAAAAAATAATTCAGTGATAAAGTAATAATATTTTAAATTTTTATTAATTATGAAAATAGTTGATATTAGTTTATTATATACAGTTTAATTAACAAACATGGAAATTATGGACTATAGGTAATGTATTTCATCTCAATTTCACTTCATTAAACAATTTTTAATGTTATATAATAATTTTATTTTATATAATGTATATCTATAACATTTAAAATTTATATCATTAATCATTCATACTTCATGTTATATTATTTTTGAATGAAAATTATTTTATGAAAGGTTATTTTACATGAATGTTACAATATTAAAAGCTATTTATTAAATAAATTATAATTCATTGTGTTATAATTCTACATTATTAACTATGTCATCCCATTATACTTTTTGAGTTGATCCCTAAATTGTTTTTCATATTTAAAATTGTTTAATTTGGATTCAAATGTCTTCACATAATCACTTCATGGAATAATTATCAATTAAAAATATATATTCTTTGGAAATGGGTTTCTTTATATCCATATTATATTTTAGAGACATGTTCCATGTCTTGTGAATGATTTATAAAAATGGTGTAATTAGATCCCCATGTAAAAATTATGAAATATTAATTTATATAAATTATTCTATTAGAAATTTTATATCATATTCTTTATTTTAATGATTTTTTCTAAATTTACCAAAGTAGTAACATCTATATGTTACAATATCACTTATTTTAGGGATTTTTTATGTTCATTTGTATATTGAGCTGAATCATATACTCTTATTTTCATTGTCCATATCCCTTTTATTATCCGGTATTTATTAATCTTGTTTACATGTTTACTTTATTATTAATACCTTATAGATTAATGAATCATCAATAATGTTATTTGTAAGTTATGTCTATCTTGTAAGTCTTTTAGATCTAGAATATTTCTCATCCATATCCATGTTTTAAAAAAATAAATTTTAAAATGTTATTTTCTTAAATTAATTCCATTAATAATGTAATTTTACAAGATCAATGATAATCTTGTAAATATATTTAAAATGAAAATTTATTATTGTTTTTTCACATGTGTCACTTTTGACACCCTTTAAAAAAGTTTAAATATTGTTTATTTTAATAATTAACAACATGAAAGTATTTTTCCACCATCATTACAATTGTTTTATTTTAATATTAATTTATATAATTCAAAATTTATTTTAAAATAAATTTATTTTCATAAAACTTTTTGAATTTTTTGTTTTAAATAGTTTTTTTAAATGTGAAAACTATATTTTACACATGAATGTTTTTAATAACCTTTTCATTGGTAAAAAATGTTCTGAAATAATAATAATAATTATAATAATGTAAAAAAATGTACAATAATCATGGGGTATGATTATGTGGCGGTTTGTGGGTAATTATTATAATTATTTTTAGTACATTATATATCAAGGTGATAAGTGATCCCAATATTGCTCTCCAATGCATTTAGTAATGGAGATGTAGTTGACTTAATATATATATCTCTAAAAGGACTACTGACTTATCCTTTTTCTGTTCACTCATAATAGATTTTGGGTAATAATTATTGAAGGTTTTACCATATGTAATGGTCCTTGAAAACTTTCAATGAAAATGATGGTCTAAGATATCAACACATTATCTTTATTCTTTCAATATATATTTATTGATTCTTTTTAAAAAGAATAAAATAAAATGGCCCATTATTATCGATTCCTATAACTCCTTCATTTGTTAAAACATTATTCCATGTCACATGTTTTATGATCTCGATTCTGATGGGTGTAAATTCTCTTATATTATGTTATTTCACATTTTTCATTCCATATTACCCTTATTCTCAACTTATTCTCACAGATGAAATTCAATTGTTATTTTTCATTTTTTAGTCTCATTATTCACGTGTTTTCCAATTTTCTCAGGTTGTGAAGAAATGATTTATTTAGATTATTCCTAAAAGTGTCACTATATGTCATGAACATAGTGGGTAATTTAAATGATTTTTATGAACATATTTGATATTTATTAATTTTTTTATAAACGTATTTGTTCTAATTCTCTAAACCTCTAAACCTAAAATCACATTGGTTCAGTAAATTACTAGTTATTTATGTTTTGATGTTTTATGTTCTAGATTGCTAAAATAAGGTCAGATTTTATAGTATCATATCAAAAAAAAATTAAATAGTATTTTTGTAGAACTCAATATGGTTATTTTCAGTTTAGGCATTCGATAAAAAAATATCTTTAACTAATAAAAATTTTTGATCATAATTAGAAACCAAATTATACATATAATATTTCAAAAATTAATTTATATCATAGGGGAAGGTAAACATAATAATTTTTGATCTCAGATAATCAATAAATGTATCAAAAGGATATATAAATCAATGATCATTCTTAATAATATCAATAGAATAAGGGTATGAGAACCCAAGAAAATTATTTTAAAATGATACCCAATAATTCATATAATATAATCATTAGATAAGGATTTTCAATATAATAAGACATTAATCATAAAATAATCAATCATCCTATAACATTAGATCATATATGTGTAATTATAATAATTAATAGAGTGTGGATTAACAAATTTGTTGGTTGGAGTGGATACTCAAGAGGGGGTGAATTGAGTTCCAATTAAAATTTCTCTTAAAAATATTTTTGTTAAAATCCCCAATTTATAAAACAGGTTAAACTGTAGTGAATTTGTATTATAGTAAAGGGTTAGTTAGGTTCTCAAGAGACTGATTATTTCTCAGTTAATTTAATCTGATGATCAATTAACTATTAAAGCTATCCTAATGCTTTACAGTACATACAAACACATGCTAGTCTTACTATCAATGTAACTTTAAAAAATATTTGTATTTCAAAGTAATTAGCAGTAGATATAAAATGTATTGTATATTTTAAATATAATCTATGAATTCATAGGAGATGTAAAACAAGTGGTTCAGTCTCAAAATGAGACCCAATCCACTCCACTTGGTTATCACCTTCCACCAAGTGATTTATATAAATAAACTCTGATCCACACCCTGGATCAGGGTTAAAAATAGTTCATAGACTGTCCAGGCCACACATGGACCTCTACCATAGTTTTCGTGGGAAAACAAATAATTATCAGTCCATGAAAGGAGCTTTTCCACTGTTTCCATGGGTAAAAAGGAGTAAAAGGTTTGGTGTGAGGACTTTGAAATCCTCCAGTTCAGAACAGGAGACAATGTGTGTGCAAAATATACAGAGTACACACACTGCTCTAAATTAATCAAAATAATCACGTAGAGTAAGTAGAAAAGTGTTTAGAATTATCTAATGATCAATAATGTAGCTATGGACTCCTTTGATTCAGCAAAAATTCTTCTGAGTCCTTCTCTGGTTTTTTTGTTGAAAAACTGAGTGTCGCGGTTCTTGTTTCATGACTTCCAGTGTAGGCGTTCAGCTTGAATGTGAAAGTGTTCTCTGCAATACTTCATCTTCTTATTTGAACTTGTATTCTTGATGTGTATGGGTGTTCTTCAAGTTCATCGTGTTTTCTTCTTTTTATGTATGTGCGTGTATAGAGGAAATATTTTTCTATGCCTATTCCCCTCTTTTCACCACTCTTCAGCCTTTGTTTTTCACACACTTCACACATCCTTGGTTGCTTTCTGCCCAGTTTTATAGCATTTTTCTCCGGAAAATGGGAATGACTGCCATTTTACTGGTACAAGGTACGGTTCCCTGGCAAGCCAAAAACTATAATTAAATATCATTAATTTCATTAAAAACAACAATTATAACCATTGGAATTAAATAAGAGTTAATATAAATTCAAATAGTTTTCCTGACAATCAGTGAGCCAAGAGATCGGTAGGTAATTTTGAATCTGTATCGGTAGCTCATGATTAGCATTGGTATTGGTAGCTCGTGGTCAGCATGTGTATCAGTAGCTTGTGATCAACATCGGTATCAGTAGCTTGTGATCAGCATTAGTATCAATAGCTTGTGTTCAGCATTAGTATCGGTAGGTTATGATCAGTGTCGTTATGACCGTTGCCATTGGTGAAACAGTTTCCATCAGTGCGTCCATTCATCATCTGTGCAACTGTTCATCATTGTTGCAGCCGATCGGTGCAACCGTTCATCATCTATGAAACTGTTTATCATCGGTGCAACCATTCAATATAAGTGAGACCGTTCATCATAGGTGCAACCGTTCATCATCGGTGTGACCATTTATCATCAGTGCAACCATTCAATATAAGTTTGACCGTTCAATATAAGTGACGTTGAGTCGAAAACATGTAATTCATGGTAAGTGTTTTTTCAATATAGAATTCTTTCATGTCAAAAGTAAAACATAAATAAAAATAGATAAAAATTTTGTAGAAAAGATTTAAACATATGTAAATACAGTTATAAAAAATTAACCAAAAGACTAAATTGTCATAAATAAAACAATGATTTGTGATTATCAAAATGACCATCTCATAGAGTGTTCAAAAAAATTTATCATTATCATAATCAATAAATTCATATGACAAGGCTTTTATGTATGCTATTCATGAATTTTTTGTCTCGCGTTATGCACCTATGTACCTACATTGGTCTTAGTATTACATTCAGTGTTTCCCTTGTTAGTCTTAGTAAGAATTCCTTTTTACTCGTTGATATCATAAAAAATTAAAATTTTCCCAATATAATGGAGGTCTATAAATGGAAACCCAATACATAATCCATCCATATATTGGTACTATATCAATCAATAAATTTATTTTTCATCGTAGTTTATCCCATGAAAAAAATTAAATTTCATCAATATTTCATCATCCTAAATATAATACATTTTGACAAAGATTATGGATTGTATCATAGGATCATAACCCTCGTGATTCATAAGTGACATCAAAGGATATGATCGCAGATAAAAAATTCTATTAAATTATCAGTAGAAAATATATTTAGGAAAAAACCATTTTCATTTTAAAAAAAATTATTTAAAATTTAAAAATAGCTAGAATATTCTGTTAGACATTTTATATGAAAATAAACACAATAAAATATAATTAATACATCAATAAAAATAGTAGTCATAGAAGTGGGAAAAAATATCATATGGTGTAAGTTAAAGAACTTAATGCATTATCAAATTTGGTAAAAAGTACCTCATCTAGATAACAGAAGAACATACATCACAATGAAAATTATAGATTAAAAACATTGGTAAAAATTAGATTATTATATAAATGGAGACTATTAGAAACATTCTTGAAACCCCATGAATAAAAATATAACATAGAAGTAGATATTCCTAGATTAATATAAATTAAAAAATAACTAAAAGGGTACTTTTATATCATTCAGTACCTTGAGGGATGAAAATTAAAAGAAAAACATGTTATTTTGAGAAATGACCGTAGAATAAAAAAATATATAATAATTGTAATTGATAGATCATATAATTTTTCTATAAGAAAATTTTTGACTAAAAATCAAGAATAAAAGTGATATTCTAGATTATATGTTTAAAAATTATGAAATATTAGAATAATAATTGCTGTGAAAATAATAACATCACATGAAACATTAATGTCCATATACATAATTATATTAAAAATAATACATATCAAAGAGAATGAAGATACACCTCCTAAAAGAAGATATGTTTATAAATTAAATATATTCCAAATAATAACATTTTAGATGATAAAAAATAATGTAAAGATTTACTTTAATAGTAAATAATATCACCATAGATATACAATTATTAATTATTTATTAAAATCATCATTTTTTGGTGTCAAATATTTTGTTTTTCATGTTTTACATCAATTTCACTATAATAGAAATATCATATTGTTCATTGTTCCACCATCTCAAAAAATATTTTTCGTGATATTAATATTATCAATATTAAGTATAGAAATATAAATAAATATCTATAAAATGTTGAGTAATAGAAAATAATTACACCATTCATCGAGTCTGAAGTTTGTACATATGTACGAATAACAATTTCTTTTTATAAAAATAAAAGGAAGATAAATAATATTGTAACATTCAAAAATATTAATTAGATCATGAATATTTAATATATTTATTAAATCAATATTTATAAAATTCCTTTTTCGGTGGTGGTGTAATATAATTCACATATTTTTCTGGATATGGTAATCCACACGTATAGATGAGAAATAATTTCATTTTCTATTTTTTGAAAAGGAGTTGGAGAATTGTTTCCCCATAATAATAAGAATATATGAATATATTGATGATACTAACGTCAAAATTTTTTGATAGACAAAACTTATTTAGGAGAATTATAATAAGAAATAAATTGTGTTAGTGTTGGGTAAGATGATTACCTTTTTTTGAGAGACCTACCATGGCATACACATGATGCCTTTTTAGGATTCTCTTAGGGGAAGGCCAAATGATTTAAGATGAAGGAAAAGAAGATATGAAGGTATTATGGTCTGTATTTCCTAATCCATAGTGATATGATTTTTTGAATAAATGATAATTGGATGTGTTCTTATATTAGATAGGACATGACAAACACAAAATTACATAAAATATTTAAATATTACTAATGTCACACTCATGTATAATTATTCCATATGGAAATTGTGATAAAAATGATTATAAGTTTGAAATATCATTATAAAATATTATTTAGATTGGTTTTTATTTCTTTTAAAACATTATCATTTAATTTAATACATTTATTATGTATTTTAACCTTTTCAAGTGATGACACATGTTTTATCCATTAAGGGTTATAAATTTACATTAGAGTTAAAAAGTGGACCCCAAATGGTCCATGGATGAAATTTTAAACAATATATTTTTTCGCATATTCTATTTCAATATTTTATTTATATAAAAACCATTCAATGAAATAATATTTATCCTAGAATTTCATTAAATTAAATTTTTGGACTATTAATTTAATTTTACATTAATGTCATCATGATAACAATAGATTTAGAATATAAAATTTATAACAAATTATATATATTTATTAACCATTATATTCAATGAACAATATAATTCAACCAAATAATATTTATTTTAAGGTTACTAAATCCACTTACTAGGTTTTTCTTATTGTTTAAACAAGCACTATGCTAGTGTTTTATATAAATTTAAGGTAAATATACCATCCAAAATATTAAAAATAAATTACCTTGATAAAATGTATTTATTTACATTTAAAATATCTTTATATATCCATTAATACATTTTTAACCCTATGAAGAAGTATAAGGAAAAATAAAATTAAAAGATGACATTTTGTACTTTTCTTTTTATTAAAATAATATAAATGATATAATCCAAGAAAAATTGAATAAATTTAATTAAAGTAATGCTAAATATGGATTTAAAAAAAATAATAAAATTTTATAATTTAATTATAAATATATATATATTAAATAATTTTACCATAGTTTTGTTCTAGTATTTTGTTTATCATACTTATAAATGAAACAAATATTTACAATGATTACAATTCATAATTACCAAAATTAAAAGGAAAATAAATATTGAATTTTAACATCAAATTATTGAATATGGAAACCATTATTAATTATAAAATTTGTAAAAGTGGAAAAAATCAACTTTATAATAAATATGTAAAATGTAATGATTTGTTTTTATAAAAATGTGTTTTAATCCAAAAATTGACATCTTACCAACATGAAGTATAATCTTGATAATATTGTATGTAACAATATTATAAAAAATATCGTAGGATTATTTTATGTTTAGTTGAAATTCATAACGTAATTATACATCAATATTAATTGATTTAATGAAATGAAATGAAAATTAAATAAATGATATTATCACTTTTTACATAAAGATAATTATTTTTTGAAAAATATAAATAATTTATCTAAATATTACTATGAAATTAAAATTTAAAAAATTATATACATTTTTTAAAATAAAATTTATAATTTTGGTGTGAATTATTTCTCATGTATAGTTATAAAATGAAATAAAACTCATTTCGGAAGAAAATATATTTTGGAATAATGAAATAAATTTACTAAATCATGAGTAACTTTCTATAAAGAATAAAAAAATATATTTTTATTACAAGAAACATTTTTATATTTTTTATATATAGTTTTTTCCTTTTAATACCATCAATTTAATGACTACGTTATAAGGGTCACCCTTAATATGAAATATTTTTATAGTATATCAATGTTTTATTAAATGTTGATTTTTTTTGTTAATAATGAACCTAAGAATGTTATTATTCAAAACTAAATTTTCAAGGTGTTACATTCAACATGGATGAAAAAAATTATAGGGAAGTCAGTAAAATATAAATTTATTTATAATAAATT
This sequence comes from Viscum album, assembly GCA_963277665.1. Taxonomy (NCBI): domain Eukaryota; kingdom Viridiplantae; phylum Streptophyta; class Magnoliopsida; order Santalales; family Viscaceae; genus Viscum; species Viscum album. Next base: position 272,464,435 of record OY728141.1, read on the forward strand.
CTCTTAATTGTTACTAATATCATGATTCTTAATCTAATAAGTGGATAAAAAAATATAAACACGTAAACCTAATCCTAACCAGTGGGGATGAAATAATATTTGATTTAATAGATTAGGACCACCTGATTTCCCCAATGGATATATTTACTTAAATAATTAGAAATTATAATAAGATTGTATAATAAATCCCATATCTGATATATTTTGAATCAAACCCCCTTAATTAGAAATCATAAATAAAAATATTAAATAGCATGAATAAATATGGATTCATTGTTTAGTTATTAAATGGTTATGTATATACACCATGTAAATGTAATTTGGTGCATAATATAGAACATGTCTTATTTAAGTGGGAGTGAGATTGAATTACCCCCACCATGGGACTCCTCTTAGTTATACATGTTGGATATACCTATATAATGAATTTAAATTAATGAAATACTTACATAACATAATATTTTAACCTATATTTAAAGTTTATGGTCCTTTTATAATCATCAGAAATTCTTGCATTAATTATTTCTTAATTATGTCTACCACATAAGGTAGTTGGCTAAAATTTTCAAAAATTACTTTGGTATGTTATTCTTAGATAAAAGGAGTTATGAAATTGTTACATCGTCATCAATATTTTATTAACAATATTATTATATTTTATTAAAAATTACAAATATTTTTATAATAATATATGAATTATATAAATAGAAAAATGAATTAGACAAGTTTGTGTATGTGGTATTCCACACATATGCACGAGTGACAATATAATTCTCCAAAAGATGTAAGGATATGATAGAAGATGATAAATTATATTTTAAAAGTAAAATTATTTTATAAATATCATATATTTTCATTAATTCCTCATTTACAATCATCTAAGTTAAACCGTGATGAAGAAAATTATGCCGCTACGTAGAGATAGTTGGATTTACATATTATTGAGTGATGTTTTCATTTTATATTGGATGAATATTTGGTGAATAAGTGTTTCAATTATTGTATAACAACATCTAAATACATATAATCAAAATATTTTATAACATTGACATGGTTATATAATATTTTATAGAGGTATAAGATCAAATAGAATTAAAATACATAGTCAAGTGTTATACCTCTCCATCATAAATCATAATTTCTCTTATATATAAATCCATAGAGATCGGTCCATTGATGAGAATATATCCACTAGGTCATAGGGATGAATATTGTTTAGTTATTTTACCTTGTATTAAAATAGATAATTATCCCATGATGTGTGAATAAGAGAGATAATGTCGATCCCTATTATTATTGAGGGGAAAGACACACATGGAATTTTATAAATGATGTGAATAAAATATATATCATAATAATGTCATGAGGAACCAAATGGAAATAAATTTCAATGTAGGACATGATATGGGAAAATACCTTCAACCAATAAATAAATAAATTTTTAGATATAATTTAAAACATTGTTTTTAGGTCTAACCCCTCTTTAACTCTTTTTAACCTTAACAATTGTTATACAGTTTTTGGATAGTAAGAGTCATAAATTATCATATAATGTTAAATTTTTATAAAAAAAGTTAAATGGAGGATATTTTACAACATTTAACATCCCAATTTTTTTATAAATATTTACTTATCTTTAATTCATTTTATAAATTAGTATTTATCAAAAACTATCATTACTTTCAGTTTTAGGACAATTCATTTAACTTGACTTCAAAGATATCAATACAAAATTGGAATTATAATATAAACACAACTAAAATAATTAATACATTTTTATTACCTTTTAAATTTATGGAATTATATAATTCATTCTAAAAATAGTAATGTTATTATTTTCAAAATCTTTTGCAATGATTATCCACTACTTGTGGATGCACTATATTGGTGTTGAAAATACATTAATGAAAATCATATCATGTCTAATAGTCATAAAAAATTACTATAATAAAAAATTATATTAATATTAAAAATAACCCTTTATATATGATCTTGACTTATTTTTATAATTATGAAAAATTGTTATAGATTTTAAAATAATGAGAGTGACATTATATATTTATTTATTACAAAAAATAATCTACATTTCATTATCAAAGTAAGATGGCTAGAAAATTAATTATATTTGAATTTTGGATAGATATAGTTGAAATAAAATTAGAAAAAAAAATAAATTAATTTTTTGGGTTTATTTTTAGATCTTATCCCATATTTTAAACCTTAATTGACCTCTGTTACCCACTACACTTGCGATAAATTTTTACCATGATTACTATTTGTTGGACTCACCTATTTTGATAATCCCAAATCATGTTTAGGTAATTGACCACAATATATTAATCCATTTTCTAACTCTTTTTAATCTGTATTTATATTGGTTATTCCGAAAAATTTATATTCTTAGTCTCATAATTCAGTTTCATCAGTTTCTTGTTTACATTTATCTAAATGTAAGTTCACTGTTGAAGGCTACTGGTTAGAGCCTTCTATTCAAGGTCACCTTTATAGCTCACTATTACTCTAGGTCACTGATCCTAGAAGGTTATTGGTGAAGATCTACTGTCACTGATATAACGGTACAAGGTTATTGTCACAAGTCTACCATTGATATGCTTATCAAAGCTCATAGACAAAGAGTCACCGTAACAAGGTCACTGTTGTGGCAAGGCTTATGTTAGATATTCACTTTCAGACTCTTTCTCAAGACTTCTACTGATAGAATCACTATTCAAGTCTATAATTGGACATGTCTACCATTAGTAGAAGGCTACCTCTAGACAACTTCTATTGTCGAGATAGTCGACTGTTATTCAAAGTCTACTGATGGACATACTCCACTATTAATGAAATTACCTATTGAGATAATTCTACCGTTGGAAAGGTCACTGTTGAAGTAGTCTGATGTTACAAAGCATCCGTTAGAAGCGTACTGTTGGAGTCTATCGCTGATCAAGCCTACACATGAAGTCCACTGACGAGGAGCTACTATTACATAGAGTAACAACTACCATTACAAGACATTCACTGACATAAAGTCTACTGTTACAAGCCTACAAACATAGTGTCTACCGATGAAGTTCACAGTTGAAGAGACTACTGTTGATGTCTACCATGTGACATGCATCTATTACCAGTATAATGATATTCTATTATTTTCTTTACCAATTTTATTATTATTATTATAATGGTCATATCTGGACAAATTAATGAACCTTACATTATTTGATGTTATTTTCAGGCAGATTAGGAAATAGTATGATGTACAAGGAAGACCACAAGTGGTTGAAACATGTCTCTTGTCAGCCCCTGCAGAACCAAATGAGAAGAAACTAAGCTGGAGAAGTATATATATATATATATTATTGGAGACAGAAATCATGATATATATAGAGAAGACACAGAATATATCAAATACACATAAGAGAGAAACATACACCATCTGAATTAGAACACTCAAGCACTCATTCAGAGGAACACATAGCTTCACAAAGATCTATTGAAAAAACCTTTTTCAAGCTGATGTGGTGTGCTCCAAAGAGCTTTAAACCGAAGCTGATCATCTCTACATCTTGAAGTCAGAACCTGGAAGTTGTGACACTCTGTTTTGGAGGCAACTTACAGATTAGGGCCAAAACTTCATTTCCTTCATTCCAACGAGTCCAGAGCTGATATACCAACACAATAGAGCATTCTAAACTTATCTCTACTATCCTAAGATCTATTGTGTTTAAGTATTTTACTGTTGTGAGCAGTGTGTCTGTGTTACACACACTGCCTCTTCTGTTAGAATTGAGGGTTACTGAAAATCCCCAAACCAAACATTCTTTACATTTGTTTCCAATGCTTAACTGTGTAAGAAGCCTAGTGTGGCTTGGTAGTTTATTTTTCCCATGTATAACTGTGGTAGAGGATGTAAAACCTGGAAAGTTTGTGAAAACTGTTGTAAATCATGATACAGGCTGTGTATCACCTTTTAATATAATTTCTTGGTGGCAGGTGATCACCAAGTGGAGAGAACAAGGTCTTGAATTAAGACTGAACCTCTTGTTTAAATTTTTGTGTTCATATTTTCGTTATTCTGTTTTACATTTATCTGTTGTACTTATATTAGCAAAGGCATAAATCTATTTTTACATTCACTCTGATAGTTAGTTCTGGTTAGTGAATATATGTGATTGGTATAGTTAACTTGTTTCAAATGTTGAATTAGTTCTCATACAGATTCTATGGAGGAGTAATCATCCTTTGAGAAACCAGTTGAACAATAAGTCACTTATATCTCTACTGCCTTAATTGATTTGCCATTTTAATTTGTGGGATTTTAATCCTAAAAGTTTTTAACAGAATTTTTAATTGGAACTCAATTCACCCCCCTCTTGAGTATCCACTCCGACCAACATTTTTTATTAGAGTAATCATTATTATTTATAAAAAGTATTCAGACTATCTGTTTTTCAAACTGTGATTTTAGTTTTATCTTAAGGATATTCAATTTCTGTTAGTTCTAAATTTTATCTCTTTTATATATTTTTTAAAATCCAGTTATGGAAAATATACTAGAAGGTGCTGCTACTAACAGACCACCTTTCTTTAATGGTGTGAATTTTGCTCAATGGAAAATTAAAATGAAAATTCATTTGGAAAGTATTTTTTTTGATATTTGGTCTTCTATAGAATCTGAATATGAGATCCCCAAAACTGCTAGATCTACTAGGGATGATGCTACAAAGTCTGACTATAAGAATAATTGTAAAGATATTAATGCCCTTTAATACTATTTAGGAGATGAGGAATTTAAGTGAATTTTGGCATGTAAAACAGCTCATGAAATCTGGGACACCTTGGATGTTTCTCATGAAGGAACAACCAATGACAAGGAAATGAGATTAAATAATTATACTATTAAATTTGATAATTTTAAAAGGATACCTGATGAACCCATTTCTGAAATGTACCTTAGGTTTAATGAGATTGTCAACACCATGAGTTCACTGGGAAAAGCTATTCCAGAAAAGAAACAGATCATGAGAATATTGAGATGTTTTCCAGAAAGATGGAGAGGCACTCCGTTGTCTATCCGAGAGTCATGTGACATCAGCAAGCTACCTGTTAAGGTATTGATTTCTAAACAAATGATGTATAAAGAATAAATGAAGGTGAAAAAGGAAGAAGATGATGATCCTAAGAGAAAATCTATATCATTCAAGTCTAATGCTTCAAAGACCAAAGAATAGGAGAAAATACATGTACCTATTGAAAGTTCAACTAGTGAAGATTCAGAATCAGAAAGTGATGACGAAATGGCTCTAATAGCGAGGATATTTAGGAAGTTCTATAGGAAGAAGAATTTTTTCAGAAAACCACACTACAAGGGTATGTATGATCAACAAGGTAAGTGGAAGAAGGATTGGATGAAATCCGATAAGGAAGATGATATAGTCTTTTATGAATGAAATAGGAAAGGACACATCAAGTCTAACTTCCCGAAGAAAATATTCAAAAAGAAATATTATTATAAGGGAAAAGGTTATAAAATGGCTATGAAAGCAACATGGAGTGCTTCGAAAGACAGTTCAAGTGAATCTGATGCTTCAGACTCAGAACAGAACAAACATGCCAATCTATGTTTTATAAGAGAGACATCTGTGGTAACAATTGATTCCCCTATGCATAATACTTATTATTCTGGGAATGAATGTGACTCTCATAAAAATGAAGACATGAATAACTAAGAATTATTTGAATATTGTGAAATTATAGAGGAAACTTTTAATGAACTCAAGGACAAATATTAGTCATTAAAAAGACAGTATGCTTTAAATGTGAATTACAAGTCAAATTTGGACATAGAAAAATAGATATTTTCTACACTGCTAAAGGAAAATAAACAGTTAAAATTATCTAATGAACAATTAAGAAAGGTTATTGAGAAGTTCACTGCTGGGAGGGATACCTTGACACAGTTTCTAGGAAAACATATTTCTCCAAAATATACAACTGGTCTAGGATATCAGCCTGGACAGAGAAAAATTAGCAAAACACAATTTGTTCCAAAATCTGGACAGTTCACTGCTAGTTCTAGACCATCTTTTGAGAAACTATTTTCTGAAGGAACTGAAAAAGTATTTATGTGTCAAAATGTGTTTGGTGATCTTAGAAAACCTATAAAACAAATATGGGTTCCCAAAGTTTTACTAGCTAACCTCTCAGGACCCTAGAAGATCTGGGTACCAAAATTACCCTATGTATAATCTATTTTTCATGGATGTTGTTTAAAGAGTTCCTGTAATACTCTATGGTACATGGAAAGTGGATGTTCAAGACATTTGACTTGATACTATTCTTGTTTCAAGATTATAATTTAATTTGATGGTGGGCATGTCAACATTGGTGACAATGCAAAAGGAAAAATCACTATCTTAGGCCAGATTGGTAACCCTGATACAATATTAATATCTAATGTACTTTTTGTTGATGGATTAAAGTACAATTTACATAGAATATCTCAATTATGTGATGATGGTTTTAATGTTAAATTTAAAAATGATTCGTGCAATGTTTTTAATTCAAAAAAAATGACTTAGTTTTTATTGCATGTTGAAATGAGAATGTATATGTTGTTGATTTAAATTCCTTATCCAAACAAAATGTTTCCTACTTAATTACTATTCATAATGTGTCTTGGTTGTGGCATAGAAGGTTATGACACTGTAATGTGCACTAACTTAGGAAGCTATCTAAGAATTGTTTTGTTAGAGACTTACCTAAATCAGAATTCCCACTTGATAAAGTGTGCAATCACTGTCAAAAGGGAAAACAACACAATGTTTCATTCAAACCAAATAAAGAAGTTTCAAATTCTCATCCACATGTGTTGTTTCACATGGATTTGTTTGGACCATCAAGATTTTCATGTTTAAATGTGAAGCACTATGTTTATGTTCATATAGATGACTTTTCTAGGTATACATGGGTATACTTTCTATCTCAAAAAAGTGAAGCCTGTTCCTATTTTGTAAAATATTCCAAGTCTATAAAAAACCTTAGTGGACTTAAAATTAAGACCTTCAGAAGTGATCATGGTCGTGTGTTTTAGAATCATGAGTTTGACTCTTACTACTCACACAATGGCTATAGTAAAATTTCCCATCCCCTTGGACACCTAAAAAATGGAGTTGTATAAAGAAGAATTGGGACCCTTCATGAAATTGCAAGGACTATGCTTAATGAGTATGACTTACCTATTTATTTTTGGGTTGAAGCTGTAAATACAGCTTGTTATGTTATCAATAAATTTTTTATTAGACCTGTTCTAAAAATGATCCCTTATGAACCTTGGAATAATATGAATCCTTAGGTTATTTACTTTAGAGTTTTTGGTTGCAATTTCATTATTCTTAATACTAAAGATAATCTTGACAAATATTCTCCCTAAAGTGATGAAGGAATTTTCATGGGCTATTATATCTCAAGTAAATCCTGTAGAGTGTTCAATAAGAAAACAAAATGTATATAAGAATCAGTTCATGTCAAATTCGATGAGACTGATCCACATGAGCCTAAAAACTCTCTTGAAAATCTTGAGGAATATTTTTCAATTATGAAACTTAATGACTTGGATAGTGAATCCCTAGTAAAAGTACCCAGTTCTCAAAATTTTCTAGAATATGCTCCTACCAATTCTGAACCAACAGACAACAATGAGGAATCTAGTGCAAACCTTCCTAGAGGTACTAGGACTCTCAAGAATCATTCTCTAGATGTTTTTGTAGGTGATTTAAATATAGGAACACAATCTAGAGATTCCTTATGAAACCAGGTTGAACATCAAGATTTTATTTCACATCTTGAACATAAAAATATTAATGATTCTATCAATGATGAATTTTGGGTAATGGATATGCAAGAAGAACTAAATCAGTTCGAAGGAAACAAATTTTCAGAATTAGTGGAAAGACCTAAGGACACTTTGACCATAGGCACTAAATGGGTGTTTAGGAACAAAGTTGATGAGTTTGGGAATACAGTTAGATATAAAGCTAGGCTAGTTGTACAAGGATATAGTAAAGAAGAAGTAATGGACTTTGAGGAAACCTGTGCACTTGTAGCTGGACTATAAGATATTAGAATACTATATGCATATGCAACTCATCTGAATTTCAAACGTTATCAAATGGATGTTAAAAGTGATTTTCTAAATGGCTATATAGTTGAGGATGTGGTTTTTAAACAACCTCCTGGTTTTACAAATCCCCATTTTACCAGTCATGTTTTCAAACTATCTAAACCATTATATGGCTTAAAACAAGATCCCAGAGCATGGTATTATAGGATCAGCTCTTTTCTTATTTCAAAATGTTTTACCAAAGGGATAGTTGATCGTATTATTTTCATTAAATGGATTTATAAATATGTTTTGAAGGTTCCAGGCATAGCAAAAGCGCGTGGGTTGATGTGCCCACTTGGCTTTTTGTCATTAGCAATGATCAATCCGGGATCAATATGACGTTAAACATAAGTCTCCATGGATCGAATCACATAAAAATACAAAGAAGATGTTTTTTCCTAGAACCACAAATAAAAATTGTTACAGGTTGATTATATTTATTTTAATTAATTATAAATAAATACCTTTTGGGTGTTCTTTCTTCATTGATATTCTCGATCACGTTGTCGATGTGATCAATCGTTGCATCATAGAATCCAAGTGTAGACTCCCTCTAGCGGTGATCCACACGTGTACCTTGTATCTCTGGACGTCGGAGAAGGATTCTCCGGGTGCTAGCGTGGATAAGCCTTTGATTGTATTGTCCGCCTTAGATCGTCTTGATCCGATAGAAGAGTATCTCTCTCGGTCTTGAGAGCGTTCTTGGAGGAAGAGGTTCTTTTAGTCTTGAAATAATTATCCAGAGATGTTGTGCACAACAATTCTCTTGTATAGGAAAAGAGTTGTGTTGTGAGGATATTTATAATCGAGTTTGAGGTTGTAGAGTTATGACAATAAATAAATGTGTTACGCATTTCATTTATTTCATTAACTCTTATTGAAAACCCCCATGTCGAATAATTAATTCCCTGACATGCTCTCACGCTGATTATAGTAAATATCATTTAATAAAACGATATTATATCCTCAAAAACCCGAGTGGAAAAACTACACGGCGTGTAATAATAAATAAACGGAGTGTACTTGTTTTTCATTGAAAACTACACGGCATTTACATTAGATGTACACGGTGTGTATATCTTTTTTTCATTTATTCATTTCCTTTCTAAAATAAAACTACACGGTGTGTACATTTAATAATACACGGCGTGTACTTATTTTATTTTTCCTCCATAATTTAAAAAAACATAGGCTTCTTTGAATAATTATTAAACCATGTACAAGAATAATCTTTATTCAACTTGAGATACTTGGATACACTTAGTGTGTGACCCTCTAGGCCTCTTTCTAGTTGGCATTAGGCAGGCTTGCCTAAAGTCCAAGATTGCTGTCTAGAAACGGGTCAAGGCACCCAAGAGAAATAAGTTGACGCCGCACTAACGTATCACCTCATACGAACGCTTACTATGTAATATAATCCCTTTGTCTCAATATCTAATCAAACAGGTTTCATGGAAGTTTCATAAACCTATATGCTTGATCCTTCATTCTTTGACTACCATAAATAAACTCTTCGTTTACACCATAGCCATGGAATTTAATGCGACAGTTCTATTTCAATCAAATGGCCGAGATATCAACTTCCATAAATAGAAGGGAAAAATCCTTCCTCGACTTATCCATTAACAACATGTCACTCGTGACGCACCCAACGTATCCTACTTCCTGCCAACTGTTTGCATGATGGTTTTCGTCAGTATGTATAAGTGTTCGAGTCATGACATGAGTTAATGATAATCTTCTAGTCTAAGGACCATTACACATGCACGCAGATAGCAATATCTGATGACACCAACACATGCAGAATTACTACTGGCGGGTCAGTTCTCATAATCTCCCATCTTGGAGATTACCAAGTGCGAACTCCATGAGAGAGAGTCTTGTCTTCTTACGAGTACTCACACATGACGGTCTGTATACTATGTTTCCTATCATAGTATGTCATCGAACTGTAGAACATTATTTAAGAATATTGTTATAGAATTTTAAGGTTCTCATCATAGCGGGGATCTGCTATGACCTTATTAATGCAACAAATATTCCCAGACATTATTATATTATAGTCATGCAGAACAATGAACAATATATAATTAGTGAACATTCATGTAATCAAAGTACAAAACAGTTGGTTCTCAGGACACCAACCCTTACAGTTTTGATAGTACAAATTTATGTGGATGATATTATTTTTGGATCTTCTAAAATTTCATTATGAACTGATTTTTCCAAAATGCTGAAAAATGAGTTTGAAATGAGTTTAATGGGAGAACTCAAATTTTTACATGGATTTCAGATCATTCAATATAAAAATGGATTTATTTAGAATCGAAGTAAATTTATTAAGGATCTTTTAAAACATTTTTCTTTGGATGGTAGTAAAGGTAGTGACACACCTATGAGTACCACCTGTAAGTTGGATACTAATGAAGCTGGAGAACCAGTGGATCAAACCAAGTACATAGGTATGATGGGGAGTCTACTCTATATTACATCTAGTACACTTGACATTATGTTTACTATCTGCATGTGTGCTCGCTTTCAAGCTAATCAAAAAGAGTTTCATTTAACTGTTGTAAAAAGGATTTTTAAATATCTCAAACATACTCCTAACTTAGGATTATATTATCCAAATGGAAAATCATTTGATCTAATGAGTTATTATGATGTTGACTTTTCCGGATGCAAGTTAGAAATAAAAAGAAGCTCTGGGACATGTCACATTTTAGGCAAGTCACTAGTATCTTGGTGTAGTAAGAAGAAGAATTCTATTGCATTATCTACTATCGCAGCTGAGTACATAGCTATTCGCAGCTTTTGTACTCAAATTCTATGGATGAAACACACTTTACTGAACTATGGATATCAATTCAAACATGTCTCTATAAATTGTAACAATACAAGTGCTATTAAAATTTCCAAAAATCTACTATCTTATGCTAGGAAAAATCACATTGATGTGAGACATCACTTTTTGGGGGATCTTTATCAAAAGGGTGATATCACTCATGAAGTCATTGGAACTGAACATCAGTTGGATGATATATTCACAAATCCCTTGAATTCTAAGAGATTAAATTACATCAAACATGATTTAGGAATGATTAATTTCAGCCTAGAAAACCACACAGTTAGACCTCACTGTTATAACTCACAGTTGGACCTTATTATTGGAACTCACAGTCAGACCTCACTTTTGGACCTCACAGATAGACCTCACAGTTAGAGCTCACCGTTGCACCTCACTGGTGTACCTCACTGTTACATCTCATTATTGGATACCTCGCTGTTTTTATTTATTTTTGATTGAATTTGAACCATTTTTATTCCTATTTATTAATTTTATTTTATTTTGTTTTAATCCCTATATGTTCAAACCAAAGGCGAAAAACATATCTCAATCCACCTTCCTCTCCCAATCTCGAACCATGATCTTTAAATCTCTAAACCCTAACTCTTCATCTGAACCCTCAAACCTCCTTCAATCTCCGTTTCTAGAACCAAGAGACCCCCAACTGTTAATGAGGATCCACCAAGGCCAAAGAGAAATCAAGTTGAATCTACTAGGACAATTTATACACCGACGGGACCTGTCAACCCACATCTGGACAAGAGAGAAATCTTTTCTGAGAAGGAATTAAGATATGAATGGATGCTGTCGAGAAAGTCATTTGTGTTTAAGGCACTAGATTCTCAAGTAAGGAACCAATGTTTTCCCAATAACAATTGACCGTACTTCCCGAATCTTGTGAAAGAATTTCATGAATATCTGAAGTTCAAAGAGGATGATGGTGTGCATAAGATAATATCCAGAGTCAATGGAAATGAATTCAGCTTCACGTCTACTGAGTGGGCTGCCTATTTGAGAGTTACTCATGAAGGAGTATATGATTACTACTCTGGAGTGGCTCCTCCAGGCAGTAATGTTTTGAGTATGAAAAAGCTCTGGAATAAATAACATTAAATGGAAAATCATGGAAGATCATTGCAGTTGAGATGAATGGAGAAGACATGATTTTGTTCAAATTCATTCAGCATATAATTAGTCACATGAGAGGAGATTTTGCAGTGCTGAAGTACCAGAACATATTCCTAATGTACTTACTAAAGAAGGAAAAGAAGATTAACCTATGTAGGTTACTGATGGCACAACTGGAGGATATAACTAAGGCAAGCTCAAAGTCCAATGCTCTATTTCATGCCAAGCTTATTTCAGTAATGGTAAAGGTAAGGGGTGTGGCTGGAAATTAGGAAGAGATGATAGTGGTCAAGATTAGTGTTTGTATCTCCAAGGTGATCTGCAAATTCAAGAAAATTAGCTGGAATCCTTAGAAGAAGGCATGGGTAAATGATGAAGGAAAGATATATGAGAATTTTGACCCTACTACTCACCTATCTAGGCCAAAAGACAAGCGAGATCCAAATCTGAATCCTGATGAGCCAGAACCAGCTTATTTAGATGAGGATGAGGAAGTTGAAGTTGATGTGGACCATAAAAGTGAGAACACCCTCATTGATGATGGGAGTGACCCTGATTTTCCTAACAGTCCTATAAGGACAGTACCATTCGGAGCAGGTTGCCCTCCAAAAGATCTACCAAGAAGAGAGACTATTCTAAAGGATAGTGATACTGAGACCACTAAAGACGAAGAAGCATCTCAGAATATTGTCAAGGACACCTCTTAAGAGAATGAGGCTACCGAGTCAGATCATTTTTCTCATGAGACAGAGGAGGCTAGTGATAAGGATGAAGGAAAAGAGGCTGTTTTGAAGCTAAATATGATGACATGGAAGAAGAAGAGCTCAGATTGTGCCCTTTCATAGATAATACAAAAAAATCTAGTGTCTGATCAGGAAGCAGGAGTGGCGTCTAATACCATTGATATAGAATTCGTTGATGACCCAGTAGAGGCTATGAATCTCCCCAAAGGTGAACCAACATTGCAAAATGTTGTTGAATCTAATGAAGTTACAAAGGAGGATGTGGAGTTACCTTGAGAAGAAAAAGTAAAGGATAATACTTAAGAGAGAGCTCTATGTGAGGGGAAGCAACATCTTGGTTTAGTTTTTGTGTTGTATGACATAAAGGGTTGGACATCAGATCCAGGATACATGGTACTTGGACTCAATTATAGAGATTCTGATGAGGAAGACTATCCTAAAAGCGATTCTGTTATCCTACCTAAAAGTATTCCAGTAGTTGTCGCTGGCAATTTGGAAACCAAGGAGTACCTTGAGTCCTTAAAAGTTGAAATGAAAAAGGAAGTGAGAGAATTAGTGGCAGATTTGAAGAATAGCCTTGTTGAAGAGATGAGGAACGTGGAACAATCCCTTGAGCTATCTATGGGATATTCTATGTATAGTCCAGTGAAAGAAATAATGAATGAGATTAAATTGTGCCATACTCAAATTGAAAGATGGACAGGACCTGTGGCTACTCTAAGACAATCAATTGCTTCATTGACTGCCATGAGTAGTTCTCAAAATCAAGTGAATGCTGAGTTTTGATACATCAAAAAGGTATTAAAGCAGTTTGTGGAAGTTTTTACGAATTTTATGACATCAGTCAAAGAACACCTGAATAGTCAGTATGCCCTTGTTCAGAAGGTGATTAGTAATTTTACTTGGTCTTACTAAGAGACAGTGGATTTCTCGGTCAAACCCCTTCCCTCATGTAGCTCCTCTGTGGTCATTGACCAGATAAGAAATGTGATCCAAGAAGAGCTTGCTATGGCCAGTACCTGTGGCACCTCTAATTCTCATATTCTTGATTCCACTATAGAAGTCACCAGTGTTGTTCGTGAACACTTGCATGCATCTACTGCTACTCATGAAGCCATTAAGAATAATTTATAATCTTACTTTGAGAAGATCTATACCAACAACCAAATGACAAACCACTTCAAGATTTTGATAGATAATATGAAGCTGCCTCTAGTGAATCAGGAATTCAAGGAGCAGGTCAGCAAACTGTGAGAATTGACCCCAGCTTTGGATAACTTTTTGGAGAATAAAGATGATTTTTATCTGCTATGGAATGTTGAGGAAACATTATTATGGATTTCATAAACCTTCCTATACCATTTATCCATGTGGATTGTACCCCTATCATCATACCTCCTACCTTACCTGCATCTCAACCTAGTGGTTCTTCTACAATTTCTCATGATGAAGCTATCAGAAGCCTTACTACACTGACCCCTCATCGCACTACCCACTACAGACACACATGAGCTTCTATTGTTTCCCCTCTAGTCATTACTGCATCATTTCCAAAACCTGTTGATCCACCGGCTCATCCTCTATCTTCTTCTTCCAAAGAGACAGATCCCTTACCAATGGATGATGTGGATTGAGTATGTTTATGTCTTTTTATTGGGATAATGTATTCTTTTTGGGTCATGTAATGTACTTTCATTAATACAAGCTGTCTCTGTTTTCTTTATTTGTGTTTCTTTTTGCTAATCACAACGGGGGAGAAATAATGTGCTAATTTTATGCCAATTCTAGACTAATAATGTGATTGGGGAGAAATACTATGATAATTCTACGATAATTCTAGACTAATCATTTGATTGGGGAGAAATGTGATAATATTCTAATTTGATCTGATGTTGAATATTTTCTGCCATTCTCTCTGATACCATGTACCAATATTTTCCGGTTTTACAGTCCTTTTACATGAGACATTTCGTGATCTATGTTTTGTAACTGTATTATATATGATATATATCTTTAATAGATACTGGAATAATTTGTGATTATCAAAAAGGGGGAGATTGATGGACTCACCTGTTTTGATAATCCCGAATCATGCTTAAATTATTGACCATGATATATTAATCCATTTTCTAACTCTTTTTAATCTGTATTTATATTGGTTATTATGAACTATTTATATTATTATTCTCATAATAAAGTTGAATAAGCATACAATTTACATTAATCTAAATACAATTTCATTGTTAAAGGCTACTAGTAAGAGACTTCTATTCAAGGTCACTGTTATAGCTCACTGTTACTCTAGGTCACTGATCATAGAATGTTACTGATGAATATATCTTGTCACTGATATACCGGTACAAGGTTACTATCAAAAGTCTACCATTGATCTGCTTATCAAAGCTCATAGACAAGGATTCACTGTCACATGGTCACTGTTGTGGCAATTCTTCTGTTAGAAGTTCACTGTCAGACTCTTTCTCAAGTCGTCTGTTGAGAGCATCACTATTCAAGTCTACAGTTGGACATGTCTTCCATTAGTTGAGGGATACCGCTAGACAACTTCTACTGTCGAGATAGTTGACTGTTGTTCAATGTCTACTGATGGAAATACTCCACTGTTAATGAAATTTCCTGTTGAGATATGTCTACCGTTGGAAAGGTCACTGTTGATGTAGTCTGATGTTACAATGCTTCCGTTAGAAGCTTATTGTTGGAGTCTTCCACTGATCAAGCCTAATGATGAAGTCCACTGATGAGGAGATACTATTAAATAGAGTAACAAATACTATTACAGGACATCCACTGACACAATGTCTACCATTACAAGCCTACAAACAGAGAGTCTACTGATGAAGTCCACAGTTGAAGAGACTACCGTTGATGTCTACCGTGTGACATGCATCTGATACCAGTATAATTATATTCAATTTATTTCTTTACAAATTTTATTATTATTATTATTATCATCATGTTTGGACAAATTAATGCACCTGACATTATTTGATGTTATTTTCAGGCACATTAGGAAATAGTACGATGTACGAGGAAGACCACACATGGTTGAAACATTTCCCTTGTCGGCCCTTGCTGAACCAAATGAGAAGAAGATGAGATGCATAAGTATATATATATATATATATGATTAGAAATAGACATCGTGATATATATAGAGAAGACACAGAATATATCGAATACACATAAAACAGAAACACACACCATCTGATGTAGAACACTCAAGAACTCATTCAGAGGAACACAGATTTTCACAATGATCTATTGAAAGAACCATTTTCAAGATGAAGTGGTGTGATACAAAGATCATTATACCGAAGCTGGTCATCTCAAAATCTTGAAGTCAGAACCTGGATGTTGGGACACTCTGTTTTTTAGGCAACTTACAGAGAAGGACCAAAACTACATTTCCTTCATTCCAACGAGTCCAGAGCTGATCTTCCAACACAATAGTGCATTCTAAACTTATCCCTACTATCCTAATCTCTATTGTGTTTAAGTATTTTACATTTTTGAGAAGTGTGTCTGTGCTACACACACTAACTCTTGTGCTTAAATTGAGGGATAATGAAAATTCCTATACCAAACTCCCTTTACATTTATTTCCCATGAATAACTGTGGAAGAAGCCTAGTGTGGCTTGGTAGTTTATTTTTCCCACGTATAACTGTGGTAGAGGATGCAAAACCAGGACAATTTGTGAAAACTATTGTAAAGCCCGATACAGGCTATGTATCACCTTTTAATATAATTTCTTGGTGGCAGCTAATCACCAAGTGGAGAGGACTAGGTCTTGACATAAGACTGAACCTCTTGTTTAAATTGTTGTGTTCATATTTCCATTACTCTATTTTATATATATCCATTGTGCTTATATTAGCAAAGATAGAAATCTATTTTTACATTCACTCTAATAGTTTGTTCTTGGTTAGTGAGTATATGTGATTCGTTTAGTAAACATGTTTCAAAAGTGGAATTAGTTCTCATACTGATTCTTCTGTGGAGTAATAAACCTTTGAGAAACCGGTTGAACAATAAGTCACATGTATCTATACTTCCGTAATTGACTAGGCCATTTTAATTTGGGGAATTTTAATCCTAAAATTTTTTAATATAAATTTTAATTGGAACTCAGTTCACCCCCCTCTTGAGAATCTATTCCGACTAACACTATTCATTATGACAAAAAATTAAAATAGCCTACATAAAAAATTTATCTATCCTGATTCTAAATATGGAATAAAATTATCATTATTCTATATATATATGTTTATGAAATTAATTTTAATATAAATATATAGAACCCAATGAAAAATACTTGTTGGAAAAAAAATTAGCCTAAAAATAATATATACCGAAATATAATATAATAATGATCGATATGAAATTATTTTGATTATGTTTAGTAAAATAGATATTTATTACATTAAAATCCTATAATAAATATAATACGTAGGGCACTAGATCCGGATATCACATCCCTTTTTGATTTGTGGGTGTTAGAGGTTCTAGGAGGGGGTTTCCAAGGTGTTTATGAATAAAATATGGAGCTTTGGGGGATTTTACACTAGGGAGGGGTGAACTGCACCATATAGATGAAGGATGAAATGTAGGGGAGTCCTTCTATGGTGTACAAGGTTGGATGTAGTTGATTTGGAGAAAATTTAAAAAATGTATTGGTTATGGTCTGGAATTTAGTCTGCGATATATTATGGTCGAGCCTTATGTCGTGCAGCAGGCTAGGGCATAGGGAGGATGAATGTTGTGGTGTATAGAGGAGGATATTATGTTATGGGTTTTTATGGATAGTTTTGAATTTTTTGGTATATTCATCTTGCTGGTTGAGCTACGGAATAAACTCCCAATTGGCCAAGGGGGTTCTACAGTGTGGTGCTAATTGCTACGACATAGCCTCCAAATGAGCTTAAATAATATTTTTCTATAATATTATGATGTATAATTTACATAGGGTGATTAGTCATGGTATAATTAGATTAATCCATAGTTTCAATATTTGTAGACATTCATGTGGGAACATATCTCCATAATATAGGTAATTAATACAACCGAAATAAAAAAAAATTAATTAAATAAATGAATTTTTTTAGCTATCTCCAATAGCTTCACAACTACCCACTCAGTCATATACTATCACACTCCAGCATATCCCAGAAAGATCACAACATGAATTCACATTCCAAGATCCATACCTACAAGGAAATACTATGTCTAGGTACTAAAGAGAAGTATTAATAGGGTGTGAGATATACTCAGTACACCATCATAAATAGAGTATAATTCATATTATTTTTTTGACTATAAATTAAGTTGTGGTAATGTAATATAATAAGTAAGGCTAAAGTGATAAATAAATGAGGAAAATTATCGATAAGTTCCTCATGGATTCTAGGCAGACCAAAACTGCTTCGGCCTAAGATGGAATATCTATAATGACATGTCACTATATATATATATATATATTTGTGTGTCTATAAATATGTATGTATATATGTTCACCATATATTTATTAAATTATATATCCATATATGTAAATATATACTTAGTACTACCAAGGACATGATGCATAAATTAGGCATACTTGGACAGTACCAAAAGCCTTATAGAGTATAATGAGAGATGTTATTCCCAAGCATCCCAATACGGGACACCATGGTGAATGATAACAATAAAAAACACCATGAATGATTAAAATAGCAAAGAAAATAAATCCCATGTATCAATGTATGGGACTCCTTTCCCGAGTATTATAATAATTATTGGCAAGGTGAAATTTCTAGAACAACGAGAACCATAAATGAAAAAAGTTATATCCAAGGCCTTGGGATTTATCCATGACTTGATCAATTTATTTTTATTTAATACAAAAGTAATCCTAATAAGAAATCCATTATTAAATTCATTTATTGTTAATAAAAGGGTATTGTCCTTTAAAATTCCATTACAAAAATCAATTAACATTATTTATGCATCCCTCATTATTAGTTAAAACAATGCACCATATAGAGTTTATTTTATTATTAAAAGGAGGAAAGGTTATCAAACTATTCCAAAAAAAAACTATATTAATTCAAAAATCATTGTATCTTTTAATTGAAAAACATTCCACACATGATCTAGGGCCATGAGGTTTATCCAAAATATCCTAATTCATTACGGAATTAATAATTATTCAATATAATATAAAGAACACTTGCAAAGGAAACTTTAATTAAAAGTCAAGGATCGTACATAATAATATAACCAAGAACACAATAAAAGGTGGTATAGGTTGAATTCAATGACCTACAACCACGTATCGTGAGAAATAACATCAATGTTATATACTAAGAATTTAATTTAAGGCATTTTACTATTTAAGGGAATTGTGAAGGATGTAAGAAATTTGGAAGTACAATATATCTAATAAATGAGTGATAATATAAGGAAAAAACCATGTAACTCGTTCTTTTTATGATCTAATCATCCATTATAGAACTTTTATTTGAGTTGAAATGAGATAAACTAGATGAATTGACAGACGCCCTGAAAATAATACCAAAGAGATCACACAAAAATAGAATATAATTTGAAGAGATCAAATAAAAATGGACAGAAGGGAGTAATATATTGACCAAGAAGATTAAAATGAATCCATATATAATTAAATTAGGTAAATAATAGAGAAAACCCACCCATAGAAGAGTGAGGTAGAGGAGGAGAATGTGGGGAATTTGCTGAGAGAAATGGGGGTGAAAATGGGGTTGAACCATGTATGGAATGGAGGGGAAATGGTAATTCTGGCCATTTTAAATGAGATTTACCATTTGGTTACATGGTTTGGATAACCATGTGACAACTGTGTACCAGCCTTTCTATATTACTATCCATAGTGGCACCAACCTCACATGGCTATGGCATAATTAAGAAAATCAAGAGCATCCCATGTAGTTCACCTCAAAAACATTATGTAGACAATTTCCCTGGATGTGTAGAATATGAAGGATAGTTAAAAACCCTTATGAAACCCTCTTCACCCCTACACCATACTGCATAGTTTCCCTAATAGGGCCACATAGTTTTAATTTTCCCTTCACCACTAACTATTTTTCCAAAAAATGATTTTTCAAAACATGATGCCCCCAAAAATCATTAAAACTCACAACATTAATCATAGTCCTTAAAAATAGTTGAAAACATAACATTTAAATGTTAAACTATTATAATTTCAATATAAGGTTCAATTTAATATTATTTAGTCCACTCAATGAAATGTTCAAATTCTGTTTAAATTTTAACAATTAAAAAGATGTGATATTACGATGTCCCTATATTAGAACATCATTTTGCAATGTTTCCATGAAGAATAATGAACATCACATAAACACATTGGTTGAGGAGATTTTGACTAAAATGGATCCATTATTTTGTAAAATACAAACAATCCTTTAAACATTAATTTTTAATACATGGTATATTATCCATTAAAACTTGACACAATGATTGAATTAAAATTGGAAAAGTCAGAATAAAACTTACTCAAGCCCATAAAACATGAGACATGATCACATAATCAACTATTTTTTTAGTCTCTATATGGATCTTTCTATCATAGGATACTCCATTTAGTGGCCAAATTCTAGTTACAATATTTCAACCATAAGAAATATCTCTTTGAGCATTACATGGATGATTTAAAGAATCTTCTATAACATTTCTCAATTTTATCGAACAATCAATTTTCAATTAATATCATTTATAATAATAAATCCATGAAGATATTTGGATGAACTTTTCACTATGTCCCTTCATCCTGATGACATGCCAAATTAGTTCCCCACCAACAAAATTCCACCAGACAAAATAAAAGCAGGTTAATCCATTACTAATAGACTATTTTTGAAAAATAATTAACTATAATTGTTGATGCATCTGAAAACATTATCCCTCCACATTTGTTGTGAGGTACCTTGAGACTGCATTACACTTGTTTAGGGAAGCCCCCAACCAGCTTCCAATGATATATATAGCTAAACTAATACAATATTTCATTTGGACATAACAAAAACCTATGATCATAGTAGATCTAACACCCATGTATTTTCACCCAAAAAATTCATTAATTGAGCCCAAATGAATGTATGGGGTATCATAATAATCAAACTAAATAATTAAAAAGATATCATCCCTGATAGTTCATACACTAGAGTTTATTAGTGAGATATTGATTCATAGCCACATCATCAATATATCCACAACATAGATAGAGCCCAAAAACGGTATCTCACCTAATGATCGAGTAAAATAATCACTTGGGGCATATGAGATAATCGAATTCATTTAATTAGGGGAATTCATATATCACTTATAGAAACATTGCCTCTATAATTATCTACACTATTAGAGTGAAACCCAAAAATAGTCAATTTATCGATCCAACATGACATTTAAAAGCAGTATTTTTTTCTCGTTGTATAACTAATGGTCTCTTAGTGCACCTTGGATGATTTCAAGATACAAAACATGATCGTATCTGAATAAGTTGTAAAATAAATGAATATAAATTATTACTATAAAGACTCAAGAAACATCCAGCATATCAAATATAATGTTCCATATATGTTTTCCAACTATCTATAGACATCTAATTGTAAGATGAAACGTCAAACCACTTTGATCTGACTTATTTTAAAAGTTCTTCATTGTACCTACCTACACATCCTAATTAACTAACCATGAATCCCCCACTAACGAGACATTCCATGATTGTTTCAAAACCAACCACCATAGTCCATCCTCGACACATAGTGTCCTTAATGGTTGAATACCCGACCAACCAATTCATCACCATACTTCCAATAAAACATCTTTTCACTTAAAATGTGTTACATTCATGGGACAATTATGTACCTCGAGGTCAAAGCAAGCATCTAGACATGATCTCAACCGATAACAAGGTTTTATCTTGATTATCTTCTCAAGGACTAAAAAACCTGAACTACATTCAACATGAGCTTCTATAAGTAGATATGACCATTTTATAATGATCCTATATGATTAAGTTCCTTCTACCAATAAGGGAATGATATTCCACATTTAAAACAATGCTACCCAGCATAAGAGTGTACTAGTAAATTTTTACACACAATGGGGACTCATCGCATAACAAAAAAGTCAGCCTCTATTTGAACACAAGTTAGGTATGTGTCAAAAATTCATTTACAAAGAGCCAATACATAAATACATGAAAAAATTTACTTCCATGTGATATAGATTGGTGTTTATTTTAAATTCTCATGTGACTCCTTCCCAAGATGCACTATTGAATGTCCTTATCATTAGTCTAAGGACCCAAAACTAAAGTGATCAGTTTTATTACAATAATGGATCTAGGTTTAGAATAATCTATGACATTTGGAAGACTAAATTTCAAATAACACCTTGGTCACTCCTCTCTAGAGATGACCTAAAAATGTAGCACAACCGCTCTAGGATTTAACCATTTCCACCAAAACACTATTGTCTGGTGCACCATTTTACCAACATGGAAGGTACTACATGTATCGAAATGTATTTCACCATGGTTTCATCGGTTTAGTGGAATTCCCAATAATAATTTCCATATGACCATTAGCCTTATATGTAATAGTATGTGATGGCTCCTAAAAAATATTTATCATACATATGTATTGTCTGGAACGACTTTTAACACCGATGATGACCTCATATTTATCCATCACTAATAATGAAGAAGGCTCACATGACCAACTAAGTGGCTGACCATTCTCTAGGAATGTTTAACATACTGATATGAGAAATACATGGTGCTAACTTCTATTATAAAGATTTAATAAATAAATGACCACCCATCTATCTGGGGTTTTTGTTTCATTTAAAAGATTCTCAATATACAAAAATTATAGATCTCATCTAAAAAATAAATATGACATTTATCAATGATAATTTAGGTTAGAAGGTGATACCTAAATAGAAATAAACCTTATTTTAGAAAAGGTGAAGAATTTTAATCTTGAGTATTGATGATCATTTCATTATGACCTAACACCTATTATTGAGGTTAATCACAACCTAAAAAAGGTTGTAAAATCATATGAAAATGTTCATGTTCTAGTTATAAAGAAAAATAATTAATGCATTTAAACTAACCTTACATGTGGGTTAAGATATTAACAACACTAAATGGTTCTATTTATACCATTAAATCAATACTATTAATATCTTTAAACAATTTAAGGGATCATTTTAAGAACATTATGTACGTGTAATATTGAAAAAAATTCTTGGTACATTATTTGGAAATTTCACATGGCAATATTTTAAATTTATATCAAAATTAGTTTGAAGAAATTATTATTTAGTATAAATCATGTCCCCAATTATGAAATGTATCTTTTAAATTGCATCCAACCATTTAAAAAAATTTCATATGTTCACAAATTTTGTTGGGTCAATGGAAATTTTAGTTTTCATGCAATAGTGAAAAACTCCATTAACGTCATAATTGAATGTTTAATAAACCTAATCCTAAGAAAAAATATAATAAAATAAAATTTATAAATATTTTATAAGGAAGAGGAAAATAATTTATGATGTTTTCACTATAAATTTTTTTGTAACCTGTATTAGTGGCTGAGGATTCATTAAATAACGATTCCATTTAGCATAAGCTAACCATCATGGGTTAAGTACTAAAGCATATCAAAATAAATTGTGCTTATGAGGGTCTATTTAATACATTAATAGATTAGTTAAATAAAAACAAATTATGTTTAACTTATTAATATTCCAAAATACCCTTAGTTGGTTTCACTCAAAAGATAATTCCTCACCTAACCTACTTCTGTCCAGTTGTGCATTTTGGGATTTACTAATACTGGTCATCATGCCAAAGTTTTATAGGTTCTATCCTTCAAAATAAAAACCATTTTTTATAAATATTTTATGTTAACATATTACACGATTTAGTTATATTAATTAGCACTCCAAATTTATTAATTTAAATTATTTTAGAATTTAAAATAACAACTTATTTTTTTATAGAATTGTTTTCCAATTCATTTTAGAGCATAACAAGTTTATATGTAGTGGTTTACAATATGGAGTACACTATACAATTTATAAATCCACATAGACAATTTAAATTGTTATTCTGTCCCATTTAATCAAAACTATAACTGTTTCTTCCCATTCAACCAATGTTCCATGGCTCAAACATTTCATAATAATTAAATTATAGTTGTACCATAAATCTATATAGGAAAACACCATTTAGGTCGATGATTAAATATTAAAAACTAATTTTTTATCCTGATACAGAAATAATATTATCACATAATAAAAAACATATGAGAATACTATGTTTTAATGAATGGTGAATAATATTATGAGTCACAACAATCAAGTATCAATAATTCATGAATCTTAACCTACATAGGTTGGCATGTGCATGGAATAGTAATCTCTATGATCCAAAAATGATGCATTATCAAACATTATCTATTTTAATATAAGTCTATGAGGTAATTCACATAAATCCCTAAATTAATTTTCCACGTAAGTAAAATATGAACCCAATGAGAAATAATAACCAATTGTAAAAACAATAATATGAAAATTAATATCAACCCTTAAAAATTGATCTTCCACTTGTCTATGGGTTTGCCAGATCGAGAAAAAATCTATATATCAAGTGTTGAGACATTCATAGTCTCATATATACCAACCAAAAATAGTAAGTCAAAAGTAAATTAAGATCTAATTTCATTTATAACTCTCCCACCTAGGAGCCACATAAACAGTTCCTCGAGGTAATTGGCAACTGGGACTAAAACACATCTACCTGTGTACTAGTGGTTTTGGACTAGTAGTGATGGTATAAAGGTTTCACAATTGGGATGTTTTACTGTCAAGATTAGTAATAAATATACCAGATGAAATAATAAATAAATGAAGATTAAAATAGTAAAACCTAGAAATTAATAATAAACTGATAACCTGATAAAATCCAAATAAACATCCATATGAGAACATGCTATGACAATAATATAGATAGTAAATATAATAAGAAAAAATTACAAGAAAATATAAGGAAATAAATTGAGGACATCAGAATAATATATAATAGAATAAATTTCAGTATCTCAATCCTCTACTATCATACTCTATCCTAGCGTAGTACGATAACAACAAGTAATCATATAGCGTATTAGGATAACAACAAGTAAGCATAATCCAGGATCCAATCATGTGATTAAATAGTCTTTTTTGGGTTCTAAGTAGAAACCAAATAATTGTCTGAGATATATTCCATTGGACACCACCAATGACATCCACTACATAACCCATTTTATGACCATAATATAACTATGGTGAATTTATAATAATTAGGAATTGTACTAACATAATTAAATTTAACAAAGTCATCTTAGGATCCCCATGTACACCAGGTCGACCATACTTACATTAGCCTAGGCAAAAATTTCAAGGATTTTGTTTCATTATATATATATAATGATAAAAATGTATATATGTATAACAACTATATATATAGTAATATATATATAAGAATATATCGATATGTAGTGCAATCTTGGATACATTGAATAACCTAAGAATCATTTCATTGTCACCAGAATCTTATAGAGTATAACATGGATTTCTATGCTTGAGTATCACAATTAGGACCCCATGCATGAGGATTCATGTAACACCCCAAGCTTCTATGGTACACTTCTCTATGAATAATGTGATAGCGTGTGTTGTACGCAACACCGAGTTTTAACACAACATAACCAATCAAACTAGCCGTTATGAATAGTAATACCTAAATTTTGAAATTATCTATATATTTTATATTTCAAAATGTACTTCATTTTTGGATTTGGAATATCGAATTTAGCCTAAGGGGAAATTTTGGTACTTTTCAGATAACTTTAATATTTTGTTGAATAGTGAAAATTACTAAATTTTAATTAAAAACAACTTTTTAATCAAAATAATTAATAGTGATAAATTATGAATTTGAGTGGTTTTAAATTATATTCATAATATATTTTTACCATTCAATATAATTTTGTTCATTGGACATAATTATACAATTAAACCGAACATAAACAAGTGTCAATCTTTTGATAGTTATTATCTCTTAAAAACCCGCTTTTTGTTTTGACAGCGGGAATTAATTTTAAATTAATTTCTGCCACTTATATGTTTTGAATTTATATAAATGGATTCCATATTTGAAATCATGATGTTCAGATTGTGTAAATTGGTAACTTTTATTTTTAGACATTTTGAATAATTACTGCGGTAAATATTTTATTTACCATGGTTAAGGGTAAATCCGGTAAATAAGGGCTAAAATTAATATTATAATAATAATAAATTATCCTAAAACGTGTCCTAGACTTATTTTTCGATACATGTCCGACCATAGGCATCATTGGGTCGATTTTGGGACCCCATGGTGCCACTTGTAGGTGATAGGGACATTTTATTTTAATTAAGTTAAAATGAATACAAAAATAACACAACCATATATCTTTTAGAAAAACAATTTTTACATAGGGTTATATATGTTGGATTTTATATTATAAATATTAATTAGAAAGATAAAAATATTTCATACAAAATTATATTTTATTTATAATTTTTAGACATTAAATATTTTAATTTATTTGTGACACAATAATGATGAATTAATTACTATAATAGTAAAAAATTTAAATAATTGATATTATATATACCCAAATAAATATAATATGGAACTTTTAATGAATTAAAATAATTTTATAGGATAATATGATATATTAATATTTCTTTAATTGACTTTTTTCAAAGTAATAAATCTGTTATGAGTTTCACAAAAATCGTCTATTGAATAGTGTCAAAATTGACAAAAAAGAGTTCTTAAAACAAATATTATATTATTAATTGATATTAAATTCCTAAAAATATAAGGGTCGGCCAAGAGACTTATATTATGATAGGTTCATTATTAATGGACCACTTGGGGGTCGCTTGGATGTATATAGTAATTTTATTATCCATATTATAAAAAAATACAAAGAGACATTGTAAAAGTGAAACTAATTAACTTAGAGTAAATAATTAATGATAAGGTTAATATAATTACCCAAACCTGACTAAATTCTATTTGCTGAGTTGTTTTAGACCCATACCCACATTAACCTTTGAATAATCAACTTTGGAGCCATTTCAAACCGAATATAAATTTATTATAAATTAATATTTCTAGCTTTTCCAAAGGTGCCCCTCACCCCTCTTATAAGAGGGCACTCCTCCGTCTCATTTCATCACACCTTCAAAGCCTTTTGGTTCAGCCAAAATCTTCCCAAATACTCTCCCAACTTCCCTCACTAAATCCTAGAGGCCTTAGTTTGATCAGAAAGCCAACCTAAGGAGCCCTTTTGATCAAATGAAAAGGAAGAACCCAAAGAAGAGGTAATGATTTCACCACCCCTTTCCAAGTTCATTTCTTCTTCCACTTATTCTTCCTTTGTTTTTACCATTATAAAATAATAACTCCAGTATCATATATATACTGTGATGTTATTATAAATATGGTACAATGATATTCAGTATTATATCCATCCTTTGAATAACATGTCACCATATGTGCGTACGTACGACTTACCGTCTCCACGCTGTGGTGTAATTGTTATTCAATATAATATTATTTGGATGGGTATAATAATGATGTGTAACTCATGTAAATAATAAATATAACATGTTAATGATTCTGTATATATGATATACCATCAATTTATATATTATTTTAATAACAAAAGAATGATATTGTCGCTCGTACGTACGTACGGACTACCGTCTCCACGAACGTGATGAGATTCATTCTCCATTGTATCCATTTAAGTATAATTATCATTTGATGATTTAAAAAATTATGTTTAAGGACTTGATATCATTCTGAATATGGATAATATACAACCTATCCTTTACAAACATGTCTTACATAACAAAACATATAAAAGAAAACAAGTAAGTTAACACCCGAAACAACGATAATACTAAGATATTATTTTCAAATCAATATTAAAAGATCATATATGATATCATATTAATGTATATTATTCTTTTATAATTTAATAAAAATTATTTCACCACTATACAGGAGGATAACCTACCCTAACCAAGGAAAAGTACAAGGTAAGGGTTATTTCACAATCTCTTCATTATCTGAGGTTGTTTTTATGTAATAATATACTGGGATCTCTTTATCATCCACATCCATGTTTTCTTTAAAAAGTATTTCAAAACGTTTTTATTATTTACAAGAATATGGGTTAAAGTCATTTATACCCTTGTTTGACTTTTTATAAGAGGAATCTTTCCGTCGTTTTCAAAACAAGGTCCTTTTTAACCTTTTCAACGGAATTAAGGTAAGAATGTTTTTTTAACTTATACGGCGGGTGCGGTTATTTTCCGCAGTTATAAAATTTTCAAATCATTCCTTACAAGCTTATAAGAATATTTTCAAAGAAAATGTTTTATTTTATATGGCTCTTAAATGATTTAAAAAATAGAAAGAGATATTTCTCTAAAAAGAGTTTTGATTTCATCTATGTCAACATCCTTTGATGGATTTTACGCTTATTTGAAGTTGATTTATTATGATAAAAAACTTATATATTGTATTTAAGGTTTTGTGATATGTTTGACTGTGGATGTGCTATTTTTATACCATTCATATTTTATGGTGAAATTATTGAAATTTCGTATGCTAGTTTTAATACGAATGTTTATGTTATGTTTAAACCTTTTCATATGGGAATGAATTGGACTTAATATGTGACGGGTGGAGCCCGCTATAGCTCCTCGATGCATAGGTAGGTCTCACGAGACAAACTAGTGTCTTGGCACAAGGCCTTGGAAAAATCTTATTTGTAGTCTTGGCATGAGGCCTTGGCTATTTGGTTATGATAGTCTGGCATTATGCATTCCAACATTATGAAAGTGGTTATTGATATTGCATGTGATTATTCGATTAGTAGAATATCAATGTGAACAAGTAAATGGAATTATTTCATTTTACTTTTGACATACTATTTTGAAGTTCATGTTTAAAAGGATTTTGTTTTAGTAATGCATTGCCTTAAATGTTTATGCTTATTTTGAATGTTCTGCTATATTGTTATCCTTACTGGGAATTTGAGCTCACCCCTTTTCTATGTTTTATTTTTCCCAGGATGTGAAGAAGTAAGTTATGAATGACCTGCAGGGATATTATGAGGGGATAATAGTGTGGACTGTGGAGACATTATGTTGTTGTAGTAGTTTTACATTTTATGGTGTAATGTAAAACATATGATTATATCTAGTGTTTCCAAGGCTGCTAAACCAATCGGTCTTTCGAGATTTGATCCTTCTTGTGATCATGCCAATGTTATATAATAATGCACCGACTATGGGTAACTAGGGTTGGGGTGTTATAATTCAAATAAGGGACACCAAGCCTAAGCATCAATACAGTGAAACCCATTCTTGATTATCATAATAATGAATTATATACCTGAGTATCATAGTAAAAATGGTTCAAGTGAATTATCTATAATAATGGGAACCATACATGAAACAATATATATCACATGCCATGATGTTTATAAATTTTCATTTTCCATTTAATTATAAATAATATAGATGGAATTATAGTAATTATTTCACAGTTTAGTTCATTTATTAGTAAAAAAGTGCAATTTATACAATAATTACAGTACTCATATACATTAATATTATTTATCCATCCCTCTTGATTAGTTAAATTTGTGAACTATAATGGATGGTAGTAATTAAAAAATGGATTCATGGTTAGAAAACTATTTTATACATTTGAGTTAATTATACTTGCATGGTTTCTCTTAATACTCATTCATGACACATGTGATAACAGACCATGAGTATTATTCAAAACAAGTTTATTCATTGAGGAATTTATAGTCATGCCAATGCATTTGAACAACATACCCAATAATTAGTCATGTTTAGTAGACAATGATTAAATAAAATTTACCTTAAAAGGTGCTTTAGGATGTGTTTATAAGCTTATAACAATGTAATGATATTTGGAACATCCTGGTTATTCTCTTAGAATTTAAAATAAGAAATTTCACTATTTAAAGGAACATGCATGATGTATGGATTGTGACACAAAAAAATATCTTATAAATTTTTGATAATGTTTTTCAATGAAACAATAATAGCTACCTTGGGCTTTGGATGCTTCAATCATCATATTACCAGGCTTTGATTTGTATCGATATGATAGAAACAAGAATAATAGAAAATGAACCTAAATATTTGTAAAATGATATTTCACAACAATAGAATATTAGAGGGTGAGATAAACATTATAAGGAATAAATATGAGTTATAGTCTTATATAGAGGATTCCAACACATCTTAATTGTATGAAATCAATGAAATAATCGAGAGGAACCAACCCATGAAGAGACAGGAAGAGGAAGAGAATTTGGGTGATCTACTACATAAAATAGGGTGTCAAAATGGGTTACAAATCTATTATGTACTAGAGTTAAAAATGGTAATTTTTATACTTTTTATCGAGATTCATAGTTTTGATTCATGTTTGGTCCAACCATACAACAACCATGCACTGCAACCATCCAATGTATCACCCGCATTTCACGACTAGAGCATGGTTAAACAAACCACGTGAAATACATGAAATTCCCATCTATAAATGTATCCATAACATTAATAATGAAATTTGGAATATGGAAAATATTTAAAAAAATCATGTGCCACTCTCTACAACCCTTTATCAACTAACAAGATTTTCTTTTTATGGCCACATGGTTTCAATAAACCATGTTCCACTATCAGTTACTCCCAAAAATGAGTTTTTAAATCATCACACTCCCAAACCACAACCAAACACATGAAAAGAATCATGGGTCTTAGAAACAACATATAAATATCAATTTTATTTTATATAACTCACTTAATTTTAATTTAAGAGAAAAATAAAGGTTCATCCCATCCAATAAATAATGATTTTAAATTTCCCATGAAATTTAATAGGTTAAACACATAGGGAATTACAGGTCAATCCCTAGTTTCCCATGATCACTCCATATTGATATATAGTGTGTTTGAATATTTTCATTTTTAGTGGGTTTATACCACTTGGTCCATTTTTTCATCGCATTATTTTTTACATTCCCTTGATATTAGTCCTTATCACTATAATTGTGGTTTCATAAACATTTTGGTTATCTTCATGAAATGAATTTTCTAGGGGTTTATATTTTCATCAAGGGAGTGGAGATTAGATATTTGTTTTGGTGTTAAATTTCCATTTCAAATAAAAATATAATTTTAACTATGGGGATTCTTAACTTTTAATTTATTATCTTTTTATAAGGTTGCCATGGTTTATACCATTGAATAAAACTATAATTAACCTTAAAAATACTAAACTGGAGAGTGATATAATGTCAATATTTTATACAATGATAATAATTTTCCTCTTATGTTAAAATATATTATTCTATATAACTGACATGAATAAACATGATTGTTTTGTTATGGTTCAACATGTTATTCTTGGTGAGATTTCTAAATTATGTAAATCAAATTAATGTTTTTATTGGTTAAATAAATAAAACCATTTTTTGAATAATCTAATTTTTATTTTTATTTTATGATAATAATATATAGGCATGTATTCATTTATAATTTGATTTTTTATTCGATGTCATGATGGAATTGATAAAAAAATAAAGTTGGAGAGAATAATTATTAATTGAATACAAAGACATGTCAATTGTGAATTTTCATTCAAATGGTTTATTGAAACTAGTTTAATTATGGGGATCATTATTAAAAAATTTAATATGTTTTTATATTTTATTCCTTATTTTTTCCATAGTTTTAACCTATGATTAATGTATCAGTTAAATGTTGATGGAATATGAATGAGATGTTTGTTAAAAAAAATTCATAGGGTCATGAGTTGCATATTTATTAAGGAAGAATTCCTTGTGTTTGATATTGTGAGAGACCATAGGTATGTGAAGGACAAATTAGTTTTTTAGATCACAGATTTCCATATTCTGAATGGTTACTTTTGTGATTCATTCTGTTTTCTATAGATGTGAGCTTTTGATGGATGATGATATATTAGATGGGAGGCCTGGATGATGTGGTAGAAGATGACACATTTGACAAAAGGTTGTATCAATATATACATGTGGTTATTGGGGAAGGAACCAAATTTAATTGAATTGGTTTATTTTGGCCTTACCCATTGTGGAGATAAATATGGATTCTTTTGTCAATAATTTTTTTAAATGTTCAAATTGCCAAATTTCTTGTTTGTCTATTTTATTTTCTCCACTAAAAGAGGTAGTTGTATGTTCATGGTTGCTTCACATATCAGCGTATTATAATGTTTTCATTGGGTACATATAATTATGGATTATTAATAATGTTTTAAAAAATTAACTAATGGGTTCAGTTCAGGAAAGAATGAAAAAAAATCTTAATATTGAAACAAATTTGACTCAATAGGATATTTCTAGAGAGAATATTCATATATATATGGTAAATGTAATTTAATAATGATAATGTAAATTAATTTAAAATTAAATAATTCATGTGAAGTGAAATGTTAAAAGGAATTAAAAAATATAATTATTCTCTTAATATGATTATGTGCTTATAGGATATCCAGTTCTTAGCTGTAGTAACAAGGAGTTCAATAGACATTATCTAAAGTTGAATATATGACCAAGTTATTCCTATAGTGTGGTTGTGATCTATTTTATATCATTTATGTTTTGTGATTGAATATTATAAAGAAACCCATTTTTGTTAGGGAAACATACACCTAGTGGACTCTAGGACAGTGTATTCTTCATCATCTAAGTTTATATGAACATATCAATCACTAACCCTATCATCCTCATTCTATTATAGTGGTATTATTATGTTTTGGTGTGTACAATGGTTTTTTTCCATATATGTGTGTAGAGTACTATAATGAATTTTGGTTATTTCGAACACATGTATCTTTAGATATGACATACAATGGATTATTAAAGGTATAATGTGTACAAGTTGTAATTTTTTGAGGTACCTTACCCTGTGCATGGGATGTGATGACTTGATTTATAATACTATATGTATGATACACATCATATGTACAATGGTTTCACTCTAAAACTAATATTTTTACTCTATAATTATGTGATATGGGATGATGTGCTGATGTGATGCATGCGGTGCATATTGTAAAACAATTATTTTGGACTCCACAGGTTGAATTATTTTGGATGGAGATATCTCAAGACATTAAAGGTTGTGTAAGAGAGGGAAACCAATGGTGAAGTGGAAGTAGGGTACCCTTTTTTTTATTATATTATATGTTGTGTGTTTTGTGATACGTGGTGAGTGGAATAGATGGTGAGGATGTGACCATAATAAATATGTTCATGTGATGAGTTCTATTTTATGTTGTTCACTATGATTTAATATTATTTCATTAAATTTTGAATGAGAATATATGGGGAGGATCGTAATGAGTATACTGCTACACTAACCAAACATATATATAAACTTCATTTTAGGTCATCATGATATAGTTTGAGATAGGTATGGATATTACATACTCTTGGTTTTGGAGGTGTTGTTTTGGATTTGTGGTCACTGAGGAGTTACCTTTTTAGTACATGTAATTCCCTTTCAGTTGTGACATTCTGTATGAAAATACTTGTATGAACACGTGTTATATATATCTGAGAAGAAGTTTTATTGGTGTATATATATTTTCACTATTGCAGACATGTTTCTTTTATCGAGAAATTCCTCCCATTTTTATGTATGATATAACCATAATGTTAGTTGTTACTTCATGTCCTTCTAGTTGTGTGAATCCGTTTTCACCATCTCTCTCCCCTTATTGTCATCTTAGGAGGGGTACCCTTTTTAAGAAGTTTATGTAAAAAATTTATTCAATGGTTCAAGTTGAGGGATAATATGATGTTTTGAGTAAGTAATATGTGAGAATGAATGCAGTTGTAGTGAAAAAGTGTCATAAAAATTTTGTAAATTATGTAAACATGAGATAATAGACATGAAAAAAGTGTTTCAGGCACCCAGGGATCTGATACAAATAACATTATGTTTACTGAGTCTACTAAACAATGTGTTAATGGATGTGGGGTATTGGATGAATAATGGATCATGAATCATTATTCATTTCACCTATGTTTAGAATGGGATAGCCTTGTGATAGGTTAAACCCATAAAAAAGATAAAATTAGTAAACTATTTAATATTAATTATTGAAAATTCTTGGTTAATTAGTCTAACTGTTGGATCTTCTAGAGGTATGTCTCTTGGTTGAACTCCATGTCATTTCTACATAGAAAAATCTGTATGATGTTCATGTATATTTCATCTATGGAGAGGTCAATAAATATAAAACTTTATAGAGAAAACTCCAAGAGTTAATGCTCTAGAGTCCACAAAAGTATGAAGGCCCCGTTTCCATATCATTCATAAAGTACTTGTTGGATAAATTTGATTTATGTTTTATTTCAATCCATTTTAAAAATGATAAGTAGGTTTGATTTTAAATGATGATGTTGCATTGAGCGGTAAGGTGCCGGTGGATCATGTTCCTCTGAGATCGCAATGATGAAGTAGAATATTTTGACAATTTATGAGACCAGTTATGTATTGATTTTCTCTATTCCATATCATGGTAGTAGTATCCAGGATCTATTTTCCCTTCAATAGGGGAGTTTCTATTTGTGAGAGTTTTGAATTTGTTTTGTGATACTTCTTCCAAATTTTTCCAATCTATTTCATGATGAAGTTTCTAGAGAGAGTCATTTTTAAGAGGACATTCATCTAGAGTACTAGTTTTATGTCTCCTCATTAATTTTACAAACATATCTCAAGGTTCCCACTATATAAGAGGTATTTTATAAGGTGATGGCCTAAAATAGATCATCATGAGAGGGGATTAATGAAAATTCATCACTAATTAAATATGTGGTCTTGGTCTTATAGTTTTATGGAAGAAAATATTTCAGATTGTTGGGGGTGGGTCTCTACCCTCATCCTCGTATTTCTTCAGGAGGTGGTGGCAGATCTTAGAACTATTATAAGGGAAAAAAATTCGTTTTCTAATATATGATGACTTCATCATTTGAGTGAGTTCTCAAAAATATATTATTTGTTATCATGATCTATTGTTTTGTCTGCAGGTTCTTCTATTGAGGCAGTTAATGCCGATGGTGTAGGCGAAGGGTGTTCCTATTTTGGATCAATATAGAGGAGAATGGGAAGGAAGAGGATAACCCCGATATGATCTTATTCCACATATATCAAAGCACGACTATAGTGGTTATCATCATCATGGTCAATGAGGTCTTAGAGAAGGTCTTTTCTAGCTTAATGCTCTCGAGTTTTCTAACTTGGGAGATCCAAACATCATGCAAGACAACGTATTCTTATTTTCTACATCACTGTATGATTTTCATAATTCAAGATAAATGATCTCCATAAAATCATTCTCCCACAACCATTCTTTGCGACATGAGGTGTATATGATTCCAATTCCATTGGAATTTACTAGAATAGTTGGAGGGATAACTTATCTCTACAAATTATGCTGTTACAATGAGGTAGTTTTGGGGAAACAAATCTCTATGGAAGAATAAATAAGTTTACAGAGAAAATATTATGAAATTATCCTTAACATTGATTGAATGTATTTAGTTTAGTATATGGCTTGTTTCTACAGTAGGAAGGTTATGTTATAAGATGCTAATGGAGAGTTCAAAGTACTCAATTTTGGGTGAGATGGTCAGATTGGTTAGAGTCATCTTCCAGACTTATCTTCCAAGACGATTGATTTAATGGAAGAGTTCCTCAAAGTTTGATACAAAAGTGTTTTCCAAGGATTTGTAATAGTATCCTTACGTAATTGCAATGGTTTTTTATAATTACCCATTTGAAGAAAGAAAATTTCTGATACAGAGCTACAACTATGTTCGTCGATAATCTCTAAAACATATTGTATGATAGAACCTTATGAGTTCTGATGGCAGTGGGTACTACACGATGGTAAATTTTAGTTAGATTTTTTTTTCATCAGAGAGTTTCCGCTTAGGTTTCATCAATTATGTTTATGAAAAATTCTGATGACAATTTTTTTATTTGTGTCAATTATTTTAACTTGAGCATGGTGATAGTTATGAAACTATATCATCTTTTATGGATAAATAATTTATTCATTAAGCTAAAAAAGGTGATAATTTGGTCATAGAGTTTGATTTGTGGTTATGATATCATCATATGTGAGTGAAGGATGAGAATATTCTAGTGAATTCATTCTAGGAGTTTTATGGGAATTATGAGTTCATTGTGATTATAAATGGATTGACTAATTATATATCCTTGTTTAAGGGTATCCAAATCACAGTGTTAAAATATAATATATATAATTTCATAGTGTTTTTCATTGATTCCTTACTTATTTACTCTATATTTTAATAGTAGTTTACATAGAATCTCTTGTCCATTTGGGGAGTTATTAATCATCAGCGACCATTCTGGTTGGCGTTAGTTGTGTTTACCTAGATGTTGTTGTGACATTAACACATCTGTGAGATTGTTTTGGTCTTTATCAATCCTAATTGCTTGAGGTAAGTGTTATCCCCACATAACATGAAATTTAATTTATGAAGTTTGATGAAATTAATAAAGGATTATGATATCATGATTTCTCATACACCATGAAATGTAAATGTTATGGCTGATTCCCGGAGCATTAATAAACATGGTGTTTCCATGTTCTAATTTGATTATTTTATGAGGTTTATAAAATATATT
Source organism: Viscum album (assembly GCA_963277665.1). Taxonomy (NCBI): domain Eukaryota; kingdom Viridiplantae; phylum Streptophyta; class Magnoliopsida; order Santalales; family Viscaceae; genus Viscum; species Viscum album. The sequence continues at coordinate 272,501,257 of OY728141.1, forward strand.
TTAGTAAAAAAAATATATTACATAGAGTATTATAGTATCGGTTGAAATTTCCTAATTAAAATGTGATCAAATTTAGTGGAGTGGGTGGATGTGTCCTAATGAGGGTATTTGAGGGTGATGTTTTTGAAGGACTATGTTGTTTTATGGTATGCCTCTGATGGATTCTCTTATGATGAAAAACACTGAGTATTGTTCAAGGGGATTATCATTTCTATATAGATATGTTATATATGGTTTTATATATGTTCAATATCTCACATTTTTTGGTTCATCCAAAAGTGATGTAAATGTTCTAATATCTATGTGGTTAATTTTAATGGCCATGGTTAAAGCATGTAGTTATAGAGGTTGGGTTATGATGTTTTTTCATTCAGAATATGAAGTCTAAGCACCATTATCCAATTTATTTTATCCTCCTATTAGACGTTCCTTGGTGGAAGTGGGAGGATTTATAGATCGTCTTAATTATGTGTTTACCACAACAACATTGATTATTTTAACCAATATGGTTTATATTTGAACATTTTATGAAATGAACCCATTTTATTGAAATTAGAGATTTGAGATTAGTGAAGGTTTTTTGAGGAATTATCTAGAGGATGTTGTGATAATTCATGGATTTTCAAGGAAGATCATCTCTGATCATGATCCTTTTTATATCACAAGGTTTTAAAGAGGTCTCAAGCATTATTTTGTCTCATAGTTTTACCTTAAAACTGATATTCATCCATAGTGGTTTGGATATACTGAGCAGACTATCCTGACTCTAATGTTAATTATTTACTCTTTTCTTCTTGGATTTTAGTTTTTTATGGTTGAATCACCATCCCTTGGTTCATTTTTCATACAATAATAGTGTTCACTCCACCATTCGTATGGCAACCTCTGATGATTTTTACGATTAAACATTTCTATTCTACTTTATAAGGGAATGGGGTTTCAGATTCAATAATTCATGTTAAAAAGATGCTAATAAACATGGTAGAGTTAGATTAGGTAATTTAGGAAAGGTTGAATGTCATGAATTATAGTCAGAAGATGTATATTGATAAGAGGATGATACCTCCACAATTCGACATTATAGATCGTGTGTTGTTCATGGTGACATCTCATCATGGGAAGTGAAGGTTTTTATGTTGTAGTATGATTTATTCTTAGTGTTTTGGGACTTTCAAGGTGTTTTCAGATGTTTGAGACACAATTTAACAAATTTAACATCCCCTATAGATGAGACATATAAATTTTATTTTTCAAATTTCACCTCTCTATTATTATCATCATGATGGCTCTCACATTATTGATGTGGGAACGATATATGATGACATTGATGTGACATTTGAAGAGGGACCTTTAGAGATCCATGAATTCCAAGGGAAGATGTTTTGTGGGTGATCATTTTATTTATTTCATCTCTTATGGAGATACAGTGTCCTGGATGATAGTACAAAGGAATTGTATTCATTGATACACCCTCAGTACATTACTCTATTTGATATTTATATCTTCTCATGTTGTTTATTTCAATGTGTTTTTGTTTCTTTTCAAGGTTATGAGTTTGATTTATATTGATAACATGATCTATTGGTGGAATTCTGTTTTTTATTTTCATCTCTTTTAGATAGTGTTTTAGGATCTGGTTGCAGATGTTATGTGGATTTGTACTTATTTCCATAATGAGATGGTTGATATCCTATGATTTTGAGATCCTTGAGAGGAATTATACAATTTTTTTCTTTGAATAACTACTTTCATTCCTACTCTCTTGCGTTTTTTTCTAATATTGAGGTCAATAAGGTTTTCAGAGGTATCTAATGTTTGTGAACTGATCTTAAAATCCATCCCCCTAGTGAGTTATGTGTATTAGATATTCCTAGAGGGGGATTCTAAGGTGTCTAATAAGGAAATAAGGATATTTATGAGATTATATTATGTGGAAAATTTATTGAAGTATAAGGGTGGAAGATGACAGGTAGGTGAGAAAAGATTCTTTATAGAAGGTTAAATGAAAGAAATTAGGAGCTATGACTAAAAATGATATTTCTAAGGCATATGGTTTGGGTTACGGTTTATGTTGGTCGAGCCCTTTCAATATAAAATGATTTTATATAGGGTGGATGAATTCTAAAATGTATCTAGTTTGATGAAACCTAGAATCTTTTGATGTATACATCCAAATAGAGTGGTAGCTTCACTGTTGTTGTTAGGTTATGGCGTAACCTCTCTATTGGGAGAGGGTGTTCTACAACATGGTGCATAGGGTTGCACTGTAGCTCCCCAAATCCACTTCAATAAAATATTCTATTGATCTTCATATTTCTGTTTGATAGTGGGTGTTCCACCATTTACTATAGTCATTAAAATATAATATACCAATTGTTTAAAAGGATACAATGTTGTCTAAGGGGATACTCCATGGTCTAAAGATTTCATCAATGGTATGAATATACACAGAGACCCCCATACCCCACATTTCTCAAGAAATTTCCACTTCAACTCTTTGTTCCCTACGGTGGTTTTACAAGGTCAATAAATAAAATTTGAGAAGAATCAAAAATTGGATTCCCATGATCAAAAGAAAGTGATATATAGTGATTTATACCACATTATTGGGTTGGATTTCCATGTTTGTTATTGTTTTCCTCTCTTTATTCTTCCCATTCTATGGTGTTCGTTCACCATCACTCTAATATATCATTTTTTTTAATGTTTTAATGTCAAAATGTCTTCTGTGGATCAGAGTTTCCTTGCAGGAGAGGTGATCAGAGATCCTTGTTAGTGTTCCATTTCTTTTTATATTATCTTTATAGGTTTGAGGTATATGAGTCATCGATTATTATTTATTTACATATAATCACATGGTTATCGTGGTTTAGTCCTTTGGATAGAAATTCAATAATATTAATAAACATTAATATAGATTAATTAATTGTTATATTGATACTAACCACATATTGATTTTTTATACCTTTATTACTGCATTCCCCTTGTTTCTTTTGATAGTTTTATATCTGTCATATTCTTGTAATCGTGTTTATTAGTCAATAGATTATCAATTTGTTCTTCATTAAATTGGTAAATAACATAATGTTATTTAATTTTTTGGTTGGATAAGAAATTAAAGAAGAAATTTTATTCATCCTATATTTCATTCAATTATTTGATAATAAAAATAATGAAAGTATTCTTGTTTAATTGAATATTTTATTCAATGGGATGATGGAATTGATAAAGAAAATTATATAGAACATGTTTTTTATGAAATGAATAAAAATTCATTTTAAATTTATAATTTTTCTTCTCACAGTTTGTTGAATTTTTTTAATAATTGTTAGAAATTTAAAAAATTTAATATCATGTTATAAGTGATGCCTTAGGATTCCAATAGTTGGAACTAATGACTAAGGAATTAGTTAATTTAAGATAGAATTAGAACTACTTTTTCGTTTATGATAAATTATTGTGGTCGTGAGTGACATTGTTTATAAATGATAGATGCCTTATGTTTGTAGCTAAGAGAGATCATGTATATATGAAGGTTTAAGCCCTTTTTTCTGGGACTTGATGTCCCTATTGACTATTCATAGATGTGTGATTACTTATGTGTGCTCGGGATATGAGCCTTTTGATGTGACATGCGCCACAGATGGCTGATGAGATATAGGTGGGGCGGCACAAATTATGTGCTAGAAGTGGATGCATATAGCAAAATATTTCATCAATATATGGGAGAGTGTGTTGGGAAAGAAAATAGAGATGATAGAACAAGTTGATATTATGAATACTCCTTATTGTGATAAATCTAGGTTCTTGATGAAAATGAATCTTTTTAAAGGATGAATGGCTATATTGACTGTTTATATTTTTTACATTCTCCTCTATATGGGGAAGTTGGGTGTTATTGGTTTCAACTCTCGTTGGTATCATATAATTTTTTTTCCTAATGTACCAAGAGTTATTGATGATTAAAATACAAAAATAAAATTTTCAACCCATGGGATTTGTTGATGCTGTAATTAAAAGTGTAAAAAAATCTTGATAATATACTAAATAGGTTGGATTTTCATGTAGGGAATGGACTTACGTTTAATTGTAAATGAAATATTATTAGAATAATGTCTATTAATATATAATGAATTTATTAATGTTAATTAGAATTAATAAAATAAATACGTAATTTTTTGAATATATTTATAATATTATGTGCTTATAGGATTTCAATTTCATTAGAGTGGAAGATGGGAGTCTGAGATCTATTAATTAAATTTGAGCCTAATAATAGGTTATACCATAAATGTTGGTATGAGCTATATTATATCATGTATATTTTTTGATTTCATACACTATCCCACACATTTCGGTTTAGGAGAATCACTCCCAATAGACTTTGGGAGGGTAAGTTCCTGAATATCATTATTGTTGGGGATCGATGTATGACTACCCCCTATATCCATGTTCTCTTCTCATGGTTGTATCATGTACTACAATGAACAACAGTTAGATTCCCATATATGTGTGTAGATAGATAAAATAGATTCGGGTGATTTTACACACATGAATATCTAGATATTTGATATAATGTATTATTATAGGTATAATAGGTATATGATTTAGTTGTTTGAGGTACCTTATATGGTTTATGGGATGTGATGGATTAAGATAAAATACATGATGTATGGTAAATTTCATATGAGTTTAGGAGGATCCTAGAAACCATTTGGAATCTATATCAGGATGTGAAATGGGATGATTTGATGGTGTTATGCTTAGGTGAATATTTAGATACAATAACCTAGGTGTATATGGGATGAATTCTTTTCGAGAGAGATGTGTTTGGATGTGTGATGTTGGGGTAGAGAGGAAAACCCATGGGAAAGTAGTAGTGTGGTAAATTTTCAATTGATAATATAATATATACTCTATTTTTTGTGATACAAGGTCATAGATATCCATGATGAAGTTGGGAAATAAGTATTTCTATTTAGGTGACATGAGATATTCCTTTTTCTTCATTGGGCTTTAGTATTCTATATTTTTGTTTTTGATAAGAGGCTCTAGGGAGGATCTTACTGAGTGTAATTGTTATCTAACCCCATGTATATATGAAATAATTTTAAATAAATAAGATATTATTTGATATAGGGATGCATATTAATATCTCATTTCTTTTAGGAGTTATTTGACATTTTTGGTTTCTACAGAGTTACAATTTTTGTATATATTGTTCCTTTTCATTTGTATATTTATTTATAAAATTACATTTATATTACATTTTTATTATATATATGATATTAATTTCACTTTTGTATCCATATTTATTATTTATTATTCATGTTTCTCAAAGAGGTTAATAGCTGCTATTTTTAAATTTGATATTCCCTCAGTTCTAGTCCCTAACCCTGGGCCCAATAGAGATGGGAATTGAGCGTTATCCATCATCATTATCTAATTAACAACTATAGAGGGATTCTATTTAGGGAGTGGGATTCTTAACATAATGGGCCTATAAAATTATTTGACTTAAATAAATAAAGTGAAATTTATTAAAAAAAATAATTTTCAATATTAAAAAATATATATAACTATTTATATAAATATCAAAAATTCATGTTAAGCCCTTTATTAAATAATAGTTAAATAAATTGTGTTCATTTTTAAAATAAAATTTAAAAAAGAAGTTATATTAAATTATTATATCTACGAATAGAATTAAATAATGACCATTTTTATAGAAAATATATTTTTGTAGCATAAAATTTCAATATTGAAAATTTAATGTTTATTTATTATAAATTGTTCAATAAAGTTACAATGTTGAACAATTTATTATATATTATTCACTACATGGTAATTTATATTCATACATACGATCTGAAGGACTATGTTATAAAATAAATATGTAAATAATATTATTTCATGGTCTTATTGAGCTCAATGTTGTCTGTTATTTATACTATAGAATGTCATGTTCCATTTTAAATAAAATTATATTAAATAAAATATTATGGTATTACATTATCTCATCCTTACATAAATAGTGTTCTTCCAATTTTAATTATTTTTTTACAACTATATATATCACATTAAAAAAAATATAATATTGGTATTATAATAAAAATTAATGTAGCAGCCCAATTTTTTAAAATTTAACTTATTTATGTAATATATTTGATAACTTGTGGTATATGAAAAATCAATCTTAAACGAACCATGAAATACTTTTTTTAAATATGATAATTATGATCCCTTAATTGATTTGGAGTGTGTGAATAAAATTAATTTTATTATGAAATATATTTATAATGATTTTACAAAATATATGAATATTCAATCATGTATTGTTTATCATTTGGATGGAAATGCCGATATAATATTTTTACGGTAAAATATGAATTTTTCATTAATTTGTTTTATGTGAGAAATATATTTTAGAAAATGTAGATTATATCAATCATTAACAATAAATTATTAAAATATGTATAGTATATATTTAATATAATTAATCAAACTAATTCAATTATTATTATTGGACATGTAAACGGAATAAAGTCATTTTATTATTTAAAAATACATTTTCTTTAAAATAATTTTTATTGAATTTTTGGTGTAGAAGGTTTAATTAATTTATATACATTTTATTTTTATAAATGTATACAATTGTTTAAATCAACATGTAAAATATAACTTAGTATTATTTTTTTGGTATTTTTCTAAAAAGATTCATTTTGAGTGAATAGTAATAAATGATAATTTTTTAAAAACAAGCATATATCATCATTAAATAAAAAATATTAAAAATATAATTTTACATAGGATTGTCATTTAAAGAAGTAGAATATTTATTTCATTTAACATAATCTAATTGAATCTATAAGAGAAAATATTATAATTTATTAATGTATTTGTTCATTTTTATGGTTAATAGAACCATTTTCCAAAAACTATTTTTCATTGTGTTTTCTTCACTTATATTAAATGTAATTTTTCAAATTGTACAAATTAAATATAAAAATATTGATGAAATATTTAAAAAATTGATGATAATACTTATTAATGCGCCCAGTTTCATATTTGTTCATTATGAATAGTAACCATGGTCAAAATGTGTCGGCACGATAATGGGTAAATAAATTAATTTAAGGTAAAATATAGGGTGTAAGTTAACAAAATAATATATTAATTACATTTGGATGACTTTATTTCGATATGATTTTTCTAATCATTAAAATTTTATAGTTTTGGAGCCAATTTTCAATGATTAATACCTTCTACTAAATAATTTTTTTTTTTCAAAAATTATAATTGTGCCACTCCAGTCACTTATATTAATAGACCTTATCTCCACCATACCTATCAAATTTTGAGAAGTTAATTTTTTTATGTCCTATTAAACCCCTACATAAAATACGTGGCCATGTCCTAGAGGTTATTTTCTTCTCAAAATTTTAATCCTTTAATTCTTAATGTGTATTCCAATGGGATATTTTCCTGGAGATGGTATAAGTCCCAAAAAAATAATTTCAATTTTATTTCTCATTATACCAACTTAAAATATTCTTAAAAAATTTTGAAAAAATATTATTATTATATTTCATACGTATAAATTTTATTATGAATATTACACCGTCATTTTTCATCTTCTTCTGCATCTTATGGGAAATGGGAACATCGCACAATTTTATATGTCGACTACCACTTAAAAGAAGTGATGTGTTTCATTTTTTATCAAAAAATTTCTTGGATAGTTAAAATGATAGAAAAAATTCATATGAAAAATATTTATTACATAATTATTATTATTTGAATTTTATATATTACTTACCTTTTTTAATTTTCCCTATTTTTGGATGTGTGGAATAACACATACACAAGGTAATGTGCTTTGTTTTACTTAAATTCCTCAAATGTATGGTTATAATGATTCTTTTAATGTATATATATGTGAATAAATATTATTTTAATTACATTATTATAATTTATGAATATATTAAATTATTTATTTTTTAGCACTTTCTCCATTCAAAAATGATAACATCGTTATTGCATACTTGTGGATTACCACCACCATGAAGAGATGTGACATGTTTTTTCAATAAATACATAAATGGATGGGTTTAATTTCATATTTAATTAATATTTATAATAATTATATCATTAATAATATTATATAGATTGTGGGTAAATTTATTCTTTGACCATGGTCATTAAAATAAATCTGTTTTAATGTTTTATACTCATCATCACAAAATATATTACTTAATATTAAATGATAATGTAACTACATAATAGAGGGTCTTAAATGAAAATATGGGATAATAATAATATAAATAACATTAAAATGTTCTTATGAAATTATAAAATTAATGTCACTTTATTACGTACGATTTATAGAATGTCTGAAGCTTGAAAAGCCTTAATGTAACAGATTTCATGTTTTAATTTCCATTCATTGAGACTCAAGATATGTTCAACACTATATTTCTATTGTGTAGTGTATATAATTCCATATATATGAATTTAATTCTTCATTTAATATAATTCTAATGGAATGCATTTTATTTTTAAATTTATTTCATTAAATGATCATTTGATTTAAATGTTACTAAATTTCATATTCGATTTTCTTTAAAAAATTATTTTTAATGTTTTAAAATATTTATCTTCTATGTCTATGCTATTTTAAATTATCCATAAATGTTATTATTTATATTTCAATTTTTTCTAAAATACTTTTCTAAAATAATTTATTTCACTTTATAAAATTTGAAAAAATAATATTTTTAGAATTTTCAGTATAGTTTAATTTAGAATATTTATAAATGTAATAAAATAAAATTTTAACATATATGGTTTGACCACCTCTCCCACTCTCATATTCATTAATCAATATCATGATTCCATTATAGGTTTTCATGATTTTTTAACAAAATATACTTCCTCTAAATATTCATATAATTTATAGTCTAATGAAATTCTATAGAGTTTATAATAACATCTAATTTCTTTGAGATCACTGAATGAATTTTTCTTATGGAATTAAGTGAGAATTTCACGGGTTATTTGATGAAAAATTTAAATGAAATGAATTTTCTATCACTAATATGGTACTTTAAGATTATATGTGATCATGGGTGATAACAATATAAATTATTATGAAGGTTGAGTTTGATATAGCTATCGAATGGATTGGGTAATGAATAGTCTTTAAAGGTAAAAAATAAATGAGATGGCCAGGTAGGATACTCATACAAATTTATCTAGGATTCAGTTATTCTGAAATATGAAAAAATTACTGTAAAATGGTTATGAATATGATTATCCAAGTTAGATATATTATTCATTAAATTTGGGGTTTTTAAAAGAAATCATTGGATTTAATGGGTTAAGGAATTGTATAGAAATATTATTGGTGAAAGGATGTTTTTTCAAAGAACTATTATCATTATTTTCCATGTGTTTTAGTACGTGTATGATTTCAAATGGGTGTCAAGGGTTTTATTTGATTAAATATTTATCTTCACATGAGAATAATTTTTATATTGTAAATCAATGTTTTATTGCTAAAAAGGAAAATATTTTCAATGGTTTTTATATTTTTTACAAGAAAAATGGTGTTTCTTTAATTTTTAATCCTTTACAAACTATTGTTTTCACCTCCCACTTTTTCAAATGTTTTTCAAAGGGCCTAATGATGAGTAGTAATTGTACTCATTTCTATCTTAGAAAAATTGTAATTTTCCTTAAATAAAGTAATATTGTATTTAATAAAACATGGGTATGAAATTATGGCTTTATTAATGAGTAAAAAATATTTACTCTATGAAAATTTCTACTTATTATGTATTTATTACCCAATTATAAAAAACTATAATAAAAAAATATCCTTTAAATGTAAGAAGGTGAAACCCAATAATTAATTCACGTAAAAATGGGTTGAATACAAAACATGTCAATATTGTTGGTATCATAATAAAATTTTAAATTAATATATAGTTCAGGATGAATTGGATGAGGACATTTGAATGGTTATATAATATTTATTGTGTTACTAAGTTGAATTTTTATCAATAATCTAATGTCATAGTCATAATTTTGGAGCTTAATTGAGGAGATTTTATGATGAGTAATGAAATTTTGATATATATAATTGACGATTATGGTATATATACCCCTAAGTATTAATGTAAATGATATTTTATAATGAATTATTATATATTTTATAAACATATATAAAATTTAATTCATAACTTTCAACGTTTGTATGATCATTGATGTTTAGGAAATCATTAATTTTTGTGATAATGGTTTATGGCATTTTGGGAATATATTATTTATATTTTAAATAACAACTATATTAAAATGCGAGTTATATACTAATTGATTAAAATTATATTTTAATGTGTTCAGTATTGATATAAAACTATATTAATAAGGTAAATGGAAATATATTTTTCTTTGATGGTATTTTATTTGAGTAAAAAATATTGAATTATCTTTTGTAATTGTATATTTTTTTTATTATTCCTTATAGAAATTCATAATATTTATGGAAACTATTTTCTTATTTTGGATATTACACTATTATGGAATAAACATTTTTTGTATATAAATTTATGATTGATTTATGTTTTTAGATAAATGTGATGTTTTTCTTTGATGAATTTGTTACAAATACATTCTACTAATTTTATTTTTATTTTTTTCTATCATCTTTTGATGCTTTTTATGTTAAATAATTTGCAGAATGATTTATGTTAAACATTGGGGGGGTTTTATTGAGATTTTAGAGATTGATATATGATTCTTTATTCATATTAAATATTATATTACATTTTTCAATCAATTATGTTGTGGGTTAATTTATATATATATGTGGAATAGATTTTTATCGATTCATGGATTTTATGATTCATAAATTATTATTTATTGTGCTTTTGGCCAGAAACATTATTCTTGAATATTCATATTCTAGAATAAGAGATATGATTAAAGTGAAAATAGGTTAATGCACATAACAATGATATAATTATGCATATGAAATACCGTGAACAAAATTAATTATATATTAACATAATCTATATATTGATATTAAAATAATACTTAAACTATAGGAAATATATATTGAAATAAAATTGTTATGACTTTACCTTCATATCTTATTAATGTTTCGTCTCCATTATCCACTATTAATTTATGTTTTTTTGGTCATTAGGTTTCTCATGATCATGATTTTTATCATTTTATATTATTATTTAGATGTTATATTTCTCATCTATGTCCATATTTTCACTTACCTCTAATGTTATCCTTATCTAGGAAGTTGATTATGTGTTTTTATAGGTAGAATTTGTAAATAACCATCTCGGGTTATGTAGACATGCCACCATAAATAGTCCACTACATGGTAAGATAATGAAAGGAACCTCAAGTATGTTGTATAAATGTAGAAACACAAATTTACTACGTCAAATAATGGAATATAAATTTATGAAACCTAAAAAATCAATCCAAATAGGAAAAACAAGAATGAAAAAGCATACTAGACTAAAAAATCCTCTATGAGACCATCCATAACCACAAAGCTTTTCCATTATGAATATGAAGAATGAAATGTGAAATACAAAATCATTATAACACCCTTACCTTTACCAGATTCCTGAAAAACATAGTCTATAAGTGACCAAAGGGAAAACAAGTGTTTGAGAATATGGCATAGTTGGATACCACCAATGAATTTATAATAGTTATAGTATCAACATTTCACAAGGATGATATTTTAATGAAAGAAAAGTTGATAAATCATTTTCATAAATAAAAAAATTATTTAAATTGTCTATTTTTCCTATAATTTCATACCATAATCACTAAATCCATGAGTAGATGAAATGCAAAATAAATCACGAAGGAAGATGAAAAATTTATAGTGGAGACACCATTATTTTAGACTATTATAAAATAACTATGAAATAACCTATCATGTAATAAAACATGTTTAAATGATAAAGAACAAAATAGTGATCCATGACCTATAGTGATACATATAATATGTGAATGAAAATCCATAATAAATACATAATTTTTATCCGTCCAACATAACATCTAGTGTAATTACACACACAAAAGTGATGTTAAACAAACAGGGCATTACACACATAAATAGTTTCAAGTATATTCCAAACACACCCAAGGGTACACAAATTTCTATGTTTATCAAAATTCATCTCCCAACCAAAACACCCTTTAAATACTTTTATCTAATAATTGGTGTATGAGAAATCATTTTAAACTAAAATCCATTTAAAGATGTGAATCCTTTACAGGAAAACAAATAAAATTTGGAACCATGAATGTTAATTCAATAACATAATGAAATTGACAATAAGAGAAATATATCTAATAATTAGAGACAATTTTATAGATACTTCAACCAAAATAACGATAGAAACATAGAATCCTTTTACTACACATACCAGAGACCAATATAGTGGCCTTTGAGAGATAATGAATGAATAAAAACTGAAAAGGGTAGATAAAAAACAAAAACCATTCATAATATGAATAAAAATTTCATAAAATGCAGCTGTTGTGCCAACATATATAAATAATAAAAACAACGCTTACTAGGGATATGAATCACAACATTCACGGTAGTCCAACATGAAACAGAGTGATCCAGAAGGAGGGATATCCCCCAAAATTTCCAAAAATCACCTAAAATAATCGTACAGATTGAGTTGGGATGAATGTGCACTTAATAAGTAGAAAATTATGCATACATTATGTTTAATGTTGAAGAACCTGAAATATTAACATTTTGAACCCCTTTTAAATTGTGAATTACATGAATTTGAAGTTCACATAAAAGGAATAAGCATTGGTAAAATTAAATAATAATTGACCCCCTTTACAACATTTGATAATTTCACGACATTTAAATCTATATTTGTTAAATAAGATTCAAAAAATATTCCATGAAAAAGGTTCATGTTGGGTAACCAATTCATGATTTCAATATGTCTATTAGGAAGTGAATAATCCAATTTTCCGTACAATGAAAAAGAACTAAATTTCAATTCTCTTCAAACCGAAGGGGGAACCATGAAATCCATTTACGTATTTATACTTGGACTATAAAAGTACAAAAATCGTACAAACATGTATTCTTGTCATTTTTTGTAGAAAATTTTATCTGCCCCCGAGAATCCCATAATCCACCAAAAAAATGGAAAAACAAAACAAGAGAGAAATAACACTTTATAGACATTAATCCTCTATCACAATCTTCCCACCATTTGAACATTATATCCATATAATTTCATCAATATCCTAGACTAAACAAAAGAAAAGACCACCAATGTGTCATAGAAAACCCCACTCTAACATCTCATGGATATCCTAAATATACTTCTATACTAAAATTATGGAAGGATTCATTTATATACAAAATATTTTTCAAATAGATACATAATATGAACTAGTTACTCAACCAGAGTTATACTAGACTCAAGATCAACATCCTCTCATTCATTTGCATTGGATTTATCTATTTTATTAATCTTTATCTTGGAAATAAAAATGATTCCACGGATAGAATTCAATCTATATGGTAAGACTTATCAATATTCCACCATTCTGATTCCTCTAATGATTTCAAAGAGCACCGAAAACCACAGATCCAACATAAACTTCTTATCCAAATAAAATTGAAACAAATGTTTAGAAACTATGGAAAAAAACCCAATCACAAACCAGAAACTCTAGTATATGAAGATGATGGTTTGCCTAAGATTTATGATAACACAATGCCTACAAGAATCACTTTTGGATGAACTGAAACATCTCTATGTTTTCCCAAACCAGACTCAATCCAGCCATGGATTCTCTCTAAATTATTCCTAGTGCATGTTAGATCTACATGGACTCCCCTATAAAGCCTCAAAGGGTTCCAGTTTGGTTGAGTCCAGATAACTATTTTAATAGTAAAACTAAACTAAAGGAAGACAATTTTATCAGGAACCATATAAATCATGAACACAATCATAGATCATATCCTCAATAACCTGGATTACCTAATCCATTTGTACATCCATTTGAAGATGACATGTCGTAATTAATATCAACTTGTAACCCATCAACAGTTATAAAAATTTCCAAAACCTACAGACAAACCATGAAACCTAGTCATAAACAGCCATAGTGGGAACCCCATTTTGTCTCACAATCTCACAGACATCCAGTTCCCCAAGCAGCTCAACCTTCACAATCTCTATGTAATGGAATAGACACTCCAATTTTAGGAATCAACCAATATTCACACAAATTGTATCATTCTAACTCGGAGTCCATGGTGAACCAATAATGGAGTTTGCAGAAATATATTCTGATTTATATGCCCTAATGGGTATGGTCTGTAATAAACCAACTGGTCTTTGGTGTTCCACCCTAAATCTCTAAAAATTAATAAATCATGATACACAATATTTAATAGATCATCTCATCCCCAGACACAAATACTGATGTCTTAAATCCTCAAACATCAAGGTAGTACCTTGGTGAAATGACCAATAAAAACAGTTCCCATGATCCACTAACTCTTTCCCTTGATAAAAATTTATAATCATCTTATTTTGGAAACATGAAGCTCCAATGGGAGACTGATACTAGTCATCCAAGGTATCATCACAATAATGGTTTCCACTAAATCACTCACACTCGGAGTCAAAAACTACCTCAAAACAAACCTATTCATCAAAAAATGAGCATTGTTGTATAATACATAAAATTATTTTCCTACCAACTTCTTCCATTCCCATGATCATCTCATCTAAGAAACTCTGAAGACACAACTCTTCCAACGATTCCATCAAAGCTTGTTCTAGTAATTTTTTGTTATGTTTATTGGTGACCACATTTCCTTTTTCGAGAGTGTAAATAGTATCATATAAAATGTTCTGAGATACTCCACCCAAATTCTATGTCTCATGTTCAGTTCCTTTTTGATAAAAATATACCTCAGGATTAACTAATCAAAATATAGAGTAATCATATCCCCAAAGACATAATGACATAATGTTTGGATTGAATTCATAACCATTTCCAACTCTTTATCATTGGTAAGGTATATCTTCCCATGAAATAATAATTGGAAAAAAATATTGGATGCCTCATTTCTCAGCTATATCAAGAAATTACCAAACCCATACAAGGAAACTCACATAAAAAATCATTACCTGAACTTGGTTGGTGAATAATCAAAAGTAGAGTAGAATTCAGTCTCACCATTATTTACACAAAATATATATAACATTTGTATTTAAAATCATACATTATACCCCTATTGTTTAAAAATATAATCAAAGGTAAAATATTAGAGATGTCTAGACCAAACCAACTGTAATATCCTACCAACCCCAAGAATAATATTATATCAATAAAATTTTTGAGATGCTCTATTGGAAAAAACATCTAGTAAATTTTCACGATAGAGTGAAGCACCCATATTAGACATATCATACCCCAAATAATTTCATCTTCAATCTAAACATGTCATTTGGAATGAAAAAAATATTTATGAAGTTCTATTAATGTTACAGTAACTATATATAAATGTTCCATGTGCTCAAAATTTAATATATAGTTAATAAAAAATCTTCTACAAAAAAAATAATCCCAGAACAAATGAATGTTCAAGTTCATTAATGAAATAAACACCACATGAGCATTTGTGCGACCAAATGGAATAACCAAAAACTCAAAATTATCATACAATCTCCCAAAATATTCTTTAATTATATCTTATTCTTGGACTCTCAACTAGTGTAGCCCTAATTGAATGTCAATCATTGAAAACCAACTAGCCCCTATAAGCTTATCAAAGAGGGCATCAATCCTTAGAAAAGGATATTTATTCTTTATGGTAACCTGATTCATCATTCAATAAAAATTACAATGTCAATATTTATTGTACACCTTCTTAGATAAGATGACCGGTGAGTCCCATGGTGAGAGGCATTAAAAAACAAATCCCATAGCCTCATTATTTTCAATATGGAACTTATGTTTTACCATGTCTGTAGACATAATATTATAAGATGATTTATAAATGGTAATTGTACTTGGAAGAAGGTATATCGTACAATATAACTCTATATATATTTGTATAACAATAAAATACTCTAGAAAGATTATAGGGTACACACACACACCATCGCAGGAACATGATTTCTCAAACAACGCTCAATGACATCCATGAGAATTTATAATATATAATAATATATCACCCAAGAATAATGAATTGTATACCTCACTATCCTTGACATGGAATCGTTCTTACTAAGAAAAACATGAGTGATTCCATCCATATAAACATCTCAATGGTGATAACAGTAAATATAGGCCACAACACTGATCATATAACAAATTTCAAAAACTAGGTCATTGATATCGAGATCAATCACCAATAATTCACACTCCATCTCATCAAATTATATCATCAAATTACATGATAGAAACTTGAAACCATTTTTATTCCTCATTTCTAATAGAATGGAATGAGCCATCATGAATGAAATTAGATTGGAAAATAATCCCAAAAATGACATCAATTTTTGATGATATAAAATAATTACTAGCACCAATATCAAAAAAAACTATTACCATTAAAAATGATATAAAAATTGTACCTCTAACTCTAATCAGTGATGCATAAAATTCTTATAATGAATACCATACTAGAGAAATATATCCATTTCAATTTATTACGTAAAATTTCTCATTTACATGAACATCACCTTTATAATGAGGAATATACCCACCACTCTTGGAAGAATCATTAAAATTTATAGAACCCTTTGTGAGAGATGATCAAACCCTGCTGCTATGAGAAATTATTTCACAAAAATACCTATGACACTCAGAGTCCTTATAGACCTTTTTTGGAATAAATTAAAATTTAATTTATGTCATGAAATAAACTAAGTGAAAAATTTCTTTCACAATACATGGACTTGGAATAAATTACACCAGAATCAAACTTGACAAACATTATACGCAATAATGACTTGGTATACGTTACACCCAACACCAATGTTTCTGTAAAAAATAATTTTATATTTATAATTATTTAATTTAGATAATTATATCCTAGTCATTAAACATGGTAATATGAAAAGTAATAATTAATTTTCAAGTATTTTCATAATTATTTTATATAAATAAGTAAAATTTATAATGAAATATATAATTTTTGGTAATGTCCCTATGTGTTCAAAAATATTAATTTCTCATACAAACAAATTTGGAAGTCCTTGTATGAAAAACAATGAAATCTAGTTTATACACATATATAAATTTAATTTGGTAAAATAAACATCATTTTTGAGTTAATAATTTCTCAATTATCTTAGTATAACTTTTTGAGTTTTTTCTAAGAAACATCAATTTTTGGATGAATAGGGAAAAATATCAATTTTTTATTCAAAATTGAATTGTCTTCTAATTTATTTATAAGAATAAATATGTTTTAATTTATTTTAAAAGTTTAATTATATTGTGTTTTTATAAACTAATACAATTTATGTAATTTTAAACATTTCCACATTTAAATTGGATACAAATTTTTTTCAATCCTTTGATTTTTTTACATTAAATACTCATAGTGTCTATACAACTGTAAGATTGATATTTAATTTATTTTTTAATCGTAGGTAATTAGAATTTAGAAAATTTTATTATATATTTTTAATTCACATAATTTATAATGTATTATAATTTAAATTTTTTTTCATCCAAAAGTATTAGTGAAAGAAATTAAAATTAATTACATTGATTGAGGTTAAATTAAACTTAACAAGGGTCAAAACCATAGCCTTAAGGCCCAAAACGACCTATAAACATGTAAAAAATACATTGTATAGACATAGTTATACCCAATACTCCATTTTATAGACTTTATATCATTATTGGATCCACTTTCAACATTACAATGTGTGTGGAATTCTCTCACAAATATTTACAAGAGTACTACTCCTTCTTCCCTATAAAATTCTACCACATCTCCCTCTTCTTAAAACATCTAAAACCACTTATGATATGACACTATGGACCCAATTAAATTCCCTAAATACATATCTTACAACATGGAGCCTCTCTTTGGGTATAAATACATTCATAGATTTCATTTTGAATAAATCAAAAGGAGTTACCCAATTTAGAGGTAACACCTTCTCTCATGATCCATTCATTTATTTTCCTTCTCCACCACCCACACTCTCTGTATTCCATGATTGTATAAAAAATATTAACCTAAATATAATAATATGTTTTATTCTATGGTTTCATCCTAAAATTAAACAAACATCTATCTAATAGAGGACATATATATTGTTTATGTGTACGGTGAACTACCAGCTCACTGAACGAAGATTGTCCATTTTTCTTTTACCACCTATCTTAGTGGATATTATAATGGAAACTATATTTATAAATTTTATATATTATTTTTATTTTGTATTTAAACTTCAATATTCATTTTACAACACATATCATTTATATGTACAATTTAGTGTAAATACGATAATTTTGTTTCAGGAAGTGTGGACAATAGCCCCATCAAAGTGATGTCATTCATTCAGAAACTACATGGAATATATTAAAGATGTGTTTAGGGAACTTATATGATATATATAACATAATAATTATAATTTATTAGTGATATATATACATATATATACATTAAATTATTTTACGTTCTATTGATATGATAATAAAAATGGAAACAACTTTCATGCGTATACAATGATTAGCTTCCCCATGAACAGTGTATTGCATTTCTCAATTATATATTTCATTTATTATTATAAAAAAAATATAATGAATATAAATTATATTTATATCCTGTTTTACATTCTCAAATCATAAAATATGTATTAGGACCAATGATATAAAAAATTTAGGCACATGTGAATAACAATGTTAATATTAGCCGAAGTAAAACATGACATATGATTGTTAAGAAGAAGGTGATATAAGGTCATGATCAAACCATATATGCTAATAGATATAATACTGTGTTATTTTAAATTATTTATAATAAATTCATATTTATTTCATAGGTTGTTTGAATGAGTACAATGAGAGTCAAGATACAAGTTAGAGGAATTTCATCTCACATTTTGTTTCTGTGAGGTACATACTTTAATCACCAACAATTCCTTTTGTGTGGTGTGTATACTACCCATGTATATATTAAATTATTATTATAATTATATTTATGGGTATTTACATATCCATTCTATGATTTTATTTCATGGGTTTTAGGCTTCATGAGTTACAAAATCGGTAAGACAGTTTTGTCTCAATTATCAAACTTTGAGAAACATGTTTTATTATGAACCTATATTATATTTCAAGGATTATATAAATAAATTTGAAAAGTGATATTGTAAATCTTTTTATTTTAAATATATTTTAAGAATCATTCAATTTAATTTTATTACAAGGATAATATGATCAAAATCAACCAAGTGGTAATAGTTTATTTAAATATCTCATCGATTTTTAGGATTGCTTACATTTATGCTTACATTGATGAAATATTTTAATCCACCTATCAAGAACATAAATTTGTTTTATTATACTATAGTTATTCACGATATCCTCATTTATTATTACCATTTTACAACTCTTTGTTACTTAAGTTATTGTTTTATGTAAAATATAATTGTCTCTCTCTTCGGTCCAAAATCTATTATATCCAAAACCCATGTTTTAAATAATGATTTCAAAAATGTTTTTAAAAGTTATTTTAATCACATTATAAAAGAAAAAGTATTTTAAAAATGTATAAATTATTTTTCAATTATTCCATTATATGTTTTCATAGCAATTTACAATAATTATTTTCCAGGTTTTTTTATTTTATAAAAGTAATTTTCAAATAAGTAATTATAATATCCCCAAATTTTTTTAAAAGATGTTTCAAAATTGTTTTACATTTTATACAACATTCATTGGTGTTGATAAAAAATATATAGGTAAATTATTCAATTTTTTCGTTCATATTATTTCTCTGAATGGATTTTCCTTGGATTACATATTATTGTTGAAACCAATTTCTATTTCACGCATAATATGCATTTGAAGCCCGCTTATTTTCACATATTATGTTTATGAAGAAATTATTATGAATCCTATATTTTTTAATTGGATATTATATGATTGCATGTTTATAATACCTATCTAATTTCATGGGTTATGATAAGATTATTTATAATCTTACGAAAAATATATATATGATTGCATTATGGGATGGGTGACACCTATATCTCCCTCCAATGAATTGGGTAATAATTCATATCTAATGAGATAGACATGAATTCAATGAGAAATGAACTCAGTTTAGTATTACATGATTAAAATGGGAAATGGATTTTTTTTTCAATATATGGATGGGACGAGGGGTGAAATCTATTCAGTTATACTGATCTAGAATGGGGGTGATCTTGGTTCAGTGAAGGAATATTTCCATTAAGTTGGTCTCAATAGTAATTCCTTGGAACCTATGGAAATCATAATTTATGCTCATGTGTCTACCAAAATTTCATGTTCTATTCCTTTGTTATTGATTCATTACTTATTTTATATATTTATTTATGTTTCATGTGTTATGAACTACAATTCTTTGTTAAATTATTCAGGTGTATGATATTTGTTATAAAGGGTATGAACTTCTATTTTCATGACCATGTCCTGATAACATTATTGTAGGGATTGTTATTATATATCTCTCGTTTTTACCCTCATTGAGCATATGATATCACATATTTTTATGTTCCCTTTACCACATGTTATAGTGATATGTATAATGTTTGATATGTCTACTTAGGTTTATAGTTTTAATGAACCTAGTGGGAGATGGTGTAGCACATATATTTACCAGTGTTTATGTTTCTATGATTCCAAAGGCACTAGACTAGTTATATATTTGGGTTTTTATAATATTTTATGTATTTTGTAAATGTTATTTAATGATAATTTATGTAAATTGGGGACTTTTATAGTTGGTATCAGCGAAAAGTTTTAGTTATCCTTTGAAACTAGTTTGAGAATACCTAAGTGAGAACTCTAAGGACATGTCTATGGATAAGTCCAAGGATAATGAAAATTATAAGGAAATGTCCTAGAATTTTGGTAAAGGATATAATGAGTGGGTTCCTAGAAATAAATCCATGTCCTGATACTACAAGTGGATGTGGATATCACACAAATGTACCTAGATATATCAACTCCAAAAATATTCTCTATTCCTGATATTGGGTAACCTCGCAAATGAAAATGAGCATTGATTAACACCTGTTATGACAATCTTGGGTGACATGATTTGGGAATTCAAAAAATCTTCATGAGACATAATGGAATATTTAAATATATTTTGGATATAAATAACAAAGGATAACACTAAGGTGTCATTTATTAAGGAATATTTCATCATTTAGACATCAAATAAGTGACATTTCCTGATTTTGGGGTTCTTCAATTTGATAATTGTTTCCTCCTCTGAAGTTTTTGTATTAGTAAATGGATGGATCCCAAAAGAACAACATTAATAGTGAATATAATGGACAATGAGATGATTTTCCTCCTAAACAACCAAATGATATGGGTATAGGAATTAAAAATCTCATCGCTATGTTCACATAGATTTTTCGAGAAATAAATCATGGTGGAATTACAAATGAGAAAATGAGGGAACAAAATTAAACTTATTAATTTATGAGGCACATTCCACCTTCATTCATAGGGTCTTATGATACTCTTGCTTTGGAGGAATGGGTCAATACTTCAAAAAAATTCTCCATTTTTTAGTGTTAGAAACATGAAAATTTTATTCTGTATTTTATTTGGTAGAAGTCTAATAAGATCAATGGTGTACTATAATCAAGAATAAAAGGTAGAAATATCAGATTGAAACCATATATTGGGGAGATTTTAGGAATTTTTTATTAATAAATAAATTCCTTAGATTTTTTGTACATTGATAGAGAAAGAGTTCCCTAAGATGATAAAAATGGATGAGGAATCTATTGGTACCTACAGGGATAATTTCACCTGACAAGAGAGGTATGCTTTTGGAATTATCATCCAAAATGAATGTAAAGATGGTAGGTTATTCATTGGTTTAAATCCATGTCTCTCAGGTGATTTTCCATAATATAATTTAGTAGACATGAATTTATTTGGTGTTCTTAAATAACGGTTGAAATGGAGGTTGGAGTCATGTATCAATCTCATGGTTTTTATAAGAAGAGGAATATTGAGTTCAAAGTAAAATTTAATAACCATGGATGAGAGAAGATTATTTTTCTTTTTTTTAATAGATATGGGAATAATACTAGAGTAATTTCTATTGAGGTTTATATTACATGATTTTTGTCTGTAAAGAAGGTCATTGTGTAATTGATTGTTGATATCATGGGAAGAAGTTAGATAAAAATTCTAATGGAGTGAAAGATACACATAATGAACCTCCTATGATTTAGTGGTACAATTTTAAGAAGAATTCACATTATACTAATCACTATACAAACATATTGGAACATGATGATTAATGACATCAAAAACCTCTTATCCTGAGGGATAAGAAAAAAACTCATGTAATCACTATTTTGGATGAGGGGTGCAATAACGACGTGATGAAAGGTACACTTATCATCAACTATGAAACTGGTAAGTTCATATTTTATTATGGATAAAACCACTATTTCAAAAATAAATGTTTTTTTAGAATGTAAATATTCCACCAAAACAATTAGATGTTCAATTAGTAGTGAAACCCCCTAGTGGTTTTATGATTTCATGTCATGTTTTTTATTCCTCATCAGTTAAAGTTGGTGGGAATGGTAATTCCAAAAATATTTTCATTCTTCCTTTGGATTAATTTGATGTCATCATATGCATGGATTTAGATTCTCTAAAAAAATCCAACATTAGTTTTCAATGAATGGAAGTTATGTTCAATATTTCATACCCCCTATGATCAACCATTAATGTAATTATATTTATGAAATTCATATATATATTACATCAACTATTTGCCTCTTAATTCATATTAAAATGGGATTTTATCTCAAATTCTTATGGATAAAATTGAAATTGATGATATACCTTTTGTTCAGGATTTTTTGGATGTATTTCTTGAAGAGTTACCTAGAATTCCCCCAAAATGGGGTGTTGAGTTCTCAATAGAACTCATATCAAGTTCCGCACCAATTTCAACGACTCCATGTAGAATTTCTCTAATTGAGTGCTACAAATTGAAGAGGTGGCTCCAAAAAAACGTTGTTAAGGGATTCATTTTTCCACGTTTGACATATTGGGGTGCACTAGTTCCTCTTGTGAAAAATAAATATGGATCAATGAGAATTTACAATGATTATTGGGAGTCGAAAAAGGTCTCAATCAAAAGACATTACCATCTTCCAGTATTATTGGATTATATGATCAACTGCACAGAGCTCAATACTTTTCAATGATTTTCCTTTATTATGGATATCATCAATTGAGGGTCAAAAAATAAAATACACCCATGATGACATTCTGTATAGGGTATAAATACTATGAATATATAGTGATGCCTTTTGGTATTACTAATTCATCTTCCATATTCATTGATTTAATGAATATAATCTTTATAGATTACCTCAATCTATTAGTGGATGTCATTATAGTTGATATGGTGATCAACTCAAAGAGAATGGAAGAGCATGAAGATCACCTTATAATATTACTAATGAACATAAAGAACGAGAATCTATATGAAAAATTTACCAACTGTTAACTTTGAATGAAAAAGGATTCATTTATGGGTAACATACTATTAATATATGGTATAATAAAAGATCCATCAAGGAAGAATCCTACTTAATGTCGACTTAGACTAATAACCATGACCGATATCCATATCTTTATTGATTTAGCTTGCAATTATCAATGATTTGTGAAAAAATGATCATGAATATCTAATACACTAACCAAAATAACATACAAGGGTGTCATGTTACTCTGTTCATATGAATGTGAAGAAAATTTTAGGGAACTGAATTGACGGTCAGTCAGTAAACCTATGCTTAAATTACCCAATAGTGGAGAAGGGTTTGTAATCCATATAGACAAATCCAAGAATGGTTTGGAATGTATTATTATGTATAATATCATGGTTATCACATATTCTACATGAAAATTAAATAATCATGAGAAAGGTTACTGAAAACATGATTTTGAGTTAGAAGTTGTAATTTTATCACTGAATATATGAAGGGATTATCATTTTTGGAGAAAAGTGTGATATATATTCATATAAAAATGTTTCAAATATATATTCAAAAAGAAGGTGTTGAATATTCACTAGATAATATGGTTAAAATAAAATAAGGACTCTGACTGCTCAATACATTACCACCCAGGGTATGGGAAAATGGTGGATAATGATTCGAGTTGGAAGGATTAAGCTAGATTATCCGTGATGAGAATAAAAAAAGATATGATATTTCTGGATTTGCAATGAAAGGATGTAGAAATACTAATGAAAGGGGGAAAATATTATAATAATCAGATGAATGTTCCCCCATCTATCCTTGTATCAATTAATGAGGTAGAGAAAGCAGATGAATTGATGAAAAAGAATCTTAGAAATGTTTCTATACTTAACTGTGATCAAGATGAAATGATGTGGTTCAAGAACTATGTATGTGTTTCATCCATACCAAATTTGAATAATGATCTATTGGAGGAATC
The DNA here is from genome assembly GCA_963277665.1 of Viscum album. NCBI lineage: Eukaryota > Viridiplantae > Streptophyta > Magnoliopsida > Santalales > Viscaceae > Viscum > Viscum album. The sequence continues at coordinate 272,526,046 of OY728141.1, forward strand.
TCAAAGATCATTATTATATATTCATTATGGATGTACAAAGATGTATAGTGACTTGTAATAATATATATTTTGGGATTAAATGAATCGGTATATCACAGATATTGTATCTCGATGGTTGGTAAGCCTACAATTTAAAGATAAAAGACAATAGTCTAAAGTGATATTGCATCCATAAGCTATACCATAATGGAAATTGGAGAAATCACTATGTATTTTTATTGTTACAATATCCATAATATATTATGGTCTCAATGATATATGGGTGGTAGTCGATCTCCATACTAATTCAACACAATTCATCGCTATCACAAAATACTTCTCTCTAGATCATCTTTTTAGGATATACATTAAGGAAGTGGTAAGGTTTCATGGAGTACCACATTCTATTTTATTAAAGAATGATATAAAGTTTACCATGTTGGTATGTTGAGGTCTTCAATAAGCACATGATAATGAATTGAGTTTAATTTCTACTTGTCATCCTCAGATAGATGGTTAGTCTGAAAGAACAATTCAAACCCTCAAGGATATGTTGATATCATTTTCTCTTGATTTAAAAGGTTGTTGGGATCAAGAGCATCCTCTAGATGAATTTTTATATAACAATATATTTTAATCAATAATTTAAAAAGAAACTTAATAATCCCTCTTTGGAAAAAAAATGTAGAGCTCCAACAGGATGGGATGTAGTTAGAGAATTAAATCCATTAGGACCTAATATCGATGAAGAAATGGTCTAGACTATTATAAAAATATAGTAGTACATCAAGGAAAGTTAGTGTCTGTAGGAAATTTATGCTGATAAACTCCAACCTGATCTACAATTCGATGTTTGTTAAAATGTATTTATAGGAATCTCACACTAGAAGAAATTTATAAGATTTGGGAATAAAGGGAAACTATTATCTTGGAATATTGTTCCCATTGGAATTATTAATCATATCAAGATGATAGACTATCTATTGAGACATCCTAGAAATATTTATCAATTCTATGATGTGTGCCATGTATCTCTCAAATGTAAGTAAATATCTAACCCTTCACATGTATTGAACTCATATATCATACTGCTAGAGTAGAATCTGTCATACAAAGAACAAACTGTTGAAATTTTGGACTGATTAGAGAATGTTCAATGAAAAAATACCACTCACCTAGTCAATGTTTTGTGAAAAATAATCTATTACTAAATGATATATCAAAAATTTTGGATATTATCAAGTAGAATTATCATCATATATTTTTAACTATGTGATGAATTTTAAGGGAGAAATTCATTTTAAGGGGGGTATAATATAACACCCTGACTTTTTATGGACCTTTTTTTCAAATTAATTAAATTTTTATTTATTCCTTGAAATTTAATAAGTAAAACATTCATTTCACCCGACAAAATCATGGATAATTTTATAAGGAAAATTAACACGTCATATGTTACACATAACTCTGATTTGGCGTACATTACAAGCAACACCAATGTTTCTATGATACCCAATTTTATTGTTCTAATTATTTAAATTAGATAATTATAAACTAGACATAAAAATTGTAATATTAATATAAATAAATAATTTTCGAATATTATTTATAATGGATTTATATAAATAAAACAAATTCATAATGAATGATATAATTTTATGGTAAAGTCCTTATATGTTTAAAAATATTATTTTTTAAAAAACTACTCTTCGTGTCATTCCGTTAAAAACCAAAAAAATAATTTTAAACACATTTAGAAATTTAATATGATACAATAAACTCATTTTATAATATAAAATGTTAAAATTAACTTAGGGTGTATTTTTGTGATTTTTCTAAGGAGCTACATTGTTTGATTAATATTGAAAATTCCATATATTATTTAAAAACTACATTTTCGTCTAATTTATTTATATTCAGGAATTTTATTTAAATTGGGTTTAAATTTTTTATTAGATTATTTTTTTAACAATTTATCTAATTTAAGTAACTGGAATAAAATCACAATGAAATTGGATAAAAAAACATAAAAAAGTTTTGAATGTTTTTGCTTTAAAAAACTACATTGTTGACCAGACTGTGGGACTACTTTTATATTAATATATTCCAAATATGTAATTACAATTTGGAAAAATTGATTCCGTATTTGGAATAATAATAATTCTAATTTATAATGTTGTCAATATAGTCTTTGAAAAATCTATTAGCAAAAGTGATTAAAATTAATTACATCGATTATGGTTAAATTAAGCTTAATAATGGAATAACCAAAAACCGTAAATCCTAACATTACATATACAGATTTCAAAAAAATTATCCTTGCCATATTTGGACCCTATCCTCCCTTGGATATAATTTTGATTATTATGGATCCACTTTCAAAATGAGAAACGTGGGAGGAATTTTCTCTTAAAATATTTTGAGTGCCACTCCTCATTCCCTCATAAATGCCACCACCTATCCCTCTTATTAACAACACTAAAACCACTATGTATATGACCATATCATTCCAATAAAATTTTCAAAATCCCTAAAATCTTCACGGAGTCTTCCCATAATTAATAAATTATTCCATGTAATCTTTTTGTAACAAACCAAATGAAGATACTCGATTAATAGGTAACACCGTCTCTAAACATCCTTTGTAATATTTTAATTCTCCACCACTCCACTATATCTATTAATGATTTTATAAAAAAAATTATCATTAATATAGTAGTATGTTTTTATGCTAAGGTTTAAATATAAACATACAAACACCACCATCTAATGGATATTGAACTTACTGTTTACGTGTATGGTGAACTACTGCCTCACTAAACAATGAATATTCATTTTTTCCGTTACCACCTCAAATAGTGAAAATTATGATGAAAATTTCTTTTAAATGTTTTATATATTATATTTATCATGCTTTTATGATTCACTATTACTTTTAAAACACATATCTTTATTACTTTCCATTTAGTGAAAATAAAAAAATAATTGTTTGAGGAATTATGGACTACCACCCCCTCAATGTGATGTGATTCATTCACATAGTATATGGAACATATTATGGATGCATTTAGTGACATTATATAATATATATAATTTAATAATTATAATTTCATAATTATATATATAAATATATATAAACATATTACTTTTAGTTACTTTCTTTCAATATGACAATAAAAAAGGAAACATCATTCATGAATAAGTACGGCTTACCGTCTCTATGGACAATGTATTTCATATCATACTTATATATTATGTATATTATAATAACAAAAATATTCTGAATATTCATGATATATAAATCATGTTTTAAATTACTTATTCATTATATATTTATAAGGACCAATTATATAACTAATTATGACACGTGCAGGAACAAAGAGAATATTACCTGAAGTGAAACCTTTACATATGATTGTTAACAATAGGTTAATATAAAGTCATTATAAAACCATATATGGTGTTAGATAAAAAAATATGGTTATTTAAAATATTTATAATGAATTTATATATATTATATAGGTCGTTTTAATTAGTATGATGTGATTCAAGATACAAGGTAATGGAATTTCATCTCAGTCTTTATTTCTGTTATATTCATGCTTTAATCACCACCCATTCCATTGGTGTAGTGTGTTTAATTCTCATGTATGTATTAAATTATTATTATACTTAAATTTATGGGTATTTACAAATCCATTTTCTGATATTTATTTCATGTGGTTTATGGTTCAAGAGTTACCAAATCGGTATGGCATTTTTGTCTCAATTTTCCTTCTTTGAGACACTTGTTTTTTTATAATCCTCCATTATTTTTTGAGGTGTATATACATAAATTTAATAATTTATTACATGAATATTATTATTTTCATGATAGTTTAAATATTAATGTAATTAAAAATTCTTAAATGGATGTTATTATCCCAATTAACCATCTGGTGTGAGTTTATAGAAATAATCACATCGCTTTTCAACATTGATTACATTTATGCTTCATTTGATGAAATATAATGATCTATCTCTCAAGAAATCCCATAAATTTTCTTCTCCCCTAGTTATTCAATATATCCTCCTATAGTAAACCATTATTTCACACCTTGGTTCTGAAAATAATGTTTGATGTAAAATCAGTTCGTCTCTCTCTTCGGTCATAAATCTATTGTATTTAAAAATTGTGTTCCCAAAAAAGGGTTTTAAAAATAATTTTAAAAGATCCTTGAAGACTATTTTCATGGAAAAATAAAGTTAACTTTTTATTATTGTCTTCAAAGATCCCATTATATTTTTTAAATAAATTTTTATTGAAAAATGTTTTTAAATGTTTTTAAGTTATAAAAATAATTTTCAATGAGGAAAGGATATTTTCCCCAAGAAATGATTCTAAAATATATTTAACGATTATTTCCCATCTATGATTACATTAATTTTTTTTACTCGTGAATTATTATGGAAATTATTCTATGTTTCTATTCATATTATTTATATTAATGTATTATGTTTTGATTAACAATTTTGATGAAACCTATTTTTATTTCAAGGGTTATATGATTTTGAAACAAGCTTATTTTCAAGGGTTATGTTTATTATGAAATGATTATAGAACATATCATTTCCCATAGGTTATGATATGATTACATGTTTATAATACCAATTTTATTTAACGGTTTATGATATGATTATTTATTATCATGTGGCACTTGTTCGTTTGATTTCATTATGAGACGGGTGGGACCTATATCTCCCTCCAATGCATTGGGTAAGGATATATATCTCATGAGATAGACATGGATTGAAAAAAATGAGCTTGGTTCAAAATTATACATCTCAAATGGGAAATGAAAATAGTTTAGTAATACAGGGATGGAATGAGGGTTTAACATGGTTCACTAATACACGGCTGGAATGGTGTTGATATCCATTCAGTAATAGACCTTTTCCACTAAGAGGGTCTTAGTATCAATATCAAGATATTATGGAAATCATATTATATTATTATGTGTCTACCAAAATTCTAGGTTTTATTCTTATTTCATTATTCAATGGATTATGTTTTTTATTTACATAATATTAATGTCTTATGAACTACTAATATTTATGCCATGATTCATGTGCATGATCTTCGATATGCAGGGTATGATATTATACTCTTAATATCATGTTCTGATACCCTTATGCTTGTAATTATTCTTACATATCACCATTTTTTTAACATTACTGAGCATCTGCACTCACCCTTTTTATGTTTCCTCCACCCCTAGTTATTATGATATATATTGTATTTTATGTGTTTAAGAAGGGTTGTCGTAAAGAAGAACCTCGTTCTAGATTATGTAGATCATTTATGTAGCAGTGTTTGTGTTTGTATGTTTCCAAAGGCATTAGACTAGTACATTATTTTGGAGTCTATTTTTATAATGATTTTATGTATTTAAAATATTGTATATAATGTTAATGTATGGAATACGAGGGCCGCTATAATGCCTCAAATGACCAAAATAACCACAATGTTGAAAACTATATAGAGACTTCTTACAATTAGGCTTTATATGACTAGGCATCCATGGTAATAGTAAAAAACATGTTGTTGTCCTGATGAATCCCATTAAAATGTTCCAAAATATAACTTCCTACCCATGTGGTTCCTTTTATTATTAGAATATACACACTGTTTAATGATAGTGTAAACTAAATCTCCCCCAATAGATGTATATTTAGAAATGTAGACCACTACCAATACATCCTTATTGACTTCCTCTAAAATGGTCATAAGACAATTGAGAACCATCATTAAGTGAATATTGACCCATAACACCAACTCAATCATGAATGCCTCTATGTAATAATTGGTGACTAGCTTTGGTTCCAAGTGAACTAACTCAATAAAATGTGGGGGGACACAATAATGTTATTCTCTAATAGATCTAAGTTGAAAAACTCCCAGGTATCTCCCTTGAAATGCCTCCGGATAAAATTGATGGATGAAGATGTTCATGAAACACACCCTAGTGATATGCTTACGCAACAACCTTTTTATAATAGATTCCAACTATTTCCATCTTGGTTCCAAATTAATATATTTGAAAAAAAAACACCTTAGAGTCCCCACGAGTCTTTATAATTATTATGATCCTAATAATAAACTCAATCCCATCATTGGATTATTAGGGTCCATTAACACCATGGAAAAAATATGGATTCTACATAGTAAATTTTGATCCATGATCCTATTATCCTATTCAGTTATCGATCCTACTAGACCTAGAGTCATAATAGTGATGATTACAACTTCTGTCAATAATTGTTTAAATGGAAGATCTATATGGGGAACCGGTCTCACACCTTCATCAATTGGATTTGGAAGATCTATTTTGGGTGGAATTGTATAACAATATGATTACACAGAACAATAAATAATGAGATGATTTCAAAATAATAAGACCAATTTTTGGTATCCAAATTGATTCCATTAAAGATCATGAATTTAATGAAATTATGGATTTCATGAAAAGAATACCCAACCCAAATGAGGGAACATTTCCATTTAAATAAACCCTATATCTATTTAATTCAAGTAACCTCAATAACTAAGTCCCAAACATAGAAAAACCAATGACCACCCCTGGAAATGTAGATTCATTCATGAATGTGACCTTCTTATGCCCCAATTAAACACTTATTACATGAATTCTAATGACTCTATCTCAGTTCAACCAAAACACAAAGCCATAGCTAGACTGTATCAACAAAATTTCATGCTTGGTATTCCCTCTAATACAAATCTATAATTAACCAACCCTTGTCAACTAGACATTCCACCATGAGAGTTCCACCACATTGTTAGATATAGAAAACAACCAGAAGACCCATTTATTTTTGAAGAAACATCATTGTAAAATATGAATGAAAGGAATAAAGATCCATAAAAAATAAAAGTCTAGATAAATGTTCCAACCCATAAATTTAAAGTAGACCTAACTATAAAAAATCTCTATGTCACCATCCATCACCACCAATCCATCCCACTATGAAGGAAATTAATGCAAATATTACCATACATGTTACATGATGCCCTAACCTTCACCCAACTAGTGCAAAACATAGTCTATGACTTTCCAAATAAATAAATAAGTATGATAATAGGGCCCAATTCGGTACCACCAATGAATATATACATTTTCTAATATTAATAATGCATATTTTCTAGATTTTTTAAAAAATTTATTTTATAATGAATTTTAATAAATAAAAGCATTTTTATGGATTACATTTTCTTCTGTAAATTCACACCATATTAACCAAATACTTTAATATTGGAAATTCACAATAATTCAAGTAAGAACTATAAAAAACATCCATTGGTACACTATATTATAATCATATGATCAAATAACCATGAAATAATCCATCATGTGATAAAAAAGTATAAAAGTCAAAACCCCTAATTCTGGGCTCCAACCTATAGGGATAAATACTACACGTGAAAGAAAATACCCAATACAGGATTAAGGTGGGTCCAACCAACATAACCACTATTTTTATTATACAAACTATAGTTACATAAAACCTCATGTGTAATTACACACTTGAATATTGAAATGTATATTCTTTAGGCACAAAATATTATTGAATGTTCAATATCCCTCAAAAGACATTTAGAAAACAATATCACCCTTTAAATCATTTAATAGTATACTTGTTTGTTCAAAATCTATTATAAAATTAAAATCCCTTTCAAAAAGAAAATACAATCAAAAAAACTGATCATATTTCAAAGTGCTGGTGTTCATTATAAAATGAAAAGGAATTGATAATAACATGAATCAAAAAATTAATAGAACTACTTATATTGATACACCTACATAAAAATTTATTGAAACATGTACCAATTTAATAAAATAGATTTAAAATGATGTATTTGACATAAATAGACATGTAAAAAAGGAAAAAATTAAAGGATGTATAGAAAACACTAAATGGTAAAAATAGGAATCACAAATGCAGCTAATATAGCTATCAAGACTAATGTAAATGAAGAATAAAAAAGACTGCACACCATGGATATGCGACACAATCACTACAAGAGTCAATTTTTGAATTAATCAATCAAGAAGGATTAAGATCACCTAAAATATTATAAAATTTCTATAAAGACTTATAGGGAAACATTTTCACTAGGAAACAAAAAAATATCCACGTTACATATTTAATAATTTTGAGGCAGAACAATTCACATTGTGAACCCATTTAACAATGTCATGTCCATGAATTTCATGTAAACTGAAAAAATCAACCAAGGTAAAATTAAATCCCAATAGACCAACTTAATAATTTATAATGGCTTCACTACTTGAATATTACCATGCTATGAACAATACTAATAATACCTTCCATATAATAAGTACATGTGGTGCAACCCATTCAAGTTGTGAATATGTCCATCTATTGTCCACTGTCTATTTCTCAACACAAATTCCCTGAATCAATTTTTTTTTACTCCATGAACCCATAGAGTAACTTCTAATAAAATTTACATATTATCAAACACCACTAATCTTGAAAAACATACATCCTTATGCACTAGGTGATTTTACATAGTAAAGGTTCTTTATCTTTGAGAATCCCATAATGTTCCCAAACAAAATGGAAAACCAAAACAAGAGTCAAATAATATTTGAAAGAAGGTAACTAAGAGTTAAGACATTCATATTTAATTCTTTATATTTTTTAAATGATGTTTTATTATAAATTTTTATGATGTGGGTTTTCATCAAATATATTTTGTAACAGTAAAATGGTGTATATATTAGGGATTGTATATTTTATATTCCAATCCTTAGAGTTGTTTTTAAATTCTTTAACTAGTATTTATTGATTATGAAACAAAATGGTGAGTTTTGAATTTTATAAATATGGTATAATGTCACCACATGATATTTTATAATTTATTTTCATAAATTTATAAATTCGATAGCATGTGGTATAAGAAACATCAATCCTAAAAAACAATGATATAACATTATTTAACAATGACCATTGCTAAAAAATTATTTTTTTGGAAGGTATGAATATGATTAAGTTTCATATGTGATATATATGTAATATTTTTACCAAATAAATTAATAATTAAAACAATTTAAATCTCAATTGGTTTTAAATAATTGTATAATCTTTTGATGATAAATGAGATATTTTAGATAAAACCTTTTTTATGTGTGATATGTATGTTAATATTAATAGACTAAATTAATAATTATTAATAAATGATTCAAATTAATATATTAAACATCCAATTTAATGTTTTAACATTTATTTAATTATGTTTATTAGACAATAAATAAGAATAAATAATTTTAAGATAAAAAAATTCAGTTTTTTTTAAAAAGAATAGGGTTTATTTTATTTTATGCACATATATTATAATTAATTTATAAATTGTTATTAATTTTTTATAAAAAAATTTAAATATATATTTAAATCATCATTCCAAGTATATATTAGTATTTTTTGTTTTTTATATTAAATAAATATTTTATATTTTAGTGAATTGTAAAAAATATCATTTTATTTAAAATAGTCACTTCACTTCACTAAATCATGTAAGTTAAAAGTACAATAATGTTTTAAATTTGATTTTAAATTTAAAAAATAGGAAAATAAATAAATATATATATATATATATATATAGAAATCAATATTATAGTTTATTCTTGTATAAGATCATTTTTTTCTTATAATGAATTATTTTTAAATGTAGAATTTCATTGTCTTTTTCTAACATGTATTAAAAGTAAGTTATGATACTTATATAAAATAACAAGTGATAAATTTGTCACAAATTTTTAATTAGGTGGTTAAAAAAAATAAATGAGTCTAAATTCATTTATTTCATTATGAATATTGACCATGGTAAGCAAAATATTCACCATAGTAAAGGGTGAATTAGGATTATTAAGGTAAAAATTATGTGATAAGGCCAAAATATCATATCTTAAATCATATTGGATTATTTTATTTATACATATTTCAACTTATCTAAAAATATTATTTTTTTGATTAAAATTATAATTTTTAACGGTTCAAATAATTAATAGTTTAGAAAAATTACAAGTGTACCACCCCCATAGCTTTTGGAAGGTCTCCTCTTCACTTCAATTCCTGAAACAATTTGGGAAGTTTATTTAATTTGGAAAAAATACAAAAAAAATCCCAAAAATCCATGAACACATCCTAGAGGTCCTTTTATTCTAAAATGTTCAATCCTAAAAGGGTTAAGGTGAAAACCAAAGGGATATAACAAAACAAAAGCAATAAGCCCTAAGAGAACTATTTTAAATTTATTTATTATTTCACCTCCTTAATTTATTATTAAAAAATTATGAAATAATAACAATATAATCTTCCTTATAATTTATTTTATTTGGTTAAAAACATTTTTTATCTCTTTTTCTATGTTTAGGGTAATTGAAATGTCACTTGTGAATATATAAGGAATTTTGCTTCCATGAAGTCATGTGTTTTGTTTTTCACCACCAAATTATATGTGTGGTTAAGATGATGGAAAAATTAATATAAATGATGTTTATAAAATAGTTACCATTTTTGAATATTAATATATTACATACAATATTTCCATTTTTTCAATTAGAAATTGATAGTGTCACTTGTGCACATGTTTAGAGTACCACATCCATGAAGGGAAGTATTTTTTTAACATAAATTCATCACATAAATGGTAATAATGATTGATTTATTTCATATATATATATGATATTTATGAAATAATTATAATATTTTAATTATAGTATATCATTTATTTTTTTATTTTTTCATCTATTGAATAATTATAATGTCTTTTATTTGTAGGTGTGGATTACCACCACCTCGAAGTGATGCAATAATTATTCCTCACCGCCTAATATGGATGTTTTTGTTGAGTCAATAAGGGTTATTTATGAATTTCCTATTCCATTATGTTTTGAAAATCAGAAAAACATTATCTTAGGAAAATTTATCTTTCCTTAAGGACTATTTTCTTAAGAGAAAATTCCCTTCTATAAGGAAATTTTTTTCTTTATCATTGTTTTCATTGTATCATTTTATTTTTAAGTAAAAAAGTCATATTCATATCTAAAACCTCAAAATCATATAGATTCTTGAATATAGAGTGTTTGGTTTTCAGACAGGGAATTTTCTAAAATTCAAAATATGAATTACCTGAAATTCAGACTCCGAATTCTCTGAAATTTGGACTTCAAAATATATATAATTTAGACAATTAATTTTATTAAATTCAGACTCTCAATTCTATGAAATTCCGAATCGAAATTCTATTTAATTAAAACTCCAATTTATCTGAAATTTAAACTCTAATTTCTCTAAAATTCAGACTTTGAATTCTAGGAAATTCGGACTCTGTATTCTATGAAATTTAGACTTTGAATTCCTCCAAATTCAGTCTCATAATTACTCAAAATTCAAACTCCAAATTCCACAGAATTCAGACTCTGAATTCCTCTGAATCAAGACTCCCAATTCACCTGAATTCATTCTCTAAAATCCTACGAATTCAGGCTCTGAAATACTCACAATATAGAAATTTAGACTTAAAATTCCTCATTATTCGAACTCTGAAATCCTCAAAATTCATACTCTGAATCCTTAGAATTCAGATTCCAAATTCATTGAAATACAGACTCTCGAATCTTTAGAATTTAGATTCAGAATTCTTTGTAAAACAAAATCTGAATATCCATGTCTTATAGATTATAATTTTTTATATGATTAGACTCCAAATTCTATTTTTCGTTAGTCTCCATAAATTCATATTTGGTTATGTTATTTATTTTTCCTTTAACATGATATTACTCTAAAATGATGTAATTCAATCTGGTTCTAACTAATTGTTGTTTGACTGCCATTTGTACAGTTCCCTCTAAGATGCAACGAAAACTATGACCATAGGAGGAGGGATCCTACCATTGGAGATTTTCCTAAAAATATGATCTAATTCAAATAAACTCATAATCGTTCCATTAATCTTTATAGTACATGATGTGGTGATATTTCTAGAGAGAGACTCTCATGCTTTGTACACCATGAACAACTTTTTCTTCTTGCTTCGTGTGACACCTATTATTGCTGAGTTCAATCGAGGGATTCTAGGTATAGGAAGGTAGAGCTACTGAAAACCTTAATGATCAAGTACATTAGAGGATAGGAAGATAGAGGTGTCGACTACATTAATGATTTAGGAATTTTGGGGATAATAAGATAGATTATGATATTTGTATTGAGGGATTACCCTGGTGTGGCTAAGGTAAACTTTATTGATAATATAAATCAAGTGACCTTTATCCAAGGTTGTTGGAGACCCTACTCTTTTGGTGAAAATATGTTTTACTTTTTACTTGTTTTTTTTCATGTTTCATTTCTGATGTATTTTTATAAAGGAATAAAGTATAAATTTTTTATACTTTCTTATACTTTTATTTACTCTAATAAGTAAGATTCTATACAATTTAAGGTATAATATTTTCCTAAGTAAACTTTTCATAAGTTTCATTTAAAGAACCATATTTCTAGAACCAAAGAAAGTTTTTCTCATATATGTATTTTAGGTTTTGTGAATTTACCTTGTTTAACCTTGCTAAACATAGTTTTTTTATGGTTAAAAATGAAATTTTTTAAACTTACAATTCACACCCTCTTGTAACTAAGCATCTACATATACTATTTCTATCCAAAAATTGGTTTTAGAGGAGGTTTCTGAAATACATATACAAACATATATGTTTTCTTTCTCAATTTTTATTTCCTAGCTAAACATTTATTATTGTAGTTTTAATTAAATAATTTATCATTACTTAAAATCTCTTACCACTAACAAGTTTTTGTTGCTAATACATTTTTTATAGAATAAAAGGAATAAATGTTGGTTCCATTGATAATATAAATCCGACCAAACCACGAATTTTTGATGGTAATGATTATGAGTGTTGTAGAGATAAATTGATGACTTTTGATATCAACACTGGAGTAGAAAATTTTGTTATGCATACTAGTGACTAAAAAATTGCATACAAGGAATTCAAAACATTCACCAACTAAGATAAATCATAATATACACTAAATTACAAGGAATACAATAGTTTTTTGTGTTCTATGAACAGGAATGTATATAGTGAAAATCATCTTGGGAAGCTGCCAACTACATTTGAAAAAAACCTGATGTTGCACATTTTTGGACTTCTAAAGTGATAGTGTCATGAGGATAAATACATAGAGATGAATATCATGGATTCTTATTTATTTTGGAATAAAATGTGTGAAAACTACAAAAAAGTTTAATGACCATTGTAGATAGTCTTAAATCCATAGAATAAAAGTATTTAGGTGATGAAGTTATTGTGGACAAGATTATAGATATTATTCCAAATGAGTGGGAATCAAAAAGAATATCCATTGATGATAACATGGTAGCTTCTAATATTACTATTGATGAACTTTTTGGAACAATTCTTCAATATTCAACCAGAATGAAAACATATGATGATGTGAATAATAAGAAGAATGGAAATGAAAGTGTATCCTTTACTACTACTAAATATAAGACACAAGAAATGGTTACCCGATCTAAGTCTATGAAAGACACTATTCTATTTGAGTCTAGTGAAAGTGAACATTTTGAATATAAATTATCTAATCTTGCTCCATGTATGAACAAGATAGTGAGAAATAAATAATTTCAGTATATATATAAGTAGAAAGAAAGAAAGGACAACAAAGACTATAAGTCACCTGCTATGAATGAAAAAGAGCTGGACACATCAGGAACGATTATCCCATTCTCAAAAGAAGATATAAAAGAAAAGAATTATGAAAGGATAAGAATGAATTAATAAAAATCTAAGTCTAAAAAATTATTGAAGGAAAATGATACATCGAGTTACAATGGTGGTGTTTCATCTGATGAATCCTTAGAGTATGAATTTTCTTGTAAGAAAATTATTGTTCTTCTAGAAAAACTGACTATTGGAGATCATTGTCTAATTTCTAAGGTACACAATGCTGAATCCATCACTAATTTATCTTTGAATGTAAATTATTTTTATAATAAATATTAAAAGTATCTAGATGAAGAATATTCATCCGATGAAGATAACTCTTTAAATATTTATGATGAAGTTTCTAGATTTTCTAAACTACATGAGAATGAATATTGTAAGATAAAGACAAAGTTGGAAAATAAAAATTCAAGAATTTATATTTTAACGAAAGAATTGTCATATCTTTCAAAAGATCCTGATCAGAAATTCATTATTTTGAAATTGTTTCTAAAACCTTATGGATGTTAATTATTAGAAGGATAAAATTTCTATGGTTCTTGATGATGTTATTTATAAGATAAATATTTTAGAATCAAACTCTAATTTTAAAAATTATATCCTTGAGGTAATGAACTTGGTTATTAAACTAATATAAAAACTATTTTTCATTAGGTAATTCCTATCAAAAATTACCTCTATTAAGAAAAAATTTGACAAGATGTATTCCCAATGTCATCCTCTAATGAATAGTTTAGGATATGGTTATACAAATTAAAAACCGGTTTTTAGTAATAATTATTTTTTCCCCAATGTTCTATATTTTGTACAAAATGTCAAAGTGGTGGAAATTGGGGGAAAATTTGTTTAAAAAAACCATTCTTTAGGTTTTCATAAAACTTATTTTTTCTAAGAAAATGTGGTTTCCTAAAATCTTACTTTCTGAAATTTATGTATACAATAAATTTTTGTTTTAGAACGTCTAACTATTCTATTTTTTGGAAAATAAAGAAAGTACCAACAAAAATACATGGTACATAGATATTGGATGTTATAGGAATATGACTGGTAAAAAAACATTACTTAAAATATTATCAAAATGAAAACAAGAAAAGTATATTTCAAATATAATGCTATTGGGGGGAAATGTTGGTATATGTAACATTGTTCTTCCTAGAAAATCATTAATTTCTACTATTTTATTTGTTAAGGGTCTTAAGAACAGTCTCATTGAAATAAGATAATTATGTAATGGAGGTTACCTTATGAATTTTAGGAATTATAAATTCTTTGTACACAATTCCAAGAATGATTCTATTCTATATACCCATAAGAAAGATAATGTATACACAGTAAACATAGATGACCATAGGAGCCAAGATATACCTTTCCTTAGTTCAATAGAAGATCAATCATGGTTATGGATTAGAAATTTAGGATGATTTAACCTTACTAACCTAGGAAAACACTCAATGATAAGACTTTTTAAGGATCTACCATATCTTAAATTTGATCCTTCAAATGTTTGTGATCCTTGTGAACATGAAAAGCAATATAAATCAGGATTTAAATCAATCGGTGAAGTCTCATCTTCAAATTCATTACAGTTAGTGCATAGTGATCTTTTTTGGTCCAACCCAAATTGGACGTATTGGAGGTAAATATTATGTATTTTTATTAGTTAATGATTACCCTATATTTATGTGGGTCTATTTTCTAGTAAATAAATATAAGGATTTTTCTTATTTAAAAACCTTTATATCCTGAGTTATAAATGAGAAAAACCTTCCATTGATAACTATTCGTAGTGATCATATAAGAGAATTTCAAAATTCAAATTTTGAAACATTTTGTAGTAAGAAAGGAATTACTCATAATTTCTCATCTCCAAGAACTCCTCAAAAGAATGGTGGTTAGAAAGATGAAATCTAATTCTTCAATTGATAACTTGAAAAATATTGAATGAATATTCTATTGCTGAACACTTTTGGTCTGCAGCTGTTAGTACTTCATGTTATACTATAAATAATGTTTTAATAAGACTTTTTCTTAAAAAAAACCTTATAAATTGTGGATGGGTAGAAAACATAGAATTTATTACATCAATATTTTTCTTGAAAAATATTTATTCTGAAAACTAAGGATAAAATACATAAATTTGCAAATAAATCTGATTGATGAATGTTCCTAGGCTACTCCACTCCATCTAAGGCTTGTAGTGTTTTTAACAAAAATACTTGTACTGTTGAAGAAACAGTTCAGGATAAATTTAATGAAACTTATCCTTCTATTTTCTAGAAACCCCAAACTATATCTTCAAATATTTTTTTGAAAAATGATTATCAACCCTTAATATAAGATACCTCTAATAAGGAAAACAATCAAGGAATTTTTTTTTGAAGCATTTACCCCAAAATATTTCCTTCCATATGTTAATGAACAGGTTTTACAAAACCCATATCAATTTTTTCTTAAGAATAATCCTAGTGATAGTATCATTTGAGATGTAAATAAACTTATATGGACTAAAGGTTAATTCAGAAATGAATTAGAACCTCTATAATTACATTACTAATTAGAACCTAAAGTCATTGATGAATATTTAAGTGATAGTGATTGGATTTAATCCATGTAATATGAGATAAATGAATTCAAAAAGAACAATGTCTAGAAATTAGTTGAAAGACCTAAGGATACTTCCATAATTAGAGTAAAATGGGTCTTCAAAAATAAGTGTGATGAAAATGGAATCACAGTAAGAATTAATGCAAAATTGGTTTTTAAATTCTATAATCAAAAAGAACGAATACACTACGAAGAAACAAATTCACATGTAGCTATACATGAATCTATTTTCATTTTACTTGACTTTAAAGTATTCTTTAATTTTAAAATGTTTCAAATGGAAGTGAAGTGTTATTTCCTTAAGGTATATGTTCAAGTGAATTTTTATGTTGATAAACCTCATGGTTTTTAAGACAAAAAACATACTAAACATGTTTTCAGACATTTCAAATATTTATATAGACTTTAACAAGCCTCTTGATCCTGGTATGATAGACTTACCAGATTTTTGTTACAAAAAAATTATGATAAGGAATGTTTTAATCCAAGTATTTTTATAAATAAAGATAAGAAAAATGATTTGATTGTTCACATTTTTTTTCATGACATTATATTTTGTTTAACTCAACAATCATTAACTGATTCGTTTGTGAATCTAATGAAATCTCAGTTTGAAATGAGTATGATGGGTGAGTTAACATTTTTCCAAGGTTCTAAAATTTCCCAAAACCAAAGAGAACATATATATCAAAAATCAAGTATATTAATGATATTCTTAAAAATTATGGATATAACAATAAAAAAAGTAATACTACTCTAATAGGTACCTTAAATTCTCTTGGTCTTGATGAAGCTGGGAAACCAATAGATTAAACAAAATTTACAGGTATGACAAAATGTTTAATATATATTAAATCTAGTCATCCAAACATGATGTTTTCAGTTTTATTATGTTCATGATATCCATCTAATCAAAAGGAATCTAATTTAAAAGTAGTGAAAATAATTTTTCGATATTTAATGGGAATCATGGATTTAGGATTATTCAATACTTATGGAAATGAATTTTTTTTAAATGCTTTTTGGATGCTAATTTTTGTGGATGTAGAATGAATAGAAAAGGAACATCCAAAACATGACATTTCGTAGGAGATTAATTAGCTTCTTGGTCATTTAAGAAGAAACACTCAGTAGCACTTTCCACTGCTGATGTTGAATATGTAGCGGTTTAAAGTTTTTGTGCCCATTTGTTGTAGACTCAACACACACTCACATACAATGGAATAATTTTTACCAAAACATAGATATTGTGTTGTAACAGTAGTTCGAATACCCTAAGAAAAAACCCACCACATAACTCTTATAAAAAACACAAAGATATTAGGCATCACTTTCTTAGGGATAACACACTTAAATGAGACATCATTCTTTATTTTATCAGAACACAAGATCAAATTTCTGATATTTTTACGAAATAATTAACTTCCAATAGATTTGAATACATTAGACAAATGTTAGTTATTCTAGCCATAAGTTGATCCTCTAAATTAATTTTTTAAACCTATATCTTTAGATTAAGAAACTCTTTCTCATAGGGGGAGTACATTTGATTGTAAATGAAATTTTTTGTAATAATAATTTTTCATTAATCAACTGTTTCATAATTAAACATTTCACATAATCAATTTTTCTGTAATCAAAATTTTTCCTTAATGAAATTTTTCATAATAATATTTTTTCATTAATCAAACTTTTTATTATCAAATTTTTTCCTTAATCAAATTTAATTGTAATAAAAATTTGTCCTTAATCAAATTTTTCATAACCAAAATTTATTTCCCCTTTTAATCTAATTTGTTCTGTAATCAAATTTTTCGGAACTCACAAATTTGAAACCTAAATTTTATATCGTTTTTATGCCAAAAATATTCCAGAATCAAAAAATTTCCTTAATAATTTTTTTTCGAATCCAATGTTATTTAAGAAGAATTTTCTCCATCATTGAAAATTTTTCTAGCAGTATAAAAGGTATGTTTTCTTTACCGATGTTTTCATAATTGAATTTTTATTTTTTGGTATTTTTTTTATCTTTTTTTATGGTTTTTTATTCACATTTCATTAAATTGGAATGTTTACCTTAAAAACCTCAAAAGATTGGAACTTACCAAATCCTTTATTGGCTTTCATCTCAACTATCAGATCCGTTCATTCTTGTTTCAACCATTGGATCAATTTGTGAATTCAAAACATCGCTTCCACACTATATAAAAGCTCCGCTACTCTTTTTCCCACATTGGATTATAATATTTTTCATTCCAAATCTCTACCTCTCTTTAAAAAGCATGTTCCACGTTTTGGAATTTTCTTAGACTACAAATGTCTTTGGAAGACTCTCGATAGAAGAAGATGTATGTAGATAAAGAATTTATTGAATGGAAAATATATAGGGAAATCTTAGTTGATTCGGGATTATTTAATATTTAAAATTCTATGATTTTTTAAAATAATAAGCTGAATGGATGGGAGAGCCTCTGCATAGCTAAACTAAAAAGCCCAGATCTGCTTTATCCAGATCTTCTTCTTGAATTTTATGAGGCGGTAATAGTTTTTAATGAAGGTGGAAGAGGTATGTTTTCATTCAATAGTCATGGGAACACATATTCTCTTTCCTTCATTATGGATGCACATATCATTGGATTACCATATAAAAGAAAAGTGATTTTCTACATTAATAATCTGTAAGAGAAGTTATGATGGTTTAAGAAGGAAAGGGAAATAGAGTGCCTTGGATACAATAGAGTAAAAAAACTAAATACCAATCTTCTCTCAAATAATTTACGTATTCTAGAATTATGGGTTCATGGTTTTCTAATTCTGAACAAAGGGGACATGGACTTATTAAAGAAAGGTGACATCTACCTTTTGGATTTTCTGGTCAACTTGAGGAACATAAAATTGGTAAAGTATACCCTGCTATGAATTTTCAATAACAATAATGGAACTCTCAAATCTAAAATCATCATGTATCTATAAACTCAATCTAATATCATAGTTAAATTTCTAGATTCATTCAAAATATCTTGCATCATTATTCCAAGAATCTTTATGATTTTGTTGATTAGTGAGGATACCTTGAAGAGAATGAAAATTAGCTTCAATTCCAAGTCTAGAGAAATTTATGAGCTTTTATAAAGTGAGGTCTATTCTCTAGATAAGAAATTGGATGTTGGAAAGACATTGAAGAAAGTTTATAAGAATATAAAGAAAAAATAACCGGAAACCAAAGAGAACCCTACAGTTCTGGAAGCATTGTTAGCACCACCATATCCAATGAAGAAAAAGACTTTACTAGATAATGTTTTAATTAAATGGAGGTAAAAGAAGAAGGATAATAAAGAATGATATCCTAGTTTTGTCCTAGACCTTACTAAAGCAATGTCTCTAAAGATTAAAACTGATGAAGAGATAGAGAAGAAGGAAAAAGAAAAGAAACTATAAAATTAAATGTCTGAAGGTGATATTGATCAATAACTTCTCAGGGATACTAAAAAAGCATCTGAAAAGATTCAGGTACTGGAATCCTTTCTCAATGAAAAATTACTAGTAGCGAATTTTGGAAATAAATTTTTAATTAAGGAACCTAATGTAGAAGAAAAAATAGTTATGCAATAATAAGTAGATGAATAACAAGTTGAAGAAGGATATGAGAGTGATGATGTGATAAAGAATGTCGAATAATATAATGATAAGGAAACCCATTATGAAAATATTTTGATCTGGAATTCTCAATATGAATAAACTAAAATTATTTCTCAAGGAAAAGAGGATGAGGTCCAAGAGGTGGTTAGTAAACCTTCTGATGATGAAATTAGCAATCAAAACATCTTTCAACCTGATGATCATGATGGAGATGCTGAGAAGGAAATGGTTGATGTAGATAAACTTGTCATGTATTAGATAGTGAGCATTAATTTTCAAAGGTTTTAGAGACTATTTATAATGATGAAAATGGAAAATAGGTGATTTTTGATACACCTAAGATGGTTGTTATGGTTAAGAAAGATTCTAGTGGATCATCCAAGAGGAAGGATGTTGAGATTGAAAAATAATATTTACCCACAAGGGAATCAGAATATAAATTGTCCTCCTTGGGTTATGACTTTGTGGTAAAGTCTTTAAAGAAGTTAGTAAACATAATTCCCCTAATTCCAAGAATTTATTTGAGGTGCCAATTGCTTTTACATTCTTTCAATAAAAAGGTAGATTCTGTAAGTAGGATCGTGTAAATATTCATCAAACTTGAAGAAGATTTCCAATTTTTCCTTATTAGTTATGATACTTATAAGAGATCATGTAAGGAAATTAAAAATGGTCTAATAGAACAATTAAAGAATTTAGGATTTTTATGACTTCCAAGATTCTATGAAGGATGCCTTTGACAAGTCAGATGATAGAATAAAAAAGTGTACAACAAGTTTCACAATGAAGTTGATCGTCAAACAAGTAGTCCAGAAGAAAGAAGGTAAAGATCTGAATGGGATGATAAATTCAGTTTCATTAAATATGAAGAGAGAAATGGATCTCTGAATAGATTTTGAAGAAATGTTCAATCAGTAAGAATATATAATGAAGTCTCAGGCAGAAATCCTTAAATACCAGGAAGCTAAAATCAAGGCTCTGAAAAATAAAAAAGGGGATTAAGAAGATTTGCTCAAAAGGTTTGAGGAAGATAATAAATATCCTAAAAATATAAATAATATTGTGAAAAAGATCATGCCAAAGGATAAATAAGGATGGTTTTTTTCATTTCAATTCCAGCCTTTTGTTGTATTTCTACCTTGTAATAATTTTTCCAACATTAATGAAAATTATGGTTCCTCTTCATTTGTTTTGTGTATTGATCTAATCATTTAGGTACCATTTTTTCCATTATATATATTCCTTTTTGAAAATCACAATGGGGGATAAATAAATGATAAAAAGAAAACTAAGTATAATTAAAAGAATACCCTAAGTTACAGAGAGTTTATGTGAGGTGGAGTCTACGTAATGAAGATTCTCTCTATTGTTATAAATAATAATATCCTTAAGGTTTTCAAAACCTAAGGGGGAGTTATATGTATTTATCATGATTTATAAGTAAAGGGAGATATGTTTTTCTTTTAATGTTCATAAAGATAATTCTGAGTCCTTATATATTTTTCCCTAGAGTAGTTTGTGATTTCCAAAAAGGGGAATATTATTGAGACAATAAGGTTTCCTTAAGACTGTTACATTCTTCTATGTTTTCAAAATCACAATCAATTTATCTTAATGAAAACTATAATTCCATAAGGACTATTTTCTTATGAAAAATTTCCCTTCTCAAAGGAAATTTTTTCCATAACATGGTTCTCATTGTCTCATTTTATAATTACTTATAATCCAAATAATTTTATTAATTATTCAAAAATTAGTATTAATATTTAAATCCTTAGAATATTATAGTTTCCTGGATATAGAGTGTTCAATTTTTATCTTCCAAATTATCTAAAATTCAAAATCTGAATTCTCTAAAATTCAGAATCTGAATTCTCTGAAATTCAGACACTGAATTCTCGAAAATTCAGACTCCAAATTCACTGAAATTTTGACATTGAATTCCTCATAATTCAGAATCCAAATTCTACAAAATTGAGAATTTGAATTCATCATAATTAATACTATAAATTCTGACTACAAATTCATCAGAATTTAGACTTTGAATTCCTCATAATTTAGAAACCGAACACCTTATATTTCAGACTCCAAATTCGTTATAAATTATTCAATTAATTCATCAATAATAAGACTATAATTTCCTCATAATTTAGATTCTAAATTCATTAGTATAAATACTTCATAATCTTTATAATTCAGATTACGATTTCCTTGTAAAATAGAATCCAAATATCCATGTCTTATAGATTCTGATTGTTTATATTATTAGAATCTAAATTATATTTTTTTTTAGACTCTAGAAATTCGGATTTTGTTAATCTATTTCATTTTCCTTACACAAGCTATTATTCTAAAATAGTTTCATCCAATCTAGTTCTATCTAACTTTTGGTTGGGTGACATGTGAAAAGGGCCCACCAAGATTCAAGGAAAAATATGATCATTGGAGGATGGAGCCAATCGTTGGAGTTTTTCCAATAAATATGATATCATATTAATGAGCTCATAACCATTCCATCGGTCTAGAGATTACAAATTGTGATGTGATTTCTACAGAGAGAGAGAGTCTTATACATTGTACGCCCTGAACTCCTTGTTCATCTGGCTCCATGTGACTGCGATGGTTGTTGAGTACAATCAAGGGATTCCAGGGAAAGGAAGATAGAGATTCAAACTACCTTGATATTAGATCACTTCCAGGGATAAGAAGATATATTTTCAATCTACCAAAATGATTGATGGCCTATGAGGATATCAAGATAGATTCAGATATTCCTATAGAAGTATTTCCCTGGTGTGGGTAAGACAGACATTCATAAACGTATAAATCAGGGTACCTTTATACAAGTTTGTGGGATACCCTGCTCTTGGGGTGAAATGATTTCTTACTTTTTTTTGTTTTGTTTCATGTTTTATTTTGGCTATATTTTGATAAAAGAAGAAAGTATAAATTTATTATACTTTCTTATACTTTTATTTATTCTGATAAGTAATATTCTATACACTTTAAGGTAGAATATTATCCTAAGTATGCTTTTCTTACGTTTCAATCCCCGAACCATATTTTTGGAACCTGAGAAAGTTTTTCTCGTAGAATATTTTTTTTGTTTATGAATTTACCTTGTTTATCCTATTTAAAATTAGTTTTCCTTAGGGTTAAAAATTAATTTTATTAAACATACAATTTAACCCTATTATAATTGATCATATACATATAAAATTTCGATCCTATATATTCTAATAGTGTACTTAATTGATAAAAATAAATATTAGGCAATGATTACTAATATGGATATTATTTAATAATTTTCCTTCTCATTGAGAGAAACCTATCAAAATGCTTTTGAGGCTATAAAAAACCATTTCACAAAAGCATAAATAATTATATAACTACAGGAGACATGGCCATAAAAAATAAAGATGGGATAACGATAATGTAATAAAAATGAAAATTGGTCTTATGAAATTAAAAAACAATTATCATTTATTTTATTTGGATTTTTTTAATGTATGCTGCTATACTTGACCTAATGTTAGATATTTCATTCTAAAATTTGATTCATTGAGACTCAGGTCATGTTCACCACATGTTCAAATTTTTTGTTGTATATTCTACTATATGGCTGAATTTTATCCTTAATTTTCCAAAACTAATGTGTTTTAAATTCCTTTTTCATGTTTCTCCTCAATTTTTTCATTTAATAGTTACTAAATGTTATAAAGGTTTTTTTACCGAAAACATTATATTAAAAATTTTAATGTCTTTATCCTCTACATCCATGATCATTTAAATGTTTTAATAATGTTCTTATTTATGTTTTAATTCTTGATAATGTGTATTTTTTGCTACATTTTAATTTATTTACAATATTATAGAAAGGAATATTTCAAAATATTTATGTGTTGCGTATTCTTATATTTTTACAAATATGTAAAAAAATTAAACATATATGTCTTGATTTCTTTTCCCAGTATCACAGTATTTATTTATTATAATGATTTCATAAAAAGTTTACATAGTTTTTAATGAATATTTTTAATATTATTTGAATTTTTATTTATAATATTTCCTCTATGTAATCTAATATTTCATGTCATTTTTATGAGATAACTTAATGTTCATTGACTATGGGTTTAAATGAGCTTTCCTAGGTTTTATGATGTGAAATTGTAACCATAAAAAAATTTATTCCTATAATAGTATATATTAATTAATTACGAGGAAGGTAAATATCATAATACATCACGATTATGGGTAATCCTGATATATGCCTCCATTGAATTGGTTAATAATTGACTTAGATGAAAATAAATGTTATAGATAAGATACTAAGTTACTTAAATGATGTTAACTATGAATCAATTAATTTAACACATGTTAAAAATATGTGATCACTGGTTATTGAAATAATTCTTTATTTTACCTATATTAGGATTCAAAAGTGGGAATTTAGTAATTTTTTTAATTCATAGGGTATTAAACTGTTATGAACATATAATTCTGAAGTGATTAATTTTTTAAGGAAAATATTCATGAGTTACGATGTGACTTGGGAGGTCTATGATTTCTATTGGGTATTAGGTTTTTTTTCTGAGAGTTATTATTTATTCTCACTTGTGATTTTTTTATTTATGTGATCAGAGTTTTATTTTTAAAAAGAAAATTATTATTACGGGTTTTTATATTTTTCAATAAACTAATGATATTTATTAACTTTTTTATCCCTTAATGAGAATATTTTTTATACCATATTTATATTTTTTTAAATGGAATTAATATGATTATAAAATATTATGAAATCTCTCTATGAATAATTGAAACTAGCATTAACTAAAGATTAAGTTTCTTAAATGAAACATGGGTATAAACACTAAGATATTTTTTTTAGAAAAAATTATTACTATTGAATTGCATCTACATTATTATGTATTCTACTTCAAAATTTCTCTAAAATTATAAACAAAAAATATAATGGAACCTTAAGAAGGAAAAACTATTATTATAAATCAGGAAATTATGGGTCAAATATGGAATGGTTCGTTATATTAATCTTTTAGGATATGACCATAATCATTTTATGCATGTATTTATATAAAAAAATACATAAAAGACGTTTCTAAAAATATTCATTGTTAGTTTGGTGTTACCATCCACATAATACATAATCTATTTATCTTTAATTTTCTTAATTTTGATAATTTTTTAACCGTCGTGTTGTAAAATAATATTTATTCACATTATATTAGAAATATTTCATCCATTTTTGGGCATCATCATGATCAAGTTAATTTTTTCATTCTTAAAATAATAATGTCATGTTTTAATTGAACATAATATGAATTTTTATTTATCAGCTATAAAATAAAAAATGGTTATCACAAGATTAAATAACAACAAATACAAATAAACCGTTATAAAAATTAATCCATAAAAAATATTGAACAGTTATATAGTCTCATACAAAAATATTTATATGTTCTTATCTTATAATCCCAAACAAAAAAATTATCGAGATAAACTAAAAAACAAATACAATAAAAGAATCCTAGGATCACCTTATCATATCAAAAAATAACCCTACGGGTCATATATATAATTTTAAATAAATATATCCTATCATTTAACATTTTAATATAAATCATTTTTCAAAGAGATTGATACCATTCAACACTTGTTTCCAAAATTCTCATTTCATAACAATCTATAATACTAAATATTATTAGAATAATCCTTTCATTTTGTTTTCCTAATCGTTGTACCATACTATAATTAATAAATAGCACTATATCACAATCATATTTTCTATATTTTAACATTAATTACACTAAATTAAAAACCACGAAGATTATATTCCTATATGAGGAATATTCAATGATTTCCTTTTTTCAAAGAAACAATATTTTATTATCCATTCATGGAGACAATATTTCCTAGAAAAGAAATTTATGATATTAATATAACCACTTACTAAATTTCTCATATATATCATTTTCTCTAAAATAATTATATAAGGGTTAGTGTAACATAAAAAATTATGTAAATATTATTTGTTGAATGGATTTGGATACCATCTTGTCCCAACATTGATATGGATCAATTCTAGATCCAATTTTCAAATAATGTAACCTTATATTATTTTATAGTTTATAATAATAAAATGTGTTCCCCTAAAATCACTTATAAAATGGAAAACCACTCCATGCTTCCTCACACTTCATGTAAAATTTAGTTCAGACATGATCTATAAAAAAGTCCTCTGATATTTATTATCTGTTACTTAGTTATTCTCTTACTACCCATAGACCATCTTAAGAATATTTATGCTATAATACAAATGATGATTTCCAATGAAGAGGTATAACTTTTAATAAGTTATTTTATTTAATTTCATTTAATAACTCTTTCAATTATGTTATACCCATGATGATATAGAAAATTAAATATATTACATATACTATATTATTAATATAATACCCTTGAAATTCCATGTAATTTTATTTATAATTATGTGGAATTTTTTTCGAGACCAGACGCATTAACAACACTTGATTTTGAGGATTGGTGAGCCTGGAATATAATTTTTAACTATTTGTATGTTCATTTAAGTAAACATGTGAGCATGTTTTGATAACATTGAAACTGGTACTTAGATTAAAAATCTGAGTACACAGTTGAATTCAAAACATCGGGATTCACATAGAACCGAATTAACATTGACCAGTGATGGTTAACTAGAAATGATAGTTTTTGGACTTTTTGGAAGATAATAAAATATCATAAAACTTTATTGTTTTTATTTTCTCACCATTGAGCGGTGTCACACAAGAACTACAGTTCGGTGATGAGGTGGAAACAGACCCATTTAATGAGACTCCCTATTGGAAGTGAAATAGACATGCTATTTCATTAATGAAACATCATAATGATGTGGAGATGTAGCGTAAAAAAACTACGACATATTTTTCTATTAATGGGATAACACGTTGGGGAATCAAATGTTTTTTTCCTTTGAATAACCTATGAATAAAAACTTCTCCTATGACAAATGATGAACTCTGTATAATTGGTAGCGATATAGGTGTACCTCAAAGAACATGACTGAAGGGCAAAAAATGACGATGACTTCAAAAAAACATAAATCCTTGTGGGAGGATTGATTCAGCAACTAACACCTATTAGGTAGTGGTCGTCTTCATTCTATGTTTCCCCATTATTTATTCTATATGACGAATGAGGATAAACCCACAAACAGGAAGATCCATGGATCGCTTGTCCATGCTGAAGGGTGTCTTTCATGTGTTTTCTATGCCTAGATTATTTATTTCTTGGTGGAATATCAAATCATTATCCCATATTTTCTAAACCTTTAAACATGGAGGGAACGAGATGACACAAACAAGGACCATGCCCTCCACCTTGTTCGTTTTTTTCATTCTTCGTGGCTGTATCTTCAAAGTGGAATCAATGAGTATTTGAGGCTATCATAAAAAAATATATCATCTCCTGGAGACTATCGGTGAAAGCGGTGTGAAGAACGGTCCATCGGAGTAGACCCGGTGGTCCGCAGAAGAACCCATTTGTGGGTGGTAGCAGCCGCGGTTGAGGGACTGTGTTCCATGATGGAATACCAGAAGATGTGTCACGACTGGCTCGGCCCGCAACAGTGTAGAAAGAGCAACCGACCTTCATGCCGACATCTAGTAGAGGGAAGACACGGCCACCCATCTTCTTCTGTGCATTTTGGATGTGGAACCACATTGCGTCTCACATGGAAATGGTCATGGTAGATTAAATATTATGGAGGAGGAGTCCCCACGGATGACCATCTGGGAGGGGGGAGGTAGACACGACTTCCAACTACTTATTGGACAAGCGGAATCAGGCCGACCAAGTTGGTTGGACCCACCCCATGGGTCTGGATGGACTCGAGACACAATAGACGATACCAGACCTAGGACAGGCTTGATCTGGGTTGGGTCAGCAGACCCAATTCGGTTTTTCGGACCTCTGTCTGGGTTAGGTTTTTTTTGTCCCACCGGGTCAGACCAAACGCGGACCCTACCAGATACTTTTTTTTGGAAAAATAACAATATCATTCAAAATGTCTTCCTAATTTAAAATCCATTTGAGGTGTTGTAACCCTTATGATGAGGTGGATCTTTTGAAATACTCTATAGAGTCTTTCATGAAAGTTGAAATTCGAAGAACTGATTGAGGAGTGGTTCTCCCAGAATCAAGCACGCTACATGAAAATAATCTTTTGTTGGATGAGACCTAAAGTCTCCTAACAACTGACCCTGTGTGGATCAGCTGTTATGGCTCAGTGGGAAACAAATTTTGTGTGACCCCGCAGGCCCACAGTGGGGATCATCTGTATGTGGCCTGACATACCCAGAGTACTCGACATGAGGAGTACCTTAGTATGGCCATGGTGGGAAGCTGCTTCTATGTTACCAGAAATTCCCATGGTGGGGATAAACTTTTGTGTAGCCCACTATACGCACGATACTTATTAGTAATGAGTACCAAAACAGTCTAAGTATAGTTGGAAGCATCTTCTGTTTGACCTGACATACCCATTGTACTCATTGAGGAGGATTTCTCTAGGAGCCTATAGTGTTCGATGACTTGACTACTGGTCATGATTTCCCACTCAAAATTATACCAGGTGTGAGTTATCTTTCGTAGTGGTTTTAATTGTGTAATAGCTCTTGGACTTTCCTTATTGTCTTAGGGTCCCTACTGAGTATATTAGTACTCACCCCTGCATAGACATTGCTCACACATGTTGTGTTTGGTGAAGACGATTGTCTCCTTAATGGAGTACTTGGTGGTCCTTGACCCGGTGGTTCACAGTGAGACAAGGTAGGTAATCCATACTTCTATGGCATCTTGATGCTACTCTATGCATACCCATCAGGTGGGGTTTCAAGAAGAGGAAATTTATATTTTTTATTGTACTTTTTTTCTCAGTTTATATTTCAGTGGGTATATATTTCTCCCAATTTCACCTATAGTTTTTACATTAACACAGTGTTTGTTTAGTGTCATTAAGTCTTACTTTTATATCTTTGTGACGTGGTTCTGTGTGTGGCTGTACTGGTCCTCATACAAATGACTCCCACTGGAAGGTTGACAGCTTCGACGCTAGTCACCAACCCTTGGCCTTCCAGACATAGGCATGGGGTATGTCATGAAATTTGTCTTGGGGGATGGGTCTCACCCTAAAAGGCATTGTTGAGATTTGGCTTAGGTGGCATGTTATCTGTGAGTTTCATCAGCCCTTTCCATATTCTTAGCAGAGTTGGTTGAGAGGCGTACCTCCAAGAACTTCCCCCATAGATGCATTGGGTGCATTATGATTTTAATGTGTCACTGCTGATGAGGTACATGCATGATCCATCACATGTCATCAACTGGGGTGAGATAGACATTGGTGATGGGGTTACATTTGTGGAGTTCTCTGTGGAGATAGATGATCTACCAGTGATGGTCCTTCGTGGTTGGCCAATTCCTCTGGTGTGCATTCCGTGCTGTATGAGAACCTCTAGGAGAGAACATGTGAGCGGGAGGCTCAGATTCATGTTCAGTACACCCACATTTTATTTAACTTTGTGTTTTATTATGAGGACATTAATCCTTAAAAGAAGAGTGTAATGTAATTTTCCATAAATTCTACATAATATTTTTTAAAATTATATATAATTATTTTAAAAACCAGATGCTTGAAGTCACTTGATTCTGAGCATGGTGAGATCAGAATAGAATTTTGGACTTTTTTATATTCAGTTAAGTAAATGTGCATGCAAGTTTTTCTCACTTTTAAACTGGTCCACATATCAATAAGTTGATGGAAACGATGAATTCAAAACATCAGGGTTTACCTATAATGGACTTAATATCAATCAGTGAGGGTCGACCAGATAATATTTATTGCATACTTTTCAAAAAATAATAAAATAACTTAATTTTTTTCTTTACTCACCATTGAGTGGTGGAACACAAGCACTGTGGTACGACTATGAGGCATCAACAATCCCCTTTAATGAGTCTTCCTAATGGAATCGAAACAAACACAATGTTCTATTAATTAAACTGTGTAACATTGTGGTGACACATTGTAAAAGAAATGATGTGATGGATTTCTCTATTAATGATATAACATGTTGGGGAATAAAATGTGGTTTTTCCTTAGATGAAACTATAGTGAAAATACTCTCCTTCGATGAATGATAAATTTTGAAGAATCGCTTACAATGTCAATGCACCTTGGAGAATGGTACTAGAGGGTGATGAATGATGACGGCTTCGAATGGAACATGAATCATTGTTGGAGGATCCCTTTAGTGATGAACTCCTCTGAGGTAGGGGTTGTCTTTGTTCTATGTTTCTTTGTTATTTATTTTAAATGATGAATGAGAATCAACCCACGAACAGGTTGATCCGTGGATTAGTCGTCCTAGTGGGAGGGTGTTTTCATGGGTATTCTTTATTGGGAATAAATATTTTTTGTGGAACATAAAATCATTATCTCATGTTTTCTAAACCTCTTATGCATAGGGTGTAGGATGGAATGAACAATGGTTGAGCACCTCCGCCACGTGCATTTTGTGCATTCTTTATAGCCACATGTTATAAGTGGAGTAAATGAGGATTTGAGGACATTTTTGAGATGATGGAATCCCCCTGGAGGTCATACCCACAAGAAGCATGAATAACAGACCATTGGAGTAGACTTGATGGCCTAGAGAAGAACATGTCAGCACCCTCTACCACTAGAGGTGGCTCGCGGTGGTGGTTGTGGGGTGGTTGTGGCATG
The DNA here is from genome assembly GCA_963277665.1 of Viscum album. Classification (NCBI taxonomy): domain Eukaryota; kingdom Viridiplantae; phylum Streptophyta; class Magnoliopsida; order Santalales; family Viscaceae; genus Viscum; species Viscum album. Next base: position 272,556,931 of record OY728141.1, read on the forward strand.
CCACAACGGCACACCGTGACAGATTTCCAGAAGATTCAACATGGTCCGATCAGGCCATGGAGGTTTGGGAAGATCTATTAGACTTATTCCAAATGTCTCACGGTAGGTGGACAAAGCCACCCTAATGTGTCAGTGCACCGCAGACGAGGAATCGCACCGCGGATGAGCCATCTCACTACGGACACGACACTGTGCCAAATTTATTTCAAAAAATTTTCATAGTCAATTGACCGTGGCGGAAGAGGCAGCCCTGTGGACAACCTGTGTGGCTGAGGGATCTTGATACAGCTTCCAGCGGTGTCCCTGCTATGTAGAATAAGTCGTCCTATACCGGACTCGGAAGGGTGCGGGTTGCACCAGCGAGCCAGACCCGCGGCCCAATGGACTGGACCAGACATTGTCCAAAGCCAGATACGGGTTGGGTCAGTGGACTCGAGTCAGGTCGATGGAACTCGGGTCAGGTTTGGTCTAGTTAGTCCCACTAGGTCAGACCAGACTCGTACCCAACCGACCCCTTTTAAAAAACCCCAATATCTTTCAAACCAGGCGTCTGATTGAGGAGCCGTTTCCAGTGTCGGAACCCTCGTGAAACGATGGGGATTTTGCAATACTATATGGATGATTTCAGAAATGATATATTCATAGAATGGTTTGAGAAGTTGTTCCTCTGAAATCAAGCGCACTACGTGCAGAACCCTAGTGGTTGGCTATAACCTAATGACTGTTGACTAGAGACCATATGTGGATCAGCTACTATAGACCAGTGGGAAAGGACTTATGTGTGACCAGACATGCCCATTGTTTGGAGTGGATCTTTGTGACCCAACAACCCCATGGTACTCGAAAAGAAGAGTACCATAGTATGTAAATATTGGGAGGGGGATTTTTTTGTGACATTTCATGACCATAGTGGGGAGCATCTTCTTTGTGACAATGCATACCCACAATAATCATCAGGGATGAGAACCAAAATAGTACGAATTTAGTGGGATGTGGATTTTTTATGACCGGGCATGCCGATTGTACTCATTGAGGACATGTTATCCAATAGACCATGTTGGTTGATGATGTGACTAGTGGTCCTACTTTCATATTCTAAATTATACATGGCGTGAGATTTCTTGATTTTCAGTTTTCTTTGTGGCTTTATTTGTGGCCTTTCCTTGTTGTTTTGGGGCCCCTACTAAGTATATTATTTCTCACCCCTGCACGGGCTTCGCCTGCATGTGTTGTGTCTAGTGAAGATGACCACTACCTTGATGGAAGACTTGGGGGCCCATGACCCGGTGCTGTTCAGCGAGACCAGGCAGGTGGGGTGTACTTCTATGGCTTCCAATAGCTACATTATACTTTCCCATCAAGTAGGGTTTCCAGTGGATGGATTTCGTAGTTATCCATGTACTTTCTAATTTTCAGTTTATCTTTTGTTGGGTTGGTGTTCTGGCCCATTTTACAAGTAGTTTTTATTTTTAATCAGTTGTTTTTTAGTGGAATGCATGTTTATTTTTCCATCTTTGGGATGTGTTTGTTTGTGCATGTGTACAAGTACTCAGTAAAATTCTTCCTTCTTGCATGTTAACTTCTTTCTCCGTAGTCATCATCCCCTGACCTTTAGAAGGTGTGCTTAGGGTATGTCATGGCACAGGCCCCGAGGGACAGGTTGCGAATGTTACTATTTGTGGAAAAACCATTTTCCCTTTTCTTATCCTTCAATTGGGAAATTAATACATCAATTTTGTATAGACGTAGACTACCACCTCTGCGAAGTGATGTGTTTTATTTAATAAGAATAGATCACAAGGATAGATATAATGACAGATTCAATGGTTTTATATGATATTAATGACATAATTCTGATTTTTTAAATATATTACTTATCCTATTATAATATCATACTATGTAAAATGAAAGCATCATTCACGCATACAAGTGGACTACAACATTTGCAAAGTGATATGATTTTTCTCATGTAACCATTCATGGTTGATACTAAAAACATATATAATGTATAAATATGATACATATATCATGATTCATATTTTATATATGATGTAATATAATGGTCTACCAATGAATTTTATTTTGGTATTATAGACCAAACATCATCAAAATATTCTACATGTCCATAACTGATTTAAAACCAATTTTAGGATCAATAATAAATTAAATAAAATGAATAATAATAAGATTATAAACATAAAATATGTTCTAAATAAATTATAAATTTAATTATTGTTCATTATTGTATATTTTAATTACATACATTGAGATTTAGACTCATGGTATGATAATTCTGTTACTATGTCATTTTATTTTAGGATTTTCATTTTTCAGGTTTTTATATGAATAATTATATGATCCAAATAACATAAAACCCATCTATTTTTATATCTTATGGTAATTTTTTAGTTTTTATTATTTGTTTTCCATTTCTTATTTCTTTTTAATCAAGATTCATCAACTGAGTTTCAAATAAGATATTTTCATTTGAAACTCATGTTTTGATGTTTTGTTCAAATTATTTTTATTTCAAGATGAAGTTCAATAACAATTTTCATGAATGATCATTATTATTATTAATATGTTAATAAATGTAATTTAGTTTTTTATATTTGTTCATTGTGAATGAAGAAAAAATCATTTCAAAATTATCCATATGGATTAAATATTTTTTTACATTAGTTAAAAAATAATTTTTTTTCATATATAAAAGATAAAAACCCTTTCGCATTTTTATTGACTCTATTATTTACCAAGAGTCTCTTTCAAGTTCCTAATTTTTTTTTATTAAATTATATCTATCAATATTTTGGGAATTTATTTTTTAAAAAAATTATGATGAAATATAAACTTTTCCCGATCATTGTGAGATAAATGAATGTGTTATAAATTAGGGGATTCAATTCCATTTCAAATGGGTATAATTATTAAAATGCTTAAAATAAGTGTTGAATTTATTTTAAGGTTTATGGATATTTTAAAATATAATGATTGATCCCTATATAATTTTAATAATGGGTGACAATGATATAGCTCTATAATGAATTTTGTAAATTGAAAAAGTGTATCTATGAAAGGTTAGTGCTAAAAGATTTGAGAATTATTTGGTTAGGTTATTCCATTTTTTCGGCTTATAATATGAATTAATGTAAGTAAAATGTTCTATTATAACTACAGTATATTACTTTTATGGGTATTAGTGGAAATCATATCATTTCATAAGGTAAGATATTGAGAATACATTCAAAAAAAATTGTACCATTTATAATTATGTAAAGAATCTTTTTCTAGAAATTTGTTTCATAAGTGATCATATACTATAAGATATAATCATTATCATTATTTTTAATTCATAAATCCTATTATATGCTATTTGAAATATTTAAATAATGATATATATTTATTAGACAGGTAAAAAATTATTTTAGTTCCATATTTATTATGAAAATGTGAATATTTTTAAAGGGATTTTAAAAATTATCATATTGACTAATTGAAAAATCTAGTAACACAAAATTTATTTTTACATTACATTACTTTTACAGGATACAAGAGATCACCCCATGACTGATTGATCAGTTTAAAATTCATAAAAAACTAGTTACTGAAATGATTTTTATATTATATCTTAAATATTAAAACATATCATATGAAAAAATGTTGTATTATATAAATCTTCCACAGTATCCATCTTCACATACATGGGAAATGGAAAAACATATAGTTGGGATCAAATTCATAGAAAGGGATATGTTCAATGGCATATATTATGATATGACAATAAATAATCAATATGGAAGAGTGGATAATAAAAACAAATATCATTCAAAAAATTACTTGACTTCAATAAACATCCATGGATAATATCAGACATATAAATCACATAGAAAATGGATACTAAATTCTTAATAATTTATATGTAATAATACAAAAATTAATGAATGTTATATCAATTTATGGAACCATTTATGATGAATATGACCATTAAGACCACTGATCCAAGACATCATTCTTAATAAATAGGTAAGTGAAAACAAAATACACATCTAATATAGAATTCATTATATTTTATATCTTGAGACATGTCGACGTATCAAGGGGATATCTATAACCGATACCCACCCATCACATTCATATAAAATAAAATACTCATATTTTAAATGATCAAAAAAATACATTTTCAAAACTTTTTATAAGTCAATAATTATCCATATTGAATCCTCAATATCGAACATCAATAATTACTTTATAGATAAAAAAAATACTTAATATACTTCTTCAACTGATAATTTATTATCAAATGGTATATAGTTGAAACATAATAAAATTAAAAAAAATTATATTGAAATAATAAATTATATTTCAAATATAGAAATAAAGAAGAAAAATAATATCTAACGAATAATGGAGGGTGATAGAGAACCTGATTAAAATGAAGAGAATTATTTCAAAATAAGGTATAATAAAATAACATGAAATGATGATAGGATACCGTTGATTCATAATAAATGAATGTTTTATATAAAAAATCCCCTTTAGAAAATACAATAGAAATAATATATAATAAATAACAACCTTATAACTTAAAATAACAATTAATATAGAAATAAGATATCAAAATTCATTTCATTAATTTAATAAAATAATACTATTTTCTTTTGATATCATATTAATTTTTTTTGAATTATTGTGAAAAACCTATACTTCAAAAATAACCATGAAAAAATGTAATTTGTAATTAAAATTAATGAGTATTAGTGAAATTGGGTAAATCCATTTGATTGGTGTACATTGTAATAAATATTATTTTCACACCATTGGTAAAAGTACCTCATTTAGAAAATAATGAGAAGATTCATTTGAAACCATTTTATAGAAATTGAAACACTAGTAAAAATTAGTTTAATAAGTCATTGAATATTTTGTAATATACAAGAAATATTTTGAAGAAATTATTGACATTGAAAGAAAATAGTTGGATGGAAATCATCATATTAATATTTTAAAATAAATTCCCTTAAGATTCAGGTATAATTACTACCACATCATTGAGTTACATTCGTTGTATTATACCTTATGACTTCTTAGGATGGTAATAGGTTTTCAAAAGGCCACCTAAGGTTATTTTAATAAGTATAGTATTTTTTTTGGTAGGGATTGGATGAGATAGAAGTATCAATGCTTATTATTAATAGTATAGAATAATTTCCAGTTTAATAGTGAGGGGAGGGTCATACTTGTAATAACATAATATATTTTTAGAAAATTAAGTAATTTTTAAGTGAATGTGGATCCAAATTTTCGTTGATTAAAAAGATGAAAATGTTAAGGTATAAATAAAAAATACAATGAGTAATAATATTTTTTTTCTATATTACCCTGAATCCTTACCCATTTCATTCTAACCCAATTAACCCATTTCACCCCTAACTATGGATATAAATATTAAACATTGTTACTATTAATTATGAAAAAATTTAATTTTTTCTTTTTAAATAATATTAATTATTATGATTAAAAATTTGAATCTATTTTATTATATTTAATTTTTTTAAGCTGATGAAATTAATTTTAATAAATGCTCATAAACCGTAAAGTAAATAGTTTTCAAAAAATTATTTATTTTGAGCATAAAAATATTTTTACAACTAAATCATGTATAATGGAGATTCCATTTAGATTAATTAGAATAATATAAATCAATGGAATATTATTTTGCTTCTAAAAAAAATTATGGAACTTTTTAAATACATGATTCAGAGAAAAGAACCAAAAGTAGTTTATATTTGAGCAAAAATATTACTTAGATTTCCAAAAATCTAATCATATATTTCAATGTTTAAAATTTTATTTTTATATAAAGAATATTTTTTAGTAAATATATATTTTTTCATAAATATGTTTACATAAACATTAAACTTATTCTAACATCATTTTCATGTCATAAATAAATAGTTATTTAAAATATCTATTTTTCATTATTTACTAAAAAATTAACTATTTCTCAGAATTCTTGTAATCTCATCCTAATAAAATTTGGATATGTTGAATTTTAAAATGAAATTAATTTCATCTGAAAATATTTAAAAAAATCATGGAATTTTTTTGATTATATTATTGAATAATTCATTGTATATTTTGTTACAATTTCATTATTAAGAAAATATTATTTAACATAATTTAATCTCAAGTATTACATTGTTCCATAGATCCAAATTTTATTCCCTGAAATTTATACAATATCACTTTCTAGAAATATATGTATTATTCTTTATCATATCTTATTTATGGTCCCATTTTCAACTTCAATATTTCAATTTCTCTAGAGTATCTTTTCCAACCTATTTATCATATTTTCAACACTTTTTATCCACTATCCATAAACTAGATATGATATTTATAGTATGAAAATTTTTGGTTGAAATTCTATTTCCCCATATGGTATTATATGAATTGGGTCTACAATTTACATATATAATAAAGATATATGGAACAAATCATGAAATTTAGAATGTATATGTAGTATTTCCAAATGAAAATCCAAAATCAAATTACATACAAAATTTCAAAATACATGATGTACCTTAGATTTAGTTTCACCTTCCATAAAATACTTATAACACACTTCCATGAAGATACATTCAATGAAACAAAATATCTAACATAAAAATATAAATAATTTTATTGGATATATAAATTTCTATTTTTCCTATATTGAGTTACCTTGATATGTCTCTAAATAGTTCTCACTTTCATTATTTTCTATTCTAGATGTTCTGTGTGCAAAAAATTAAACTCGTTAAAATTATCACAAAATGTTTGAGTATTTCATGTCTTTCCATAAATAACTCATATGGTTCAATTTTAATACATTAATAGATTATATTATTATATGTTAAATCTAAAAAAGATAAATATTGATCCCATATACCTTGAAGGCCATGTGGGAATGACTAAACAGAATCATCCAATGTTTAGATAGTCATTTTAAAGACCACATTAGTTTGAGGGTGGTAGGGGGTTCTCAAATATTTTCTAATGTTTCACGCCCTCTAAAGACTCATAATAAATGTTGATGTATCCAAAAAATCATGATTAGATGTAATCAAAATAAGTGAACAAAAATTACTCTGAAAATTATTTATACAGTAACAAAGAGATGATTATGAGTTATATATTCCCAAATAGAAAGGAAATGTGTGGACTTGTTATAGTGATCAATAATAACCCTATAGAAATGTTCTTAATAAAAATGTTTACAAACATAGTGATAATATCCATAGTAATATCATCTCATTTCTATACAAAGAGACATATAGTATTCTGGATTATTTTAGGAAGATGTATCTCAAACATTACATATTTTCAAACTAATAATCATGATACATAGTACGTAATTTTATATTTCATGTTATTTCACAAATATTTTCCTTTAAATCTATATAAATTATTGTCTTTACCAATGTGTATATGGAAATTTGAGCTATGATCATCATCTAATAATTCCATTTTCAGTTTAGCACAAATTAAACAAATATGATCTTTCTAAATTTCAAGATAAAATCCTCATATATGATGTTAACAGACATTCCATTATTCATGAAATCAATTTTCATTTTAATATTCTTACTATTGAGATTAATTCTTTTTCTACTCTCTCATAAGGATAGATTTGTAATTATTTTGAATCGATGGGTTGTTTCTAATTTATTAATAATTTTAATATGTAACCTTTCTATGTCCATGAATATATGATATTTTTCAATCCAAAATTATTTAAAAACTCTAGGATATTTCCCACTCACCACATTAGATAAAAAACTTCCCATCACAGGCTTTTTTATTAAGAAATAATATTCCATGATCTGTTCATTCCATCTCTTATACCTCATTTTGTGCTTCAAATATGAGAATATGTACTACAAATTCTCATGAGCTGTATATATTTCACATTATTAACCATAAAGGTAATGACTCTATATCTTTATTTTAATGAATATGGATTCAAATTGGATATCATGGGTTGTATAATTTTTTCATGAAACTTGAACTATCTCAATGCATATTTAGTAACTATATTATTCCATATAAGGAGGAATCCAAGTACATTCATTCATGATTCAATATATTTGTTGAAAATATTTCCCTTCCAAATGTTAAAGTCAATATCAAGGCGTTGGAAAATTTACCATTTAACTTTAAATATATATCTTTAAATTACTCTGATGATATATACATAAATCTTTTATGTGTCAACTTGGTTAATAGTTTCTAATATCAAGAATAATTTGAAAAAAATCATTGATTGTATCCTATAAATACAATTAAGATATGTATATCAGGTATATATTTTTGTGTTTAAACATACCGTCACAACCTTTCCATTGAAGGATCTACAGATATTCCAAATTGATGGAAAATAATACCAATAAAAGAAATATTCTATTGAGGGAATTGACATTCTCTATATTTGAAATATAACACATTTTCTCTAAGATACATAATCATGATTCAAAAAACAATAAATCATTAATATATATTTTATTTTGAATTAATATATCATCAATAAATAATGCAAGGAAAATTTCATAATATTAATTGAATACTCCATTCCTCACATCCAAATAACATAGGGTGTGTGAGTTAATCAAAAGGGATTTACATTAATTTAATAATTTCCATACCTCATGTAAATGTTTTTATTTGAGATATATTCCTTATTTAGTAATAGTTTATGAAACCCATAATAAAGATATAGATTTCATGAAAACTTATTTACTTTTACTTTTCCAAACAAGACATCAATATGGGGATAATGATAATTTTTATTTATAGCAACGACATTAATTTCCCAAAAATTTATGCACAACCTCATATATGCATCTTTATTATTAAAAAATAATAGTATTTCCATATGGTGGAACACTATGGTGTATCCCAGATCATAAACAACTATAATTATTTTTTATTCTAATAATTCCACTTCAGTCATCATTTTTGGCGACATAGTTATGAGTTGTGAACAATGGATGTGATTAACATAATATTCAACAATACACTTTGGAGTATGTCAATGATTTTATTCAAGAAAAAAATAATTTGTTTCCTACATAATAGGTATATCATCTATAAAAATTTTACCACTCAAATTTTTTGGTTATGTCTACTCTTATTCTACTGGAATATCACTAAGAAGTGTATATTGAGGAGGATCCATAAATAATTAGATGATGCAGTCACTAATTTAAATACAATGGATTCCTTATCTCAATGATGAATTATAATATCGTTATCCTAGAATTAAATTTTTGTATTGTAAATTAAAATCTAATCTATACCAAGGATTATATCCACATCAACCATATGTCTAACAATGGTTTTTGTGAAGAGGGTATGTCTGTGTGTCATAATGGGAAATAAATTAATCTTCTTGTTTTAAATAATATTCACCATATGTGTCTTGATTAACAACACCATTTTAAGGTGATGGTTGAAATATATTATTTTATTGTGAAATATAGAAGATATAAAAGAGTGAAATATTCTATAACCAAATAATGATTTATAAATTTTTTTGGTTATGATCAATGTACATTCCATGACATATTTGGGATACTAAATATGATATATAGTAATCACATAAACATGGCCTCCCACCTTTAGTCTCTTTTATATGATGTATTATTAATGATTTGGAATTTTTTTTATAACAAACCTATCTCTTTAATGTTGATAGATTGGATAATAGTGGTATATTTTTTTCATTCATTTATTGGATGTAATACCCCCTTTTATACATCAAAAAAACTATTCATCCCATTATACAAGTAGAAAATATATTTTCCAAAATTACCATGTTCAAAAAATCCCATATTCCTTTTCTTCTACATTGAAACGTTTTTTTCATATTTTGTAACATACCTTTTCTTTTCCTGACTTCCCTTGATGATAAATATGAAAAAGAAATATATCATAGTTTGATGAAACATGATATTATATAATCTTATGATGATGATGTTCAATAAACTATTGTTCTTAGGGAATCGACTTCACCCATAATAAAGATGGTAAATGTTGTATTTAGAATTAAATATATTATCTACATTAAGTTTTTATAATATTTTAATGTTAACCTCATAATCTATAATAATTTCTTCTATTATATTTATTAATTTGAGTAAATTCGTTTCTACTTTATGTCGACATTCTCGAAGAAATTATTTCTTGATTAATATTAAATTTAATTGTATCTATTTCAAAAATTAATTTTAATCTACATATTTGGTGTTATGAATCAATGAATACCTTCAAACAATGTATAACATCATATAATACAATTCAATAATAAAATTTTCCCTATCATTAAATCCCATGACCAGATATTTCATTTCATGGAACATAATACATTATTCTTCTACCAATGTATTAGTTTTCCTATAAAATATGAAGTTTTATGTCTCCTAGAGTGATCCAACATAGGTGTATTTTTCAATGAAATAACATGTTTCTCCATACATGTAATGTTATTAAATATAATGAGTGTTATATTCTTTAATATAGCCATAATATGTTGTGTTTTGACACTATCTATATTGGATTTATCAAAAGAGAAATACCTATATTAAATTCAGGTTTTTATTTCATTTCATCCAATAGGTTCCATATATATACAATCACATAAATTGAGTTATCTCATATTCATCATTAATATGGATTTAGAGACTGAAAATATCTATAACAGTGAAAGTCCCCAAATAGAATAAGAGAATATAATAATTATAATATTTCATATGTTAATTTAAAATGTACTACTTTAGGATCGTACTAATGATGATCTAATACAAACTATAAAACCCAGATCCCAATAACTATGATCAAGTGTTTAATTTATTATATTATTATTATATACATGATATCACATCACATAAGATCCTTCTATTTAAAATTATAATAAATATTGATACATACTTGATTCCCAAATTGAATTGGAAATATGAAAACCAACCATAATATACATTCTTGAATCATTGAAATCATTCATAATTTCCATCTTAATATCATGTGGAAGGGAAAAGATAAAAAGGGGTAGATCAGATTCTAATTAAGGGTTATGTATAGTGGAAACCATCATGTGAAAATAAAGAATAATCAACATAGAATAGTATATAATTAAAACACATTATAGTAAATAAAAAGCTTGTGTTTAATTAATATTTTCATGGATATTATCATTATAAAAATCACATAGGTAATGTAAACTAAATTATTAATAAATTAAATTAAAAAATACAGACATTCATGAAATTTTCATAAACACCTCAACCATTTATCACGAATATTATCATCCAGACCTCATAACAAATACACCATTATTAATAAATGGGAATGTAAAAAACCCCTATTTAATATTGAATCCCAACTATTTTTTCTCATTAGAAACATTGATACATCAATAAGATATATATAAAATAGACCCATAAATAATATTCACATATTATGAATTATCTATATTCTTTAATGATGAATAGAATTCATTATCAAAATTCCTTGTAATTTAAAAATTATCCACATTGAATCGAGAATACATAAAATCAATATTTACCTAATAAAATGATTAAAATAATTAAAATGATTCCACAAACATATACTATATATAAAAATAACAAAATCATTAAACATAAATAAATTAATGGAAATTATTCTAAATTATCAATGTTATTAAATTTATGGATATTAATTTGAACAATAATGTCCAATAAATAATATAAATTGATAGTAAACATAAGAAAAATAATTTTAATGATCTCAAAAAAATGTTTATCACATTATTATTAAGGGACAATAAAAGGCAATTTATTCGTATAAAACTAATGTTCCATAGTAAATATTTCCACTAGAAATTATAATGAAAGCAATATAGGTAAAACAACTTCATTTTACCTTAGTTTTAGAATTGATCTTTAAATAACATTTCAAATTTCTTTTGATTCCATTAAGAAAATAACACTATTTTTTGGGTATGATTAAAAATAAAAATAAAAAAATTATGAGAAAAATATTTTCCTTAAAATTAATAGTGGAGAATGATAATGTTATCCTAAAATTAAATAGTGCTCATGATGGTAGAAAAAATAATTTTTTTGTGTACAATAAAATTAATATTTCATTCCCATTATTAATAAAAAGTAACTATTCATGAAATGATATTATGATTCCATTTAAATGTATTTATAAAATTTGATACATCGAATAAAATGAATTTAATAAATTATTATATAATAGTAAACCATTTCCTTATTTTTGTAATGAAAATATTGATATTGAATAAAAAGTGATTGAATGAAAACATCAAAACATGATTTTTAAAACAAATACCCTTACATGTAAATTAGTTAATGATTTTTTATCCAATAATAAAATTAATGGAAAAAACATATAAAACACCAATATAAACATGGAAAAATAAATTATATGTGGTTTAGAATAGGATTTTCATATTATTTACCCAATTAAATTAACCTAAATAATCCTAATATAAAATGAGCATGTAAAAGAAATACCTTACCTTAGGACTCTTCTTAGATGTATTGGTTTGATAATCATGTATAATGAACATAGATCCAATAGATACTTTATTAAAAAAATCCATCAATATTCAAATTTTTATGGTCATTTTATAATCATTTTTAATCCATTCATTGATAGTTATTTCATATATAGAGTAATTGATGGTTACTCCTTACAATATCTCCTAAATTACATTTTTATATTGTATATAGAAAAAGTGCCATGAAATGTTTCCATTATATCTAGAAATTTTAAAAAATTTGAATATCATTTTTATTTATTATATAAAATTTTCGAGTCATCCATGCATGTTCGTAATAGAATAGTGGATGAAATCACTTCATATGGGTGGTATTCCACACGTATGCATGAACAAAATTTTTAAATTCCAATTTTTTAAGGGTATAAAGGTAGATGAAATCATATAATTATATAATAACATTTATTTCATAAATATCAAAAAAACATATTTAATTATTTATATATTTATTACCATATATGTGTAATTCCAATGGAAACCAAATTACACCACTACATGGAGATAGTTGGCAGTATGTACACCTGAGTGATGTTTTCACTATCCAGAAATTGAAAAGGAGGTATAAAATTGGTTTTTGATAATTATAATAACATAAAATTATATTTTTGATTCTATATTAGTTATTTATAGATGTAAATAATATATTTTGATGACGTAAAAAAAATAAATAATCATTAAAAGAGTCGTATAAGAGGATACCTCTTTTTTGAGTGTACTCCTTTTCCTAACACCTTAAACATTCATTGTATGATCATAGGGTAAGGAAATAAATATCTATAATGAATTCAAGGAATATGGGTTGGCTTCTTGGAATTTCTTTGAAGATATAAAGGGATCATGTTTTATGAATATTTGAGGAGAAGATGTTCCTATTTTTAGATTTGGGTAGGGACAAAAATGTAATTATTTAAATACTTTATAATATATAAAAATATTGTTTAATGGTTTCTAAAAATTTAAATTGATTTGACCAATTATATGGTTAAAAATAAACCATCCAATTAGGTATAATAATATATTTTCTATTTCCTTTAATTTGTATTCTTTTATTTTTCACCATTTTATATAATTTTACCCATAACCAAGGTGATAAATGTTTATCATGAATGTTACTAAATACTTAAATAAATAAGTTAAAAATGTTTCATAATATTAATTATGTTGATTCAAAAAAAATAATCCATGTTATATTATTCAACTCTGATAAGTGGTATAAATTATACTTAATAGATATATGTGAACCACAAAAAACACACTTTTATAATAATGTTTATTTTAAGCATAAAAATGATTTAAAATAAAAATAATGTATATTCAAGATTAAAATTGGATTAATTGGATTGTTTTAAAATAATATAGATTTATTTTACATTAAAACTAAACGAAATTATAAATAACCTTATCAACTTTCTATTAGGATAAAAGAACAAAAAATAGTTTCTGTTTGGAAAAAAATTACATCAATTCTAAATTTTATAGGCATATATTTCAATGTTAAATATTATTATTCCTATAAATTATATTAGAAATAATATATTACTTTTATGGAAATTATTTTTTATAAAAATTTCTGTTATTCTGATATAATTATGAATTAAAAACTATGATAGTTTTGAAAAACTAGTATATTTAACTCTTTAAACAAACCATTTCTGAAAAACATCTAAAACTAATACTCTGCTTATTTTTACATGATGATTATCAAATTAATTTCACTAAAATAAATTAATGTATTCTTCAATTTATTTTGTAACCAAATGTTTGAATCAATCTCTGTGATTTATGTTTTTACAATTAAAAATAAATTAATACTTATGGTAAATAAATATTAGGTGTTACATTATTCCCCTTAGTAAAAATTTCATCTAAATTTTTTTAGAATTCCAACATATGAATAGATATGGGAATTTATAATAATAAATTTATGATGTTCCAATATCAACTCTTCAATTTTTTGATTTCTCTAAAATACATTAACCAATTGAGTTAGCCAATTCATCAATACTTTTTCTATAGTGTCAATAATATAGACAAGCTCTTCATAATAAGATAAATTAGGTTCAAAATGTATTTCCTTTTAGGTGGGAACTATAATTGGTTATAATAAGTTTTCCCTCAATAAATTGATATAGAAACCATCGGGAACATTGAGTCGTCTTATTGGATTTTATAATCAATAGGATATTACTCCACTTCATTCTACAATTTTAAATGGCCTGATGTAGCTCATACATAGTTTCCATTTCCTTAATAACATTATATTACCCTTCCATTGAGATACATAAAAGAAATAATGATCCCAAATTTAAATAAAAAATTCCTCTATTGGTTATCACTACATCTCTTTTTTCAACATTTGAAAATCATTGATCTTCCTCTGAATAGTTGTCACTTTCATCATTGTTTCCTCAAGATGTTTCAGGACAAAAAGATTCTTTTTTCCAACTTCATTCCAATAAGTTGACATTAAAAATATTTTCAATTTTAATTCCTCACATAGTTCCATTTAAATTTTTGAATTAAATATACTATTATTTGAAATTACACAAAAGGTAAATACTAATTCATGATACTTTAAAATTCAAGTTAGAATGACATTAACAAGTCTTTTAATGTAGTAATAGTCCTTCTAAACTGTATATTTGTCAGAGGATGATATGAATTTCCCAAATATATCTCAATGATAATATCCTTACAAATAATCTTACAAAATATCAGTGTAAATCATGGTTCATTATCAAATATAATTGAAATAAAGGAAGCCTTATGTCTCAGCAATTTATTATTGTAAATCTACATTATTCACTAGAGAGTTATATCTTCCCTTATTGTGAAGAAATGTATAGGTTCAATACAGAGAACAACAATAAACCATATAGATTAAATATTTTTTAGAGTATATGGATATATATTGGCAATGTCTATAGGAATATCATCTCGTTTTAACACACAAATAGCATAAGGATATTAATAACTAGTAGGATATTTTCTCTTAGCCTTAACATGTTGAAAAAATGAGAATCTTGATACAAAGTCTTCAGTTTTCTATTCTATATTATCCAAAATTAGTTATAAATAATATTTTGAAACATTTTTCTTAATTTTATCATTTTTAATGAAATTGGGTAAATGATAATAACCAAATAATTATCTTTTTAGTTCAGACATGAATGGAACAGACATACTCTTTAAAAATTTCAATAATTTATCTTTATATGTAAAGTCTACTAATATTTCAAAATTCTTGACATGGTTTTATTTTAAAATGTTTATCATCAAGATGGGAATATATTGTTTTATCTAATAAAAATGGAGTAGAGATATTTTGTAATGGATATGATGTTTCACCTTCTTAAATAATTATCATATCCATCTTTATTAAATCCTTCAATATAGGTTCATTTTCAATACTTATTCTAGTACAAACTCTATGTTATTTTATAATCAATTATTTAGACACCAGTTTTCCTTCCTCAGGAGTACTATATTGAGACTCTACAATGCTTGAGTAGTTATATTGATAGAATTTGACACATTTTAAGCTCATTTATTATAATATATATTTCATTTCTTTGAGATCTATATATATCTTAGAGTTTTCTCATTAAATGTAATGCATTAAAAACATCAATGAAATGATTACAACTTTCATATTTTGATCATAGGATGGAAAATTATATTTAATGATGATTAAATTATTTGATTCCTTAGAAAGAATTCTATTGTTTTATACAATAACTCATCCAGGTCCCTTATTTTATGTGTCATTATATATATATAATATATATCCCTTACTGCTGGTAAATTCAATAGCACTTCACTAACGAAAATCCTCAAGAGCTCATAAAAATATTACATAAATGCTTCTTAAAATTTAGATATTACCACTTTAAGTGTAAACATGGTTAACTTATTAAATAATTGGGAAGTATTTTGAACAAATTAACTATTTTCACTTGCTTATCCATGAATGTGACATACCTCGATAATATTTATTTATTGGAAATTAAAAAACTACCTTTTCAATGGAGGATCAACTAATAATTGATTATTGGTAAAAATACGGATAAGAAAAGAAATATATTGAATCAAAAATTCGGAATTTATAATTTTATTAAAAAATTATTTTCCTATAAGATTATAAAAATGATTCAAAATTGACTCGTATTATTATCAATGTTTTTAGAGTATATAATGACTTCAAAATTAAATTCCCCAATGAAATTTTTGGTACAATACTTCAATACAAAATTCAATTGATCATTAAAAATATATTGTGTATTATTTTATCAAAAATAAAATAAAATAATAATGTCCATACCTCATAAAATCTGTCATCTTTGGAATATCTTACTTCCTTTCATGATTTTAATGATACCTAGATAATAGTAGAATCATTTATTAATATTGATTCCATTATAATTGATCGAACTAGTAATCAATATTCGAAATATGATCCTTGATATTTATATTAATAGAAATGATTTCAATGTATTCTATGTGCTAACACATATTCAAATTTTCCAATTTTTTAAAAAAATATTTAAGTCTCCCCATAGACATATGATAAAATGTATGAATCTATTGTCACACCAGTCATTTATTTAATTCATCAGTTACAAAAATTTCACCATATCCTTCCTATAAGGGGTCTTATATATAGGGTTTTCATTATGGATGAGATTATTAGAAAACTGAACATAATGGTAGGATTTATTTCTAGTTAGTTATTCATGAAACACTTTAATTTATTTATAAAAAATAGATACATTGGTTATTTTAAGGATAATTTTATTATTAATATGATTCATTTGATATTACCCTCTAAGAATATAATAAATAAAAGCTACATGATGTATATCAATACATTATTTTGATGGTGTAGTCTCCTCTTTAATGATAATGTATTCAACATGTCAATCAAAAATCATTAACATTATCTCTTAAAAATAATTTTTTCATTTTAATTTGAAAACAAATAATTAAAATGGATTATATCAAATTAACTAAAGATATAATAATCATGATGGAAAATAGGACAGGTATATGTTTTATATTGGAAATTTACAAAAACATCATTATTGTAATAAGATTTATATATGAGTCGTGATTGATAACTCCCTTCTTAATGTACGAGGGAAATATCATATTTTCCAAGAAATCATCGATTCCATAAAAGCGTGAGAAGATCCATAATCAAATAAAGAATTAGAAAAATTTGATATTATGATTAAATTGCATACCCCCTCATATTTATGTACACCAATCCCAGTTTTTGTAATTATATAAGCCTTCCTTTACCCATTGACCTCTTCTATAAGAGATTCCCAAGATAATTGGGATATTTGGTGGAATAATTCTCCATATATTTATATATGAAGCACTATATTATAGTTGATCCATTATTTACCTTTCAATAATTCCCCTTATAACATATCTCTATAAAATTGAAATAAATAATTTTTCCCTTTAATAAAGTACATGATTATTTTATTCCATAATTATCTTATGTTGGAAATCCTATTTTTTTCTTTACTATTATTTCACTCATTTCATTTTTCTAGTTCTCATCTTACCTATTATTTTCTTTTATTACTTTAATGACAAACGACCTGGGAAACTGTTTCTCATTCTTAATTTCAACTGGTATTATACAATCATATGTTGATTGTTTTTATGAAACAAGTGTTCTTTAGAGACAAATAATAAGACCATATAAAAATGGTGAATATGTTTTCCCTAATTATTTATATCAACCATAACATTTTTGCTTAATATTTAAAATTTAACCCTATACAATTCAAAAAATTCTTCTTCATTATACATTTAAATGTGGAAAACTTATGATTTTTAGTTCATAGTTCCGTAGGAAATAATTTTCCAAATAATATCACATTAAAATTCCCCCATTTTATACATTTTTTTAACAACCCATTTTAGTGTCCTAGTTCATGACTAGCATTGTTCAATATCTCACCCCGGAAAATATGCTACAAGAATAAACATTACATTTAATGACTTCGCAAGGCTATAAATATATTATTGAGTGACATAATCCATTGTTCAACTATCAATAGACTATTTACTCAATTAATTAATAGAGGATTTGGATGCATTAATCAAACCAAAAAATAAATTTTTTTATGGAATAAAATTTTATTTACATGGGAAGGGTTATTCATCATAACATGAGTCATCTACCCTAATATGGACATGACTTTCTTAGTACTATCACCAACTATAGTTTCTTTCTCCGTTGGGAAATACCTAGAATGACTATGGGAATTGGTTATTGTAACACCTGAGACTTTTATGTGAAATATTTTTTTTTGTTATATAAACCATCAAAGGAATCATTCACTACACAAAACACTAGCTTGGCTTGCTTTACACGCAACCACAGCCTTGCTCGATAGCTTGCGCCGTACACAATATCGAGTTTCACTAATCAATTATATACTATTAAAATATTATTAAAACTAGCCGTGATGAATAGTAATAAACACTTTTTAAAATTTTATAAATTGTATTTTCCAAAATGGACTTCATTTTTGGATTCGGAATAATGAAATTATCCTAGGGTGAAATTTTGGTATTTTTCTGAAAACTTTCAATTTTTGATGAATAGTGAAACCACTAAGTGGTAGTTAAAAATAAGAATTTTTCATAAATCTTATTTTACCACTTCTCTGAGTGGAATTTCGAAAATCTGAGAGACACGGTTGATGTCAGTAAGTAAAATGTTGTTCAACGAGATGAAAATAATTTTTGGTGAATAATAACTTTTTACTTTTTTTACCACGGTTAAAAGTAAATAGGGTAATTAAGGGTAAAAATGATATTATTATTACCCTAACACATGTCCTAATTCTATTGGACAAGTGTAATTCGACCAAAAACAACCTTATGAATAAAATATAACCATTTAGCCCCACTTGGATTAGATTAGTACATTTATTATTAATTTATTTAAAGAAAGGTTAAAATAGTTAAAATCAATGTTTAATAAGTAAATAATATTTTATATGGGGTTATACATAAGATAAATTCGACTATAAATATTCATTAGAAATATAAAAATATTTCCTACATAATGGTATTTCATTTGTAATTTTTAGACATTAAATAATTTAATTTATATATGACACAATGATGAAGCAGTAATTATCTTATTAATGAAATATTGACATAATTGATGTTATAAATACCAAAATAAATGTAATTTGAGACTTTTTATGAATTTCACTAATTTTATATGTTACAATTACATGTTAGTATTGATTTAAGTAACTTGGTTCTAATTAATAATTCTGTTATGATTTTCACAAAAATCAATTACTAAATAGTGTCTAAATTGGCATAAAATTGTTTTTAAAACAAATATTATATTATTAATTGTTATTTTATTCTTAAAAATCTATGGTTCGGCCAAATTACTTTGATAAGGTTATATATATTAATAATAAACAACTTGGGGTTCTTTTGGCTTGATATTGTAAGTTTATTAACCTTATAGTGTAAGAAAACAAGAAGACACGATAAAAGTTAAATTATCTAACTTAAAATTAAATCTAAATGATAAGGTTAAAATTGATACCTAAACTTGTATAAATTCTATTGGATGAGATGATTTCTACCCCTACCCACCTTATCTTCGAAATATATCTATTTGGATCTATTAAAAACCTAATTTGACTTTATAATAAAATAACATTTTTAGTTATTCCATAGGTGCCCCTCTCCTCCCTTATAAAAGGGCACCTCCTCCCCCTCTTCCTCACACCACTTTGAGCCTTCAAGCTCGGCCAACCCCTGCCAATTTCTCCTCTCCAATTCTCTAGAAATGTCCTAGATGTTCTGGTCTTCTTCAAAGACCTATTTTAGTGCCCTAAAAGGAGGTCTCAAAGAAGCACTTCAAAGAAGAGGTAATGTCAATTACCGATTCTTTCATCATTATTTCTTCTTCCACTTCTTCTTCATTAGTTGTTTCATTATGAAGTAATAACATCAGTATAAATAATATACTGATATGTAATTATAAGTATGAAACAACCCTATTTCACCATCTATCCATCCTATGGATAAAGAAATTACTACGCGTGCGTACGTACGGAATACCGTCTCCACACCGTGGTGTAATCTATTTTCCACCACCACCATAATTGGATGGGTATAATGGTGTAAATAAAGACTATATATGACTATTATAAATTGATATTGATTCTGAAATAATATACTTAAACTCCAATACAATTCCACGATCATAGGAACGATATCATCACTCGTGCGTACTTATGGAATACAGTCTCCACGATGTGATGCGACTTGTTCTATATGATCTTCATTTAATAATGATTATATAAATGAATTGAATGAATGAATATGATTTATATTACACTAATATAATTCTTGAAATGAGGTCTGTATAACCTAAAGATAAGAATAAGAATTTATTCGACAAAACACGCATAAGAACAAAAAGTAATAAACACCCGAATAACAAGTAGTAATGAAATATTAGTAATAAGAAGCTAAGAATATGACCATATACGATATCATAACAATATGTATGATTATGTAATGAGTCAATAACATTATTTAAACCATTATACAAGAGGTTCAGACACATACAAAGCAAATCAGACCTAATGTAAGGGGAAATCTTGCAATCTCAATTTTTATCTGAGATTGTTTATACTTCATAATTTACTGGGAAATATTTATCATCCACATACATGTTTCCTCAATATGTAATATTTATATCATTCTACAATATTTTATATCCAATTTTACCCTTCGGTGAGTTTTTAGTAAAAGATATGAAAGGAATCTTTTGTCGTTTTTCATACGAGGTACTTTTTGACTTTTCCGACAAAAGTACGAGAAGAATGTTTTTTTAACTTATATGGCATGAATGGATTTTTAAAAAATTATTTCCAAGAAGCTTAATTTACAAGTTTTCAAGTTCATTTTTAATCAACTTCTTTTAGATTAAAATTGTATGACATGTTAAGAAAGGAAAATGTTTTTGAAGTAGAAATGATATTTTCCTCAAGAATGGAGTTCAAGTGTTTTATCAAAATTATTTTCCATCTAAGATAATATATGTTTATGTTTATATCCTTATTATTACATTGATTTGATGGAATTTTTTTTATGAATTCCTATATCTTATATGAATTTTTTTTATGATGTCATGTTGTTTAAGAATCCCATTTTTATTACATGGGTTATACAATGATGTATGATTTATGAATTTTTGGCACACATAAGAATGGAATCATTATGAGATTGGTGGGACTTATATCTCCCTCCAATTCATTGGGTAAAGATTTTATATCTCATGATATTGACATGGTTGTAACGGTAGGTTATACCGGTTCAGTGAAACAGGACTGAAACGAGGAGTGAACTCGGTTCAGAAATGGACTTTGTCCACTAAGATAGTCTAGGCAATGAGTCTTGACTAATACGAAATGATTCTCTATGATTATGTATGTATGCCACAAGGATTCATGTTTTATGTTATGATTATTGGGATTCCATTTCACTACTATGATTTATCCCATGTTATGAAATTATGCTCTCTTTTTTAGGTTATGATTTCCAAAAGTTATGTTCTTATGAATATGATGTGATTGATATTTCTTTTGTTTACCCTTACTGAGAATTTGAGATCAGCCTTTTGTATGTTTTATTTCCCCAAGTCAGGAAGAATGTTATTATGTAAGATATGCCAAAAGGGACTATATATATGATGAAATAAATGGGAGACAATGTAGACGCTTTATGAACCAGTTGTTTATGATTCCCAGTTTCTAAAGACACTATACCTATACAGTCCTTTCGTGGTTTTGCTATATGTTCTAATAAGTAAGCTTCAATTTTGAAGTATTAACAATGTATGTAATGTATGGGTCGTTATAGTTGGTATCAGAGGAAAGGTGTTGTCAACCTTTGGAAACTAGGATGTGAAAGCCTTAGTAAGAACCCTAAGGATAAGTCTAAGCATAGAACACAATATTAGTGTTTTAGAAATGTCCATGAATAACCTATGATAAGACCTTAAGTGTGAAATTTTATTCTTGATTATGTGGTTTTCCTATTATAATTAGTGTTTCTCACACTATTCTTCTTGGTTTTAGTCAATGGCTGGAACCCAAAGGAACCATGTTAATGCGGAATGCGACGGGCAATGCAATGATTATCCCCCTGAGCAACCAAATGTTATGGTAGATGGAATGGAAAATCTTGTATCGATGCTCACACAACTTTCTCAAGCTATGAATAATGCAGGACTTCCAAACGAGCAAAGGAATGAGCAACATTCTGTTGAATCCTTCATGAGGCAGCATCCACCTTCTTTCAGCGAGTCTACTGATCCATTAGTTGCTGAACAATGGATTAGTACTACTGAAAAGATATTTTCAGTTCTTCAATGTTCTGAGCATGGTAAAGTCATCTTTGCAGTGTATCATTTGGAAGGTGATGCTAATCAATGGGGGAACTTTATTAAGAATACGAGGAAAAGGGATGAAATTGAGTCTATGGAATGGGGCGAGTTCAAGAACATATTTTTCAATAAGTAAATCCCTCGTATTCTCTGAATAAAGATGGAGAATGAGTTTCTTGAACTGAAGCAAAAGGATGATGAATCTGTTGGTACCTATGAAGCAAATTTTACATGACTTTCAAGGTATGCTTCTGGTATTATTATCCAACCAGAGAGTAAGATCGATTGATTCTTTAGTGGCTTAAAACCAAGTCTTAGAAGGGCCTTAGCCATAAGGGACTTCAATAGTTACGAGGAAATCGTTCGATGTGCTTTCAAAGTTGAGATGGAGATTCGAGTAACCCATCAGTCATATGGGTTTGATAAGAAGAGGAAAATGGAATTCAAGGGAAAATATAAGGAGCACACTAAAAAGAAGGTGAGATTTCCCTTATGCTCAAAGTGTGGAAAGAAGAATAGAGGGAGTTGTCTTAAATGGACAAGTAAATGTTTCAAATTTGGAAAGGAAGGTCATCGGGCATTTGAATGTCGTAATGATGGGAAGAATATGTCTAATGATGCAAACAAAGGAATGGATACACAGAATAAACCTACTACACTTCAATGTTTCAAGTGCAAGGACATGAGACATTATGCCAATAAATGCCCTAATCCTAGGGTTGATGATGATAGTCGAAGTCAACAAACTCTAAAGGCGAAAGACAAAGGAAAGTCACATGAAATTTCTATCAGCGATGTAGAGTACGATAACGATGTGGTGAAAGGTACACATACCATCCACTCTAAAGAAGTAAATGTTTTATTTGATTCTGGATCCGCCCACTATTTTATTTCTGATGAATTTTCTAATGGTATCACCGTATTACCTCAACAATTAGATGTTGAGTTAGCTGTGACAACACCTAATGGCACAACAGTCGCATCAAAAGATTATAATTCTTCTCCAATCGAAGTTTGTGGGAATGTGCTTCCTACAAATCTTTTGATCCTTCCTATAGTAGAATTTGATGTGATTCTTGGCATGGATTGGATTTCTTTATATTGAGCTCATATCAATTTCCAAATAAGGGAAGTCACATTTCATATTCCAGATCAATCTATGATCGTCTATCAATGAAAGGATGAATATAACCTTCCAGTGGAAATTCTTTCTACCTTATGGGTCTTGATTCCACTAAATGAAGGTTATTTATCTCAAATGGTTGGTGAGAAACTCACGATTAAGAATATACCCATTGTACGAGATTTTGATGATGTATTTCTGGAGGAATTACCGGGTCTTCCACCAAATCGTGAAGTTGAGTTTTCAATAGAACTCGTACCGGGTGCTTTGCCTATTTCAAAGACACCTTATAGAATGTCCCCAATTGAGTTGCAAGAATTGAAGAAGCCACTCCAAGAGAATCTTGATAATGGATTCATACGCCCTAGTGCATCAGCTTGGGGAGCACCTGTTCTATTTTTTAAGAAGAAAGATGGATCAATGAGACTCTTCATTTATTATTGAGAACATAACAAGATCACTAACAAGAACAAATATCATCTCCCATGCATTGATGACTTATTTGACCAACTACGCAGAGCTCAATACTTTTCCATGATTGATCTTCATTTAGGGTATCATCAATTAAGGGTCAAAAGGGAGGATATACCAAAGACCGCTTTCCGTACAAGTTATGGACACTATGAATTTATAGTGATGCCATTTGGTCTTACTAATGCCCCTGTTATCTTCTTGGATCTGATGAATAGAGTCTTTATATACTATCTTGATCAATTTGTGGTAGTCTTTATAGATGATATTTGTGTCTATTCAAAGTGCAAGGAAGAGCATGAAGATCACTTGAGAATTATATTGAAGACCCTGAAAAAGGAGAGGCTTTATGCCAAATTTACCAAGTGTGAATTTTGGCATCAAAAAGTTGCATTTTTGGGTCACATAATATCAAAAGAGGGGATATCTGTTGATCCATCAAAAATAGAGCTTATCGAAAGATGGTCGAGACCAACAACAGTAACTAAGATCCGAAGTTTTCTTGGTTTGGCTGGATATTATTGATGTTTTGTGAAATATTATTCACGATTATCTAATCCATTCACAAAGTTGACTTGGAAAGGAGTTAAGTTTGTTTGGACGGAAGAATGTGAAGAGAATTTCATGGAGTTGAAAAGAAGGTTATCGAGTGCACCTGTGCTCGCACTGCCTTGTAGTGGAGAAAGGTTTGTGATCTATAGTGATGCATCCATGAAGGGATTGGGTTGTGTTCTTATGAAAAATGATATGGTGATAGCTTATGCCTCACGACAGTTGAAAATCCATGTGAAAATTTACAAAACCCATGATTTGGAGTTAGCTGCGGTAATCTTTGCATTAATGAATTGGTGGAATTATCTTTATGGAGAAAGGTGTGAAATTTATACTGAACATGAAAGTTTAAAGTATATTTTCACACAAAAGGAGCTGAATATGCGTCAAAGAAGATGGTTGGAGCAGATTAAGGATTATGACTGCTCAATCCATTACCACCCTGGGAAAGCAAACAATGTGGCAGATGCATTAAGTCAACAAGACCATGCCAGTTTATCCATGATGAGGATCACAAAAGATCCAATATTTATGGATTTACAAAGGATGGATCTTGAAATTATAATGGAAGGGGAAAAATCTTATCTTTCTCAAATGAATGTTCAACCATCTATACATGTGATGATTAAAGAGGCACAGAAAAAAGATGTCAAGTTATAAATGAAGGTGAGAAATGTTCCTGAATTCAACCTTGATTGTGATGGGATAATAATGTTCAGGAATCGGGTTTGTGGTCCTCCCATCCCGGAATTAAAGAAGGATCTACTTGATGAGGCTCTTTGTTCTTCATTCTCCATTCATTCTGGAAGCACAAAGATGTATAGGGACCTAAAAGAATACTTTTGGTGGGATGGCATGAAAAGAGATATTACTGAATATGTCTCTCGATGCTTGGTTTGTCAGCAATTTAATGCTGAGAGACAGAAGTCTAATGGGATGTTACAACCATTACCCATACCCGAATGGAAATAGGAAAACATCAATATGGACTTTGTCACAGGACTTCCTAAAACATCCTAAGGCAATAATGCTATCTGGGTCATAGTTGATCATCTTACCAAGTCTGCACACTTCATTGCTATTAGAGAGGATTTCTCTCTGGATCAGCTTGCCATGATATTTGTAAAGGAAGTGGTAAGATTGCATGGAGTACCACTTTCTATTATATCTGATCGGGATCCGAGATTTACGTCGATGTTCTGCTGAATTCTTCAGCATACTCTGGATATAGAGTTGAGTTTCAACACCGCATATCATCCTCAGACAGACGATCAGTCTGAGAGAACAAATCAAAATCTAGTAGATATGTTGAGAGCATGCTCTATGGATTTCAAAGGTGGCTGGGATCAACACCTACCTTTGGTGGAATTTTCTTATAATAATAGCTTTCACTCCAGTTTTCAGATGGCTCCTTATGAAGCTCTCTATGGAAAGAAATGCAGGACTCCAACTTGCTGGGATGAAGTTGGGGAAAGAAAGCTATTAGGACCTCATCTCGTTTATGAAATGGTATAAAAGGTCAGATCTATTCAGCAACACATAAGAGCTACTCAGAGTCGATAGAAAAGTTATGCCGACAACCGAAGAAAAGACCTAGAGTTTGAAGTGGGTGATAAAGTGTTCTTACAAATATCTCCCTAGAAGAGGGTCATGAGATTTGGAAAGAAGGGGAAGTTGAGCCCTAGATATATCGGTCCTTTCGAAATACTGGATCGTGTTAGGAAGGTAGCTTATCGACTGGCGCTTCCAACGAATTTCTCTCAAGTTCACGATGTGTTCCATGTATCTCTCCTGAGAAAGTAAATACATGATCCTTTACATGTACTTAGCTCAGAAGTTGTACCGCTGGAGCAAGATCTTTCTTATGGAAAACAACCGATAGAGATTCTGGATCGTAGCGAAAAAGTCCTACGAAGCATGACCACTTGATTGGTGAATGTTTTATGGAGGAACAAGCAATTAGAAGAAACTACATGGGAGCTTGAGGATATGATGAGGGAGAGGTATCCTCATCTGTTTGTTACAATGTGACGAATTTCGAGGGCGAAATTCATTTTATGGGGGGTAGAATGTAACACCCGAGACTTTTATGTGAAATATTTTGTTTTAATGTTATATAAACAATCAAAGGAATCATTCCCTACACACAACACTAGCTTGTCTTGCTTTACGTGCAACTGCAGCCTTCCTCGATAGCTTACGTCATATGCAATACCGATTTTCACTAAACAATGATATGCTATTAAAATATTATTAAAACTAGTCGTTATGAATAGTAATAACCACTTTTTGAAATCTTATAAATTTTATTTTTCAAAATGGACTTCATTTTTGGATTCGGAATATCGAAATTAGCCTAGGGTGAAATTTTGGTATTTTTCTCAAAACATTCAATTTTTGATTAATAGTGAAACAACTGAGTGGTAGTTAAAAAACTGAATTTTTCAGAAAACTTAATTTTACCCATTCTGTGAGTGGAATTTCGAAAATCTGAGAGACACAGTTGATGTCATTAAGTAAAATGTGGTTCAATGAGATGAAAATAATTTTTTGGAGAATAGTAACTTTTTACTTTTTTCCCCACGGTAAAAATTAAATAGGGTAATTAAGGGTAAAAATGATATTATCATTACCCTTACACATGTCCTAATTCTATTGGAAAAGTTTAATTCGACCAAAAACAACCTTAGGAATAACATATGACCATTTAGGCCCACTTGGATTAGATTTGGACATTTATTATTTATTTATTTAAAGAAGGGTTAACATAGTTAAAATAAAAGTTTAATAAGTAAATAATTTTTACTATGGGGTTATACATAAGATAAATTCGACTATAAATATTAATTAGAAAGATAAAAAGATTTTTTACATAATGGTATTTTATTTGTAATTTTTAGACATTAAAAAATTTAATTTATTTATGACACAATGATGATGGAGTAATTATCTTATTAATGAAATATTTTCATAATCAATGTTATAAATACCAAAATAAATGTAATTTGAGACTTTTTATGAATTACACTAATATTATAGGTCAATATGACATGTTATTATTGATTTAAGTAACTTGGTTCGAACTAATCATTCTGATATGAGTTTCACAAAAATCAATTACTAAATAGTGTCAAAATTGACATAAAATAGTTTTTAAAACAAATATTATATTATTAATTGTTATATTTTTCCTAAAAATCTATGTTCAGACAAATGAATTAGAGAGGGTTATATATATTAATATTAAACTACTTTGGGTTAGTTTGACTTGATATAGTATGTTTATTAACCTTAGAGTGTAAGAAAACAAGAAGACATGGGGAAAGTTAAATTCTCTAACATAAAGTTAAATCTAAATGATAAGGTTAAAATTTATACCTAACCTTGTCTAAATTCTATTTGATGAGAGTATTTCGACCCCTACCCACCTTATCTTATAAATATATCAATTTGTAGATATTAAAAAAGTAATTTGACTTTATAATAAAATAATATTTTTGGTTATTCCAAAGGTGCCCCTATCCTCGCTTATAAAAGGGCACCTCCTCCCCCTCTTCCTCGCACCACATTGAGCCTTCATGCTCGGCCAAACCCTGCCAATTTCTCCTCTACACTTCCCTAGAAACATCCTATAGGTTCTTGTCTTCTTCAAATACCTATTTTAGTTCCCTAAAAGGAGGTCTCAAAGAAGCACTTCAAAGAAGAGGTAATGTCCGTTACCGATTCATTCATCTTTATTTCTTCTTCCACTTCTTCTTGTTTAGTTGTTTCATTATGAAGTAATAACATCAGTATCACTCATATACTTATATGTTATTATAAGTATGAAAAAACCCTATTTCACCATATATCCATCCTACGAAAAATGAAATCACCGCGCGTGCGTACGTACGGAATACCGTCTCCACGTCGTGGTGTAATCTATTTTCCACCACCACTTTACTTGGATGGGTATAATGGTGTAAATAATGACTATATATGACTATTATAATGTTATATTGATTCTGAAATAGTATACATACACTCCAATACAATTCAACGATCATAGGAACGATATCATCACTCGTGCGTACGTACGGAATACCGTCTCCACGATGTGATGCGACTCGTTCTACGTGATCTTCATTTCATAATGATTATATAAATGAATTTAATGAATTAATATGATATATATTACAATAATACCATTCTCTAAATGAGGTATCTATAACCTAAAGATAAGAATAAGAATTTATTCGACAAAACACGCATAAGAACAAAAAGTAATAAACACCCAAATAAAAAGTAGTAATGGAATATTATTAATAAGAAGCTATGAATATGACCATATATGATATCATAACAATATGTATGATTCTGGAATAAGTCAATAACATTATTTAAATCATTATACAGGAGGTTAGGACACTTATAAAGCAAATCGGACCTAAGGTAAGGGAAAATCTCGCAATCTCAATTTTTATCCGAGATTGTTTATACTTCATAATTTACTGGGGAATATTTATCATCCACATCCATGTTTCCTCAATATGTAATATTTATATCCTTATACAATAGTTAATATCCAATTTTACCCTTCGTTGAGTTTTTAGTAAAAGATATGAAAGGAATCTTTTGTCGTTTTTCGTACGAGGTACTTTTTGACTCTTCCGAAAAAAGTACGAGAAGAATGTTTTTTAACTTATACGGCATGAATGGATTTTTAAAACATTATTTCCAAGAAGCTTCCTTTATAGGTTTTCAAGTTTATTTTTAATCAAGTTCTTTTAGTTTAAAATTTTATGACATGTTAAGAAAGGAATATGTTTTTGAAGTAAAAAGGATATTTTCCTCAAGAATGGAGTTCAAGTGTTTTATCAAAATTATTTTCCATCTAAGATAATATAGGGTTCTGTTTATATCCCTATTATTACATTGATTTGATGGAATTATTTTTATGAATTCCTTTATCTTATATGAATTTTTTTTATGATGTCATGTTGTTTAACAATCCCATTTTTTTTACATGGGTTATGCAATGATGTATGATTTGTGAATTTGTGGAACACAGAAGAATGGTATCATTATGAGATCGGTGGGACCAATATCTCTCTCCAATGCATTACATAAAGATTTTATATCTCATGAAATATACATGGATGGAATGGTAGGTTATACCGGTTTAGTGAAACATGATTGAAACGAGGAGTGAACTCGGTTCAGAAATGGACTTTGTCCACAAAGATAGTCTTGGCAATGAGTCTTGACTAATAAGAAATTATTATCTATGATTATGTGTGTATGCCACAAAGTTTCATGTTTTATGTTACAATTATTGGGATTCCATTTCACTACTATGATTTATCCCATGTTATGAAATTATGCTCACTTTTACATGTTAAGATTTCCAAAAGTTATGTTCTTATAAATATAATGTGAATGTTATTTCTTATGATTACCCTTACTGAGCATTTGAGCTCACCCTTTTGTATGTTTTCTTTCCCCAGGTCAGGAAGAAGGTTATTAAGTAAGATATTCCAAATGGGACTATAGATATGATGAAATAAACGGGAGACAGTGTAGATGATTTATGAACCAATTGTTTATGTTTCCCAGTTTCTAAAGACACTATACCTGTACGGTTCTTTCGTGGTTTTGTTATATGTTGTAATAAGTATGCTTATATTTTGAATTATTGACAATGTATGTAATGTATTTGTCATTATAGTTATCTTTCATTCATTATGGTTTATATCTAAATGAATTCCAACACTAAGTTAGATTGTAATCACCATGAATATTTAGAAATATAATAAAAACTCATTTCATGGTAATTTTGTTAATTACCTATGTGATTATTTAAATTCTCGTGTTAACTACCATTAATTTAAAATATGCTTCCAATGATCCTATTAGATATTATAAAATAACAACTATTACACCCCTAATCTAGTAACATATAGTTGGTATTTACTTTAATACATTACCATAAGATACAAAGGGACACATCGTGTAAGACCACTCTGTATAGTAGTCTTTAAAAAGTAAATACATATGAGATTCATGAATAACATGGTAAATATAAAAACATATTATAATAAACCATCATGAATCCATAAAATTATTCATAATATGATACATCCCATTATGGGGATAGAAAAAAATATAAAGTATGAGAATAGATGTTCAGTAAGGGTTACACATAATGGATGTTATTTGGCGTAAATAAGGCATAATCAATATAGTAGGGAATATAAACAAAACATAATCCCTTTAATGGACCACTTTAGATTGATGAACGTCCAGGTCTACTACCGACCTATCAGTCACATGTTTAATAGTAAATTTAATTTTAATAACAGAAATTCATAAATCTATGAATAAAAAAAAATTCCATCATGGATTCATCAAATCT
This sequence comes from Viscum album, assembly GCA_963277665.1. Taxonomy (NCBI): domain Eukaryota; kingdom Viridiplantae; phylum Streptophyta; class Magnoliopsida; order Santalales; family Viscaceae; genus Viscum; species Viscum album. The sequence continues at coordinate 272,588,531 of OY728141.1, forward strand.
ATCATGATTATTACCAAAAGTACTCTCATCCAATACATAATTCATTATAAATTATAATTTTTTGTCCAAATAAAATTAAATATGGTATTCTAGATATTATTTCACATTAGACCTATAAATACATGGATGGGATAACTATAATGGGTCCCCACCCACCACATTCACATCATATGAATTTGTTATATTTTGAATGATAAATAATATTAATTCTTAAAATACCATATAATTATGAAATTATAATTATTAATTCAAGAATATGGGACATCAATATTTCCTTAGAAAATTAATGGGAAAATTCATAAAATCACACCAACTAACAACATATATATAAATGATGGATGGTTGAAACATAGTCAATTTAATAAATATGATTCTCAATTTATCCATGATATTAAAAATATTAATATAGAGGTTAAAAATAATGTCCACTGAAAATTGGATAGTTTTAGAGAAAATAATAAGAATGAAGAGAATGGTCTCAAAATAATGTATAATTCGTTATCAGTAAAGAATGATATAAGACCATCAATTCATTAGAAATTGATATTTTGTAATAAAAATACATTGTAAAATAAAATAGAATAAATGCATTAAAATAACATCATTGAAACTATACGGATGAATAAATTTATAATTCACTTGTCAAAATAATTTTATTTCCATTATAAAAACAATACCCTTTTATTTTGAAATCAATTCAAATAAAAATTTAAAAAAATATGGGAATTTTTTTTGAAAATAAAAATGGATACTTCTAAAATAATGTTCAATGAAAAGGGGTGTCATGATCGATGTAAAATCCATTTATGGGATGTTCATGAAATCAATGATTCAATTCATATGCTGGAGAAGATGTACCTTATTTGGGAAATGACTTGAATATTCATTTCAAAACACTTAATTGAAATCCAAACATGTGTAAAAATGAATGTATTAAATATGTGAATAATTTTAAAATATTTATTAAAAACCATTTAATGAAAATATTGATATAGAATAGAATGAGATAGATGTATAACATTACGATCATATTTTTAAATGAAACTCCATTTAATGTAAATTACTTATTAATTCATCATTTGATAAGAGAATTAATGGAGACTAAAAATATTAACCAAAAAATAAATAGAGGATAATAAAATATATGTGGTTAAAAATATTATGATCATTTAATTTTTCCAATGGAAATTGGAATATAATTATCCAATGGTAATGTAAGATTATAACAGAAATACAATACCTTGGGTCTCATCTTAGACATACATGGTTTGTACTATTTTATAATGAATTTAAATTTATTAAATACATACTTATATCCTTTCACATATATAATATTTTTAATTCTATTTTATAATGAAACCATTTCCATGATTCAAGGGTTGGAATCATTGAATTGGAACCTATATGATGAACAAAACATTTAATACCAATTATAATAATGTCAGCAAAGAACTATCAATAAATTGATGATTGGGTTTTATAAGGGAATAATTTGTGGTCATATAGATCTTATTTAAAAATTAACAATATTGGTATTTTTATTTCATCTTCCATAAATAATTCTATAATGACAGGATTCAAAATTTCAATCATCATAATAATATAGTCATAGACATATGGAAGTATATAATAAATACTTTGGGTAGGAATACATTTAATACCTAAGATAAGATTTATCATGAGACATTACAACATATCTAGGGGTCATAAAGAGATATACCCATCACTTAATAAGTCAAATGCATTCATAATATGATTAGAATGAATAAATATTCAATATATAATGAAAATAAATATTCATATTGAAAAACTAGAAAATGAAATGGTAATAATTTCCACTTTTCAATTACTAGAGAATCATGGTGATAATCTATACATATTAATATGGATTACTAAATCATTAGATTATACACCCATTAAATAAATAGATTCATAAATGTATATTATCATATATGAAAATAGTTTTATATGCCCATTGTAACATTTTTAGAATAACACCAATTTCACATTGAAATAATTTCTTTCATATATATATATATAATTAAAAATTATTATAATTTTTTTCATTTAAGATAAATATTGAAATAATTAATGTAATTGTCAAGGAAAATAATATCCATGATGGTGAAAAAATTCATTCATGTGGTATGATTTAAAACTAATGTTCATAGTCAAACCATCAATAAAAAGTTTATTGTTTAGAAAATTATAATAGTATTACTTTTGAAGTGTTTATATAAATTAAAACATATTTAAAAATGACTATAATAAATCATTATATATTATATAAAAACCGAATACATTTTAACTATTCTTCGAACATAAAAAGAAAACATTCCTGGTCAAATAGATAAAACAAGTTGGTTTTCCATAAAGAAATCATTCATCATTATGAGTACATAGATAGAGTAAAACTAAAGGAAAACATGTAAAAAATAGTGAAATATATAATAATAAATTAAATTGAGTTTAAAAAATAAATATCTTATAATTTTATATAATAGAAATAAAAAATAATCAACCTTGATTAAAATTGTAATAATAGAAGAAACCCAAACCTTGGTTCTAACATGATTTAAAAGTGATTTTATCCTCCTATTAAATAAATTTATATTTATTTGAATTTAATACTAGAATAATATTCAAAATTATAGTACTATACATTGTTTACTATTTCCATCTTATCATCCATTGAGTAACAATTTTTTATTATCATCATCATTTCAGGTGTTAAATACTTCACATTTTATGTATGTTTCGTTTTCTAAGTAATTTTCCTCATGTACTGATCATGATTTAAAATTATTGACAAAATTAATTTTGATATAAATATAGTATATAATTATGATAAAAATATCTATAATCATCCCTAAAATAGAGAACGAAATAATTAATCACATCACTTCATGAAAGTGGTTGTCCACACATACACTCAAGGGAAATTACAATTTTTAATATGTGGACCGGTAAGAATGTAGTTGATATGTTATATTTAAGGATTAATAATAACTAAATAAATATAATATATATTAATTTCCATATTTTTAACCATCCAAGTAAATTGGTGACAAATAATGAATTACAATGATTCATGGATACGATAAGTCATACGTACACATTGGCGATGTTTTCATTTTCTAGAGGATATAATGGTGGAAGATAATTGTGTTCCCAAATCAGTATTGACATAAACAAATAATTTATAAAATTATTATCTATTTTATGATTGATAAAAAATATTTAGGGAATATAGAAAATGAAATAAATGTTGAATGAGTCGGTGACGATGATTCAATATTCTTTAAGAAATATCCATTGGTTTAAATATTAATCATTATTTGTGTGGTATTGGGAGAAGGAAATTATATCATGAAATAATTTATGGAAGACTAGAAGTTATTATGTTAGAGATTTTCTAAACACTTGTTCCCTATCATTTTGAATAAAATAGAATCGGTGGTTCCCATTTGTATATAACAGAAAGGAAAAACATATAATTTCATAAAATATTTGAATATAATATATACATTAATCATGTTATGTGGAAAACAATTTCTAAAAATTCAAATATAAGACATAATAATGCCAAAATAACTATATAAAATTAAATTTAGAAGCGTTAATGTTTCATTTTGATCATTATCTTTTTTTATCCCCGTTATAAACAATTTTAACCATAACAATAAGAAAAAATAGTGATTAGGGGTCATATATTTACTTATAAGGTGAAAATCGGATAAAAAATTTACAGGAAACAAATTTTACCTTCACAAAAATACTATTCAATATTTTTGTGATTATTAAATAATTTAATATTATATTATTTTCATGTAATATTATTATAGTCATTTTGGGACTATTTAATTAGTTTGACTTCAATGTCTTAAAGAAAGTAATGGATTTCAATTATAAACACATTTACCATTATTTATATTTTATAATTACATATTTATTCTTGGAATACCACATTTCATAAAAACAATTATTTTAATAATATTTCGATTGGTTTCTTTTATATGCACAAGCATTGTATTGGCGTTGCGTAATCATTTAATGTAATGATATCATCACTAAATATTTAAAAAAAATATTTACTATCATGAAGACAATTTATATATGTTAAAATTAATATATTATATTCATTCATAATTTTTTTCCCTATGATGACATTTAAGATATATTAAAATCAAGAAACAGATATTTTGTATTTATCGTTCTCTTAATATAATAAAAAAGATTCATCAATTGAATGTGGAATTAATTTTTCATATTATAATTTATAGAATAGATTGGGTCAAACACCACTCATAAAATATGATAAATTAATGTGTTATAGTGACTTTTAGGTTTTATTTCATAGTTATAACCCCTTTAATCCATTTAACCAATATTGAGGTGACAATTATTCCACATAGTTACTATTCATAGTGATAAAAAAGGACCGCCATATCAAATTTTAATTTCCAAATTCCAAATATATTTTTATTTTTCAATCTTAAATTTCCTAAAGTGGAATAAGTCTATGTTTATATAAATTCATAAATTTAAATGAATAAAATAATTTTTTACCAATTTCACTATTTAGAATAAAAATGAACATATACACAAGTTAAATAATATGATGATTCTCATGTAATTTTTTATATTATAATTCATAAAATTAATATCATTTTACTTTAAAATAAATCAAAAAAATAATTATAATTTTATATTACTTTATTTAAATAAAAAAAATCTGAGTTTAAAAAATCGGTATTTTTCACAAGTCACTTAAAAATCAATATTTTTAGAAAAAATCTAAAACATTAAACATATGCCTATTAATTAATTATTATTCCAAAAATTATATTAATCTTTCCGAAAAAATATAAATATGTAATAAATTATTTATAATTTATGAAAAAAAATCAATTTTTGAAGAAATTATATTTTGAATAAAAAAAATGAAATTACTGATAATTGAGTAGTATTTTTTATCATTAATAGATAGACTTTCCTTATATGATTAATTTATATATATATATTTCTTATTATTTTCTACTCATATCTATAATTTAATGGATAGGTGATAATGATCACATTTAAATAATATAATTTGTATAAAATATATCAATTTATTAAAACTCGGTGTTTCTTGTCAAGAATTTTATCAAGTTTATTATTCTTTGAGAATATATTTTATTAGGGTTATATTATACCCCTAATAATTATATTTTTCAATCATAATTTTTTTAAATTTAGTAATCTATGTTTTATTATTTTAATACACTATTGTTGAAAACCCATATCGTACAAGGGAATAATAACACTTCGTTGAAAATAAGAATGTGTCAATATTAATGGTTACCTACTATAACACATAATTATATTCACAATTAAAAACAACATATATGGATGTTAGAATATTGACATGGAGTAGAATAATTTCTACCTTGTAATAATAGATAGATAAAGAACAAGATCATGAGAAACATGATGGCCAAAAAAAATTAGTAATAGACAAAATAAGATGATAAATTCAATATTAATGATTTTATAAAGATAATGATTTTATTTCAATATCATTTTCACTGAGATAAGGGATTCATTTAATGTCATGATTGAAAAAATATGAATGTATTCTTATATTATTACTTTCCATTTCATGTGAAATATTTTATTCTATGGTTTTGATTTGATCAATTAAAACTTCTATTTTATATTTTTCTCAAATAAATTAATATTCAATATGACTTCGTTATTTTTGAAGACTAAATATTAACTTTTAGTGAATTATATTATCTATTAAATGACAATAAGTTATTACTCATATCACTAAATAACTACAACGGATATCATAAGATAAGATAATATCCGATATTAAATTATCATTTTATAACAGTAATAGAATGAAATTTTTATATTTTTTTTAAGAAAATGTGGAATTTTTATTTAATAATAAAAACGTACCTTTTTTTATAAAAATCCCCATTACAAGTCAAAAATAATGTAAATTAAATGTCCCATTATGTTTCAATTTTCACCGAAATGGAACATAAGAATCCGTTAATTAGTAATAATGTAATTAATTACATATTAATTCACATTATACTTGATTTTTCTCTAATATGTTATTTGGGATTAAAAAACATTTTACTAAAAAAATTCAATGTTTTTTATCAATTTATATTAAAATTGATTTATTTTAACTAAATTAAATTAATAATGAAAAATGTATTAAATATTGAGAATGTAGAGGATCGAATTTTTGTAAATATGTCCATTTTTTGTCATAATCAATAGTAACCATGATATAAATTTACTTCTATGGTAATGGGTATAACAAGTAAATTAGGGATAAAACTATGGGATATAGTCTCGAAATCAAATCATCAGTTGCATTTATCTTATTGTATGAGAGTAGTTCAACCATATCGATATCAATTTTGAATAAATTTGTTTTTGGTGAGTCCCACATTTTTTTAAAGGTTGCAGCCGAAGCCTCATTTATTATTAAATCAATGCAATGACATATTTAACTAGGTATGGGGAGACCCATTACATAGCCTGAAGTCTCAGTGGAAATTTATCCCATTACATGGCCTATAGGCCCATAGTGAGTCCCACATTTGATTACAACATATATTTTTATTTTATGTAAATAATAAATTTATAATTACACTCTATTTATTTTATTATCTATAATATATATTAATTCAGATAAAATGATGTTATGGTCTGTTAGAAATTTATATTTTTAATATGTATACATTATTTACATGATTGTAATTAATATATAATTTTTATTGATGGTTTAATATTTTAAGTCCTTATATAATGCCATAAGAGTACTCATGAATGACATATATACATAATGTGAAATGATTTAAAAAAACCGGAAAAAAAGAAGGGATCACATCACCCAAAATTTATTGGTTTTAATTTTGTGAAAATTAGATTTATACATAACTTCCATATTACATTGATCATTTAAAACATTTAATGGTAGTATTCATGAATCCTTGAAAATAAATGAATGATTCCTTCTTTATATCATCGGGAGAAGAAAATGAATAAAGGATGATATTAGTATCATAATAAATAATAAATTCAATAGAAGTTATCTTGAATAAAGTTGGCATAATGAAAATGAAAGAGATGATAATAAGAGCACATTCCATTCAAATATAGCTCAATTAATATCAATGGATAATATCATTATAAAAATCACATGGGCAATGGAAAATTAATTCTAAATAAAGGAAATTCATAAATTTGTAAGTCCATTAACATTCCTTCAAGTCCATGGTAATGCAATCATGAATCATGCCAGGAATGTCATTAAACTAAGACATAATTCTTAATAAATTGGTTGATATTAAACAAACACCCATATAAAGTTGAAACAAATTTTTTATCAAGAGACATTTGAATCCTTTGAGTGGAATTTTTTTATCTGGGTCCTACCTATCACATTCACATCATATGGATTTCGAATATTTTAAATGAAAATTTAATTCATTCAAAAAATTACTTATATGTCATAAATTATACATATTGAATGAATAATATGGGATATCAATAGTTCCCATGTAAATGAAATACCTTTTCTAGTAAGATTATTTTAAATGATACTATTTATAAAACCATTATATGGTTCAGATGACATCATAGTAGCAACAATGTTCCATTATACATGTAATATAGACTTGGAGGAGAACCCAATGTTCAATAGAATGCGATCATGAGAAATATAATTCCCATGAAAGAAAAAATTCATTAATTATTAAGGATGAAAAATAATTCAATAAAAATTAATTTTTTTTATAAATAATAATTTTTGGAATAATAATAAAAATGGAAAAAAAATATTTAAATAACTTACTTGTAACAGTGTTTAAAATGGAGGTTATAAATCACATTCAAAATTAGTACAATTATGTTATGAAATTAATACCCATTTCTTTCAGTATCTTTGAAAACTAAAATTTTATAGAATATTTAGAAAATAATTTTCTTTGAATATATATATAGAATCTATTAATAAATTCTTCAATGAAATTAATGGTCATGTTTTTTGGAAATTCTATTCAAATGGTAAATGTTTAAAATTTCAATTTTTTGGTAATAATTCAAAAAGTATGTCATATGGAAAATTAAAATATATTTTAATACATTTATAAAGTGGAGAATCTGTATTAAAATAAATTCAAATAATCATTGGAGTGTGACGAATAAAATTCAAAAAAATATTTAAAATAACTTCTATATCGATGAAAAATGGTTGGCAAGATAACATTAAAACATGAATTTTATAAGAAATTATATTATATTTAATATAAATATTAATTCATTATCAAATAATTGAATAAATGTAAAATAAATATTTAAAACCTAATATAACCAAAGAAAAAGTAAATGTTTAATGTTTAAAATATTACAATCATTTTATTTTATCAATGGAAATTGAAATATAAATAATCTTGAAAAAATGAGATTGAATCAAAAATCCATTAATATAACATATAAATACAAAATAGATATAAATGATGGTTAAAAAATTAAACACCAATAATAAAGAGTGATCCATGATATAAAGTGTCAATGGGTTTTTATATACACTCTAAAAATTATTAGAGTTGGTTTCCTGAGAACCAATTGTTTGTACATTGATTACATGAATGTAAACATATTATATATTGTTCATTATTCTATATGAATATAATATAATAATGTCCTGGAATATTTGTTCCATTGATATGGTCATGGCAGATCCTTTCTATGATGGGAAACATTAAATTCTATAAAAATATTCTTAAATAATGGTCTATAGTTGGATGATGTACTATGACCAGACACATAGTATACAAACCATATCGTGTGAGTACTCGTAAAAAGATGAGACTCTCTCTCTTGCATTTTTCACTTGGTAATCTCCAAGATGGGAGATTATGAGAATAAACATGCCATTAGTAATTTCACATGTCTTATTCACATCGGACATTACTATCTACGAGCGTGTGTAATGGTCCTTAGACTAGAATATTATCATTAAATCAAGTCATGACTCGCACACTTAGATTTGTTGCCGAAAACCATCACGAATATAGTTTTGGGGATGTAGGGTATATTGGGTGCACCACAAATGACAGATTATTAATGGATAAGTCGAGGAAGTATTTGTCCCTTAAATATTTATGGAAGTAGATATCTCATTCCCTTTAATTAAAATAGAACAGTCTCCCAAATTCAATGGCCATGGTGTCACGATGAATTTATTTCTCAAAGTCAACGATTGACAGATCAAGCATATAGGTTTATAAAACTACTATGAAAACTGCTTGATGAGATATTGAGAAAAAGGGATTAAATTAAACGGTAAGCGTTAGTATGAGGTGACACGTCAATGTGGCATCAACTTCTTTCTCTTGGGTACCTTGACCCGTTAGATAGTAATCTTGGACTTTAGGCAAGCCTACCTAATGCCAAAGAGAGAGAGGCCTAGAAGGTCACACACTAAGTGTATCCAAGTATCTCAAGTATAATAAATATTATTCCCATATGTGGTTTAATAATTATTCGAGTAATCCAAAATAATTTTAATGTTTGAGGAAAAATAAAATGAAAACAAGTACACTCTGTGTATTAATGAGTACATGTAGTGTAGTTTTAATTTTGAAAAAGAAATGGAAAAAAAGTACACGACGTGTATTAATGATTACACGCTGTGTAGTTTAATGAAAAACAAGTACATGCTATGTATAAATGATTACACGTCGTGTAGTTTTTCCAGTCGGGATTTTAAGGAAATAATATTGTTTTATTAATAGATATTTATTATAATCATCGTCTGCGCATGTGAAGGAATTAATTATTCGGAATGGGGGTTTTCAATAAGAGTTAATTAAAAAAATGAAATGAGTAATGCATTTATTTATCTTCATAACTCTATAACCTCAAACCCGGTTATAAATATCTTCACAACCCCAACACTTTTCTTAAGAATCATTGTGCACAATAATTCTGGATTATCTATTCAAGGATGAAAGTACTCCTTCCTCCAAAAACACTCTCAAGACCAAGAGAGATCCTCCTCCATCGGATCAATATGATTAAAGGCAGAAAACAATATAAAAATATTCTCCACGCTAGCACCCAGATATTCCTTTGGCGATATCCAGAGATACGTGGTGCACAAATGGATCCCTGCTAGAGGAAGTCTACAAATGGCTTCTGCGATGCAATGACGAATCACAACATAACGTGATCCAAAAAATCAACAAATAAAGAATACCATAAAAGGTACTTCTTATCAATTAATTAAATTAATTATAATCAACATGTTACGATCCTCGTTTGTGGTTTTTGACTGTTGTTCTTCTTTGTCTATTTCTGTTATTCGATCTGTGGATTCTGGCATTTATCATTATATTGATTCTGGATTGATAATTTCTAGTGAAAAAAGTCCAAGTGGGTACATCCACCCATGAGCTTCGGCTTCTCCTGGAACCTTCAAAAGTTATCAGAGGGGTTACAACATTGATTATAGTTATTTTATTTTTCATTGATAAATTACATATTTATATTTCATTCAATTAAAGACAAATCATTCTATAAAACTGAATGAATGAGATCTTTTCATCCTCATTTGTATCTCAATTCACATCACAGAAATGATGTTTTAATTTTAATTTTGATTAAAATAAAAACGAGGAACTCATCTGGAGGAGTCTCTCATTCTTTCTGCACAACAAAAGAATACACAGCATGTGGTGAAAACTACATTCCGTGTACTTAAGTTCAATGAACAAGTACTGGTCCTCCAAACCACACCATGTGAATTTAGTATACCTAAGTTATTAAAACACCATGTTGACCAGAACTTAATGGCACATGGAAACTTTAATACACGATGTGTATGCCTAATCAACAAGTCTTCTAGTCTAATCCTGCCCAAGTGAAACCGTGTAAAAGGAGAAGTCGGGTACTGCTTACATGGGATTTCCAAACCGGTAACCACATAATTAGGAAGTATATGTTTTGTTATATTAATCTACACATCATGTAGTCCAAAATTTACATAGTATAGAGAACATGCCAAAGCCCATGGTATGTACTTTGGATAAAGGTTCAACATAAATACACACCATGTAATATATCCTATATGTCGTGTACATTCATTAAATGGAATTTCACCTATTTTCCTCTAAATCACAAAGATTCATATAAGAAATGTGGATGATAAGAATGTCAATGAAATTCATAAAATAATTTATGATAAATAATTGATTAATTATAAGATCATAATTAATTGAATTCAAGCACGACTTATCCTAAATAAGAGACCAATTAAAATAATTTGAATTCAAAATATGTGTAAATGTCACTGCATTCTATGGATAATCATGAGCTAGAACAAAGACCCTTTTTATGTGTATGGTTTCATTTAAATTTATTTCGTTTAAATTTGTTGGCCTACGATCCTTATTCCAATAAAATGTAGGGCATGCGTGCCCATGGTTTCTGTAATATAAACCCCATGTAATGGAGGATCTCCCAAGCCATAGAAGACGGTTCAAAATCCATGTTTGAGGGGGAACCAACCCAAGAAGATATAAAGGTGGACAGGTGGGAGATGAAAAACACGAACCATTGGGTTTATGTTGGTTTTCCCTAAGTCAGGGTAAGCTTTTCAAAACTGCTAGATAAGATACACAATAGAAGATAATAATCATGCCATCTATTTTTATTTCTGTCAGATTGCATGGTATATTTATTATGTATGTGTTGTTGAGATCACATAATTAATGAAATAAAAATGAATGCAAAGATGGAGTAAAATAAAAAATGAATTATGCGTAAGCATTATCAAAACATGGTTAATCACTTAAGCAAGTGTCACTTAATATTAAAAAGCATGCGATAATGAAAAACTACACATAAAGAATAAAATCCCTCAAATACCATATTAAGTCAGATCAAGACTTCCGTTAATGATTAAGGGAAAGGCTCAATAAAACTATGTGTTTGACCAACCCTTGTTGGGACACTTAATTTTATAAAGGAATATCTTATGAATTTTTCAGGTTCACTTAAACATTATACATCAAGAAGAGTTTCCCTTTCTAGACATGTTGTAAAATAGAGTCAAGTGTTGAGGAAATCCAAGTCAAGATTCTAGGACTGCAGAGTCCCTCAACAGATCAAGGAATTGTAAGCTCATAGTTGGCAAAGACTTTCCTACCTAAATAACTTCTAATATCTTGACCAACCCTTGTTGGGGTTATGAGAAGGGGAATATGGATCCATTCCACAAGAATGTCAAATAAACTAGACATTCCATGTTCAATGGTAAGGCCCATTGGGACTTGATAAAATAGTGGGAGACTAAATAAAATTTATTATTTATCTTATAATGTAATCAAGAAAGTACTGATAAATATGCTATTTTAATTTGTAAAAACAATATGAAATACTTTTCAAACACATTTTATTTGTGATCAATTTTGTATAAAGACAATATCCTCCGTAACAGTTACTTTCAGGAATGGTTTAGTTACCTTTGGGTTATCCTATGCCATGAATGAAAGTATTACATGCTGGAGTCCTCACTTACTAATTATCCTGCCCAAGGTGGGAGTGTTGAAGCTTTCCTAGTATATGATCAACATTTGAGTGATGCAATTGACGTTCAATGTTTGATGCTATAATCAATGTTAAGTGAGCTCATGAAGTGTCATAAAGACAATGATTCCTACAAAATTCTCTAGCACCTATATGGTCTATACTATGAGAGAGAATGATAGGAAAGGTTTGAGATATCCAAGGATCTATTTCATATCAAGCTTGGAGATGGTTCCCTAGTTGGTCTTCATGTAGTCATGCTCATTGGATACATTTAGTGCTTGGAGTTGCTGCGGATTAAACTCCCCAATGAAATAGATACTGATCTCATTCATGCATCACTCCCCCAGAGCTTCTCTATCATTGTTCTAAATTTCAACATGATCAACATTGAGATGTCTCTATCAGATCTTCTTATCCTTATTTTCCATGTGGACAATGATATGAAGCATGAAAAGCCTTTTGTTCATATGGTGAATAAAAATAAGAGGAAAGGTGAAGATAATTATGCCCAAAGCCTCTACAAGGACTTCCTAGAAAAGGAATATCAACAGAGAGGCAAGAGAAAATGAGTTTGTTTGTTTCGCATGTTGCAAGAAGGGCCATTGGAAGAAAAACTGAACCCAGACAATGAAGCAAGGGGAATATTTAGGTGCATTTGTTATCAAATTAAATCTATCTGTTTATACTAATTGGGTATTAGATACTTCTTTTGGTGATCATATATGTATCCAAATACAAGAACCATGTAGATTCAGAAAGATTGACCGGGGTGAGGTGGATCTGTGTGCAGCCAACGGAGCCAGACTCACAGATGTAGTTGTCGGAGAATTCCACCTCACATTGCCTACTAGGATGGGCTTTGAATTAAAAGGATGTTATTATATACCCTTTGTAACCAAAACAATTATTTCAGAATCTAAATTATATATTGATGGATTCATCTTCATGTTTGGAAATGAATGTTTCTAGTTTTTTAAATATAGAATTTGATTTGGTATGGCACATTTATATAATGGACTTTATGTGTTAGACTACACAGACCAAGTAAGGACAATTGATGACAATGTTAATTCACATGACTCATACCACACCCAACATTGGCATCACCATCTAGGTCATTTCAATGAGAATGTTTTGAAAAAATTACATCAAGATGGGTATTTAGATTCTTTCGAAATAAAACCAATTGGTGTGTGTCATGCGTTTCTATAAGGAAAAATGACCAAATCCCCATTTAGGGGGAAATGTGAAAGGGATAAAGATCTTCTAGAATTAGTTCACACATATGTGTGTGGACCCTTTCTAGTTGAAGAAAGGGGTGGATTCTTGTACTTCATAACTTTTACTTATGATTTTAGTAGATATGGATATATTTACTTAATGAGGTATAAGTCAGATTCTTTTGATCGGTTCAAGGAATACATGAATGAAGTTGATAACTAGTTTGGTAAGAAGATTAAGAAACTACACTTAGATAGAGGAGGATAATATCTTAATCAGGACTTCATTGATTTCTTACGAGAGTTTGGGATTCTATCTAAACTAACTTCTCCTTACACACCTCAGTGGAATGGTGTATGTGAAAGGAGGAACCACACCCTGTTGGACATGGTGAGATCAATGTTGAGTCATGCGAGTTCTCCATTATCTTTTTGGGGATATGAATTACAAAAAATAGCACACATACTAAACCATGTACCAACTAAATCCATAAATGGTATTCCATACGAATTATGGAGTGGACACAAATCCATGTTATGAAATTTACATGTATGGGGTAACAACGTATTTGTTAAGGCCAATTCAGGTAACAAGCTTGCACCCTAAGGCACGAAGTGTAACTTTATAGGATATCCCAACGAAACAAGGAGATTCTATCTATACAACCCCTCAGAGAAAATGGTTACAGTGGAAACACATGCTATATTACTTTAGTGGGAGCACATCTCCAAAAGAGATAGTAGGAGTGAGATACACTTCGATGAAATCAAGGCTCAAGATACACATGAGTTGGTACAAGAACATATTCCACAAAGCCCCATGGAAGAACAATCTGTTCCACAGACACAAGAACTGCGTAGAAGGATGAGAGAGGTGAGAGAACCAGAACGATATGGTTTTCTTGTCACTATGGATGGAGACTCGTTATTAGTAGACAATGATGATCTTATTACCTACAAGGAAGTAGTTGAAAGAATAGATATTGCCATGTGGAAGGAATTCGTGAATTTTGAAATTGATTCCATGTACCAAAACCAAATCTAGATTTTGGTTGATCCTTCAGTTGATGTAATCTTGTTGGTAATAAATGGGTATTCAAGAAGAAACTGAACATGGAGGGACAAGTAAGAACCTATAAAGCATGACTGGTTACAAAAGGTTTTAGACAACGTCACGGAATTGACTATGATTAAACCATTTCACCAATTGTGATGATGAACACATTAGAATCCTATTGTACATTGCCTCTTACCATGACTATGAAGTTTGGAAAATGGATGTCAAAATAGCATTCCTTAATGGGAACCTCCAGGAAGATGTCTACATGACACAACCTGAAGGGTTTGTGTATCCAAAGGATGGAAAAAATGTATTCAAGCTAAATAAATCAATTTATTGATTAAAGAAAGAATCAAGTTAATGGAATTTTTTTTGATGAAGTTTTAATGGAATTTTTCATTATTAAGAATCAATGTGAGCCTTGTATCTACAAAAGGTTTAGTGGAAGTGCAGTTGTTTTCCTAATAGTGTATGTTGATGACATATTACTAATTGGAAACGAAGTACCAATCTTCTTTTCAGGTAAGGAATTGTTGGATAAATGCTTCTATAGGAAATAATTGGGTGAGGCATCATATATTCTTGGGATCATGATCCATCTTGATAGATCCAAGAAAATGTGGGGCTTGAGTAAAACTACATTCATTGACATGATACTAAAGAGATTCAGTATGGGACAGTCAAAGAGGGGATTGTTTCCAGTGTCACATGTAATTCATCTTTCACTGAAAATGTGTTCTCAGACACATGAGGAATGGAAGAAAATGGCAAGGATCCCTTATGAATCCGTGATTGAGTATGTCATGTATGATATGCTATGTACAAGGCTAGATGTTGCTTACACATTAAGCGTGGTAGGAAGATATCAAGCTGATCTAGGAGACTTCCATTGGATGGCACTCAAGACTATCCTAAAGTATCTGAGGCATACTAAGGATATGTTACTAGTATATGGAGGAGATGACGAACTAGTCCTTAGAGTACATGTAAATGCTAGTTTCCAAACTGATCAAGATGACATGAAGTCACGGACTGGATACATCTTCAGTTTGAATTGAGGTGCAGTGAGTTGGAAGATCTCAAATCAAGGTGTGGTGGCAGAGTCTACGGTAGAGTCTGAGTATATCGCAGCTTCTGAGGTAGCTAAAGAAGCAGTATGGATGCAAAGATTAATCCTAGAGCTGGATGTAGAACCTAGAAGTAAATACCCTATCACACACTATTGTGATAATACTGTAGTGGTGGCACATGCAAAAGATCCAATGTCACATTAGTGGACAAAGTACATACATCGAAATTATCATCTCTTGAGGGATTTTTCTCAGAGAGGTGAAGTTGCAGTGAGCAGTATTTCCACAGAAGACAATATGGTGGACCCCTTGACTAAATCATTATCTCAGCAAAATCATGATCATTAAGTGAGGTCAAAAAGACTAAAAGCCATAGGTAGTTGGCTCTAGTCCATGTGGGAGTTTTTTAGAGATGGTGTCCTCAGAACCAACTATTTGTACTTTGATTACATGAAGGTACACTTATTATATATTGTTTATTGTTCTACATGACTATAATATAATAATGTCCGGGAATTTTTGTTGCATTAATAAGTTCCTAGAAGATCCCCGATATGATGAGAACCTTGAAATGTTATAACAGTATTCTTAAATAAATTTCTACAGTTGGATGACATACGATGACCGGAAACATACTATACAAACCTTCATGTGTGAGTACTCGTAAGAAGACAAGACACTCTCCCATATATTTCACACTCGGTAATCTCCAAGATGGGAGATTATGAGAAAAGACCCGCCAGAACTAATTTTGGATGTCTTGGTGTCATCAGAAATTACTATCTACGAGACTATGTAATGGTCCTTAGACTAGAATATTATAATTAACTCATGTCATGACTCGTTCAATTAGATTTGTTGATGAAAACTGTCATGAAGATAGTTGGGGGGATGTGGGGTACGTTGGGTGTGACATGAATGAAATGTTATTAATGGATAAGTCGAGGAAGTATTTTTCCCTTCTATATTTATGGAAGTAGATATCTTGGGCCCTTTGATTGAAATAGAACTGTCACCCAAATTCCATTGCCATGGTTTCACGAAGAGTTTATTTCTGGAAGTCAATGAATGAAAGATCAAGCATATATGTTTATTAAACTAACATGAAACCTTCATGATGAGATATTGATACAAAGGGATTAAATTACATGGTAGGTGTTTGAATGAGGTGACATGTCAAAGTGGCGTCAACATCTTTCTCTTGGGTGCCTTGAATCATTGCTAGATAGTAATCTTGGACTTTATGCATTCCCACCTAATGCCAATGAAAAAGAGGGATAGAGGGTCACACACTAAGTGTATCTAAGTATATCATGTAGAATAATGATTATTCCCGTTTCTAGTTTAATAATTATTCAAAGAATCCTAAATTGTTTTAATGTTGGAGGAATAATAAATTGAAAACAAGTACTCGTCATGTATTAATGATTACACGCCGTGTATTTTTCATTTTGGAATGGAAATGAAAAACAAGTACATGCCATATATTAATGATTACATGTCGTGTTGTTTTATGAAAAACAAGTACATGCCATGTATTAATTATTACACGAAATGTAGTTTTCCCAGTTGGGATTTTGAGGTAATAATATTGTTTTATTAAATGATATTTATTATAATCAGCATGGGCTCATGTCAAGGAATTAATGAATTCACATGGGGGTTTTTAATAAGATTTAATGAAAAAAATAAAATTTGTAGCATGTTTATTTATTTGAAATAACTCTATAACCTCAAACCTGATTATAAATATCCTCATAACCCCAACACTTTCCCAATTAATTGTTGTGCACAACAATTCTAGAGAATACATTCAAGGCCGACAGGACTCCTTCCTCTAAGACTTCTCTCAAGACCAAGAGAGATCCTCCTCCATTGGATCAAGACGATCTAAGGTGGAGAATGAAAGCAAAGGATTCTCCATGCTAGCACCCAGAAATTCCTTTGGCGATTTCCATAGATACGTGGTGTGTGTGGATCACTACAAGAGGAAATCTACAATTGGCTTCTATGACGCAACGATGAATCACATCAGAACATGACCAGAAATATCGATGAGGAAATAAAGACATAAATGGTACTTTTTTCCAAATAATTAAATTAATTATAATAAACCTATGACAATCCTCATTTTTGGTTCCTGGACTATTCTTCTTCTTTATCTAAATCTGTGATTTGATCTGTGGAGTCTGGAGTTTATCGTCATATTGATCCCGGATTAATTATTTCTAGTGAAAAAAATGCCATGTGGGAACATCCACCCGTGAGCTTCCGCTACGCCTGGAACCTTAAAATGGTATTAGAGTGGTTACAACATTGATTATAGTTATTTAATTTTTGTTGATAGTTTACACATTTATATTTGATTCAATTCACGATAAATCATTCTATAAAACTGAATGAACATGATCTATTCTTCCACATTTGTTTCTTGATTCACTTCACAATGATATTTTAACTATAATTTTGATTAAAATAAAAATGAGGAACTCATCCGGAGGAGCCCCTCATTCTTTCTGCACAACACAAGAATACACCCATGTAGTGAAAACTACACGCCATGTACTTAGGTTCAACGAACCAGTACTGGTCCGCCAAAAAATGCCGTCTGAATTGAGTATACCTAAGTTATTAATACAACGTGTTGACCAGAACAAAACGGCGCATTGAAATCGGGATACACATCATGTATGTTAAATCAAGACACTGTGTAATATGATCTCGCCCAAGTGAAAATGTGTACAAGGACAAGCCGGGTACCGTGTACACGTGATTGCGAGACCGGTAACCGCAAAAAAAAGGAAGTGCACACCGTGATAGATTAATCTACACACCGTGTATTCCAAAATATCCATAGTACATAGAACACACCAAAGCCCCTGGTGTGTACTTTAGATAAAGGGTGAAACTAAATACACACCATGTAATATGGCCAAAATGTCGTGTACTTTATAGAAATGGAATTTCACCAGGTTTCCTCCACAGTACAATGAACCGTAAAAGGAATATGTATGAGAATCATCTCACGAAAATTCAGAAAAAAAAATTAAGATGAAGAATTGATTAATTATAAGATCATAATTAATTGAATTCAAGCGCGACTTATCTGAAATAAAATAATGATTAAAATAATTTGAATAAAAAATATGTGTAAAAGTTGTTGCATGCTATAAATGATCGTGAGCTTGACCAAATACCCTATGTATGTGTATGGTTTAATTTAAATTTATTTAATTTAAATTCGTTGTCCTGTGAGATTTTCTTCAATAAATTGTAGTGCCTATGTGCCCATGGTTTCTTTAATGTAATCCCCATGTAATGGAGGTTCTCCCAAGCCAGAGGAGAGGGGTCAAAATCCAAAGTTGAGGTGAAACTAACCTAATAAGATACAAAGGTGGGCAGGTGGGAGCTATAAAACATGAACCTACAGGTTTAAGGTGTTTTTCCCTAGGCCAGGGATAGCTCATCAAAACTGCTAGATAAGTTAACCTATAGAAGACCATTATCATGACATCATATTTTATTTATGTCTAATTTCATGGTTTATTTATTATTTATGTGTTGTCATGATCACATAATTAATGAAATAAACTAACATGCAAAGATGAAATAAAATAAAAACCAGACTAGGTGTAAACATTATCAGAACATTTTTAATCACTTAAGCAAGCATAACATAATATTAAAAAGGATTTTATAATGCAAAAACTACACAGAAATAATAAAATCCCATAAATACCATATTAAGTCAGACCAAGCCTTCCGTTACTTCACTAAGGGAAAGACTCAATAAAACTATGTGTTTGACGAACCCTTGTTGGGACACTTACTTTTATAAATGAATATCTTATGAATGATTCGGGTTGACTTAAACAGTTTACATCAAGAGGAGTAGCCCTTGACAAACATGTTGTAAAATAGAGGAAAGTGTTGAGGATGTCCATGTTAGGATTTTAGGATTGGGGAGTCCACTCAACAAATCAAGGAACTCTAAGCTCATAGTTGGCAAAGACATGCCTACCAAAATTCCTTCTAATATATTGACCAGCCCTTTTGGGGTTCTGCAAAGGGTAATATGTATCCTTTCCACTAGAATATCATAGAAACTGGACATTCCAAGTTCATTGGTGAGGGCCATTGGGACTTGATAAAATAGTGGGAGACTTAATAAAATTTATTATTTCTCATAAAATATAATCAAGAAAGTTCTGATAAATCTGATCTTTTAATTTGTAGAATCAATATGAGAAACTCGTCAACCACATTTTCATTGTGATCAATTCTAGATAAAGACAATATCCTCACCAGAAGTAACTTTCAGGAATGGTTTAGGCACCTTCTGTAAGAAATCAGACCATCTTTTCAGGTGTGTATTCCTTTTTCTATTGTTTTTGAGAAAAGATGAGCTTCTAGAAATTTATCAAGTACATGCCATGTACTTTATGAGTACACACCATGTACTTACTTGTTGCAAGAGGCATTATTCTGGCCATGTCATGGTCACACACACTGTCATGTTGGGTGATGTGGAGGCCACCTAAAGTGGAGTGCAAAAATTGTAAGTACACACCATGTACTCCAAAAGTACACACCATGTATTTTGTTTTTTTTGTTAAATGCATTGGGGTCACGTCTGACAGACATAACCATCGTCTTTAAGGTCTCATTCGTCCAAGAGAACTCGTATGGACACGAATCTTATATGAACATCTATGCCTATGTCCGTCCTCCGAATCGAACTTTGTCGATTCAATTTTAATTACATTGGTGTGTTCTCTCTTCTCCTACAGCATCATTTTCCAATTCTTCCTCTTTCCTGAGTTATCATGGGTTGAGCATTTTAGGCGATTTCATAGATCTATGGCATTCTAAAATGATTCAATCCTTTTGGTTCAAGTATATTTATCTCTTAACGGCGAGGTAGGTGGTTTGTGCCTTTCTGTTCGAAGTCTTTGAGTATTATGTGCAAATTCCACCAATACCCTTGAACTGGGTATTGCGTGTTTACTATTTTACCCCTTTTGTTTTCCTTCCATGCTTTTATGCCTATGTAGAGGTAATATGGATATGAATTGGATTAATTTTTGTTCTTTGCATGTGTTTTTCCAATGCTTTGTTCTGATTACGACCGTTTGGTCATGTTTATCCTTTGGCTGCCTTTCCTGTTTTCCATTCCGGTTGCTGTAGTGTGAAGAGTTTTATTCAGACATGCTTGTCATGATGTATACTGTTTATCCAATTATTTCTATAGGTTTACTTTGGATACATTACACTGTTATGCTCGTTGACCTACAAAGGGCCGTGAGAACCTTGTGTAGTAGGCTATAAGGGGGCATTGACTGAGTGAGTATCCTTAGGGAGCCTAGAACAACCTGGGGCTATAAGGGGAATTGACCCAGTGTGCTTTCTCAGAGAGCCCTTGATTACTTTAGACTATAAGGGGGTTGACTGCATGAGATTCCTCACAGAGTCTTTGTTTGAATAGAATGACCTAGGTTATAGGGGAAATTGACCGAGTGAGCTTTCTCAGAGAGTCCTAGACCTCAGGGATATAAGGGGAATTGACATGTGATCTTCCTTAGAGATTATTTGACTACCTTAGACTATGTGGGGAATGGACTGTGTGATCTTCCTTGGAGATTCTTTCTTTAACTAGACTATATGGGGAATGGACTGTGTGAGCTTCCTCAAAGAGTCTTTCTTTACCTTTGACTATGAGGGGATAGACTGTGAGAACTTCCTCTGAGAATCTTATTAAATTCCTATGACATAACCAGAGGGGTTGTGATGTGTGTTCTACACAGAGAATTATCTATACTTATTAGATAAGACCAGAGGGGATGGCTGCAAGTACTCCCCAGAGGGTTTCCTATTTGAGATTTAGATGTTGTTTCCCTACTACTTGATATTGAACTATGGATTGTTTACTACTGAGCACTTTATTATTTATTGCTTGCTGTAATTTTACCTCCCATATATTCGCTGACTGTTGGGCATAGATCATTGGGTGTTTTTCTACTGGGATTTAGTCTCACACCCTGTTTGGGTCATTATTATGGGTCCAAATAGATTAAATTACTGCAGGTATAGATAAGGGAAAGCACCCTTCTACTTCAAGTACTTGACATGCTGTGGAGCTGGAGAGCATGGGACCAAGCATATACTTGTGATGCTGTGGATCTGTATATATTTTATTTTGTACTTTGGTTTAGTACTATTTGTATTCCATCATTTTGACTAGTTTGGCTACATTCCTAGAAATATGTATCATGAATCATTTATTATGCATTGCTCAATTTGTTTATTATCTTCGTCTTCTATTGTTTACTAGTGATGGATATTTCCTGCTTCCTCTGTTGTATGTATTAGTTTACTTCCACTATGTACTCTTCCAATGCGGGAATAGTTTCCCCACTATCACTCCCATGTCCCTCGCTGCTAGTCGGCAGCCTTTGGCATTCGGGAAAATGCGCTTGATGCCATGTGACCAACCGGTTACGAGGCGCCTCGGGGTGGCTTCCGGAACTGGGTCATTACAAACTAGTATCAGAGGGGCTCTTTTCTCTTGACATACTTTTTGGAGCCTATATCCAGGGATAGGATGGAATAGGTACTTGGTAATATGTTTTTCCTGAGAGTAGCTAACCCGTGTACAGGGAAAATCCAATCAACCTTTTTAATTGAATTTTTTTTATTTTTCTATTTTTATTGTTGATTTGATTTCACCATGAGTGATTCAGATGATTTGTTCTATTACTATTGTTGATGATGAGGTTCTATTTCTATCACAACCTGATGTGATGATGGTATGTAATCTCATGCATCATATAGGCATTTGCTAGAAATCACATGTCATGCATTCTTGCGATGGCATCTAGGATGCATTAATGATTTCATGCTGTTGTGATAGATGTTGTGTAGAATATAAATGTTGTTTTCATAAATTCTTTGATAAAGATACATTTTGTTTGATAGGATATTGTTGTGTAGTGCTTTGTTTGGATGAATTCCAAACTATGGTTCTTGAAGTTTTATGGGCCCTCATGGATCACAATTTGGTTTATCATCACTTTGATGCATTTTTATAACTTGTATAAGATGCCAAGCTTTGATTCATGGGGATTATGGCCCCCACGGATCAGAATTTGGAACTTTTAATGCTCGTTTCAGTGTTTTTCTAGGCTCCAAAGTAGTTTTTGAGGCTTACTGTCTAGAAAAACTCAGAATACTTGTTGTGTAGTTTTGATTACACGCCATTTGTTCTCTTGTTCGGGAAGAAAAAATGTTTCTTAAGTACACGATGTGTACTTATGTACATGTCATGTAGTCTCTAACCGTGTCTTAGGCTTTGTGGGAAGATACATAGGATGGTGAAATAATTCTGGGAACAAGCCACGTACTATTTTAGCATGTCGTGTATCCTGACCTAGGTACCTGGAGGTTTCACACACAACATGGGTCGGTGTTATCCTTTCACATACACACCGACAAAGAATTTTACCCACCATTTAGTCTAACCTCAGTACCTTTCTGTGTCACAAACAACACAGGTATGTGTTATCCTTTTTTAGTACATGCCGTGTTTTTTGGGAACATGTCGTGTAGTGTAACTTGGGTACACAGGCTGTGTCATTATCAACACAAGCCGACGAAGATTTTCTATTACACGATGTGTCAGGATTATACATGTTGGGTAGTCTATCCTCATTACCCATCGGTGTCACTAACAAAAGGGGTCCATGAATAATGTCCAGTACACGCCATGTCTACCTTGAACACGCCATGTATTCTTGTCTTGGTAGAGCCATGTGGCTTAACCATGTAGAAGGACCCAAGAAAGGGAATAGGATTAAAGTCCATTCCGTTTTTTTTGAGAACACGCCTTGTATGTGGGGTGTTACATGACAAGTTAGGGAACGAGTACACGACCATGTGAATGACTTCAGGGAACACACCATGTAGGAAATGTACACGCCGTGTAGTCATGCTTTGTAAAACATGAGTGCTTTCTTCCTCATGTTCTTTTCTTACACTCATTGTTTTTAGTTCTTGAAATCCTCATCTAAGGTGTGTGCTTGACCTTGAAGAGTCATGCCACCTAGACATCCCCCGGTTGACCTCCTGTTGTAGGATAGTGATCAGACGCCTGATATAGCTGATCAGGGACTTCCTATAGATCCTCCTGTTGTGTCAGCCTTAGCACCAATAGTTATACCAGTTGCAGGCGTAGATTCTCAGTTTAGGGAGGGTATTCTGAGGATGAAGCATACCTTTTAGGGAGTGCTACCTCCTTCCTCGTCGATGGAAGATCTGACACGGGTTTTCCATCAGCACCATCCTCCCACCTTCTTAGAGGAAGGAGGACCACAGGCTGTAGTGTCATGGCTCAAATCCACACTGACGATATTTGAGCATCTCAATGTACCACCAGAGAGGAGATTGAAACTCACAACCTACATGCTCTGAGACTCTGCCAAGAGGTTGTGGGATGCCATCTCTCAGGCGGGACACCACCATAATATGGCTTTGGAGGAGTTCCAGTGTATCTTTTATGATTAATTCTACTCAATGCCCTTGAGGGACGATTAATCCCGAGAGTTCATAATCATGAAGCATGATACTCTTTTTGTGATAGAGTATTCATCTCGCTTCATGGAGCTGCAGCGTTTCATGCCTATTCCAGCAGGTGATGAGTTTTATACTGTCTAAGAAGGTTGAGGATGGCCTCAGGAAGGAGATCCATTCCCAGGTGAACACCTTTAGGTTTACTTAGATATCCTCTATCGTCAAAAAAGAACTGATTATGGAGAGCAACCTGAGGGATTCTAGAGATGTGGTCTAGGGTGGTTTGGCATCCCAATTAAGTGCTCCACCAACTGATAGTAGGAAGCACCGCATGGAGGCTGCATGAGGAGATCTAAGGTAGCGAGACACATCTTCAGGTAGCCAGGTGGTATGCTACTAGCGTGGAAGGTATGGGCATATGAGGCCACATTTCCTGAGAGACCCAGTAGAGTGCCCATCTTGCGGCAAGACGGGTCACCTTAATCACTTTTGTCAGTTCTACTCACCAGCAGCTGGAGACAGGGGCTCTTCTATAACACCGCATTCGGGAGCATCACCACCAGTTTCTCATCAGTCAGGGAACTAGAGTCCTTCCGGCCGTTCAGGCCAAGTTAGAAGTAATGTCTGATGTAGTCAGTCGCCAGTCCTTTAGCAACAGCAGGGTGGATCAGCTCAGAGCAGTCAGATAGGATCACAGGGTCTTGGATCAATCTAGTTCTTTACAGCGGAGTAGACCCAGCACGAGTAGGATACCGGACATTCTATAGTTTGAGGTATGATCTTAGTGTCCTGAATCCTAGAATCTACTCTTTTTGATACAGGGGCTTCTCATAGAT
Source organism: Viscum album (assembly GCA_963277665.1). Classification (NCBI taxonomy): domain Eukaryota; kingdom Viridiplantae; phylum Streptophyta; class Magnoliopsida; order Santalales; family Viscaceae; genus Viscum; species Viscum album. The sequence continues at coordinate 272,613,888 of OY728141.1, forward strand.
TTATATATGTTTCTGTTGTGGGGAGCCTTGGGCTCTGAATCTTTTACTCTATCAATATCTGGACGTTAGACACACTGTTGGGGACTAGATCTGCTAGTGTATGTCAATGTAATGAGTGACCTGTAGAGGTTGATGGGTGTGACTTTATATGGGACCTGTATTTCTTACAGATGATAGGGTATGATTTCAATATTTGGAGGGATTGGTTGGTTCCCTTCGAGGCAGTCTTCGACTGTTATTGCCGTAGGGTGAGCTTCATATCACTAGAGGGTGTATCATTTCATCATATACATGAGTGGGATGTCTAGGCGAGAAGAGCAGAACTCAAACATCATGGGCTAGGAGGAGTTACAAACCAGATTTCTAGTCTTTATCTGGTTGACCAAGGGACTTCACAGTTAGACATTCCTCTAGTGGTGGATCGTTTCAGAGATGTATTATGAGAGGACTTTTTAGGTTTGCCTTCAGAGCACGATGTATACTTATCTATTGAGCTTGTTCTATGAGTGGCACCGGTGTCCATTACTCCTAATAGGATGGCTACACATGAGTTGCAGGAGCTCAATAAGTAGTTGGAAGAGTAACATGCAAAGGGTTTCATCTGACCCAGTACTTCTCTTTGGGGTTCTCCATTCCTGTTTTTGAAGAAGTCAGATGGTGCCCTTAGGCTTTGTGTGGATTATTGGAAGTTGAACCAATTGATGGTCAAGAACCGATATCCCTTTCCCAGGATTGATGATCTCTTTGATCAGCTTCGAGGAGGCCAGGTATTCTCGAATATCAATTTGAGATACGGTTATCATCAGTTGTGTTTTAGACCATCAGATATACCTCTTACAGCCTTTAGGAGCTGGTATGGTCTATACGAGTACTTAGTTATGCCATTCGGTCTCACGAATGTGCCGACAGTTTTTATGGAACTGATGAATTGAGTGTTCCATCCATACGTGGATTCCTTCGTGGTGGTCTTCATGGACGATATGTTGGTGTACTCTTACAGTCGACACGACCATGCCAGACATCTTGAGATCATTTTGAGTACACTGAGGGCGCATTAGTTATATGCTAAGCTCCCAAAGTTCCACTTTTGGGTGGTCCATATTCCCTTCTTGGTTCATGTTATTTCAAGGATAGGAGTATCCGTAGACCCAGAGAACATCAGTGTTGTAGTTTCCGGGGAGCAGACGACGAACATCGTTGAGGTGTAGAGTTTTATAGGGCTGTTTATATACTAAAAACATTTTATACAGGACATTTCACACTTAGAATCACCACTGATAGGTCTGACAAAGAAGGGTACGATGTTTTTGTGGTCATATTCTTGTGAGTCATCATTTCAAGAGTTTAAATAGAGGTTGACGTTAGCACCGATAATAGTCTTTCCGGAGCTTTCCAAGAGCTATATCGTTTACTATGATGTGTTAGGTATCGTGTTGGAAGTTTTTCTTATACAGGAGGTGGAGTCTTTGCTTACGGGTCCCGATAGTTGAGGCCACATGAGAGGAATTACCCAATGCACGATCTGGAGTTGGCAGCCATTGTTCATTCCTTATGATGTTGGAGACTCTATCTTCTGGGAGAGAAATTTTTGGTTTTCACCAACCAAAAGAGTATCAATTACATCTTCACTCATCATGATTTGAATTTGAGACAACGCTGGTGGGTCAAGTACCTATAATCCTTTAATTTTGAGCTTGCCTATAAGGCAGGGAAAGGCAACGTAGTGGCAGATGCTTTACGCAGAAGGACTTAGATACATGCATTTCAAGAGGCAAGCAGTGAGTGGAAGCTTATGGGTATGTTACCTGAGATGCCTTTGGAGGTGCAAGACAGTCAGGGGCAGATGTTTCTTTCTTCTATAGCTATTACCTCGACTCTTCTTGATTTAGTTTGAATGAGGAAGCTATCAGATTCTAAAAGCCAAGTCCTAAGGGAGAGTGTGTAAAGAGAGGACCCTATTCCTGGATGGACCCTAAGTGAGGATGAGATCTTGAATTTCCAGGGGTGCATATGGGTGACAACAGATATACGCGTGGAGCAGATGCAGGACTTTCATTAATCAGTTTGGGAAGTTCATCCTGGTGTCACCAAGATGTATCATGATCTACAATGTCAGTATTGGTGACCAGGTATGAAGAGGGACATTGCTGGTTTATACATGAGGTGTTCCACTTGTCAGTAGGTGGAGGCAGAGCATCAACGACCAGAAGGGCTTTTACAGCAGTAATCTATTCCCGAGTGGAAGTGGAATTATGTTTCAATGGATTTTGTGACATGTTTTCCAAGGTCACCTTGATTAAATGATGCAGTTTGGTTTGTCATTGACAGACTCGCGAAGGTTGTTCATTTTATGACAATCAAGGGGACCTTCAGTGTTGTTGATCTGGGGTGGTTGTACACCTGAGATATTTTATGTCTGCATGGAGTTTCAAACTCCATTGTTTCATATAGGGATGCCCATTTTACTTCTTGGGTCTGTCAGGGGCTTTAGAATGATTTTGGTACACAGGTACTTTTGAGTAAAACATACCCCCCCCCAGACAGATGTCCAGTCTATGTTTGTGATTCAGGTGCTTGAAGACATGCTCCGAGAATGCATTCTAGATTTTGGAGGTTCTTGGGAGAAGCATATAACTCTTGTAGAGTTTTCCTACAATAATAGTTTTCATGATACTATTCAGATGGAACACTATGATGCTTTGTATGGTAGGCCATGCCGATCAAACTTATGTTGGCTAGAGGCCGGAGAGGAAGTTTTGCGGGGACCTCATCATGTTCATGAGACCATAGAGCATATATAGTTGATTCAGAAGAGGATGGCTACTACACAGTCTCGTCAAAAATCTTATGCTGATCAATGGAGATGACCTCTGGAGTTCGAGGTCGAGGATCTGGTTTTGCTACGTGTCACACTGAGGTTGGTACACAAGAGGATTAGGAGGCAGGGTAAGCTTTTTCCAAGGTATGTCGGTCCATTTGAGGTGTTGCAGAGAGTTGGGCCGGTGGCCTATCGGTTTCAGTTACCTTAGAGGTACCAGGCTATTCATGACATTTTCCACATTTCTTAGCTCTTGCGTTACTTTTCAGACCCGTATCATGCTTTCCAACCCAAGGAAGTTGAGTTGGAGGTGGATGCATCTTTTGAGGAGCATCCTATCCAGAGTTTCGATTCTAGTAAGAAGGTTCTTTGTGACCGGTCTATTCTTCTAGTATGAGTGCTATGGAAGTACGGACGAGTGCAGGACAAGACTTTGGAGAGGGAGGTCAATGTATGAGCATAGTTGTTGGAGCTGTTCAGGATTTCTTCTTCCACGTCATGCTACAAGAAATTCAGGGATGAATTTCATTAATGCGGGAAGTTTGTAATAACCCATACCTTCTTTTTAGGTATGTTTTCCCTTTTTCTAGAGATTTTGAGAAAAGAGATGCTTCTGGAATTTTTTCAAGTACACGCCGTGTACTTCGTTGCCTCAGGAGGCCATGTGCTGGCCATGTCATGGACACACACACGGTCGTGTGGGGTGATGTGGAGGTCTCCTAAAGCGGAGTACGAAAACAGTAGGTACACATCATGTACTCCAAATGTACGCACCGTGTATTTTTTTCATTAAATGCACTGGAGTCGCATCTAATGGATAAACCATCTTCTTTTAGGTCACATTTTTTCCAGAGAACCCGTATGGCCGTAGATCTTCGACGAACTCCCAAGCCTCCGTCTATCCTCCGAATCAATCTTCATCGATTGCATTGGAATCGCATTGGGAAGTTATATCTTCTCATAGAGCATCATTTTCTAATTAATATTCTATTGTGAGTTATTGTGGGTTAGTAATTTTGTTTGTTTTCTTAGATCTATGGTGTTCTAAGACGATTCAAGCCTTTTGGTTCTAGTATATCGATCTCTTTACCCCTAGGTAGGTGGTTTGTGCCTTTCCATTTTAATTCTTTGAGTATTATATGCAAATTCTACCAATACCCTTGGACGAGGTATTGCGTGTTTACTGTTTTACAACTATTGTTTTCCTACCATGCTTGTATGCCTGTATAGAGGTAATTTAGGTATTAATTGGGTTGATTGCATTGCTTGGAATGAGTTTTCCCATGTTTTGTTCTGTTTATGACTGTTTGGTCCTATTTAGCCTCTGTTTTCCTTTCCTGATTTCCATGCCTGTTGCTGTAGGGTGGAGAGTTGCATTCTAAAAGGTTTTTCAAGATTTAGACTATTTATCCAAGTATTTCTGTAGGTCTACTTTGGATACATTACACTGCTATTCTTGTTGAGTTACACAGGGCCGGGAGAACTTGGTGTAGTAGCCAATAAGGGGGGATTGACCGAGTGAGCATCCTCAGAGAGCCTAGAACCACCTGGGGCTATATGGGGAATTGACCGAGTGTGCTTACTCAGAGAGTACTTAATTACTTTATACTATAATGGTATTGACTGCATAAGATTACTCATAGAGTCTTTGTTTGAATTGAATGACCTGATCTATAAGGGAAATTGACCGAGTGAGCTTCATCATAGAGTCTTAGTCCTCAAGGATATAAGGCGAATTGACAAGTGAGCTTCCTCAGAGAGTCCTTGACTAACTTAGACAATGTAGGGAATGGACTATGTGAGCATCCTTAGTGATTATTTCTTTACCTGGACTATACGGGTTACGGACTGTGTGAGCTTCCTCAGAGAGTCTTACCTCACCATTGACTATGAGGGGATAGACTATGAGCACGTCCTCCGAGAGTCTTATTAAATTCATATGACTAAAACAAAGGGTTGGGATGTGTGTACTACCCATAGGGTTGTCTGTACTTCGTAGATAAGACCAGAGGGGATGGCTGTGAGTACTCTACAGAGGGATACCTATTTGAGATTTAGTTGTTGTTTCACTACTGCTTGATATTGAACTATGAATTGTTTACTGCTGATCACTTTCATGTTTACTACATTATGTACTTTTACCTTCCATATATTCACTGACTGTTAGGCATAGATCTTCAGGTTCTTTCCTACTTGGAATTAGTCTCACAACCAGTTTTGGTCATGATTTTGGATCCAAACAGATTATATTGCTACAGGTACAGATAAGGGAAAGTTCTCATTTACATCAGGTACATGACTTTTTGTGGAGATGGAGAGCATGAGACAAAGAATATTCTTACGATTCTAGGGAGATATTTATCTTTTATTTTGTACATTGGTTTAGTATTATTTTTATTCCATCATTATGACTTGTTTGGCTGCTTTCCAAGACATATGTATCATTCATAATTAATTTTTCATTGCTCCAGTTGTTTATTATCTCAGTATTCCATTATTTACTATTGATTCATATTTCGTGCTTTCGCTATTGTATGTATTTTGTTACTTCCATTATGTACTCTTACAATGAGTGCATAGTTTCCCCACTATCACACCTAAGGCCCTCACTGCTAGTCGGCAGCTTCTGGTGTTCGGGGAAATGCGTTTGAGTCCATGTGACCAACCGGATAGGGGGTGCCTCAGGGTGGCTTCCATAATTGGGACGTTACACCTTTGGGTTATCTTATGCCATGAAAAAAGTTTTATGTGTTGGATTCCTCACTTCATGATTCTCCTGCCCAAGGGTCGAGTGATGAAAATTTCATGCTCTATGATAAACATCTGAGCGATCCACTCGACGTTCAATGTTTGATACTATCATCAATGTCATGTGAGATCATGATGTCTCATGAAGACATGGATGTCTAAATCATGCTCGATCACCTCCATGGTATATATAAGGAGAGAGAAATATAGGAATTATTTGAGATCTCCAAGGCTCTATTTCAGAGCACGCGTAGAGAGGGTCCACCAGCTAGGCCACATGTAGTCAAGATCATTGGCTACATTGAGTGATTGTAGGTTCTAGGGTTTAAACTCCCTGAAGAACTGGGTACAGATCTCATTCGTGCATCACTCCCAGAGAGTTTCTCTAACATTGTTGTAAATTTAAAAATGAAAAACATTGAGAAGTCTTTATCTAATCTTCTTATCCGTATTTGCCAAGTGGACAATGATATGAAGTGTGAAAAGCCTTCTATCCTTATTTTGAATAAAAGTAAAAGGAAAGGAAAAGAGGTTTAAGCCCAAATCTTCTTCATTGTCTTCCAATAAATGGAACATCAAAGGAGATGCACGAGAATAGGAGGTTGTTTGCTTCGCATGTGGCAAGAAGGGCCACTAGATGAATAACTACACCCAACCAAAGAAGCAAGGGAAGATTCAAGTTCATTTATTATCAAATAAAATCTATCAGTTTCTACTAATTGGGTATTGGAAACTGCTTTTGGTGCTCACATCTATATCAAAATACAAGAACCAAGTATATTTAGAATGATTGACCGAGGTGACGTGGATCTGCGAGAAACCAACGGAGCCAGACTCGCTGTTGTAGTTTTCAGAGACTACCACCTCACATTGCCTACTAGGATGGTCTTGGTATTAAAAAGTTGTAATTATGTACCCTCTGAAACCAAAAACATTATTTCAATATCAGGATTAGATACTTATGGATTCATCTTCATGTTTAGAAATGAATGTTGATACTTTTATAAATATTTCATTTGTTTTGGTAGGTCACATTTATACAATGACCATTATGTGTTAGACTACACAAACCATGTAATGGAAATAAGTGAAAAATTAATTCACATGACTCATAACACACCCAACTTTGGAATCACCGGCTAGGTCATTTCAATGAGAAACGTTTGAAAAAATTATATCAAGATGGGTATTTAGAATCTTTCGAACTAAAACCACTCGGTTTATGTCATGCATTTCTACAAGGAAAAATGACCAAATCCCCATTTAGTGGGAATGGTGAATGGGCTAAAGAGCTTCTATAATTAGTTCACATAGATGTGTGTTGATCATTTCCAATTGATTAAAGGGGTGTGTTCTTGTACTTCATAACTTTGACTAATGATTTTAGCAGATATGAATATATTTACTTAATGAGGTATAAGTCAAATTCTTTTGATCAGTTCAAAGAATACAAGAATGAAGTTGAGAACCAGTTTGGTAAGAAGATTAAGAAACTCCACTCAGATAGAGGGGGATAATATCTTAATCCGGACTTCATTGATTTCTAACAGGATTTTGGGATTCTATCTCAACTCACTCCTCCTTACACTCCTCAGTGGAATGGTGTATGTGAAAGGAGGAACCGTGCCCTGTTGGACATAGTGAGATCAATGATGAGTCAAGCGAGTCTTCCATTATCCTTTTGGGGATATTCATTACAAACAGCATCACACATACTAAACCATGTACCAACTAAATCCATAATTTTATTCCATACTAATTATAGAGTGGACACAAATCCATGTTATCAAATTTACATGTTTGGGGTAGCGAAGAATTTGTCAAGGCCTCTTCAGTAAACAATCTTGCCCCCTGAGGCACAAAGTGTACCTTTATAGGATATCCCAAGGAAATAAGTGGTATTACCTATAAAACCCCTTAGATAAAAAGGTTACAGTGGCAAGACACACAATATTTCATGAGAGGGAGCACATCTCCAAAAGAGATAGTGGGAGCAAGATAGAGTTCGATGAAGTCAAGGCTCAAGATACACAAGAGTTGCTACAAGAACAGATTCCACAAAGCCCCATGGAAGAACAATCTGTTCCAGAGACAGAAGAACTGTGTAGGAGCACGAGAGAGGTTAGAGAACCAGAATGATATGGTTTTATTGTCACTGTGGATGGTGACTTGTTATTGGTTGACAATGATGATCCTATTACCAACAAGGAATAAGTTGAAGGAACAGATGTTGCCAAGTGGAATGAATCCATGAATTCTAAAATGGATTCCATGTACCAAAACCTAATATAGATTTTGGAAGATCCTCAAGTTGATGTAAATCATGTTGGTAATTAATGGGTATTCAAGAAGTAACTAAACATGGAGGGATAAGTCAGCACCATTAAGGCACGATTAGTTGAAATTGGTTTTAGACAACGTCAAGGAATTGAAAATGATGAAACATTTTTACCGGTTGAGATGCTGAAATCCATCAAAATCCAATTGTCCATTAGCTCTTCCCATGACTATGATATTTGAAAAAATGATTTCAAAACATCATTCCATTACGGGAACCTTCATGAAGATGACTACAATACACAACCTGAAGGGTTTGTGACTCCGAAGGATTCCAACATGGTATTTAAGTTGAAAAAAATCCATTTATGGATTATACAAAGCATCAATGTCATGGAACAATCATTTTGATGAAGTCATAATGGAATTTGGATTTATTAAGAACAAATTTGAGCATTGTGTCTACAAAAGGTTTAGTGGATGGGAAGTCGTTTTCCTAATAGTATATGTTGATGACATATTACAAATTGGAAATGAAGTACCTGCATTATAGTCAGTTAAGGCATAGTTGGATAAATTATTCTCTATAAAAGACTTGGGTGAGGCAGCATATATTCTTTGGATCATGATTCATCGTTATAGATCCATGATAATGTTGGGCCTGTGTCAAAGTAAATACATTGACAAGATACTAAATAGATTCAGTATGGAATAGTCTAAGAGGGGATTGTTGCCAGTGTCACAAGGAATTCATATTTCCATGAAAATGTGTCCTTAGACTCATGAGGAAAGAAACTAATTGTAAAGGATCCCTTACGCATCCATGATTGGATCAGTCATGTATGATATACTATGTACACAGCTAGATGTTTCTTACGCATTAAGTGTGGTAGGCAGATGTCAAGCTGATCTAGTAGACTGCCATTGGATTGTAGTCAAGACTATCCTTATGTATCTGAGACATACTATGGATATGTTCTTGGTTTATGGAGGAGATGAGGAACTAGTCATCAGAGGACATGTAGATTCTAGTTTTCAGACTGATCAATATGACGTAAAGTCACAGACATGATACATCTTCAGTTTTAATGGAGGTTCTCTGAGCTGGAAGATTTCAAAGGATGGTGTGGTGGCAGTTTCTACAGCATTGTCTGAGTACATTACAGCTTCTGAGGCAGCTAATGAAGCAGTATGGATGCGAAGATTTATCCAATATCTAAATGTAGTACCTTTCAGTAATGATCTTATCAAAATCTATTATGATAATACTATAGTGGTGGCACTTGCAAATGATCCAAGGTCACATCAGTGGAAAAAGCACATACTTCGGATGTATCATAACTTGAGGGATTTTTCTCAGGGAGGTGAAGTTTCAGTGAGCATTATTTCCATGGAAGACAATGTGGGGGTCCCCTTGACTAAATCCGTGACTCAACATAAACATGATCAGCATGTGAGGTCTAGCGGACTAAATATCGTAGGCAGTTGGCTCTAGTCCAAGTGGAAGTTTGTTAGATTTGGTGTCCATAGAACCAACTATTTTTAAATTATTACATGAATGTGCACTTATTATATATTGTTCATTGTTCTATATGACTATAATAGAATAATGTCCGGGAATATTTGTTGCATTAATAAGGCCATGTCAGATCCCCGCTATGATAAGAACCTTGAAATTCTATTACAATATTCTTAAGTAATGTTCTACGGCTGGATGGCTTAATATGACCGGACACATAGTATACAAACCGTCATGTGTGAGTACTCGTAAGAAGACAAGACTCTCTCCCATGGAGTTCTCACTTTGTAATCTCCAATATGGGAGATTATGATAACATACCCACCAGTAGTAATTCCACATGTCTTGGTTTCATCGGACATTACTATCTACGAGCGAGTGTAATGGTCCTTAGACTGGATGATTATCAATAACTCATGTCATGACTCACACACATATATTTGCTAATTAAAACCATCACGAAGAAAGTTAGAGGTGCGTCACGAATGACATGTTATTAATGGATATGTCAAGGAAGTATTTTTCCCTTACATATTTATAAAAGAAGATATCTCGGTTCCTTTGATTGAAATAGAATTGTTGCCCAAATTCCATGGCAATGGTTCCATGATGAGTTTATTTCTAGATGTCAAAGAATGATATATCAAGCATATAGGTTTATGACACTACCATGAATCCTAATTGATGAGATATTGAGACAAAGGGATTAAATTATGCGGTAAGCATTCGAATGAGGTGACACGTCAATTCAGCATCAACATATTTCTCTGGGGTGCCTTGACCCTTTTCTAGAGAGTAATCTTGGGCTTTAGGCAATCCCATCTAATGAAAATGAGAAAGAGTCATAGAGGGTCACACACTAAGTGTATTCAAGTATCTCAAGTAGAATAAATATTATTCTCTTATGTGGTTTAATAATTATTCATGGAAACCTAAATTTTTTAATGTTGGGGGAAGAATAAAATTAAAACAAGTACACGCCATGTATTAATGATTACACACCGTGTTGTTTTCATTTTGTAAAGGAAATGAAAAACAAGTACACACCATGTATTAATTATTACACACCGTGTAGTTTTATGAAAAAAAGTAAAAGTTGTGTATTAATGATTACATTTCGTGTATTTTTTCTAGTTGTGATTTTGAGGCAATAATATTTTTTTATTAAATGATATTTATTATAATCAGTGTGGGCGCATGTAAAGAAATTAATGATTCAACATGGGGGTTTTAAATAATAGTTAATGAAATAAATAAAATGAGTAACACATTTATTTATTGTCATAACTCTATAACCTCAATCCCGATTATAAATATCTTCACAACCCCAAAACATTTCCAATGAATCGTTGTGCCCAACAATTATGGAGAACCATTTCAAGGGTGAAAGAACGCCTTCCTCCAAGAATGCTCCCAAGACCGAGATAGATCCTCCTTCATCAGATCAAGACGATCTAAGGCAGACAACATAATCAAAGGCTTCTCCACTCTAGCACCCAGAGATTTCTTTGGAGATGTCCAGATATACGTGGTGCATGTGTGGATAACCACTAGAGGAAGTCTACACTTGGCTTCTGTGATGCAATGACGAATCACATCAGAATGTGATCAGAAATATCAACAAAGAAAGAATTGCATAAAAGGTACTTCTTGTAAATTAATTAGATTATTTATAATCAACCTGTGACGATCCTCGTTTGTGGTTCAGAGACTGTTCTTATTCTTTGTCTATTTATGTGATTTGATCCGTGGAGTCTGGCATTTATCGTCGAATTCATCTCGGATTGATTATTGCTAATGACAAAAGCCCAAGTAGGAACATCCACCCACGAGCTTCTGATGTGCCCGGAACATTCAAAAATGATGTTAGATGTATAATGTAAAATATGTATTATTGAAATGGAAATGAGATGAAATTTTTATTAACTCAAGTACAAATCAGTTCACATGAAACACAAAACACATTTATAAAAAATTTATATATATTAAATAGATATAATTGGAATTTATTATTAGTTAACATACCATATTTGATTCAATTATAAAAATATATCATATGTTTATTGAAAATTCATTATTCAAATTATAATCCAAGGTGTTATTTTTTTGTTTTTTATTTATGATTTCGTTCAGTGGTAACCATACATTATTCATGGTCAATTTTCATCATGTATAGAGTATTAATCATTAATTTTGTAATTTTTTAATTATCAAGTGAACTTGAAAATCATTAATGAATGAAAGACATGAGAAAGAAATCACATCTCTTCATGGATATTATAGTCCACATATACACATGAATGACATTATATTTTTCAAACAGATGTAATAGTATAAAGTTAGATGAAATATTAAATTTCCATAATCACAATTATTTCATAAATATCATTCCACCCATGTAATGACATGGTGAAAAATTATATAAATCGTTATGTTGAGAGGGTATGTCATACATACACAAAAGTGCTGTATTCATTTTTTTCATCAGATTGAATAGGGGTGTAAAAGAGTTGATACATAATCAAAATAAAATATCATTACATTATTATACTGGATTAAATAATTTAGAATGGTTAAAAAATATAGGGGTAGTGTTAAAAAGAATACATATTTGAAAGGAATGGGTAATGTGTTTACCTCTTCTTTGAGAGAACTACTGTTTTATACATAATAAGCCTACTAGGTTAGTAATTTGATTATATGAATTAATCTAGTTCATGATGAGTATAGTTGGGAAGATATTTTTGAAGTGATTCTTTGAGATAAGTTTAAAAATATGGGTAAATAAGATATAAGAAGTGGACTTATTTTATTATTGGGAGAAATAAAACACATAAAATTACCATTAAGATTAAAAAATATATATATCATAATCATGTATTGTGGAACCAAATGGACATAATTTATAAGTTATGAAATGATAATGTTGAAATAACTTTAAAAAAATTAAATTTATAAAATCTTATTTGACATTTCAAAACATATCTTTTTGATTTAGTATATTTTAACATAAAAAATTGTAACACAATATTTAGCCATTAATGGTTAAAAATTTAAATCTAAGGAGAGAATTATCTCAAAAATAGTTTATGGATGATATTTTAGACCATTTCCACATAAAAGATTCCTTTTCAATGAATTTTTTATTTTAAAATCATTTAACAAAATATAATTTTTTACAAAATAAATTCGTGGTTATTTTTTTCGAAATATAAATTTAATTTTACGTTATAGTCATCATAGTAATAATGGGTTTAATACATAAATTATTTTTCAATTAATTATAAATTATCATTTACATTATAATTTATGGAACAAAATAAATAATTTAAAAGCTATTTTATTAAATGTTTTGAATACAATTTCTCTTATTTTTGATTTTGTTTACATAAGGAATGAGCCCGTATTTCATATGAAATCAATGTAATTCTAAAATTAAAAAATATTAAATAATAATTATCATCATTAAAAAGTTTATATTCAATATAACCATTTGTTTTCATTAATAACTTATTTCTCTACCTATGAAATCGTATAAGATAAATTAATTTCCAGAGAGTCGTATTTTGTATTTATTATTTCCATAAAATATGACCACTATTATAATAATGTTAATCTAGAATTAAATTGTAATATATTCATGCTATGATGGATTTGGTTAAATACCACCCATAAAATTAGAAAACGTAATGTGTCATAGAGATTTTAAAAACATACCCCATAGTTTTAATCCCCTTTTTCTAGTTTTACACTTACTAAGGTGAAATATATTTATCATGGATACTATTCCTAATGATAAGAAAGGGAAGTATTTACCCAGTTTGAAAATCATGATTCTAGATATTTACTTGTTTTTTTTATTATTATATTCTTATAATTTCATGAAATTAATTTTAATATAAATATGTATAATTTAGTGGAAAATATTTTTTAGAAAATAGGGTTTTGAGCCAAAAATGACATTATTCTAAAATTAGCTATAATTTTTATTCTTGTTTAATTAATTAGAGTATTTATTATTATAGGATAATTATTTCACTTTATGATTAAATTATAAAAACAATGTTACTTTTAAAATATATTATTTAATGAAATGAAATGAGAGCTTATAAAAATGGAATTTTTTACAACACACTCAAAAATCAACATTTTTGGAAATATCTAACAAATTCACCATAAGGCTATTAAGACATGTTGATTTAAAAATATTATATCTATTTTATCAAGTAGTATTTATAAAATTGGTATAAATTACAGACAATATTCATCCAAAAAATTAAATCGAAACATTATTTTTGAAGGAATACAATTTGAATGGAAAAAATATATTATTATTCTTTTCAAAGTAAAAACAATTATGGTTGTGAAATTATTACAATGAATTATTTATTTTTATAAAGTTAAAACTTTTGCAAAATATTTCAAAATTGATTCATTCATATTCATTACCACATAACAAACATCAATGTTTTAACAGGCATATTTTAATAATATTATTTTTTTTTGATTATTCTTAGGATTGCCAGTGGGATACACTATTAAACATTTATACATTTAAAATAATATATAATCTAAAATCTTGTCGTATTACCTTATAACATCCATATATATATTATTTCAACATATTTATATGTTTTCCTCACTAAATTTAATATATCAAAACATATTAATAGAATTTGATATATATATATGTGTGTGTGTGTGTGTGTGTGTAAATTATCATTGAAATCATTTTCTAGTGAATATATAGGAATCATAATATTCATGTACATATATATGGATATTATTTTTAAATTATAATATCAAGGAGTAATGAATAACAAAATAACGATTACCAATAAAGATTTCCACTAATTGATATTGTATAACTGTACTCCACATATTACCTACACATCCATTGATTTCCTCATATTTTTAATGATAAATATAATTAAATCTAAAAATGCATTATCATCATCAAAGTAACTATTTTTGTTATTTAAGTCCAAACACAAAAGCATCACAAAGAACCAAAAATAACAAAAAAGCGAATTCAATAACAGAGTCCTAAATTAGTGTAAACAGTGTGAATCCCCTCTAATGATGTTACTCCCTCTGGAGGCTAGGACTGCATGTTATGGTAAAAGTCCATGCTTGTAGGGTTGGACATCCGGGAGGAAATGAAATTCACTGCCTTGTTTCCCACCCTCCAAGTGGGATGCACCTTGATCCGACAACTAATTAACCTCATAAACCTTCTAATGATATATAAAATAGATCATTGAACCCTCCCACATTCCTTCAAAGATTAAAAGATGATGCTCGAATCCACTTCCAGTTCCGCCAAGAAAATATTCCTCTGGTGGAAAATCTGAAGGCTAGAGAGGAGGGTGGAGGCTTCCTCTTGGAGAGAGTGTCCCAACCTAAAAGAAGCACTAAACTCCAAAATGATGGAGCCGTTTGAGTCACGATCCACACCACCTTTTTAGTCCATTCCCATGATGGAATATCCATCAGTTTTCAATTTTATGCATGAAGGGTGTGGATACCAATAAACTCAATTTCCTTTTCTTCGGCAGTTGTCATGGTGGGGAAGAAGAGCACCTACATGGATAGGACATAGGGTTGGAGTCTCCTCCCAGTTTTTAAAATCCTCACCAATTCAAGCAGTAGTAACATTGTGTGGATCACCAATGCATCTTCTCTTGATTGAGCTCCCACAAAGCGAATAAAATTATTCACCCTCTAGAGACACTAAAAACATGCTATCAACACCACAGCTCTCGCCCTCCTTTCCTGAACAGAGTCACCAGCTCCATGAAACCAGCGCTCAAAAATATTTCGACCCACGAGATATAGGGAAGACGAACAAGTAATGTCTCTGAAGCATCTCCAGATTTTCTTGGGAATTTAATTTCAAATAAATGGTGATTTATATATTCCACCTTACTGTTTTTACAACATGAGAATCTAGAAAGCTTGGAAATACCTAGTCATTGAAAATTCTAGTCAGTAGTAAGGGCCTTGTAATTAATTCACCATATACTTTGTAGGAATTTTAATTCTCCACAGCGTCTCCCCTTACACATCCATGACACAAGGTGAGTTGACTGATTTGCGGTAATCCCTCATAGAAAAAGTTCCCGAGGTGGAGGTTGTGAAGATGCATTGGTATTGATTAAGTAATTATTTTTGGGTTTTATAAAAAAAATCTGAGGAAGGGGATCAGGGTTCTTGTTTTTTTAAAAAGGGGTCTGAGATGCTTGAACGTCTTTCAAACATCCTTCTGTAGTGAAGGATGCGTGAAGGGCGTTCACGCATCCGAACCATGACAGGGATGCGTTAACGGGGTTCACACATCCCACCAAGAATGTTTATAAAAGGAGGGCCCACCCTGAAAAACCATTGTTCTCCTCTAGATTTTATTGCGAAGCCCTGCAAAAATTCTTTCTCAACAAATATTTGTTGCTTTTATAGAGGTAAAATTATTATTTAACATTTTAATTATTTTAATAGTGTTTATTTATTTCATTTGTATGTTTAATTTTGTGTATGATTTATTTATTTCATATGTTATGCATGATGTGTAATGTTTTCTATGATTTAATTTTCTATAATTTGAATGTTTGTATGGTTTAGTTTTTTGAATGTATGTTGTCTGAATATTGAATGTTTTATGTTATGTCTAAAATTTTGAATGTTTAGGCAAAGTAATATATGTTTGAGAAGTTTATTTTAATGAATGGTTTTGATTTAATTGTAAATTATATTAATTTTATTTACTAGTAATAATATTTTTAATCAATAAAGAATAAAATACATTTACTTATAATTTGAAAAGTTGAACAATGGAAAAAAATAGTGCAATTTAAAATAATTTAATATAACTAAAGTTTTATTTATGGATATCTCAATTATATTAGTTATAATAAAATTTATTAAATGTTATTAGCAATTATATATAGATATACACATGAAGTTAAATTTTTGGAAAATAAGTGTAGTATATAATATAAATTTCATTTAGTAATAGATAAAGTTATATAATATTGATAATATAATAATTATACCAAAAAATGTGGTATGAGTGATGATTGTTCTTGAGATTAATGGCTATGCATAATTGAAATTGCATGTTTTATTTTGTGTATGTGGTTATTCAATTATTTATAATATCATTTTTTCCACATTGATGACCTGTGAGTCATCTCTCAGTAAGTGTAAGGACATACATGTCTGCATAAAAAAATTTATGTATTTCATACCCCTAGACCCCCTCATATACATGTGAGTAAATTTGAAATTAAAAGATAGACGCCCCCGAAGAGGTGTCCCCAAACAGGCTTCCCCGAAGAGGTGTTCACAAAGAGGCATTCGAGAACTCATTCGAGAGGAGGTGTTTCTCTTTGACAGGAGATTGGTGGTTGCTGAAATATTTGATAATAGAGATAGGAGTCCACCCATATGTTGTGGTTAGTTTATCAGATAATGATTAACTAATCGTAAGTTTCAAGATCATTTCATGATTATATATTCATAAGCAAATAATATTTATGAAACATTATATTAAATTTTCTTTTGTGATAATATCACAATAACAATACCTTAATAGTGATAAATAAATACATAAAAAAGACTCAAGATAATCAATTATTAAAAGAAAATTAAATAATTCAAAATTTTATTGTAGTATATAATATTTTTTAAATTATTTTTTATAGGTAATTATATTTATCCAAATATATTCCAATGAAGGGGTAATTTATAACGAGCAGGGTTTTAGCTATAGTGCACCACCTCCAGAGTAGTAAATCTCCATGGTTGTATGACATTGGATGTAGTTCGTAATAAGAATCATAGTTGATTAAAACTAAGGACTGAACAAGCAATCACTTCAATTAGATACTGAAAACTTCAATATCCGGAGCGTTTGTGGCACAGTGAGTACCCTATAGACGATGATGAGGATTGGATGGAGGCTTATCTGTTATTCAGGAAACAGTGTATTAATGGTTTGATGGAATTATTTGTTGTCATTTTTGATATTTATGTGGTGCGATCGATTACTACAAAACCATTCTTTTTGAGCTCTGTAGAATCTGGTCCTTCTCAGCAGTATTATTCATTTCCTCCTCCCCATATGACTCTTGTGGAAGAATATTATGAAAAATATGATCAAAATTTGGAATGAAATGTAGATGAAATACCTCTGTGTGCTGATATAGTACATGAAAGTTTATCTGAGGAAGAAGAATCTGGGGAGACATCAGGAGATGATGTGGTTGGGAATGAACATTTTGAGGTTCCTTTGAGAGATAGACATCAACTAAATCCACTAGTTAGTGGTAATCGACCTTCAATTTTGAGTCCCTTAGTTGAAGGAATGTCTCGTGAACAACATTTTGATTGGGATTTCATTACACCAGCTTCTGAATTCTCTTGCATTATAGGTAATAGGCCTGCATCAAATGATAATGCCATATATGTTGGGAAAGAGTTAGAAAGAAAATTGGCCATTAAAAATGTGATAAATCAATACCACATTGAGTGACATTTCACATTTTTTGTTGATGAGTCAAATAAGACCAAATATCTCATTTGCTGTGAAAAATATGGGAATGAATATAAATTTAGATTAAGTGAAATATTTGATAAATATTATGGATGTTGGAAGATAACCAAATTAGAAGGCCCACACACTTGTCTGCATCCCATCATGACACAAGATCACACTTCCCTTGATGCAGAGTTTATATCTACTGTTATTTGTGAGATGATACGAACATGTTAGGATGTTCCTGTTTCCCTTGTTTAGGAAAGAATTCAACAGTTTTATAACAATAAGATATCATACAACAGTTCTTGTAATGAAAACCAGAAAGCCATTGTAAAAGTGTATGGTGATTGGGATGAGTCTTATACGATGTTTCCACAGCTTATGGAATTTTTGTCTCTCAAAAATAAGATTGTTTATCATTTGGACAGTGTTGAGAATATATCCCAGAATCATTGATTTGATCGGTTAATAGTGATGTTCAATAGGCTTTTGTGGGAATTCAGACTGTGCATTGCAGCATTTCTCTATTGTAAACAATTTATTTAGGTAGATGGAATATTCCTTTTTGGCAAGTATACAGGTGTTCTACTCATTGCTTCCACACAGGATGGTAATCATGCTCCTCTGCCACTTGATTTTTCTATTGTAGAAAAAAAATTTGAGTGTTGGAGATGTTTTTTGGCATGTGTACGTCTTCATGTCATGCAAAAACTGGGCATGTGTTTGATATATGATCATCATCGAGCGATTGTAAAGGCCATGAGTAGTGATGGGGTTTCTTGGACTGAGCTGAATGCTTGTCACCATTATTGCAATAGACATATTGCAAGTAATGTGAATATGAATTTTAGAGATGAGGCCATATAGAAGGTGATCCTGAAGTTGGGAACGGTTTTCTAAACTTGATTTTTTTTAAAAATTATATCCATTTTAATACATTATTATCATAGGGTTTCAGCATATGAACCCCAACAGGAAAGGCTTTATCGATGTCTTGAAGATATTCGAACTGTTAATGAGGAGGTATGTGAATATATGATCCAAATTTTAGAGGAAAATGGTCATTAGCATATGATGGTGGCATGAGATATGAGAATATGACGACTAATATAGTGGAGTACATTAATGGGGTCCTCAACGGTGTGCGGAAAGTCCCAATCACATGGTTAGTGCAAGAGACGTTTTTTATATGTGTTCACTACTTTGTTTACTGGTCCCAAAAGGCCTATTAGAGGATGGAAAATGAAATGATTATTACTCAGTATTTTCAAAGTGATATTGACCAGATACAGAATGAGGCTTCAAGATGGAATGTTATAGCCTTTGACAGGGTAAAGAGGATATTTTGTGTAAGACAATGCTACGACCCGGGTACATGCACTACTGGTGGATTGTTTGTCGTGATGTTGGACAATAGGTACTATGATTGCGGAAACCTTCAGGCATTGAAATATCCATGTGTACATGTTATTGTAGCTTGCGCTTCGGTAAATATATAATGGGAGCCATATGTTGACCCGGTGTATCACATGATCACTTTGGTTAACTGTTATAGTGCTGCTTGGATGCATATTGGTGACTTCCACTCTATCACATTTCCTGATGATCAACGGGCCATCATCCCTGATATTTCCAGGTTTTCATATGTTGGTTTTGGTTTCATTTATGAGTATTTCAATGTCTGTAATTTTTAAAATTACTGGCTTCATGCTACTAGGTTGGGACCCCGAGGAAGACCGAAGTCAACTCGCATCAGAAATGAGATGGATTGGCCTCGGCAACGAGGAGGGGGTATACGATGCAGTATTTTTCACTCAGAAAGACATACTCTTAAGAGATGTCCCCAAGTGGTGGGACAGAGTTCCACATCTCATCATCCAAGATCGAGTCTGTGTACTGTATAATTAATATGTATGTGTTCTTTCGTATGTGAATGTTTCATTATTGAATCCTTTTATTTTTGACATGGTTTATTTATGAGAAGTTTGAATTTTGGTTTGTCTCATTTTTGTATTTTATCATAAATAATTATATGGTATTTACACTATTAAAAAAATAAACACCGAACCAAAATTAATATATCATGATTCCACATCTTCAATGCAGGTTTTTCATACCTACTACTTTATTTTGTACCTTATTTTTCTTGTTGTATATTTTTTTAAATAAAAGATTACAATTTTTATTCAATTCAATATTAAAAAGTAATGATGATATCATGTGTGCAGATGGTAGGTTTTCCATTACTTACATCTCAGGATAATAATGTATCGTGAATGATTTTAGAGCGATGTCATGTGCCTCCCTTGAGTGAACATAGATCTCAGCATTTCCATCATACTGCACCACCTCCCACTATCATCCCCCATCTTCGTCGAGCTGGATTCTATGGAGTTGCGATGTGCGACATCACATTTCTTGATCATCTGCTCATTGCCACACTTGTAGAGATATGAAGGCCGGAGTCATAAACATTCCATTTCAGTGAGGGGGAGATGACTATTATGTTACAGGATTTTTCAATTATGATGGGCCTCCCTATCGATGGACATGCTCAGACAGGCCGAGATCCATTCGATTTTCCTAAGCTTGATCATAGACTACTGGGCATAGAGGCCCAGGATGATGGCAGGACCATTGTCGGTGGTATATTGCGGATGCCTTGGTCAGACCAGCAATTCACACTATTACCAGATGATACTGATGATGTCACCGTGCTGCAATTTTCACGCGCAAATATTTTGAGGTTGATAGGTGTCATGCTTTTTGTTGACCACTCTACTACTTTGGTGCACCTGATGTATTTATCTTTTTTGGAGGATTTGGACCAGGCAGGCCGGTATAGCTGGGGGTCTGTCTAACTAGAATATACATAAAGGGCCCTGTGCAGTGCATGTCGCATTGATAAGATGCATATCACAGGATGCATGGTTCTTCTGCAAATGTGGGAATGGGAGAACATCCCTCGTTTAACACCACATGCATGTGCACCATTACCCGTTGATATTGTAGCAAACTCTCCACATGGACGTTGGTATGTTATTAATTCATTCTAATATCTAACATAATTGTATAAGATTCTATTATGAAATGTAAAAATAAAAATTTTATCTACAGGTGGAGTCAGGTGCATCGACATTCAGATTCTCCTAGACAAGATGTTCACGCCTACAGACTTATGTTAGACAGCATTCGACCATACGATGTAAGTGATTATTATTTATATTGTTCAATATTGACTATTCATTTTACATATATTAAGTTATTAATTGATTATTAATTTTTTCTTTCAGATTACATGGATTCCATATACAGATGGTATCTTTCAGATTTTGTCGCCGTACTATACAGTGATGCTTGCTATCAGCTCCTGTAGGGTTCCACTGATTCATTATTATATAGTCGAATGGCATCAGACGGATAGGGTTATGAGGTAGTTTGGATTCCTTCAGCCAGTTCCTGACCCACCCAGTCAGTTGGATTCATTTCATTCCTTGAAGATGTCTGGGAATATGGATTTTAATTGGAGGATCTACCATGCAAGATTTGTTGCATTATGGGACAAATGACGGGAGTCCCAGTTTCAAGGGGCATGGAGAATACATTTTCATTTGATGGATCAGATGAATTATGCAGGATTGTACATCAGGTCCCCATTCAGATTTCTGACATGGCACATATGGGGCTTTCATGAGTTGGTATGCATTCTTCCTTTCTCTGTTCAACATATTTTTTTTTCATATTAGTTAACAACATAATATATTTTCGCAGGATGCTCATATTTTTCATCTACTTCATATGTCTGATCCAGTGGAGAGAGCTACCTTTGACCCTACATATATTCACACCCCTGTGGCACAACTGCTTCCGTCGATGGATGAGATTTATCGTGTCCTTTTCTTTGATCCACCACCTGTTGTGGAGGCCGCTGAGCTAGAGAGCCTCACATAGATATACCTGGGGGTGATGACCCAGTTATTGATGTTGTTGTTCCACAAGAGGAGGGTGTCCAGCTTTCTCGACCACATGCTATTGTTCAACTAGAGGAGGGTGTTCAACATGATAAGTTAGATTCTCCTCCATCTTCTCAGGAATAGACATAGGTACTTACAGATGATTATTAGATTGAGATGAATGCTTGCAGTCATCCGCAACAGAGCATACATCTACTTCCTATGTTGGTGACAGTTCCAGCCAGCTTCCACTATCCTTATATGCGGGCCAGGGTACATGTGGTGAGACTGTACGTCCACCGCCTGTCACACAGGAGGATGTGGAGGTGGTTGTCTAAGAGGATTCACAGTGTACGCCAAAGCATAGACATAGATAGGCATGGTGTGGGCGCATCCAGTATACGCCTCGCTGTGGGATAGAGAGGCTTCCATGCCAGAGGCGTAGATTAGTTTGATATTTGATTTATGATAAAAATTTTACGTGTCTTATTGTTATCATTTATAGGAATCTATTCTTTTTTGAATAAGTTTCTTACTGTTATCATATTATATACCAATATATATATATATAATAAATAATATGATTAAATTAAATTAATAGTATTAATTATTTTAATTATTTTTAAATCAAATTGATTATGGATGAAAAGATGCATGAACATGAAGAAATATTGAAAAATATTATTGATATCAATGATTTAAAATTAGATGTAAAATCCTAGAATATCTTGTAACACAATTATTTGTTTACAAAAATTTAATTTCATGAAGAAGAATTTGAATGGATAATGGATATTTGTGAAGAGTAGATGATTATGATTGAAGATAAGAATATCTACAACATGAATTAGAATATTGAATTCACTAGAGGATTTTACTATTAAAATACCTCAATCATGTAATAAAATTATGGTTACTATGAAAAATATTGAATTGATATTCTTCCAAAATAAGAAACAACCCTTAAAATCTTCAGATAACTCACTACCCTCTCACAATTTGAGAACTCATTTCTCTCTCAACTAAGGTGTACTCTTAGTTCCTTTATAATAATATTCAAATATACATGATAAACAATGCCTACACCATTATAAGGGTTTCATGAAGCTCGTATTTAATCCAAACGATGAATTCCACTTTACACAAAAAAATCTAAACAATTTTATTGAAGTCTACATAACCGTCCTTCTGCAAAAATGTTGTTCTCATAAAAAGTGTTCACCCAAATATTGTTCAATTAATTTAATCACCTTTATATATGTAATTGGTATTCAAATTACTTATTTATTAAATGAAATATTTAATTTTATGTAGAATATGAAAATTGAGAACATGAATTCCTTATAGTCATATTATTATTAACAATGGGATTAGTGGCATATTTATATGTAAAAATCAATTCTTCATGCAACCCTTTTCACACCTGTAAACTGTATCACCTTTGATCCTGAACACCACTCAATTCATAAAATTACCTTATATGAGTTTGTCTATATTACATGTGTTTCTTCATAATATGGGTGAGAATCATTCCATATATTTTAAACCCTTAAAAATCATCTCAAATCGACTTTAAACTACTCTGAATCATTTAGTTCTATAATACCCCACAATATTCTCCAGTCTGGAACATTTTAAACATTATTTATTAACAAACACAACAAAAAATATCCAAAACATCATATATATGTATTTTTAAAAAAAATATTTAATAACACACAAATATTATCATTATCTACATTCCCCTATAATAAAATAGATGTATAGGGATCTCAATGATCATTTTTGATGGGACAACCAAAAGAGTGAGATTATTGAGTATGCATCTCAAATCGTAGTTTTACAGTAAGTAAAGGACAAATAAAGGAAGTAAAAGATGATGATTAAACTATTACCCATTAAAGTATAAAATGTCACCAAGAAATTCATCATAGGTCTTATAGAGACCTACATTATAAATAATTCCATTCAGTTTATAATTGATCAACTTAAAATGCTTTCTTACTTCATTACTATTTAAGAGTCTTTCACACTCTATCAATATACCAATATATAAATAAAGAGGTATGTTTACATGGAATAAATCTTTATATTATATCTAATAGAGACCCAAGGATCTCTAGGATGTTTTTCGGAATTATTTAACATGAATTGGAAACAATAATGAGATTTGAACTACTTACCACACTTAAAAAAATAGTAATTTCAAAAGGCTCGTTCATAGGCTTGAAGATCAGCTAATATATTTCATGATCCATTTCAAGGGATATTGTGATCGACAACATTTATTAGGGGAATTCATATATAATAATAGTTTCAACTCTAGAATACAAATGGAACCATTTGAGGATCTTTATAGAAATATATGTATAACTACAACATGTTGGGATGATGTGAGTGAGTGAAAGATGCTAGAGTTATATCTTTCTCAATATATGTTAGAGAATACTCATGCCATTCAAAAAAATATTACGTTAATAGAAAATACAATGAATTTACATGCAAGGATTCATTATATTATACACAATATTTATCATAAGAGCCTCTTTGGATATTATATAACATCATCATGGTTAGATAATGTTTTGGCATCCTGAAAAATAAGAATTGAAGAAGATCATCCTCGATGAAGTTATATATGTTTTCCAATATCGACAATCATAAACCGAAGATAAAATCTAGTGTATTCTCTGTATTAGAACATCTGGAAAACCATTATTGGAATAATTAACCATTATAAAGATGTTTATGAGTGTTTCCCTTGAGGGGGATATAAATGAATAAATATAAAATTACTTCCAGAATTAGTATATTCATTAGAATCAAACCTAATTACTATAGAATGTTCAGGGAGATCATGTTATTAAAAGTGGAATGTATTTCTAAATCCCACTTCCTTTGTGAACAAAAAAATACACTGAATAAGAAGAGGTTGTAATTCAATTAATCAATGACATACGAAAAGTTCAAGTATGATTGCGCTCAAAAGGCACTAATCCGTATTTTTTGCATTTGAATAATTTTTATCTATTTGTTAAAGTTAGTGCATGATTTTTAGGTTGATTATTATAATAAAAGTTACATATCACATATAATATCTTCATCCTGATATAAATTTGGATTACCCTTGATGATAAGTGCATAAGTTCTTGTTTTATGTGGTATCATGATCAGTTGGTAGAGGACGACATTATTTCCTAAATCGAGCAATGCACCAAAAATATATATTAATAGTTATTTAATGAATATATATTATTCATTAATATTGATTAATAATTATTAACATTATTTAAATATTTTCTATTATTTAATTGATATTTATTAATATTTTTTAATTTTTACATTATGTGTATTAGTTTGTAATTTCTATTTATAAATATTGAGAAATATTTAAGCTCTATGTGGGATGCGTGAAACCCGTTCACGCATCCCTCATCTCAGGAGGATGCGTGAAGGGGGTTCACGCATCCCAGACCCATTTTTAAGAAAAACAGGACCCTTGACCCCCTTTACCAATTTTTTTATTAAACACAAAAAAAATTACACGTCTTGATTTTATTTTATCTCAATTTCTTCATATAGTCTGTGTTATCCATGTTTAAGAATAGAGTTAGTGAAATTCTAATTATTTCTTGCCTCTTTAAAAGTTATATCCCAGGCGGGGAAGCTGATAACCTACTAAGAATTATTCTTCTTGATAACCTACATAGAATCTGACTGAAATGCTGCATATGAAGCCTCCTAGGTGAGATTATGGTGCAACAATATTCCCACTGCATATCCAGGTGAGAGGAAATAGAATAGGTATGAGAGACCGTACATCTATAGGATATAAATGAGTTTTCTTGTACCATTTAAAAGAATTACTGAAAATAGTTAGGGAGAAAAAAAAAATTTAAAGTGCGCCACAAAGGCGGCATCTGTGATGACGCCTTTTCATTTCGAGTGAATGGAGGCATCGCGGATGCTGTTTTTGCACTGCCAGCGTGGATTTCTGATGTGAAGAAGGCTGCACCCGCGGTACCGCCTATCACCTATCGACATTGTGAATGGCGGCACCGCGGGCGCCTCCTTTGCCTCCATGCCCTATAAAATTGCATCACCCCCTCCCCTTCTCCTCACTTCCAAACACCCATTTACCTCTCATTTTCTCTCTTTTGTGGTTAAGTTTGCGGTTTGAAATTTTTGGAAATCTTTTAGATATATGGTTTTTAATTTATTGTTTTTTATTTCGTTGAATTATTTTTAGTTTTATATTTCTTTAAATTTAATGTTTTTTATTTAGTTAAATTACTTATAGTTAAATATTTTAATTTTTTAATAGTTTAGTTATTTTTAATTTTTTTGTGTATTAGATTGTTTAATTAGTTATATATATTTAGGAATTATAATTATCACTAGTACAAATTAATTTAGGTTTCTTTTAATGAAATTTTGTTAATGTAAATTCTAGGTTATCTATGAAATAAAATCCTTATCTGGATACAAACAAGTGAATGTGGCTCTAGCACAGACGTACCTAGGGTTAAAACCTAAAAACACAGATTTGAGCTAGACTGGAACGAGAACTAGTGCATGAAAACATGCCTTATTTCATTCTAGTTTGAAACTCCCAAGGGATATGCTTAAGATATGAATATTTATTTATAAACTAGTAAAATGTCTAAGAAAAGAAATGATAAATTGATAATTTAGTAATGATATTGATTGTTATTATTTGGAATGATTAATTAAAATTAATTAATAAATAACATAGAGTTATAAATAAAATTACAGTTAAAATGATATTGAATAACATGGAGTTAAAAAATAATTTCGAGTTAAAAAATTACATGGAGTTAAAAAAGAACATGGATTAAAAAAATAAGATAGAGTTAAAAACGACATGGAGTTAAAAAACAACATGGAGTGAAAGATAATAAATAAATAACAAGGAGTTAAAATATAAATAACATAGAGTTAAAAAATAAATAACCTCATGTTTGGAGCTTCTGGCCTTTATTGCATTGAATTGGATATCAAAATTTCTGAAAACCAGTGTGACAAGGGGTTTTCTGAAATTTTGATATCCAATTCACTGCAATAAAGGTGAGAAGCTCGAAACATGTTGTTATTTATTTTATAACACTTTTATTTATATTTTTACTCTAATATGTTATTGGATAACTAATTAATAATTTAGTAGGGAATAACTAATGATTTAAGAATTATTAACTAATTAAAATGTGTACAAAGAAATATCCTAGTTTAGGATATAAGGTCTTTTAAAATTTAAGTATCATAAAGATTGTATAGTTTAGAAGTAATAGTTATTATTTAAACGTGAGGTAAATCCAACTTATTTTTAATAAGTATTTTAATTACATATTCAAAGTATAAAATCAAACTTATATTGGTTACCATCATTTTGAATGTCAATTACATTATCAAAATCTTGATCAGAAAACGTTTTTTACGTAGAGCGCAATGTTTGCCTGCGTGTACTGCTATGAGAAGGTTTTTCAAACTGATAATGGAGCTTCTTAAAGTACACAACAAATAAAAATGGTTAATACAACTTATTGTGTAACCCTAATTGACCTTCAAGATAGAATTCATGGCACATTAAATCTAGGACCCTATCAAAAGATCAAGTTAATGAGTTATAGACCTTTGCAGTTCCCGTCAACATTATGGCATTTATCATGTCCATTGGTTGATGATGCGCAAGGGATCCAAATAATTAATTTTTTTTCTCAATGGTTGGATAGTACCATGATGGGGTTATATGTTGATGTTTGTACTGTATAACAACAACATCGAATTGTACAAATATGTAGACTTACAAGAGTCATTGAAGATAGTCTTCCCCAAGAAGATGAGACTATTCCAAATGATGCAGAAGAGGAGAACCTACTTGATCTCCCGGATATACATGTTATCCCGACATCTGATGATGAGTTTCATAATAAAAAAACAGATGGTGATAATAGTGCTGATGAGGAAGGAACAAAAAATGTTTTGAGAAATGAAATAGTTGTACCGCAGGATCAACCTACAATAAATCATCTAGCAGTCTTTGTATCTTGGCCAGAAGCAATGGCACGTGTGCCTGAATTTGAAGATAATGTTATCACACTGGAAACTGAGTTTCCCAGAGTTATACGAGATTGGTTTGGTGAGATGGACAAAACATTATATGTTGGAAGGAACTTTCCAGGTAAATATGCATTAAAAAGTACACTAAAGAGATTTCACATTAAGAGGAAATTTAGCTATGTAGTTTACGAATAAGACCATAGATAATATGTATTATAATGTGAGAAGTATGGGAATGATTTTAGATTTCTATTTAGGGTGATTATGGATATTGCATTTGGAGGTTGGAGAATCTCAAGGATTGAGGCAGCTCATACTTACATTCAACCAATCCTGACACAAGATCATACTTCATTGGATGCAGAATTAGTGTCATCCATTGATTTTGAGATGATTAGGACATGTCAAGATGTTCCGATATCCCTTGTGTAAGAGAGGATACAACAAACATTTGGTTATAATATTTTGTAAAATAAGGCATGGATGGTGAAACAGAAGGCAATTGTGAAGGTCTATAGTGATTGGGATGACTCATATCAAGTATTTCGGCAATTGCTAGCTATATTGAGTCATCATAACCAAGTTGTATTCAATATTGATACAACCAAATATGTGTCTATTGATAACATACTTGATCCATCTCATGTTAAATTTCATCAATTGTTTTGGGCATTCCTCCTATGTGTCTCCGCATTTCATTTTAGCTAACACTTCATTCAGATTGATTGAATGTTTCTATACGGAAAATAAAAGGGCTTATTTTTTATTGTGGCAACCCAAGATAGAAACTGTTCACCTCTTCCTCCTGCCATCTCCATTGTATATAAAGAAAACTATGAATCATGGAGTTGGTTTTTGGCATGTATCCAGAACCATTTCCCCAACATTTGTGGTGTTTGTTTGTTATCTGATCGACTTCGGGCAATTAATGCGGCAATCAATGTGGATCCTAATACATGGAGTTATCCAAATGCACATCATCAGTTCTGCATTAGACACATTGCTAGAAACTTGCATAAAAAATTCCACAATGAACAGATGAAGAAGGAAATCACCAGACTTGGTACGCATTGTATCTGTTAGTTATTTGGTATATCAACGTAAAGATAAATTCAAAATATGTGAAATATCATCTATTATGTGTAGAATATGAGTCATATCAATGAAGGTTTGAAGAAATTTTCGAGGAAATCTATCAGGTTAATGAATAAGTTTATGATTATATGATGAGAATTCTAAAAGAAAAATGGACATTGGCATATGATGGGGGGAAGAGGTACAGACACATGGCCACTAACATTGTAGAGTTCATTAATGTTGTCTTCATAGAGCTTAGAAAGATACCTATAAATGCCCTAGTTCAAGAGACATTATATCGTTTCGTGAAGAACTTTGTTGACAGACAGAAACTAGTATCGGATGGAATACATCAGGGGCTAACGTACAAAAGACATTTTAAACGATAGATTGAAAAGAAAATTGAAGAATTTTTTGGGTATCATGTCATCCTATTTCGACGATAAGACTCTAAATTTGAAGTTAAATATAAGTAATACCCCATCAGAAATAGTATTGGTGAAAAAAAGGTTGTATTTCTAGAAATAAGGCAATGTCAATGTGGAAACATTCAGGCCTTACGGTTTCCATTCTCACACACCATCCCAGCATGTGCCACTGTTAACATATCATGGGAAGCATATGTTGATCTAGTTTACTGGATGAAAACCATTACTAACTGTTAGGCTGGACCATGGACACCAACTGGCATGTTTCGTTATTTCCCAATGGCCGAAGGTCAGCCGATAGTGGTACCTGATATGAATCAGTTATGTCCCTATGGGAGAATGAAGGCCAGTAGGATGCGAAATGATATGGAATGGCCTCAAGAACAACGACAAAGTTTGAGATTCACCATATTTCATCAAGAAGGTCATAATCGGAAACGATTCCCTAACATTATTTGGTCGAGTTCACACTCTAAGCCACAATGATGTATTGCTGTTATTGGGATATTCTCATATTGAAAATTTTATGTTGTTATATCTTCCTTTTACGTCAGTTTTCTAACCCCCAAAACAAAAAATCATTACAGTAAACCCAAAAAACATCTTTTTGCTACCGTAATCGTAACATTCTAAACCATAATCCTGAAAATCATTTCTCAAATCATTAACCTAAACCGTAAAACGTTAAAAAATCCAAAAGCCTAGATCCAAAAGGCAAAGTATGAAACCCTAATCTCTAAATCCTAAAATCAAAAAGATGAACCATAAACCCAAAAAAATCTTCCCTTTACATCGGTTTTCAAATCATTATGTGATTGATAAAATAATCCTGAAACCTAAAATCATGTGGACAATCATATATAAATTATAAATCACATCATTTTCTAATAAAAATCAATATAACACAGACAAATGATTTATATATATAAATATATAAAACCATATCTTACAAAACACCCAATTCTAGGTAAAAGCATATCTTAATAAACATTAGTAATATGCTTTTAAAAACATGAAAAAATTCCCCTTTAATTTGGTAAAAAAACTTAAATTGTTAATATGCAGATGAATGACACCATACTACTCAGTTAGCAGGCTACCCATTGATCACATGTTGTGATATAGGGTGGTCTAGATTAAATGATCACGTTGCATCGAGCACCCCGTTTTCATCACACGGAGCCTCCTATTTCCATTATACCATAATTGCATCGTGCTGGATTCTATGGTATTGTCGTATCAAGTTTTGCATTTATAGACCATCACCAGCTAGCTATATTCGTGGAGAGGTGGAGACCAGAGACACACACATTCCAACTGCCTGAGGGATAGATGACCACCACCCACCATGATGTGGTCGTGCTTCTTGGTCTTCCTATCCAGGGGATACCCGTTATTGGATCCACTTTCACATCTTTGTCAGACCTTTCTCATCGCTTGTTTGGCATTGACATTTTGTTCGATCGTAGTGCTACCGATGGAGCATCGATATCCATTCCTTCGCTGGAGTCACAGATTCCACTTTTAGCTGATGATGATGATGATCAGACGGTGATGTGTTATGCACGTTCATATATATAGTGGCTTATTGGAGGGACCATATGTGCAGATCATTTATGGACTCACATGAACATGATGTTTCTACCCCTGCTAGAGGACATTGATCGAGCAAGGATGTACAGTTGGGGATCCGCCTTCTTGGAATTCACATACAGAGCATTATAAATGATATCTGATAGGCAGCGTATAGGTCTCGGGGGATGTGGCATCCTTATTTAGATGTGGGAATGGGAGCACATCCCTGCATTCTTCCCTGATCTTACTGGTATGCCGGTTGAGATGGCGGGGTTGCATGATGCTTCACAAGGACACTAGTATGATCACTCATTTCTATCAGTTTCTGATGCTACTACAAGTTATTGACTTTAATTTCTCATCATTTATCATTATCGAGGTTTTGATTTATAGGTGGTGTTAGTGACACAATTTCAATGTGGTTCCGAGACACGATTTGGTCGTATATCGGCTCGAGTTGGACTTTATCTTACCCCATCATGTATGTATATACAATCATAACTATCTAACAAATTTAATAATAAAATAAAATTTTTTTATGAGTTTTTCTAACAAGGGTAATATGTTATTTCACATTTCATGGGTTCTATACTGACCTGTTATAGACTTGTTTCTTTCATACTGCACGGTTGGTCTTGACGATGTTACGACTGTAGTGCCACCCATTAACTTCCATATTGTTGAGTGGCACCATCCTGACAGGTTCATGCACCAGTTTCTCTTGACTCATTGGATTCCATTACTACCACGAAAGAAAGATTAGCTTCATTGGATGAAGCTGACAGGGAGGCTGAATGACGACTGGCATCCAGTACATGTTGTATTTCTCAACTATTGGCATAGACACGTAGAGTTTCAAATCCGGGGAGTTCCTTCGATGCAGTTCTATCTTTCAGCGCAGCATGAGTATGAGTCCTGGAATAGACTGAAGTCTATACTATATATTACCCAAGCTAGAAGAGAGATTCATATGATTATAAGTCAATTAAATTATATTACTATGTTTAATGAGCTAATTTCTAATTCATTTTTATTCAATTTACAGGAGATTCATACACATAGTCTTATTCATATGACTGATGAGGGTGAGGATAGAGTCTTCAGCCAAGAATCCATTCATGCTCAAGTGTTGAAGCTGAGGACATCGGTCCATGCATTTTCTGAGATCCTCCTCGAGCATCTGGCAGAGAGACATCAGCTTCCTACCGCATAGGAAGATCCTACAACAGCTGCTGGTGCTACGGAGCCACAACCACGACGATGTAGACAGCGTTGTCCTGCATGTCAGGCCTCACCAGTTCCACAGCCAGAGGTTGGCCCTCTAGTAGTACAATCTGAGCTGATACAGGATGTGCGTCATCTGTCATAGGATCGATCTTTTTTTTACTCTATATCCTCAGATTTCTCCATTGTGGGGTCCATATGGATCGCAGCATTTGGGTCCAGAGTCATCGAAGCCTTGGGGTCCAGACCCATTGTAGAGTTGGGGTATAGTTCCAACACATGATATGTTCCGCACTACGATGATGTCGGGTCCTTTTACCATCGATGTGGGAGAATTATAAAGAGGGAAGTATGAGGTGGAGTTGACATTTTCTCCCACTGGCACAAAGGTGGAAGATATGACAGTCGATGTTCTAGCTCCCGAGTACCAGCCCTCTCCTGGTCATCAGATTCCCCAAAGATCTCACCGTGGACGTCCTATTAGTAGACCACCATATAGGATCGGATCTCCTCACTGTAGATATAAACATTGATTTTTTATGTTCATTTATATGTTTTATGTCTATGGAAATAAAAAATAATTTATAAGCTTTCAAAACCACCTACTTGGATGTTAAAAATGATTCAAGTACATTACTTTGAATGTCTATAAAATATAAACCATAAAACCAATATAAAATAAACCGTAAAAATTCATTAAAAATATAATAAATTGTTGAAAAAATATATCATTTCATGAAAAATGTTCATGAAAAATAATTTATAAGCTTTCAAAACCACCTACTTGAAACATAAAAATGTTTCAAGTATGAGACCTTGAAAGACTATAAAATATAAACCATAAGACGAATATAAACTAAACATTAATCGTTTATTAAACATATTAGAAATTTTTTAAAACAAAAATAAGTTCACAAAAAATGTTCATGAAAAATAATTTACAAGCTTTCCAAACTGCCATCTTGAAACATAAAAATGTTTCAAGTATGTCACTTTGAAAGAGTATAAAATATAAACCATAAGACCAATATAAAAGATACTTTTTACATTTATTAAACATATATGAGTCAACCCCACATCAATATGATTCACGGTGTCTCTAGTATCACATACATCTATAATATTTGATGCATGAGAACATGTTATATCTCCTTTCAGGGGACAACGAAATCCATTCTTCAACCCACCATATCCATATCCATATCAACATCCTACCACATAAGGGTATGGTGAAAGAAATGACACATGAAATGCTCATCTGTTCTTATTCCTCCAAATACCAACCCCTTCAACACAACCATGCATCCAACCATTATAATTTCTTCCACAATTGTCACCTCATTTCCCCAGGCCCAGTTGATCAGATGAAAACACCAACTATTCCACATATCTTATAGAACTCTTCGTCACCAAATATTTATCCTTTATCATCTTCAAAAGGATACTATAGGACCTCCTTGATCTCTCCATTCCAAATACTCATATACAAGTATACTATAAATAGAAAAACCCAAAAAAATTATGTTTTTTTTCATGATTTTTTTTGGTTTTTATTTTTATAGTATACTTTTATGTGAGTGTTTGGAATGGATTAATCTAGGAGGTCCTACAATATCCTTTTGAAGATGTAAATGCATAAAGCTTTGGTGATGAAGAGTTTTATGGGCTATATGGAATCGTTGGTGTTTTCATTTGATCAACTGGGCCTTGGGAAATTCGGTGAAAAATGTAGAATAAATTATAATGGTTGGATGCATGGTGTTGTTGAAGTGGTTGGTATTTGCAGTAATGGGAACATATGATAATTTTATGTGGTATATAGTTCACTATAACCTTATGCTTCCAGATGTTGATATGGATATGGATATGGACATGGCAGTGGAAGAATGGATTTTGTTGTCCCAATAAAGAAGATTTAACATGTTCTCATGCATCAAAACTTATAGATTTATGCGATACTAGCGACATCGTGCATCCTATTGATGAGTGTTTTACTCCTATATGTTTAATGAAAGTTTAATTTTTCATTTATATTGGTCTTACGGTTTATATTTTATAGTCTTTCAAAGTCACATACTTGAAACATTTTAATGTTTCAAGATGGAGGTTTTGAAAGCTTAAAAATTATTTTTCTTGAACATTTTTTTATGAAATGATTTTTGTTTTATCAATTTATTATATATATAATGAATTATTTATGTTTTTTTATATTGGCCTTATGGTTTATATTTTATAGTCTTTCAAATTCACATACTTGAAACATTTTTAAGTTTCAATTAGGGAGTTTTGAATGCTTATGAATTAATTTTCATGAACATTTTTTATGAAATGAATTTTGTTTTCAATAATTTCTTATATGTTTAATGATTTTTTAAATTTTCATTTATATTGGTCTTATGGATTATATTTTATAGTCTTTAGAAGTCATGTACTTGAAACATTTTTAAGTTTCAAGTAGGCAGTTTTGAATGATAATAAATTTTTTTTCCAAAACAATTTTTATGAAATTATTTTTGTTTTCATTAATTTCTTATATGTTTAATGAATTTTTAATGTATTGTTTATTTTGGTCTTATGGTTTATATTTTATTATCTTTCAAAGTCACGTACTTGAAACATTTTTAACTTTCAAGTAGGAAGTTTTGAATGCTTATAAATTATTTTTCATGAACAATTTAAATGAAATATATATATTGAAAAATATATAACAAAAACAAAACAAAAAATAAATAAAAAATTTAAAAAATGATAATTTTTAAACATTTTATGATTTATTAATATAAATAAAAATATAAACAAAACAAAACAAAAAATCATATCAAAATTTTAAAAACTAATAATTTTTTGTTAGGTGAAAGGAGGCATCCTCTTGAACATTTTTTATTAATTATATATAAAAATAAATATATAAACAAAACAAAACAAAACATTAAAAAAATCAAAAAAAAATTAGGGGAAAGGCGGCATCGTGGGTGACACCTTTCAGCTGCAGTGCAATTGTGGCATCGCAGATGCCACCTTTGCGGTGCATTTTGAAAATTTATTTCCCTAACCTTTTTCTGTAATTTTTTTTGTTAAAAACATATATAAAAACTCGGATATAAACATATTACTTTTTCTGTGATTAATCACATGCCCACTCCACTTTCAATAATCCTCCAGGACCTCTAGAATTCCAATTACTGGCGTCATTCTCACGTTCATGAAAAAAATAATATCATAGGGATATATGATATGTGATATGCTATTGTGGGTAATTATGCCTCTAGATGGAAGCAAGATTCCCTTGGGTAAACTCTTGTTGATATGGTGGTTGATGACATCTTGGGAAAGGATAAATGTTATTGTATACAACAGATCCCCTTGTCAAAGGCCACACACATCTTTGAAGAAACCATATCTTTTTCCCATGAAAGATGTGAAGCACCGTCTTGCTAAAACTCTTAGAAATAAATTCCATTCCATTTTTTCATATACTTTATCAATGTCCAATTTGATCAATATATTAGAGCCTCGGACCTTATGGTTGAGGTCACTCATCATGTATTGTGCTATGGAAATTTCCCCTTGTATCAATCTTCCCTTACTGCCCCCACTAATGCTCCTCAGAAATCTAGTGATGAATGTGGGAAGAGAGTCTATTATTAATGATGATCCCCAACAACTTATATGTGAAATTGAAAAGATTGACTAGCTTATAATGGTTAATGGACATTGGGTCCTTAACCTTAGGCATCAAAAGCAGTGACATTGAACAAACAAATCATGGAAGGTGGTTGCCCTGGAAAAATTCTTGTACTGCGTCTAAAGGATCCAGGCCAACAACACTCCATGAAATGAAGAAAAAAGTCCCTAGGAAACCATCATGCCAAGGGGAACGATCTGGGATGATCCTTTTCATTGCCTCATCAATTTATTTCTCATTCAGACAAGCATTAAACACCTCATTATCATTACCAAAAATAACCTTAGGAACATCATCTAGAAACTCATAAACCCTACCAAAGAAACCATTGGGTTTTTTTGGATTGATACTGGCTAGAGGTTCTATGAAATATGAAGAATCCATGGATGAAATGGTATTTGGATTTTCAATGAAAGAACCATCCTGCATCCTAATATCTGGCCTTGTGAAGCTTTTCTTCTCTTTGATACAATCCTATAAATAGGATGAGTTACTGTCACCCACGTGAAACTACCTCATCCGAGCCTTCTCCATAACCACTTTATCATGACCGAGAACCATATCTTAAAGGGAAATCTTCTTAGTGGAATGTTCGTTACAAACATTTTTATCCCAATTTGAATCTAAAGAGACCTCAAAACTCTCAATTTCCAACTTCATACTATCCATTTCCTGAAAATGCAAAGGCTGTGAAGACCCCCACTTCCACAAGTCCTCCTTAAGACATATCAATATGTTATGAAGTTTCATCCAAGTTTCCACTTGGACTGGTTTGTTCCATGAATCCATCATAGATTGATGGTATCTGGAATCTTCCTCTCAAATAGGAGAGAATGAGAACTGGTCTTCATTATCGAGTCTGCATGCCAGGGAAACCAGAATAGGAGAGTGATCTAATACACCTCGGGTAAAAGGAGTTACCATTGAGTCTGAGATGGATTTGATGTCTTTCTCATTAGAAATACGACAATCAATGTAGAACCAAGACCTCTAATTACCTCATATATCATTGCACCATGTGAAACAGTCCTAAAAAAACCCATGTCAATAATGCCTTTGCGGGCCATAAAAGAGGCAAACACATCACCTTCCCATTTGGGGTTCATTCCTCTTTCATTCTTCTTCTGTGGGTCAAAATGATATTTGAATCCCTTTCCAAAAACCATGTTGAAACCCCGATATCAAAATCATCCAGGTTCTGCGAAATGGATTATCTAGTTTCCCCCACATTGGTTTCATAGACAAAAGAAAATACACAATTCGAAGAGTTGTAGGACACCTTTACGGTAATATGTTTCTATGACTAACAAATAAACTCAACTGACATAGAATTACTCAAGAAAATCCATATATGTGTTTGTTATAAGGACTATTATGAGAGAAACAAGCCATCCTAATGAGATGCACCACCTCCACAATCTTGGAATAGTGATGCTTAGGTTCTAAAACATCCATACGGGTGGAATGATGTTTT
This sequence comes from Viscum album, assembly GCA_963277665.1. Lineage (NCBI taxonomy): Eukaryota > Viridiplantae > Streptophyta > Magnoliopsida > Santalales > Viscaceae > Viscum > Viscum album. The sequence goes on from OY728141.1 coordinate 272,651,280, forward strand.
TGGATTTCAGTGGAAAGGTAGTCATAATTTATTCGATAAACCATATTGTGAGTGTTCTAAGAGATGGTGTTAAACATTGAACCGATATCATCTGGATTTCACAGCAAATGAATAAGCCCTTTTAGACTTAGATGATGAAGGAAATAGATCATGTATCCCCTTCATACATGCCCTTATGCACACTCTATTAAGCCATAAGGGTTCTGCCCAAGGAGCAGATGAGGATACCCGACATGGGGAAACAGTTGGCACCATGGGATGGTACTTTGTAGGGAGCTTGATTGGGAACTTCCCTGAAGATTGGAAAGACCCAAAATTCTATGGGGGCAACAATAATATCGCCTCCTATTACTGGTCCTCAGTGTAAGACTACTACTAAAACCAGGAGTGCCTTGATGAAGAAAAACTAGGCTACAATCAATATCAGCATCTAGGGTAGATCCAAGGGCAAAGAGGGTCCCAGATCACTTAGCCGGAGCACCTTAGACCATGAGATGATAACCCGCACTTTTCCAAGATCTTGTTTGATAAGTTCCAAACTAGCCTCCCACATATGACTTCTATGATCACTTGAAGGAGGGTGGAAGGGATAGAAATCCAAGCAGGTATTAGTCCCAACATATTCTTCTTTTGATAAACATATGACATGTAGAGGGTCAGAGGGAGGGAGGGCTTGTGGGACACCCACCGACATGGTGTCCTTATGCCCTCAGGGTTTGTGGACCCTAAAAAGAAAACCTGAAATGGAATGCACATGTATTTGTGAGTCCTTTATCCCATATCCCTCCCAATTTGGCTAGTATCACCTTCTATATACTAGAATATGTGGGGTCCACTCCCAATATGGGGTGACGTTTTTCAATGGAGGAAGTTCTTAGGCGGCAACCAACCGTACTACAGGTCTTCTTTGGTGGGCGTCAAGGTGGAAGGAAGGAAGCGGGAGGAAGTTCCATGGGTAGATGAGCTACCCTCCAATAGTAGGAGAAGTCTATATTTCTTCCTCCATTTAAATGGGATCAATTCGCATTGTTTGTAATGTGTGATTATGTGATCCTCTGTTTTTATCCGGAGAGAATGGAACAGAGAAGCTGCCATGTTTTATCCCATGGATGTAGGCAACTTACCGAACAACGTTAAAAATCCTGTGTTGCTCCATTTACTCTTGTTTCTTTGTGTTTGAGGTACCAAACACCTCCGTTACGCCCCAAAAAAATATAATTACCTTTATTCATGAAAAAAAGTGTAGTACCAGGGAGGAGAAGGGAGAACCAAATTTTGACTCCACAAAAAATAATTCTAAAAGTTGAGAATAATCCTTTGTGGAAGAGGTTTTGAAATGCCTATTTCCACACAAATATAGGCCACCACCATTTCCTCCATCCGCATCATTCAAAAATATGCATATAGAAGGGATCCCAAAAATTTTCTGATAGCACGCAAGAAAGAAGCGTTGTTGAAGGGTAGGGGAAGCAGATAATTTTTTTTGGGTTTTACAAAAATAGAAATTAGGGAAAGGGGATCAGGGTTCCTGTATTTTGAAAAATAGGTGTTGGATACGTGAACATCGTTCACACATCTTTTCCCACATTGATGATGTCTGAATGGGGTTCACGAATCCTTCAGATGGTCTGCGAAGGAAGTGTGAATGGTGTTCACGCATCTGCGCTGCGGCAGGGATGCGTGAACGACATTCACGCATCCCACCGAGTCTATAAAAGGAGTCCCCCCCTCAAAAACCATTGTTCTCCTCTGGATTTTTTTGCGAAGCCCTGCAGAAAATCATTCTCAATAAATATTTTCTGCTTTTATAGAGGTAAAATATCTATTTAACATTTTAATTATTTTTATTGTGTTTATTTATTTCATTTTTATGTTTAATTGTGTGTATGATTTATTTATTCCATATGTTATTCATAATGTGTAATGTTTTATATGATTAAATTTTATGGATTTTGAATGTTTTTTATGATTTAATTTTTTGAATGTATGTTGTATGAATATTGAATATTTTATGTTATGTCTAAAATGGTGAATGTTTAGGAAAGGTAATTTATCATAGGGAAGTTTATTTTAATGAATGGTTTTGATGTAATCGTAAATTATATTACTTTTATTTACTATTAATAATATATTTAATCAATACAGTAGAAAATATATTTACTTATATTATGAAAATTAGAAGAATGACAAAAAAACATTAAAATTTCATAAAATTTAAAGTAACATAGGTATTTATTATGTAAATCTCAATTATATTAGTAATAATAAAATTTATTAAATGTTATTAATAATTATATATATATACAAATGAAGTTAAATTTTTGGAAAATATGTGTAGTATTTAGTGTACACTTCATTTAGTAATAGATAATGTTATATAATATGGATAATGTAAAAATTATACAAAAAAACATGGTATGAGTAATGACTGATCTTGACCTGACCGACCTTGCATAATTGAAATTGCATGTTTTATTTTTTTGTATGTGGTTATTCAAATTGTAATAATTGCATTTTTTCTGCATTGTTGACCTATGATTAATCTCTCCATAAATGTAAGGACCTGTGTGTCTGCTTAAAAAAATTTATGTATTTCATATCCCTAGAACCCCTCACATGAATGTGAGTAAATTTGTAATTAAAAGACAGATGGATGGTTTTCCATTGCTTATATCTCAGGATACTCATGTATCATGACTTCTTTTAGAGGGACGTCATGTGCCTCCCTTGAGTGTATGCAGATCTCACCATTTCCATTATACAGCACCACGTCCTCCTATCGTCCCCCATCTTCGTCGAGCTGGATTCTATGGATTTGCGATGTGCGACTTCACATTTCTTGATCATCATCTCATTGCCGCACTTGTAGAGAGATGGAGGCCAGATTCACATATCTTTCAATTCAGTGAGGGGGAGATGACTATTATGTTACAGGATGTGTCCATTATGCTGGGCCTCCCTATCGACCGACATGCTCTGATAGGCTGAGTTCCATCAGATTTTCTTGAGCTTGTTCATAGAATACTGGGCATAGAGGTCCAGGATGATGGCAGGACCATCATCGATGGTAGATTGTGGATGCCTTTGTTAGACCAGCACTTCACACATTTACCAGATGGTGCTGATGACGTCACCGAGATGCGATTTTCACATGCATATATTTTGAGGCTGATAGGTGGCACTCTTATTGTTGACCACTCTACTACTTTTTTCACTTGATGTATTTATCTTTTTTAGAGGATTTAAACTTGGTAGGCCGGTATATCTATGAGTCTCCCTGCCTAGCATTTACATACAAGGGCCTATGCAGTGCATATCACATCGATAAGATGCAGACCACATGATGCATGGTTTTTCTGTAGATATGGGTATGGGAGCACATACCTCATTTATCTCCACATGCCCGTGTTACATTACCCGTTGATATTGTAGTAGAGGCTCCACATGGGCGTTGGTATGTTATTAATTACTTCTAATATCAAATGTAATTGTATAACATTCTATTATGAAATGTAAAAATAAAAATGTTATCTATAGGTGGAGTCAGGCGCATCGACATTCAGATTCTCCCAAACATGATGTTCACGCCTATAGACTTATGTTAGATAGCATTCGACCATACTATGTAAGTGATTATTGTTTATATTGTTAGATCTTTACTCTTTACTGTACATCTATTCATTTATTAATTGAATATTCATTTTTTCTTTCAGATTACAGGGATGTCGTATTCAAATGCTATCCTTCGGAGTCCGTCACTGCACTGTACAACGATGCTTGCTATCGGCTCTGGCAGGGTTCCACTTATTCATTTTCATATAGTCGAGTGGCCTCAGAAGGATAGGGTAATGAGGTAGTTTGGATTCCTTCAGCCAGTTCCTGACCCGCCCAGTCAGTTGGATTCATTGCACTCTCTGAAGATGTTAGGGAAAAGGGATTTTTATTGGAGGAGATACCATGCTAGATAATTTTGCGTTATGGGATAGACGATGGGAGTCCTAGTGGCGAGGGGTATGGACATTACGTTTCATTTAAAGGATTAGATGGATTACGTAGGCCAGTACATCAGTTCCACGATCATATTTCTGACACGACACAGACGAGGCTTTCATGAGTTGGTATGCATTCTTCCTTCCACTGTTCAACATATTTTTTATTCATATTATTTAAAAATGGAATTTGTTTTCGCAGGATGCTCGTATTTGCCATCTACTTCATATGTCTGATCTAGTGGAGAGAGCTTCCATTGACCAGGCATATTTTCACACCCTTGTGGTACAGCTACTTCCTTCGATGGACGAGATTTATCAGGGAAATTGTTTTGATCCACCACCTACTGGGGAGGCCGCGGAGCATGTTGAGACTCACATAGACGTACCCAGGGGTGACGACCCTGTTATGGATGTTGTTCTTACACATGAGGAGGGTGCCTAGCTTGCTCGGACACATGCTATTGTTACACTGGAGGAGGGTGTTTAGCATGATCAATTATAGTCTCCTCCATCTTCTCAGGCATAGCCACATGCACTTACAGACGATGACTGGATTGAGTTCGATGATTTATTGCAGTCATCCGTAGCAGAGCAGCCATCTAATTCCTATGTTGGTGGGAGTTCCAGTCAGCTTCCATTATCCTTAGTTGCGGGCCAGGGTACAGGTGGTGAGACTGTACATCCACAGCCTATCACACAGGAGGATATGGAGGTGGCAATCGATGAGGATGTGCAGTGTACGCCAGAGCACAGACATAGACACACACACTGTGGACGCATCCAGTATACGGCTGACTGTGGGACAGAGGAGCATCCATGACAGAGGAGTCGATTAGGTTGATATTTGATTTATTATACATTTTGTATGTTTCTTTTTGTTATCATTTATAGACTTTTATTTTTTTTAATAAGTGTCTTACTGTTATCAAATTATCTACCAATATACATATGTATATCAAATAATATGATTAAATTAATTAATAAAGATTAATTATATTATTTAATTTGAAATCAAATAGATTCTGGATGGAATGATGTGTGAACTTGAAGAAAACATGAAAAATAATATTTATCTCAATGATTTAAAATTTGATGGAAAATCCTAGAATATGAAATTACTGCCACAATAAGGATGTTTATGAGTGTTTCCCTTGAGGGGGAGAAAAATTAATAAATATGAAATTACTTCCAGAATAAGTATATTCATTAGAATCAAACCTAATTACTGTAGAATGTTCATAAAGATCATGTTATTAAAAGATGATTGTTTTTCTAAATCCCCCTTCCTTTGTTTGCAAAAAAACATAAAATATTCACTAGGTAACTTTTCATGATAGTTGAATGCATTGGTTTATTTTTTTACAATAATTTACAACAGGTCCACTATATCCGAAAGATCTCCAACAAGTTTAGTTCATTGAGATGAAAATTCCTAATGGCTCTTATATCAATGTTTTATGGACCTACAATCCAAAGGTATGTGTTCACTAGGTAACTTGTCCAATGAAACTTAACAAATCACATTGGTTGAGTGGATGAGAATTCAAGCTCCGCACACCCTTTTGGGAAGAACTATTCCAATTCTGAGACTCTCTTATAGATTTAAGATATGTTCACGAATACTTTGTTCATTCCCATGTGTATAAATTATGGATAACCTTGACATAATGACCAATCAATGTTTTGCATGGGTTTGGAATCATTAATAAGTATTTGAGGTTCTCCGTCAATGGATAAATCTATATGTATTCGAGGTTCACCATCAATGAATTGTTTTGTGGGTGGATAAGGTATTTCATGTGAAAATGAAATATAAGAGATGGGTTCCTGGTCAAAGTATAGTGTGGGAATTATAAGAAAGATCTTAAGGAACCCAATATAGATATCGTCTCCTGGGTAGATGTGACCCTACAAAGAATATTTTCCATATAACATTAAGAAGGACTTGGATGTTGGTTTTGGACCTCATGCAGGCTTCCTACGTATCCTAGTTAGTTAGGAATAAAAGACCACATAGTTCAATGGTTGATACGTATGAATGGAAGATGGCCATTTGAGGCAGCATGATGGCGGTATACGCTATATATGAGGCCCGTTTTAGAGTTGGGGCCTACATAATTGGAGAAGGTTCATTGGATGTTGGGGATTATTTAGGGAAGTTTCCCATTTGAGGAGTTTAGGATCATGGGTATGTCATGATCACCACTGGACTGTAATCTCACGTGATTCATGATCAGTGTGTAAAACAATAGAAAGAAATGGATCTGAAGATTGTGGGACTGTCCTATCCATTGATGTATGGTTCAAGATCCCAAAGGGAGCGAGAATGAGATTTGAGTGTTCATGTATTCTATTTTGTTTTCATATCCTATATATTTCGAGGTGATGACATATCCATATAAGTATCAGGAAGAGGTGAAGTGGAGAAATAGCATGACCTCCTGCAAGAAAGAATAATGGATTACCTGAGGAGGGGTGCCAAATAATTGATTCTAGTGGGGGGGGGGGGAATGCTCATCCCCAATTCTCATTTAAGAGAATGGCCATTGGTTCCCCTCAATCCCTAGAATGAGGAGGTTTACATGAGCACCCCAAAGGTCGGGACCAGTGTTACCAAGTGAATGTAAAATTGAAAACAATTTCACAGTTCCACCATTCTGTGGAGGTTACACACGTGAATGCACTTACCATGGGTATGAAAACTCAATAGGGGACACAGATGTGCCCGATGGTCTTATCATACATTTAAGGTGACTTTGGAAGTGGCCATAGCCTAATGATGTTGGAATGGTTCATGGAGGGGACAACATGGGGATGATGAAATGACAAAAGAGTAATGTTTTTAGCTCTCTTTAGGATGTGTGAACGCCGTTCACGCATCCAGAACCCCTTTTTAAAAATACCGGAACCCTGATCCCCTTTCCCCAATTTTTATTTTTGTAAATCCAAAAAAAAAAAATTTATCCAGGGGAAGTGGTGCAGGGCTCATCCAGACCAGAGCTGAGGGCAAATACTTCCTTGATGAACCACCATAGCCCAGCGAGATAGGCTAAACCGCCACTTACCAAAAGTTCGTGGGGCAAAACACCAAGCCATGGTGAAATACTATTGGGACTCCAACATTATGCAAAAGGACTTCTGTTCCAGATGAGAGATGCAGGCAGGAGAAGCCAAACCCCATGATCCAACAAACATACGAAGGACCTGATGCGGCGGTTTCTTAGCTCCAAAGCGTTCGATAAGGATCCAGAGAAGGATCTCAACTGCTTCATTAAATTCCTTCTCCAGGACATTGAGCACTTGAGTGAATCCACAACGGACACCAAATGGGACCACCGGGCAGATATCATGTGGGAGCAGGCCCAAATGGTAGGATGAGCCAGTCCGAGATTCCTTAAAAGAGAGGAGCGGACTCTGAGGATCCCTCAAAGGAATCCAAGGAGGATCTCTGGCTGAAAAAATAGGTTCTACATTCAGACTCGCTGATGAAGATAGAGGAACAATGGTCAAATTTTTTTTGAAAACAAATTGGCTCGCGTGAGGTGCGTTCTCCCGAGAGCACCAGAAATCCATTTCCCACAAGTCAATTTTCCATTAATATTAAAAAGCATCATAGGTCAACACTTATACATATTGAATCAAGATCAATGAAAATCAATTTTAATATATTAATTGAAATAAATATGTCATTTGGTTTCCTCCAACATATACCGTATGTAGAAATGGGATACAGTGGAAAAATAATCAAATTAATAGAAATGATTCTAAAATCATTTGTAATATTAAAAATTTGAACATAAGGGATAAAAATAATATAAAACTAATAATAAAGAGTGGGATAGAACATAATTATAATAAATTAAATGATCTCAAAATAATTTATAATACATAATCATAAATAGATGAAATAAAACCATATATTAATTAGAAATTAAGGGTTTTTAGTAAACTTAGGAAATTATAAAAGAAAAAAGAATAAATTAATTAAAAATCAATTCCTTGTCACTTTATTTATTAATGTAGTTATAAATCACATGTTAAAATTCATTTCATTCATTTAAGAAAATAATACCATTATATTCTAACAGAGCATTTAATAAAAAATCCAAAAATACTATGATAAATGTTTTTTTAAATAACCATGGATGAAATTAAAACAATATACAAAATAAAACAGTATTCCTGATGGTGGGAAAATTCAATCTCACGGTGTATGATAAAATAAATATTTTGTTCATAACATTGGAAAAGAGTATCTTATTCATAAAATGAGAAGAATATAACTTTCAAACATTTTACAGAATTTAAAAATGGGTAAAAGTAAATATAATAAATAATTTATGAATAATAAAAACATTCTTGAAATCATTTTAAAGTGAATATGGACATGGAAGAAATTGAGTAGGAAGGAATATATCAAATGAATATTTTTCATTTCATATACCTTATATGTAGCTTAGATGTTGATTCAAAAGAAAAAACAAATAAATGGAATAGAAAAATGAAAACCCTAAAACAAAAATAGTATGATAATATATATGGGGCTTAAAGAAATAGGATAATATAATTTTTCCAATGGAGATATTAACATAAAAATATCAAAATAAGAAGAGATTATAACATAAATCCCTTACGGCGGTAATGAATTTTGAATCAAAACACATCAAATGGTTGAACAATAATTGAATTTTTAAAAATAATGAATAAAGATGAATTCATGATATAATATTTGAATGGTTCGGTATGTACACCATATAAATGAAAATAAGTGCATAATAAAACATATCTCCTTGAAGTGGAAAGAAGAAAAAAATTAACCTTACCTTAAGACCAAATTGCTTTGTACGTGCTGCAAACATAATTTATATTAAATATATATTTATTAAAAATATATAAATAAATCATTTTAAGATCTACAATACCATATTTTATTAACATACAACATCTTATCAAATTTTTATTAAATATTATTTATTAACATCAATATCTTGGTCATTGCCGATTTAATTTTTTAATTAATAATCATTTCAGCAGTTCTCGTATTCACATCTTTGTAATTATTTGATCATAAAATCTAATTTTAATCATGAAATAATTCAAATTTTAATTCATTACAAAGAATGATAACCATTCATGAAATGGTATATAATAACTAATTCTCATCACTTCGTGGAGGTTGTAGGCCACACATACGCATGACTGGCATTTTCATTTTCTTATGGATGAAAGAGTAAAAAGGTAGATGATGTATTATATTTCCTGATAATAATTATATCATAAATATATTATATATTAATAAATTCTATTTTTCATAACAATCCATGAATAATTTTGTTAAAAAATGAATTATGTCGCTTCATAAATATGGTAGGTCATTTGTACGCATGTTGGGTGTTCAACGATGTTTTAATTTCTTATAGGATGGAAAAGAGGTGTAAAATGGTTTTTAATAATCATAATAACATCTCAGCATATTGGTAATCCTCAATTCCTTATGTTATGATGGATACAACCTATTTACTGGATGTTGAAGAAGAATTAATATTTGACAGAGTCAGGTATGACTATTATAATTTCTTCGGGAGACCCCATTTGGATTACACCTTAAGCCTCAATAAGATAATCCTAGGGTAATTAAAATATTTCAAAAATAATGATATTTATGTGAGGTTGGTATTAGGGTAGGTATTGAACAATATAGAAGGCTTCATCCTTGTGAATGAAGAGGGAGAAGGGGTTATTTTTTTTATGTGGAGAGAGGACATACTAAATATTACATAAAATATTAAAATATAATTATAGTATTTCTAAAGATAAAAACTTATAAATTGACTAATACTCTAATTATAAAATCTTCTTGGAATATATCCCAAAAAATAAAAATTTATATCATTATTATGTCATTTTAAACCATAACTTTTTGTATAACCCCATCCTTATAACTTTTTAAACAGAGAAATGGAAGCACCTTTTGTATCTTTAAAGGCTATAAATTTAATTATAATGTTACAAGTGGATCACCAATATTTTGTGGATAATCGTTTTTACAATTTCATATATCACTTATACTATTTCATTTTTTAAAATATTTTGATAAAATATTATTTAATATATAATTAAATTAATTCATTTTTGGGACTATTAATTCAATTTTACTCTAAAGTATTCAAGATAAAAATTTATTTATAATATACACTATATTAAATAATTATACAATATTATTGAACATAATATTTATGGAACACCATAATGAATTAAAAAAATATTTCTTTTACACTTTTTAAAATCATTAAATAAAATTTTCCAGGAGTTTCCATAAGCACTAAGTCAGCATTCTGAAAGAATTTATGGTAATTATGAAAACAAAAAATTGAAAATAAATTAACAATGTAAAAATAATTTATATATTTTAAAAATAACATTTTGTATTCATTGATAACTTATTTTTATCCCAATTCAAATGTATAAGAGTATTTAAAATCAATAAAGTGATATTTTATATTTATGATTTTCTTTAAATAATATAAATTTTATAATCAAAGGAATTTAAAAATAAATTAGAATATTATGGAATTTATGACGGATTTGGTCAAACAAAACTCATACAATATGATAATTTATATTTTTAGAGATATTTTTAAGCCTTACCCCATAGTTTTATCAATGTGTTGCATGTTTTACAATTAATTCGGTGAAAAATATTTACCATGGTTACTATTAATAATGATAATAAATAATAGGGACCTACTAAAAATATGTGATCATACTTATTCCAAACATTGGAAAGAATTACAAGATCTAGATTATATAAGTGGAATAAATCTATTTTAATATAAATTCATAAAACAGAAAAAATATAGTTTTTAGACAATTGTATTTTATTCCCAAAAATGAACTTATACCAAAATAATGGTTAATGATAATTACAATGTAATTAATTTCAATATTTCTAAATAAATTAATATTAGTTTAATTTATATATGAAATAAAAAACATAACAAGTCTTTCAAATTACAATATTTAATTAAAAATAATGGTAGTTTTACAAATATTGGTATTTTCACTCTTCACTAAAAAGATATTCATTTTCTAAGGAAATCCTAAAAATTAATCCTAAACCATTTATTGCATGATAATATAAAAAATGATATCCATTTTATAAAATACTAATTTTGAAATTGGTAGAAATTAACTATAATATCACAAAAAAATTGAAAACCATTTTTAAAGAAAATTAAATTTAAAACATAAAAAGAATTAATGTTTATTCATTTTATGGTAAAAAATTAGATGATAGTAAATTTTGTTGATTACATTTTTTATTTGTGTTTTGTAAATACTTTATTCATATATTTCATTATTCATTTATTATTTTTTATACCCAACAAACAATCAGCAATGTTATAATAGGTGTATTTAAATAATATTATTCCATGGTTCATTTATGCTTGGGGTTTCATATAGTGTATGCTATCAAAATTACCATTCTTTTAAGGTTAACATATATACTAAACTATTAGTTATTTATGTTTTAGTATGGGTTAATTTTGGAGAATTTATCAATGGTTTACCAATTTTTTTACCTAAATTTATGGATATTTTAAATAAAGATTATATAGTAATGAAAGATCTTAAGGAAGTGAAAAGTGTTCTTGTGGGAGTTAGATGGTTTGGATGTAGTTGGAAGAGTATGGGAGATCAATATTATAGGGATATTGGGTTATTATGTTTCCAATGTAATACTCTTTCTTATCCTATATCTAGATAGAGGGTAACATTGTAGTGTTATTAGTAAAGCAGAATTGCCCACACTCCACATATTTTTTAAATGAACTGAACGAGTATCACTCATATGGAAAATAGGATACCATAATAATTTTCAGTAGAAGGGACCTCAAATTGGTAGAGTTCATGATTCATCTTTCCGTATGATCATCTAATAAATTATTCAATTCACTACATTATAATGTTAAACATATATTATTTATATGGTTTGGTTATGGTGGTTGTAAAGGTTCTCTCGGATCAGTTAATGAGACCATATTCTATAAGTTGTTATAAGACCCAATGAAAGAGAAATGTGGCGAATTCTAGTCAATAATTTTACATTGGGAAGGAAAAAGTGAATCTTGGTGTGGGGTTATACATAGTTAGAGGTACAATGCAATTTTCCACTACTGTGGTAAGTGTGTTATTTTGTTTTGGTGCATTAAGTTAATTTCTTTTAGTTTTTTGGTTTCTAAAATGATTTTTACTATTGAAATATTATCTTGAGTGTTATAGTGATTACATTATTGGGATGAATAGAGTATCCTGTTAGAATATTATTAGACTATTCCTTTATGATTTACAAATTTTGGAATCATTGGGATTTGTTTTTTCTAATTATGACATTATTTTTGGTGATTATTGAAATGAATTTATTGTATTATTTTGTGTTTTTATTTCTTTCTAACTATGATGGTTTTCATTATTTCCATCTCATGGGAAATCACATAATTCTTGATGGAATGAGTATATCAAACCAGTAGAGATGGATATGATTTATATGAACTGAGGGTGATTAATTATTAACAAATAGTGAATATTTTCTTGTTAGCCGGCGGTATTGTTAGTCGTGTTTTCCATTTATGGATGAAAAGAATCAAAATATCCATCATAATGAATTTGTGAGATTATTGATAGAATGTGGGGAAATAATTTTTAATGAGTTGGTATCAAATACCATGATTGTCTTTATACCTCTATCACATTCATTCAAAATATATTAGAGATTATGAGAATCATTTAGAAGATGGTGAATCTAATGGTATCAAAAGAATATGTAAATATATGTGGGCGTGATATAGTGTTGTTTCCAAGGTGGATGGGAGTTAGTGAATTTATGTTCAAAATCACAAATGTATCTATGTTACCAAAAAAAATTGATATCCATATCCTAGATTGAGGATTTATTAGATTGGGTGTGTGAAGTATTATGATTTTAAAAGATCAATCTATGATCAGGTTTACTTTAATCTATTGTGAAAACTGAATATTTTCCAAATACAATTTTTCAAAAAAATAAATTATCATTTTGAAATATTGTTAATGCAATTACGATTCATGAATGACCCTATTACATTTATATCCTAGATTAAACCTGATTTTCAATCCTATCTATATTATGTCATTAATATTTTTGTTGATGATATATTTATATTATAATGATCCTATTAGAATCATATAAAACATTTGGTTATTATCTTGGACATATTGGTAGATAATCGTTTTCATTCAAAAATGATGAATTTTAATTTTTTCATTAAAGTAGTCATGATTTAATCAAAATATTATTCTAAATAAAAAAATACATGATTTTGTTATAATGTAGATGGTGTAATGTACTGGGTGATCCCAAATAATGACATTGAGATTTAGATATTTTTGGAAAATTGCAGGTTATTTTTAAATATTTATAATTCAGATATCTCACAAATCTATAATAATGATGAATATAACATGGAAAGAAAATATGTTTATATTATATGATAAATTTCATTCAATATTTTATAATTTATATGATATATTGAAGTCAATGATAATAAAGAAATATTTTTCAAAACATTTTTCAATAATTATATTGGATTTTTTCCTATTATTCCATGAAATTGAAATAAATTTCATAAATATTTGAGTATTTATAATATAGAATCTATATTAAAAATGGATTTTAGTGTTTTTTAATTGTTTATTTATTTTTTTCATTAGTTTAAATGCCATTGAGTTATTGGTTTTGAGCCTGAACTATTAATAAGATTTTCAATTTTAATTTCATTATTTTAAATTAATTTTTGATAAAATAAAAAATCGTTCACTATGTGTGAATTTTTATGAATTGAAAGTATGAAATATGAATGAAATTTTACAAGGTTGAGGATTATGTATGAATTTTACTTGATTACATATGAATCTACTCCTATGTATGACTTTTGAGTTTGACATAATAATGAAAATCACAAGTTCAAATACATTCCTGTAAAACATTACCTAGGAACAAAAAATAATTGATTAGAATTGTATTACATTTATGAAAACTTGTTATAATTCTTATAGTTTAAATGACTTTGTATTTTTCAATTTTTAAGACTCATAATACTATTATAAAGGACATGATTTTTTTCTATAATTTTAAGAAAATTATTAATAAGTATTAAATTCATTTATGAAATTGATAATAAGATATCAAATAAATAAAAAATATTGGGAAAAATAGTAATTCCCATAGGCATATAAGAAATTATAACATCCATAATTTCATAAAAGATAATGAAAATATACAGTTACTTATAATGTTGTTTCTGCAAAAAATGATTTCCATTTTCTTATTAAAAAAAATAAATATGATTTTGAGATTATATATAGTAATCTTCTATAAATATAATGAATGGGAAGATCATGGAAAGGAAAATTGAAGGTAATTTTTTTATGAAGATCTTACTAGTGAAATTCAGACCCCCAACCAAGATAAGTAGAATCCCTTTGTGGGAAATGGATCTTCGAACTAAAATTCAGAAGGATTTATGAAGAACTATAATCACTCAAGGATGAAGAATAAGGAATTTATACTCACATGGGAGATAAAGATGTTGAAATGTGGGAAAGGTCCCTAATAGCTATAATGCTTATATAAAGGGGATAAAATTCATTTTTGGTGATGTGGCTATAGTTCAGTTGTGTATTATAAACTTTTAGCCTTTATTGAAGATTTTATTTCCATCATTTTTACTATTTCTATCTTATGATGGAATAATATGCCTAGATTTTTCAAGATAAAGAAATTCTCCACACACATTTTAATTATTTTTATTAATTGAATGTTATAATGATTTATTTCAATAAAAGTTCATTATTTCCATTAAATATATGAGGCTTCATTTTATCATTTCATTTTCTTTCTCACACTATAATATTTATTTTGGACACATAGCCGAACATGATTTGATTCATATATAATTCAATATTGAAAATGATGGAAGTATCAAGATTTTTCAAAGGTATTATGATCCTTAGGCTAGAAAAAACAGTGGATATAATGGCTTTTAAATTTCCCTATTTAATATTGAATTCACAATTCAGGGTGATTATTTGAGGTTTTAGTCGATTAAAGAGAGAGAGAGAGAGAAGAGTTGACATTAATTATTATTTTTTAAGTAATTGTTTGTATTTTTAGATATTGGACAACTAATTTTAAAACAATGTTCAATCACCTGTTTAGCAACACACTAAAATATTATTTTTATTACTACTTTGAATGAAAAGTGATCCCAAAAAATAAAAATGGAAAAAATTAATTAACTGACTCCTGTATATAGAATGACAGAGTCCCACATGTATTACATTTTACTTGGGTTTAAATTAATTTTCTATGAGGCCGGCCACTACCACTACATTAACAAGTCTCTTCTTCCATAGAGAAAAATCAATATTGTGCTTTACGTTTATATTATTTGAATTGTTTATAATTAATGACCATATCTAGATTTAATAACCTCATTTGTTTTAATACAATGTTTTAATGGAATTTATTGGACAGTGTGATAAATTTAAGATTCACTAAACTAGTGGATAAGTAATTTTTCACAATATTATTGATAGACTCTCTGTCCACTTCTAGTTCAACCCAAGCCACATTAAGAACTGAAAACATAGAAGATAATCCATCTCAATGGAATATATATTTTTGTTGAGTTATATTATAATAATAATAATAATAATAATAATAATAATAATAATATTTAATAACTAAATTACCATTATGGATTTGAACTCAAAAACACCAATTACCCAATTTCTAGCCATGTTTCAACGATTACTAAGATTGAGATGTAACTATAACCAGAGGAGATTTTTTTTAATGTATACAATAAATTAAAACATAGTAGATACCCATAAGATCTTATGAGATTTATGTTTTTTCTCTTCCCCCTTGAAGAACCATCCTTTGAGTTGATGTACAATCTACGTCTTGGTAATGTTACCACCTAGGATAAAATATAGAGATCCTTCATTTATATTTTTTATAGCTTCAAAAAGTGTCTATCTATGGATGTAGATTAATAATATGATTCAATATATTTGATGAACTTTATATATAATTGTGATAAATCCATGTGGATGATTTCAACATACCCATATCAAATATTTTAATACCATCATTCCATAGTGTTTTTCTATAATGGATTACTAGAAAATGACCAAAACGTTTATATATTCTTTCAAAGGTTCATTGTTAGAAAAATCATTAATATAATTTATATAAATGATATATATTCTCCCATAAAACATTAATGGATTCAGTAAAAGATCAACTTCTAAATTAGTATATGAGGTAAAGAGTCTCAACTCTCATTTTCATGAAACTAAAATTAAATTACAATCATCTATTGTGATATTGTTAGAATTGAACATGGTATAGAAAAAAATCCACATCCACACCCCTAAGAGTGTTTTAGATTATTAATTCCCCATATAATTTTGTTGATGGTGACCTAAAGTAAAAGATAATGAGTGTTAGGAATCTATATACCGGGGAAGATAAAATGACGACCATGAAACCAAGTATTTAATTAGTACACATCAATTGAATATGAAACTCAAAACCCACTACATCAAAGTCTATTATTCTAGTATAGTTTTAAGTTGTGTTATAATCATCCACCATTATATAAGAATAAATCACATCCTTATACATGATACCAACCTTCAGGATAGAACTATGAACCCTCTATAATATACTAGTTGGAGATAGTTAGTAGTGTTTAAAATTAATCCAAACCCACTCTAACAACACATTTATCAACACTAATGGATCTAAAATGTTAGTATGAAATTATTATTTTTACGATGAATAAAGTTGTTAATCTACGATATAATAGGATAACATCCCAATAAATTATGAATGGAAAACAAAATTTTAGTTTTTTATCATCAATATACGGAAATGATGTGATTTTTTGTTGAACTATCTATGGAAGAATAATTTTGATGTCTAATAATTGAGTAGGAATAAGAACATGAGAAGGAAAAATACGTGGAGGTTCCAGTGGATATTAAATTAGTGAAAAACAGAAAAAAAACATTCAATATGCATGATATACTTCAACCCAAACCTCACATACCTTCATGAATGATCCCACCTAAGTATAATAATGATTAATCCCTATAACAAGAAATATTTATTAAAATTCAATAATGTAGAGTATGATATTTATTTGTTGGATTCCGTCAACTAAATCACAATGTATGTAATGTTCATCAAAGTCAAATAAAAAAATAAAATAAAATAATATGGATTTTAAATGACTATCCAATTAATAAATATGAATACTCTAATAAACCCAACCTATATAATTAATTTAATTATCCATGTGCTTTAACTATCCATGACACTATAAGATATATTACTATTACAAATTATAAAGAAACCCATAAGAATTTATTAACAATATACCATACATATATTATTATTCCATAAAGATATAATATCTCAAGCCTGACAGATTTGTTATATAACAGACTAACTAAGACACTACATATATATAACTAGTTTTAGTTGATGTTCTTATAAGAGTGAACATATTACTGTATCCAATTAATTTTTTTATTTTGAACATAGAAGAAGAAATATGTATTGATTAATCCCCAATCATATTTAGTAGGGAATTTATAATAAATATTGAAACAATAATATATTACAATGAAGTAACAACTTTAATGAATTTTGTATAAGAAACTATGTATTTTAGTGTTTTTATTTCAACAGAATATATTCATCAAGAATGTTTTATTTCAAAAAAATATCATTATTAAATTGTGTTCTATTAAGAGAGGGAATTGAAATATTAAATGAAATAACCAATTTTAGAGAACCATTGGAATCACATGATCATTGGATAGGCCTATTTTTAGAAATGAATTCATGAGATTTGTTCTATAGATCATCTTATAAAATGAAAGAAGACCTATGATACACCCTTAAAGAAGGCTCAATGAAACCATAATTGCTATTGTGAAAAAAAATAAATGAATCTTTTTAGGAACTATAATAATATATATAAATTATTAATCACAATTGGCTAGTCTCCTTTAGATCATACCTAAAAAACCGATTCAAATTTTTTTAGAATTATTATAATGAAATAGCAACCATTGTGATTTAAATTAGAAATAAACTATGTATTTTGTATAGAAAATTAATCTATGTAACCCAAAAATATCACTTATTCATGCCATTTGTAGATAAAATATTTTAAATAAGATATTTAGGGAGAAATTATTACTTCCTTGAAATAATTTTTTTATTTTCATTTTCCCATAGCTCTGTAAGATAAAAAAACTAAAATACTCACCTACCCCTTTAGTATAGTATTCTTTTTTAGGATTACATTTGGATTATAACATTAAACAAGTACATTATAATGCTTCATTGTAAGCATAATTTAATATTTGATTTGATGTTACTAGGTGATATTACTCAATGATATTATCTCTTTATCTTGAATATTTTGAAGGAAATAGTTAAAATCTTGTAATTGTTTGCATGAAATACATAAAAAATAAATTGATTTTAAACATTGAAAAGTTTATTTTCATTGTAGAAAAGGTAACTTTTTGGGTGATTTCATTTAAATGGATTTAATTATTCTATATATGTAATAGGATTAAATCATTTATAAAATTCCATACCAACCACTGTGAAACATATTAGATCACTTTTAGGTCAAGGTGGAATTTTCAGAATATTTATTAGTAATTTTATCAAATTTTTTAATATCTACCAACCAAGTCAAAAAGGTATTGAATTTATATTTGATAAATCATGAATTAAAAATTTTAATAAACTCAAATAGAGAATAACAATAACTCCTATAATCAGTCTATAAGCCTGAGAACATCCATTTAGTTTACTATTTGATTCCTCCAACCATGTAGTGGGAGTTGTACTATCCCAAAAGTGGGATCGAAATTTATGTTTGATGTCTTTAAAATCAAGAAACCAAGAAATATCCCAAGTAAATTATAAAACTATATATAAAGGGTCTTTTTATAATATTTGTTTCATTCGAAAAAAATTAATTCTTATATTTTTGGGATGTATAATAGATATTTATTCTAATAATAGAACTCTTTAATACTTGACCAAGAAAGATGCTTCATAGAAAATATTTGTGAGTTATATGATAATGAAACATGAATTGAATATAATGATCAAAGATATAAGTCTTTGGTAGGAACTTGGTGCATACCACAACAATATATTTCCTTACATGGTGAGGTAGGAAAACCCTCAGAGAAAACCCTGAATGATTTTCACCATAGTGAGATGCTATACGACCTCACTAATTTGACCTGGTATGCTAACATGTTGATATATATGGTCAAATAAAATGAACTATCTTTATTTTATAATAATTTTCATATCTATTTAATTCTAAAAAAATAATCTATTTTGGATGAATTTAATTTGTCAGAAATTTATAATGATTTATAAAATAATACATGTATACAAGAGAATGATTTGAATTCTATTCTAATATTAGTCCATAATATTTTATTGGGAGGAAATTTTGGATATAAAAAACAATTATAAAATTTTTATAATTAAATTTATCATGGCTAATAATTTTTAATGATTCATATTTTTTTGAAGAGGATGCATTACACTACCAATTTACTAGAGGAATTTTTAAAATTAAGGAAATTTGTCAAATGTAATTAATTTTATATGAAATATTTAGTTTATATTTATTATAATTAATATATCCATTCCATGTTTCTTTTTGTATTTACATATATTCTATTAGTATTATATTATGTTTTGTAGTGAATGGAAGCACAAAAAACTAAATAAAGATGATTAAAAAGATGTTATTGAATTTTAAAGATCAAAAATCTTTTGTATGTTTGGAATAAATATTGAAATAATCCTTGATTTGGGCACATATTTCTACAATAGAAGATTGTAAGCACAAATGAAGAAGTTTGAAGTGTAGAAAATTACCTATAACACCTACAACATATAAATAAATAGATATGTTAAGGAATCTAACAATAGAATAAACTGAATTTTGGAAATTATTGTTTAACATAACTATAAATTCATGAGATAAAAGTTAGAGGATTCTATATTGGCATAAATTATATCCTATTAAACCCAATGTATATCCAATTATTTAAAATTTTATGAATTATTTCACATACCTATTGATATATTGTATACAGACTATTTAGTTTTGAATAATGTGATGATAGAATTCTACATGGCTAGAGAACATAGAAATATTCATACAGTGGGACTAAAATGGTTATGAAGTAAATCCTATGACAACTCCCTACTATGAAAGGAAAGGAAAAATCTATTTATTAAGTATTTATGTGGGAAGGTAAATTTATAGTTTGGCTTATAAATATTTTGTTATTCTAAAGGATGATACTCAAACCTAGTATGATTAATTCAATAAAAATTGGAACTATTACATTGAATAAAAATTTCTATTTAGTGTTGTTCATATCATAAGTATGGAATTTCAACCACCCATTAATGTTAATGAATAATACATGAAGTATTTTCCTGATAATTATTTGAAGGGACCAATAGAGAATTTTAAACTACTCCCTGCTGATAGTGAATAAGTATATCATATTTATATGATTTCTATATAGTAGTTTAAAAAATTATTTTTTATATTTTCTATTATTTAACCATTTCAAATTGAAATTAATCAAATGTAGTGCATAATATAAGTTTGGGGGAGAGGGAAATGTTTTTTAGGATGTAAATAAATAATGTTATTTGTCTTCTATTTTTATGGGTTTCTATCTGGAATATAAAAAAAATCAATCAATTTTAAAAATTTCAAACCCACACTAAATGGAATAAATAAAATTTTTGTATTGGAACCATAAAATGAGTTTTTTTAAAAAAAATTTATATAATGTAAATCGAAATTAAAAAATAAAAATAAAAATGATTACATGTTGAATATTAAATTTAGAACATGAAATTTGGGTACCATATCATTGTGATTAATTATCATCTCAGAGACCCCTAAGGGTACATTTGGATAGATTATGTTAACTAGGGTAAAACCGACTGATGGGAAATAATTTAGAATTATCTATATGTCAAAAAAGCACATATGTGTGTATCAGTTATTTCCATCAAAGAAGAGTTAGATCAACCTAAGAGTTGGATACAAAAAATTAATTCAATTCCTTTTCTTTTACAATTTGTTAATGGGGATAAATATTATCATTGAATGTTTTAGTAATTATATTAGATGTACTTATCTAATATGGGCTTTGAAAAATCATTTATTTCGAAAAACATTTATATGTTTTAATTAAAAATGGAGATGAAATGATTTTGGAAATTATGAACATGGGTTTAATAGGATAATATGATATATCTAAATACCATATATGAATTTTTATGGGATTTTGATAATGAACAATGAAGCAATGGGATTGGTGATAATATTTTATGAAGGTGTCACTTGGCCAAATATTAATAATAATAAATTGTTTTATACTCACAATATATGAAGGAGAACATTTTATTAAGATCATGTGTAACACTTTTGAATTTGGGGATAAGTTATTTTTTTAATCATGTGGGTGTTATAAAGCCATAATGTTTCAAAATATGTTATTTTTTGTTTGTATTTTAACCATTTTTTTAAATTATTTCAAAATAACTTTCTCTAATATTTGAGTATTTTGAATCGGGAATTAAATAGAAAAATGGTTTTAAATATAGAATTTAATTTTTTTATTTGTTTTTGTAATTAATTCAATAGAAACTATGTTTTCTTTATTTGAACATCGACTATAAAAATAATGTTAAATCTGACATTAATTCATTAAAATTAATTCTATATTAACTAGAGAAAATGAAAAATATGTTAAAATTTTCAAGGGAACCAGGTTCTAAGAAGATAAAAAAATGATAATGCACATGTAAGACATTACACTCAATTTGTATGACACCGATAATTTGAATAAAATTAGAGTTTTCTTAAATCTAGCAATGCCATGATCAAAAAACATTGTACATAAGACATTC
The DNA here is from genome assembly GCA_963277665.1 of Viscum album. Taxonomy (NCBI): domain Eukaryota; kingdom Viridiplantae; phylum Streptophyta; class Magnoliopsida; order Santalales; family Viscaceae; genus Viscum; species Viscum album. The sequence continues at coordinate 272,673,378 of OY728141.1, forward strand.
TATATGAATGCAAAAAAAAATTATTGGGATTTGTATGAATTTTTTTCCACTTCAATGGTCTTCATCTAGTGACTATACCATTGATATTTTACACATTTAATAATCATAATATTTTTATGAATCAAATCGAACATTATTTTATGAAATGAATCTATATTATAAAAATTTAATTCCTATACAATTATATATATAAGAAATCATATACATAATAAAATTCAACAAGTATTGCACGACATCATATTTTTTAAACAATATTTATTATTCAATTAAAAATATGAAAATATAGAAAATAATAATAGTATAACTATATATTGATTCTTGTTTTTCCGATTTTCCAAAATCTTGAAGTAATTATATTATGAATCTCTAAAGAAATAATCCACCATGTAGATGAATAATAAGATATTTGGAAGAATGTTCGCAGATTTAAATGTTATAGAAGATATTGGGGGTGGAATCTAGAAAATCTACTATGACATGTGAAGGACATTAATGGAAAAGTGTTATTGGAACTAAAACTGCATAAGATTATGAAGAAATTAGAATAAATTAAGTAAGATGAATAATTATATGATACTCAGATGGGAGAAGAAGGTACTAAAAAACATTTAAGTGACCTTATAAATCTAGTACATATATAAAAGATATAAGACTCACTATTGGAGATGTGGAAAATAATTGGATGATTAAGATGAAGCTTGATATGAGGACATAGATTGTATATTCATCCTTTGTTGTAATTTCTATATGGTGAAGACATAATAGAACCTGAGTGGTTGAGCCATAGAGATAACTGCATCTATAATAGTGAATTTTTTTCATAATTGATTAATTCTATCATATTTTATTTCTTCATAATTTCATTATTTTCATAATCTATATGTGGTTTCCATTGATATTTTAATTTAAATTATGCATCCCTTACTCAAGGATTTGACCAATAAGCCCTATGGAACTACATTATCCCACATTCAATGGATTTAATAGAGTTTGTGTTCATAATTTATCTATTTTATTTTCATCATGGGGACATGAAAAAGAGGGGATTGAATGATAATTACATAATTCTTTTTTACCTAAAAGTACCAAATGCTAGTGTTTAGTTTAGGCTTCAAGTATTATTAGAAGGAGAGTATAATATTCAATTTGAATTATGATCTAAAAAATAAGTTGGGGGATTATATATGGTTTTATTATTAAACTTAAAATTGGTTTCAACCATCAATTTAACAAAATTTTAAATTTTGTAATCATTTTTCTCAGCACACATGTATGTAGGAAATACAAAAGGATGCATAAATAAAATTTCATAGTGTTTAAAAAATACATGAATCCCACATTCACTAAATTTTACATGGATTAAAATTAATTTTATATAATGTATGTGATATCAAAAAAATCAATTTACTATTCATATTGTAACCCCCATGATTTTATGAATATTTTTTTTGGAAAAATCTAATTTCCCCAATAGCTTGAGTTATTTGTAACATCTAATTTTAACCAATTATGATAAACAATTAATATCAATATTTTTTAAAAAAATATTATTACCTAATTGTAAAAATAATTAACATTAATAGTAATAAAAACATTTTAGATATTAAATATATATAATAAAAACATATTTATTAAAAGGTAATTAATTTTTAAGAAGATTCATTATATGTTTCAACAAAATAAATTTTCTCAAAAAATGTTTTTATCTTACTATTTTTAAAAAATAAAAATAATTTTTGAAACATTTAAAAACATAATCTAATGAAAAATATTTAGCTCTTAAATTATCATCTCAAAATTATCTTTTTGTGAATTTTTGGTAGTTTTCCGAAAGGATTAATTTTTCAATGAATAATGAAAACATATTGGTTTTGTTGAAAATTATATTTTTTTAATTAATTTATATATGTTTAATTTTTTACAAAATAATGCGTTTAAATTTAAAATTTGTTAGATTATATATTTATTAATCCAATATAGGTCATTGGAATTATTTAAATATTGAATTTTGACTTAAAACCTTTTTATATTTTGGACATTTTATCTTTGGAAAACATCATTATCATGATGTATGTTGGATCATTTTTAAATAAAAAATTACACTTATATCAAGTTAGTATTGAATAATTGTCAAAATATTTATAATAATCATAATAAAAATTATATAATATGTTAAAATTAGTTTATGTTCAAAATGAATCGTAGAAAGAGTAAAAATTAATTACTATGGTTAAGGTTAAAATTGGTTTACAAATGGTTAAACTGAAACCATAATGCAAAAAATGAAATAAAAAATTGTACAGCTAAAATTTTATGGATAAATTTAAAACTTATATTAGATAAGTATTGGGAAATGATCCATTTTGGTTCATTTTTCCATTTGAAAACTATGGGTATACATTCTTCTTTCCAAACATTACAAGTGTTCCAATAAATGTATTTATAAACATTCACACACTCTACTCTCTTCTCCACAAATTCAAGCCCATTTTTTCACAAATAACATCCCAAATTACTTCCAAAATTACTTCTCCACAAACTAGAGGGATTATTTTAATTATTATAACCTTTTATTAAGGCTTCATGTATGAACCCTAAAGAGGCTCTCTAAAGAAGAGGTAAATTCACAAACTTTCGTTTTTGTTTTATTTTTTCATATGAATCAATAAAATTGTGTTATATTATGTTTATATAATAAAAATATTATATCCCATATATACAGATTTTATTATTAAAATGAAATAGCTTATACCCATCTCATGTTCCATCAAATATTATATGAAATCATCATTTGGGTGCATGGTGGACTCTAGTCTTGCAAACAGATGTTATTCATTTTACATAACAACCTCTCATTGAAGTTTATAATTATGTAAAGAATGTCTATATATGATATTATTATACATTTGGATTTATAATATAACATATCATTTCTTAAATTCAATTCATTAGGAATACCATAACATCACTTGTGTGTACGGTGAACTACTACACAACGAAGCGATGTGATTCATTCACACTATAAATGGAAGGTAATAAAGATGGGATAAATTAAAATGTGTGATATATAAGAAATAAAAATGATTCTAAAATGGTAATATATTATTTAATTTTATTTCTTTTAATCCATCATGAAAATGGAAATAAAGTTCATGCATACATAAGATATACCTATCCATTAATGTTGTATTTCATTTTATATCAAAACAAATAATAGAATATTATAAATTGATATATAATAAATATAGATAATATTTATATAATTATATAAATGTATGAGGTGATGTGACCATTATCGATATAATATGACCAATAATAAATACTCAAAACATTCAGAAATGAACAAAGCATTTATTTCCCAAAACATTACTTAAACATGGAATTTTTAAAAATGAGTAATAAAATGTCATATGTAAATCATATATAGAATGATGTATATGGTTATTTTATATATGTATAATAAATTTATATTTATTATATATTATGTTTTAATTTTTATGAAGGACATTGACACTTAAGATAATGGATTTTTGTCTCAAATTTCATTCTTTAGGATAGAAGTTATATTATGCACCTATCATCTTTTATGATGTGTATATAATTCACATTTGACATTTTATAACAATAATATAATTAATATAATTATATTTAATGTTTTATTTGTGGTTAATATTTAATGATTCTTATAAGTCCAATAAAACCGAAGTGTTATGAATTTATGTTACAATCTCATTATTTGTTAAGATTGTTTATGGTTATGTTATCGGTAAAGAAAAGTAATGATATTTCCATCAGGAAACAAATGAATTTTATACTCATATAGTTATTTCAGTACAATACAAGTTTTCCTCTCATTTTCCTCTCTTTATGTACTCGATATTTCTAAAGAATATTTTTATGAAAATCATAATTATTCATCTCTTCCGTCGAAAACGCTTTTTCTTCTAATACAATTTTTTTCTCACAAATGTTTTCAAAAATGTTTTTATCATAAAAAAAATTATTTATTAAGTAAATATTTTATAATTTCTTTCATTTTATATTTTTTATAATAATCGACATTTTTTCTAAAGAAGGTCTATTTGGATTTTACTGAAAATGTGAATGGAATCTTTTTTTAACATGTATGGATTAAATAAAATTTCCCACTATAGTACCCATTTTTATTTAAATTTTATTTTATATGATTTCAATTATATTTACAAAGAAAATAATTTCCCGAATATATTATTAATTTTCAATTTTAAAAATTATTAATTTTAGAATTATAGATATTTTCCACAAGAAATGTTCCATATGATTTATATTAAAAAATATATCTTCCATTAAGGGTAGAATCATTTAACGTAACATATTATTTACTTAGGATATTATCTAAGGACATCATGATTATTATTTGTATTATTATATTTTGGACAATAATATATTTATAAAACCCATTTCTTATCCAAAGGTTATACGACGACTAAATTCTTATGAAACCCATATATTTTTCTATGGGTTATAAAGTGGGGTTATGATAAAATGATTATGTAACTAGATTATTTTCTATAGGTCACGATATGATGTAATTTTTATGAAACCCATTTATTTTCATGGTTTTCATAATAATAACTATTTTAGGATCATGTGGCACACTTATGTATTATTTTAATTATTTTATGGCTGAGATTTATATCTCCCTCTACATAATTGGGTAAATATTAATAAATCATGATATAAATAATATTAAAATAGGGAGTGAACCATGTTTGGTAAGTGATTATCTCCACTGTGATCATCTTTGGTTTGAACCATTACTACTTTGATAGTTTTGGGGGAGAACACAATAATCATTGATAATATCAGTAATATTCCATAAACTAATAAATAATTTATTCTCTCTACTTAAATGTAATCCAAAAATTTATAAATTATGCCAATGTAATTTGATAATGGATAATGTTATTTAATTTTAATATGATTAAATTCTTATAAAATTCCATGTTTTATTACATGAATCATCTTTTTGATTTATGATGTACACGGGATGGATTGAAAATGTTATTCTATTCTTCTCATACAATTATGATTATGATGTATTGTTATCTCCATTATTTTCCCCTACAGAGAGTCTGAGATCACCCATTCTTATGTTCACATTGTATAGATTATGATTAAAGGTATTTTGTATGATTTATCTATGAAGGGTTATAGTTTTGAATAATATAGTTGGAGATGGTGTATCTCACATATGGTTATGTTGTTCATGGATCTATGTTTTAAAAGGAACTGGACCTAAAAAATTATGGAATTGATAATTATGATTTTAATGAATATTAATGTACTAAGATGTAGTATTTATTTATTAGAAGTTTATTCCCTTACAGTTCTTATCAATGAATGTTTCTATTAAAATTTGTGTTCTAGAATGAGAAAACATTAATGGGGTACCTAATAAATAGTGTATGGGATAATTCTAAGGATGAGTCAAGGTATAGGAAAATGTCCTGAATTTTTGGTAAAGGATATAGTGAGTGGTTTAAAAGGAATTACATCTTTGTGTAGATACTATAAGTGGATTTGGGTATAGAACACAGGTACGTAGGGGTAATAAATTTTAAAAGGGCTTATTGAGATGTACTTGAACTTCACAACGTGAATAATAATCGGCCTTAATTAACACCTTCATTGAAACTCCTCGTGGATATTATTTGAAAATTAACTAACACTTTATGAAATATAATGAAGGATTTAAATTGATGATTACTATGAATGAACTAGGGTAAACATAAGGGTTTATAGATTAAAAATAAATTTTCAGTATTTAGACAAACATTATGTTTGTATTATGACTATATGGTATATAATACGATAATAATTTTTTATACTATGATTATTTGTTTTAGTAAATGTCTCGAACAAGAATGAACTATGTTTATTTTGAGAAATACAAATAATGAAATTACTTTAATCCTGAGAATATAAAATTTTATTGGAACTCGAGTGAAAAAAATCATTTATATTATCATACAAAAATTATCATTCCATGAATCATTTTGAAAATCATAATGTAAAAAATATGGGACAACATTCTGTTGAGTCCTTCAAGAGGAAACATCCTTCTTTTTTTCATAGGTCCTACTGATACACTTTTTTATGTAGAATGGATAAATACTAATGGAAATATGTTTTCCATTTTCAAGTTTTCAGAAAAATAAAATGTAAATTTGGATATATATCATTTTGAAGGAGAAGTCGATGAATATTTTAATCTCATTAAAAATATCGAGGACCATCATGTAATTGAAGCAATAGAATGTGACGAGTTTAACAAATTATTTTTCAATAAGTAAATCTCTCAAAATATTCATTAAAATTGAAGAAGTAATTATTTAATATAATGTAGAATGATAATTAATATGTTGGTACCTATTGATAAAATTCTACAATACCTGTGAGGAAAACATTTAGACTTATTAGCCAACCAGAATCTAAGGCATATTGATTAATCAGTATATTAAATACAAGTTTCAACATGATATTATTCATATAATAATTTATTATATATGAATAAATAAATACATGTGCTATCAATGTTGAATTATAGATAATATTTAAGGATATTTCACATGGTTATAAAAAGAAATTAAAGACATTGTTGAATGAAATGATTAAAAATGATGGAGATAAAATATAAGCTTTCTATCATGTCAGATGTGGGGATAATTTTTTTTTGGAAAATTTCTTATTTGGAATGGTAAATTTTACAAGTCTGGAACAAATGTTAATTAGAATATTAAATGATAAAATGATTGGATGAATTTAACTAATGATGAAAATAGAGAGAAAGATATACATAATGCACCACTACACTTTAGTGTTTCAAATGCAATGAGTGCGGTCTGTAATTTAACTAGTGAAAAAAATATAAATGATGATGACGATGATCAATAGTATAAACCTTTTATTCTAATACATAATGGAAAATATCATGTGAACACGATTTAGAATGATGGGTATGATAATGATGTGGTGAAAGGTACACCTGTCATCCATTATAGAACTATAAAAGTCTTATCTGACTATGTATCTTACCATTTTTACATATTTGAAGAATTTTTTATGCGTACCAAGATTCCAACCAAATTATTTTATGTATAATTATTAGTAAAACCCCTTAATGTTATGATGACCACATCCTATGTATATGATTCCTCTCAAGTTTATGTTTTTGTGAATATATATCCAACAAATATTATCATTCTTCCTCTAGTTGAATTTGATGTTATATTAAGAATGGATTAGATATGTATAACTGAATCCTAAAATAATGTATATGTAAGGAAAGTTACATTTGATATTCTAAACCTACCAGTGATCATCTAATAGTGTGATGATATATACGAACTTTCTATAGAGATAAGAACAATTTTCATGGGTCTTGATTTATATTCATTATGAGAGCTTATCTCAAATGATAGGGGAGAAACTCAAAATCGTTGTTATGCCTATTTTGTTGGAATTTTTTAATTTATTTCTAGACTTGTATCATATCCCTCTAAAAAAATGAAAATTTGTGTTCTTAATAGAACTCATGCCATGTTCCACACCAATTTCAAATAATCCCTACAGATTGGCCCCAATTTATTTTCATGAATTCAACAATTAACTATAGTAGAACGTTGAAAATATATTCATTAATCCATGTATGTCCACATCAGATGTTCATGTTACTTTTTTTTAATATAAAGATTATTTTATGAAACTGTAAAATGATTATTAGAAGTAGATGCGATGATGATCAAGAAAATGTATCATGAAACCCATATTAATGACCCATTTGATCAAATACTTAGATATCAATAAATTTAAAAGTTTAACTTTATTATAGATTTCATCAATTTAGGGTAAATAAGGAATATATACTAAAGATAACATTGTATAAAAGTAATCAACTCGATTAATTCATAGGTATTAAATATGGTCCTACTAATTCACTTCACATCTTCATGGATTTAATGAATATAGTCATTATAGATTACATTGATTAGTTGGTGGTAGTATTTGTAGAAGATTTTAATATCTATTAATAGTGCTTGGAGGATAATTAATATTACTTGAAAATTAAAAAAAATTACCATAATAAAATAGAAAATATATTTAAAAGTTACAATGTGGGAATATTTCCTTTAAAATGTCTCATTTAAGCGTCTTATAATCCAAATAAAGGGTATATCAGTAGATTCACCAATGATGGAGGCTATTTAATGTTGAGACAAAAAAATATAGTGACTGAGATACATTATATTATTGGTTTATGGATAATTTCTCTTAACTATACTGTCAATTGACATGTTATCTCCATATGGAGCCAAGTTCCTCGGAAAAGTTAAATCCATGGAAAAATTCAAGGAACTGATGAAATAATAGTTATCACACCAATTCATATATTAACACATAGTGGATAAGAATTTTAATATATAATGAAGAAATTGTAAATGGATTTCGGTTAATTATTATGAATAATTACATCGTTATATCTTATACCTCATTAAAGTTGAAGGTTCATGAGAAAAATTAACCAAACCATGATTTGAATTTAGCTACTATAATTTTTTCATTAATAATATAGATGAATTAACAGTACATAAAAAAGCTAAATATATATAAATATAAAAAAAATTAATGTATGTATTCACCTAGAATGAGTAGACTATATGCCAGAGAAGAGGGTTAAAACTGATTAAATATTACAACTCCTTAATAAATTACTACCATTATAAAGAGATCTTAGTGGATGATGCATTCAGTCAAATGTATTATGATATCTTATCCATGATAATGATCTTTAAAAGATACAATATTTATTTAATTTTAATGTATTAATATAGAAATATTTAGTGAATATTATAAATCTTACCAATATCAATCAAATGTTAAGACATATATCAATGTGAAGAATAAATTCGTGTAGAAAGAAGATGTTGTGATGAAATATAAGGATATAAATGTTCATAAGTTTAATAATGATTACTATGGAATTATAAGGTTTAGTATTCAAGTTATTTTCTATCTATAGAATATGTTCAAAATATGTTTTTAGAGGATACTCACAGTTTTTCATTCTCTATTAATATAATAAATAAAATATATAAAGAGATTTGAATGTGTATATCTGATGGGATTTCAAGAAGAGAGATATAACAATTTCTGTATCTAATTTCACGATATTTAAAAATGTTATGACTTAGAGACAAAATAATAATGGGATTTTACATCAATTAGCCATAGTATAATAGAAATGAAATAAAACAATATGGATGTTTCATCGGACTCCACAAAACAGCTAAAGAGAATAATTCTATATGGGTTTCTGTCAATATACATATAATGTTAACATAATTAATCTCTATTAGAGATTATTTAAATTTGGATTATGTTTCCATGATATACACAAAATATGTGTTAATGTCGTAGAGAGTAACACTTTCAATTATATCTGATCAAGATCTGTGGTTTACCTCAAAGATCTAGTAAATTATTTGTTATTTTATTCATACAGATTTTGGATTAAAAACTAAATATCATAAATAAATAGATATTTAGTATGAGAGAAAAATTAAAACACTAGATGACATGTTTAAAACATTTTCCATGGATTTTAAATTTTGTTGGGATTGACACATTCTACTAGTTGAGTTTTCAAACAACAATAGATGTCATTCAAGAATTTATATGATTCCCTATGAAGCCCTATATGTAAATAATTGTAGAGATACAACATGATGGAATGATAATTTATAAATAAATATATTTATTCTTAATATTAATTAATAAAATGTTGAAAAGTTTAATGCCTTTCAAAAATACATAAGGGAGACACAAACTCAGTATAAAAGATTTGATGATAATCGCCTGCGTGATTCTGAATTTAATGCTACTGATAACAGGTTTCTTGGAATTTCATCATTGAATATGTTAATGATATATTAAAATAAGAGAAACATAATATTCATGTATATCATTACCTTTAAAGAACCTAATCATAATAGGATGTTATCCTATCAGTTCGTGCTTCCACTAAACCACTCTCAGGTTATCAATGTGTTCCATGCATCTCTACTAAAAGAGTATATTATTGAACCATCAAATGTACTAAACTCATTGTTTATACCATTTGAGAATTGTATTTATTATTATGATTTTTTTGAGATTCTGTATTGAATAGTTAAATTTCTTTGTATGAAGGCAACTCATCGGGTCATTGTTCTGTGTAGAACCACCAGTTTTTATAGTCTAGGTTGGAAGCTTTGAATATGATGACGCAGATTTATTCTCTACTATTATTATTAGAGTGATAGATTTTTATAAATATATTCATTTCATGGGTTTTCTAATTTACAACTTTGATATTTAATAAACATTATTCTGAGTACATCTATTTTTTATAGAATCTGCTAGACAATGAAACGAGTTTTAAAAAACATCGAAAAACTATTATTATCATTATTTAAATAATTATTTATTAACTAGCTATTAAAATTTGAATCATGAATTGTAATAACAGTATATTAAATCTCATATATAATATTTTCATATTGATAAAACATATGGATAAAAATGTAATTTTTTTTAGTAAAATCATTATATATTTTGAAAATACAATATTCCCAAAATATTTTTTTATTTCATTTTATAATAAATAATACAACTAATTGATTAAAATTTTATAAAACTAATTTCATAGAATAATCTAAATTTTTGAATCAAAAATGTGTAATTATCTTATGGTGGATTTTGGTGATTTTTCTGAAAAGAATTTCTTTGAAATGAATAGTACAAAATACTAGGTATTGTTGAATTCTATATTCACTTTTTAAAGAATTTATAAGTTTATTTTTATAAAAAAAGTATTTAATAGTAAAAATATTTTAATAAAATATCTATTAATCCAATATTTTTAATTTTAATCATTTTCATATTCAAATTGTTGGAGTGGGTGGCGTAGAACCCACTATATTGTAGATTATGATATACTTGTATTCATGGATTTGAATATTAAAAAATACCTTACCACATATTGACTATTCTTCTACGTGAAAATGCATTTGATAAGTTCCTAAGGACAACTGATGCATTAAAGGGTCATAAAAGATCCCTGCTATGAGGAGAACCAAAAAGTTGTAAAGACCCATAAATTTCAAGGGAAATTTTTTTTCTTAATTTTTTTTGAGATTTAACGAGTACGCAATTTTTTAACGGCACCTGATTCTGAGGCCCGGTGTGCTCGGAATCAATTTCTGATGTTTAGCTCGGGTACGTTCAATGAACGAACGAGCGGGTTATCCTACCTTTTGAAGTAGTGCTCGGAATCGAAATCTGAGGGCATCGATGGATTCGCAGCGCCGATAATTTATTAGGATAACCATTCCTGTAGTTGCGTTTTCTCAGGAGGTGATGTTAAAAAAAATGTGTGATGAATAAAAATAAAATTGTTTTACAATTTATTTTTATTTCTTAACCTGTGGGTTAAGTGTGTGGAAGTGGAATATGCAAGGATATTCTGCTGGGGCCCGCACAAGCCCCCACCTCCTTCAATTTCCTCAACACCCCTTTGACCCCCCCCCCCTCTTGCAATTAATTTGAAACTCCTCTACATTTAATTACATGCGAATTTAATGCCTCATTAATTGGATAACACACGTTAATTAATTCGTGAATTCAATTTGAGTTTTCAAATTATTGATGGCTTGTGTGTGAGTGTGAATAAAATAAGACAAGTTCTTAATTTATTTTTTCGGGTTGGAACTGTTTTGGGGGGTTCTTTTTGAGGAGGGCTCTAGTATTGAAGAACATTATTCCTCGTTGAAGAACACGAAGAACGCCATAGCACCAAGGAGAGACGAAGTGGCAATATCTCCCTTCTCTATAGCCGGTGTAAGATGACATCCTTTTCTTGGATGCTCGCCAACGCCGTCAATGAGCCACCCTCGTGATGCCATTTTCCGTGACGATCTTCTTTGACGACTTCTTCAAGGTAGGGGTTTGAGTTTTAATTTAATGGATTAAATTTGCACTTGCTTGACGAAGATAATATATTTTTGGCCACCTGATATCGTTATAATGGGAGGAGGTCGGACCGCATGAACACGGCCGTCCCTCATCCCCCCTTGTTGTTAAATTTGTCGCGGCTCGAACAAAGGCGGCGCGGTGCATCAGCACCACGCAGAATGAAGGAGGAACATGGCGAATAAGTGTGGTGTCGTCGCGCTACACTGTCGAGGCCGAACGAAGCCGCGACTGGATTCGGGCCTCGGCGAAGTGGTGTGGCGCTATCGCACCATGTCAGAGAACCAAGAAGAGGCTGCGGCTAGAGCGGGGTCGCGGTGGAGGGGCGCAGCACCGTCGGGCTGTGCCGGTCGGACAAGTCCGTGACCTAAGGCGGCGGTGGTGCGGGGATCGGCGGCCGGAATCGCCGGCCTCCGGCACAATGAGGGCAGGACCCGCGAGGGGGTCCCGTGATGGCACACCGGCTGGCCAGATTCCGAGAAATATGGGGGTCGTAACCTCCGGATGGCAAAGGGCGAGCCCCCCATGCAGGGGGGTTCTCAATCAAGGGGAGGGGCTGCGCCCCCCCCCCCCCCCCCCCTCCGTATCCTGCTCAGCCAATTTGCCGACCTGACAAGACGAACGAGCCGTGCCTGCACCAGGCCAACCGGCCATGCCCAGGCCGGGCCGGGACGCACCCTAATGGGCGGGACCCGGACCCGGGTCGGGCTGACCCAGGGGGGTCTTGGGCCGGGTCGATCCGGGCCCAAAACCCCCTAAAACCGATCATGTTCGTTTAAATGCCTGTAACATGGGCGACGAACCTCCGATCGACACACAGTCATTTGAGATGTGATCCTTAGATCAAGGCGGTCATTTAGATATATTAAACTCAGGGTTTAGGAGAAATTTGGGTATGGTCGGGTTGGTTTGAACACGAAACAAACCGGGACCTCAGAGCGCAAACCCTTATAACATGAGCTCCGGACATCTGATTGACGTGCCGTCGACTTTGTTCGATTCCTCTTAGTTGATGGACCTTTGGACTAACTCTGCTCGAGGTTTGGACACAGTTGGAGTAAGGTCGGGTTGGTTTTAACATAAAAACCAACCGGGCCCCTAGAACGAAAAGGCCTTTAACTCTCAGACCGGGCGTCCGATTGACGCGCCGTCTGTCGTGTTGTGTTCCTTTTGACATGACAGAACTTTGCGATATATCAAATCTGGTCTACATGACAGTTGATGTATACGCCTCTTGGCTCATGGAGCGGACCCTCCTGGAATGAGCGTGCAGTGTGCGAAAACCCTAGAGGTGGCTGAGACTTGACGACTTCTGATCGATCGACTCAGAGTGTTTCGATAGTCCAGTGGGGAGTGCTTGGTTGTAGCGGAAGACCCATGGCGGAGGAGCGCATGGTTATAGCAGTATACCCTTCGGTACTCAACAAATGTAGTACCTTTATAGGATAAGAGGGGGAGCGCTTGGTTGTAGCGGCAGACCCATGGTGGGAAGCGCTTGGTTGTAGCAGCAGGCCCATAATACTCGACGGGTGGAGTACTACTGCAGTCCAAGGATAGTGGAAAATGCATGGTTGTAGCGAAAGGCCCATTGTACTCGATAGAAAAGGTGTTCCCCAACAGCTATGGGTTCAATGGTGAAGACTTTCGTATTGTAATCCTTTGTGGGTTCGACGACGATGACAACTGTATTGGAATCCTCCTTGAGTTCGACAGTAAGAACTTTCGCACTGGAATCCTCTGTGGGTTCGACGACAATGACAACTGTATTGGAATCCTCCGTGGGATCAATGGTGAAGACTTTCATAGTGGAATCCTCTGTGGGTTCGATGGTGAAGACTTTCATACTGGAATCCTCCATGGGTTTGATGGTGAAGTCTTTCGTACTGGAATCCTCAGTGGGTTAGACGACGACGACAACCGTACGAGAATCCTCTGTGGGTTCTGTGGTGACAACTACTATACAAGAATCCTACATGGGTCCCAGCTTAGGTGAATCAGTGACTACATATAATCACCTATATCACCATACAAAGAAGTATACCTATGTGAGCTGAGTCTTGACTTTCAATCATTATCTTCGATATGATTGACTTGCTTCCTATGTAGATTGTGTTTTGCTTTCCTGTGTGGATTGGGTTGTACTATCCTGTGTGGATGGGATTGAACATGGTCTCGAATGTTGGAGCCGAACTAGAATTGATGACATAGGTATATGTATGTGCATATACCTAAGTAGAGTTGGATGTTTCTTCATGATTGTATCTTTCTTTTGTGGATTATCTTTTTTGGATTCTGGAAGACCCATCAGGGGACTCATGGTCCCTAATGAGTATCGTATACTTACCCTTGCACAGGATTCTCCGGTACTACGTTGTGTTTGATGCAGACAACAGACATCACTGATCGAGGTTGAGGCTTGTAGAGCTAGACGGTACCCAGAGGTGTACGTGACGACGAGATAGTACCCGGAGGTGGACTTCACGATGAGACGGTACCCGGAGGTGGACTCCACGATGAGACAGTACCCAGAGCTGACTGAAAGACGTAGAAAGATGAGGTGTCCATCTGTTCCTACCCTTCAAGTAGGGACTCCGGAGGATGATCCAGGAGCATCTTGATGCCTTTCTGATGTTTTGACTTTTTCTTGTACTTTACTGTTGGGATTGTATTTCAGGCCCCCTTTGTACTTTCAGCACACTTGTTATGTTCTTTTACTTAGTGTTTTCTTCCGCTTGTACTATGGTTGTGAGTGTTTTACGTTTCATAAAGGAAATTCTTTCCTAGTTATAGGGATTTATGCCTTTGGTTCTAGTTGCCAGCCCCTATCCTATGGGAGGCGGGCTTGGGGTAGTCCTGGCACGGGTCCCGAGGACAGGCCGTGACAAATTGGTATCAGAGGAGTTCGGTCCAACCGCAGAACTGAGGACTCTGATATTTCTTCTATGTGGATCAATAATGTTAAGGTTATTGAGTGTGGTTATCTGTTAAAGGAGTCTAGTGTTGGTGCGGCGGCCAACGTATCCGTACACAAGGACCCAGACATCTGATTTCTGACTCAATGCACGAAAACATTGATTGCATGTGTGTTGCAAAAGTTTTCTTTGTGATTAATTTGTGTCAGCTCACCAGGTATACTGTTTTGACCATGGAGCAACTTTTTCTCTTCAGGATGGCCCCACGACGGCAGTCAGCTATGTTTCAGAGCTTTGTACGAGACGACATCCCACCAAGCAGTGAGGCCTCATTGGAGGGCCCTTTTACAGTGGAGGCATCGGCGGTACCTCTACCCGCCGAGCCACCGATACCACTAGCCCCAGCCGCTGAGAGTGCCTGTCACCATAGTGCACAACACGAGTTTCAGCGTCAAAGACCACCAAGGTTCCGTCGGGAGACGGACCCTCAGGCAGCTGAGGATTGGCTGGAGGCAGTTGTGCGAGTTTTCAGATTAGTGGCGACACCAGCTAACCTCATGGTGATCCTTCCAGCGAGCCTCCTTCACGCGGCAGTAGGAAGATGGTAGAGCTTGCTGCTCAAGGTGCACGACGAGGCATCTCTCCTCTGGACGGTCTTCGAGAGCATGTTTCGGGCAGTGTTTGTACCAGCCACCTTCGAGCGGTGCACATACAAGATCTGCTTCATCTTTAGCAGGGTAGCATGACGGTGGCACAGTAATAGGTGAGATTTATCGCTCTCTCGTGCTATTCTACGGACATGGTATGAGACCCGTTCTTCAGGGCCCAAACCTTCGACCAGGGGCTCAGGTGAGAGATTAGAGCATCAGTTGTTTCTCACAGCATCCTGACGCAGCCAGGGGTGTTGGAGCGATCCCTCTTAGAGGAGAGTTTCCTTGCTGAGCGGTCTTCAGCAGCAGTACCCACCACTAGCCGGCATGCGGTCGAGTCTTCTACAACGGGCAGTAGACAGATGATGCAGATGTCCAAGAGGACCATTCCTATAGGTGATCGACCGCATGACACAAGATCGTGTGTGCAAGGCACCCAGGGTGGAGAACGACTTACCAGGAGTGGACAATGTTACTCCTATAGTAAGGATGGTCACATGGATTGTGACTGTCTGACCCGCCATACAGATGACCAGTAGATAAACTAAGGACCTACCAGGCAGTGGTAGAGGTTCGATCGGGGTGGATCACAAGGATCATGAGACCGAGGCAGGGGATCTGGCTGTGCCGCTGGAGGTGGACGATGCTCTGAGGTGTTGCCACCACCACCACCAGGAGGTCCACCCCGACCACAGGGAATAGGTGGACATGGGAGAGCTCAGTATCAGGCAGCTGAGGCATTTGACTATAGAGCTTCGAAAGCTGGCGGACAGGAGCGAAACTAGTTCTAGTCATGGAGGCCTTTGTTGTTGGTGCTTCAAGCTTTCTTATTGTTGATGTTGTGGTTGTACGTGTCTTTATACTTTGATCTGCAGTAATAAAAGACACTTTTCTTGTGGCGTTTACTTTCCTCTCCTCTCTTTTTGTTGTTACTAAGTGGTTCCGGTTTATAAACCGTTGACTTGAACCTCACTTTTGAGATACCAACTAGAGGAGAGCCAGTGACCACACACTAATGCCGACAGTGTGACTCAACCCTTAGAGGCGAGAGTAATAGTTGGATCTCTTGGTAGTAGCGTCGAGGCCTTACAACGTCATCCTTGGTATGGATTAGTATCATCCATGTCGGGAAGACTGTATTAGTAAAAGAACATGGTTCATCCGAGGGATGAGACCAGATTTCTCTTATCGGAAAAGAATAAATCATTGCAGCTCTTGTAGGACTAGAGAAGGACCAGGTCATCCAAGAGTGGATGTGGACTGCTGAGATCCAACTAAATTCTTGTGCTGACAGGAGGCGGAGACCACTGGTGTTCGAGGATTGCGACCACGTTTTCCTATGGGTCTCACCTCGACCTGGATTACGGAGTTTTATCCACGAAGAAAAGTTATCTACGTGCTTCATCAGACCCTTCTAGGTCCTCAACAGGGTAGGCGAGGTGGTTTACTGCTTGACCCATCCACCTCAGTTGCACCAGTTGCATGACATTTTCCACGTATCTCAGCTGAGGAGATACTTGAACAACACGACACATATCTTTGATGATGGGGTGACTTTTTCAGAGGACCCGGTGGAGATCGAGGATAGATAGAAGTGGGTCCTACATCGGCATTCGATTCCATTAGTACGCATCAGATGGCAGCATAGGAACCTCTAGGAGAGCACTTGGGAGTGGGAGGCTAAGATGCGTGCTCAGTACCCTCATTTGTTCCCCTAGTTTCTGTTGTATCTTTACGGGGATGTAATGCCTTGAGGTGGGAGTAAAGTAAAGACCCGTAAATTTCAAAGGAATTTTTTCTCTTAATTTTCTTTTAGATTTTATGAGTACGCAGTTTCTTACGGAACCTGATTCTGAGGCCTGGTGTGCCCGAAATCAATTTCAAAAGTTTAGCTCAGGTACGTTCAGTGAACGAACGAGCGGGTTTTCCTAACATTTGAACCAGTGATCGGAATCAAAATTCGAGGGCACCAATGGAATCGCAGCGCCGGTAATTGCTTTGGAAGACCTTTCTTGGAGTTACATTTTCTCGAGAGGTGATGTTAAAAAATGTGTGAGGAATAAAAATAAAATTGTTTTACAATTTATTTTTATTTCTTTACCGGTGGGTTAAGTGTGTGGAAATGGGAGATGCATGGAAGTTGGGGTGGACCCGCATGATCCCCCACCTCATTCAATTTCCACAACACCCCTTTGACCCCCTATAGCATTTAATTTGTAACTCCTCCACGTTTAATTACATGCCAATGGAACACCTCATTAATTGGATAACACACGTTAATTAATTTGTGAATTCAATTTGAGTTTTAAAATTAATGTTGGCTTCTGTGTGAGTGTGAATAAAATAAGACAAGGTCGTATTTTTTTTAGGTTGGAATTGTTGTGGGGGTTTTTTTGGAGGAGGGCTCTAGTCTTGAAGAACGTTCTTCCTCGTTAAAGAACGCGAAGAATGCCGGAGCACCAAGGAGAGACGACATGCCAATCTATTCCTTCTCTGTAGCTGGTGTAAGACGACATCCTTTTCTTGGATGCTCACCAACGCAGTCAATGAACCACCATCGTGACGTCGTTTTATGCGATGATATTCTTCAAAGACTTCTTCAAGGTAAGGGTTTGATTTCAAATTTAATGGAATAAATTTGCATTTTCATGACGAAGATATTATATTTGGTCCGCCTGATATAGTTATAATGGGAGGAGGTCGGACCGCACGAACACGGCTGACCCTCCTCCCCCCTTGTTGTTGAATTTTGGCGGCTCGAACAATGGAGGCGCGATGCATTGACACCGCACAAAATCAAGGAGGAACACGGTGAAGAAGTGCGGTGCCATCGCGCCGCGCTGTTGAGGCTAAACGAAGCCGCAACGCTGTCGTGCTGCGCCAGAGAACCAGAAAGAGGCCGTGGCCGGAGCCGGGCCGCGGCGGAGGGGCGTGGCGCCGTCGCGCCGCGCTAGTCTGACAAGGCCGCGACCTAAGGCCACGGTGGTGCAGGGAGTGGTGACCGGAACTGCCGTCTGCGGGTGCAAGGAGGGAGGGACACGTGAGGCGGGTCCTGCGGTGGCACACCACCTGGCCAAACCAGCCTGTTGGTTTCCGAGAAATCTGGGGGTCGTAACCCCCGGCTGGAAAAGGGAGGGTCCCCATGCGTGGGGGGGGGGGGGTGGGGGTTCTCAATCAAGGGGACGGGTTGCGCCCCCTACCTCTGTATCCCGCTCGGCCAATTGGCCGAGCTGACTGGACGCACGGGCCGCGCCCACTCCAGGCCTACCGGCCGCGCCCAGGCCGGACCGACCACACCATTCCGGGACGTGCCCTAATGGGCCGGACCCGGACCTGGGTTGGGTCGACCCGGTTCGGGCCGACCCAGGGGGGGTCTTAGGCCTGGTCAGTTCAGGCCCAAAACCCCCTAAAACCGGACAGGTTCGTTTAAATGCCCTTAACATGGGATAAAAACCTCCGATCGATTCACCATTAGTTGTGATGCGATCTTTGGATCAAGACAGCCATTTTGGTATATTACACTCAAGGATTCGGAGAACTTTTGTTATGGTCGAGTTGGTTTGAACACAAAACCAACCGGGACCTCGGAGCGGAAATGCTTATAACTTGAGCTCCGAACGTCCGATTGATGTGCCATCGACTTTGTTAGATTCCTCTTAGTGAGAAGGACCATTGGGATTACTTCGATCGAGGTTTGGATGTAGTTGGAGTATGGTCGGGTTGCTTTTGACATAAAACCAACCAGGCCCTTTGAACGAAAAAGCCTTTAACTCTCAGACAGGGTGTCCAATTGACGCGACGTCTATCAAGTTGTGTTCATTTTGACATGACAGAACATTGCAATACATCATCTCTGCTCTGCGTGATTGTTTATGTATAGGCATTTTGGCTCATGGAGTGGACCCTCTTGGAAGGAGTGTGATGTGTGCGGAAACCCTAGAGCTGGATGAGACTTGATGACTATTGATCGATCGACTTGGAGTGTTTCGATAGCCCAGTAGGGAGCGCTTGGTTGTAGCGCCAGTCCCACGACAGAGGAGCGACTGGATGTAGCCTCAGACCCACGGTACTTAGAAGAAGGTGTAACTCTGTAGGCTATGAGTGGAAGCGCTTGGTTGTAGTGGCAGACCCATGGTGGGAAGAGCTTGGTTGTAGTAGCAGGCCCAGTGTACTCAAAAGGTGGAGTACTACAGCAGTCCAAGGTTAGTGGGAAGTTCTTGGTTGTAGCATTAGGACCACTATACTCATTAGAGGAGGAGTTCCCAAGAAGCTATGGGTTCAACGGTGAAGACTTTCGTATTGGAATTCTCTGTGGGTTCGGCGACGATGACAACCGTATTGGAATCCTCTGTGGGTTCGACGGTAAGAACTTTCGTACGGGAATCCTCCGTGGGTTCGACGAAGATGACAATCATATTAGAATCCTCTGTGGGTTCGACAGTGAATACTTTCGTATTGGAATCCTCCGTGGGTTTGACGCTGAATACTTTCGTACTGGAATCCTCCATGGGTTCGATGGTGAAGACCTTCATACTGGAATCCTTAGTGGGTTCGACGACGACGAAAAATATACGAGAATCCTCTGTGTTTTCGGCGGTGATGACTACTACACTAGTATCCGACGTGGGTCCCAGCTTAGGTGAATCAGTGGCTACATCTGATCACCACTATCTCCTTATGAAGATGAATAACTGTGTGATCTGAGTCTCAACATTCAATCATTATCTTCGATATGATTGACTTGCATCCTATGTGGATTGTGTTGTGCTATCCCGTGTGGATTGGGTTATACTATCCTGTGTGAACATGATCGAACTTGGGCTCCGATGATGGAGTCGAACTGGAATTGATGACTTAGGTATATGTATGGTCATATACCTTAGTAGTGTTGGATGTTACTTTGTGATTGTATCATTCTTTTGTGTATTATCCTTTGAGGACTCTGGGAGACCCTTCTGGGGTCTCAGAGTCTCTATAGAGTATCGTATACTCACCCCTGCACGGGCTTCGCCCACACTAAATTGTGTTGGATGTAGACAGAGGACATCACTTATCGAGGTTTAGGCTTGTAGAGCTAGACGATACCCTTAGGTGGACGTGATGACGAGACGGTACACGAAGGTGGACTTTACGATGAGACGGTGCCAGGAGGTGGACTCCACGACGAGATAGTACCTGGAGCTGACAGACAGACGTAGAGAGGTGAGGTGGCAATCTATACCTACCCTTCAGGTAGGGACTCCGGAGGACGATCCAGGAGTAGCTTGAAACCTTTCTGTTGTTTTGTCTTTTTCATGTACTTTACTGTTGGTCTTTTATTTCTGGCCCCATTTGTACTTTCAGCACACTTGTTATGTTGCTTTACTTAGTGTTTTCTTCCTTGTGTACTCTGGTTGTGTGAGTTTTACTTTTCATAAAGGCAATTCCTTTCCAGTTATAGAGGATTTCCGCCTTTGGTGCTAGTCGCCAGCCCCTGGACTATGGGAGGCGGGCTTGGGGTAGTCACGGCATGGGTCCTGAGGACGGGACGTGACAAAAAATGCCATAACATTATTCCGGAATACGTGTTTTATGGTGGTATGATGTTATTTGGGGGGAATAAATAATATAGGCCATTAGGGGTGAGGACTCATAAAACATTGTGGAACCTTCTCATGGTGTGAACACTTGGTAATATCCAGGAGGATATTATGAGAATGAGACATGCCAGTAGGAAATCCACAATTCATAGTGTCATTGGATGTTCCTATCATCATACGTGTGTATTGGCCCTTATAAATTTAGATTATTTTTAATTGTTATTATGATTCGCACATGTAGATGTATTGATGAAAATTTTGACAACTCACTGTTTGCAGTGAGGTAGGATATGTTGAGTGTGTCATGAGTAAAACTGCATTAACAGATAATGAATGAAAGGATTTGTCCCTTCTATTCAATAATTGAATTTTATGTCTTAGGCTCTTTGATGTAATTGATATAGCATAAATAAATACATGGAAAAGTTATGGAGTGGGTGAGTTCAATTCTAGGGAATTAATGAAATATTAATCGAGCACATGGGTTTATGGAACTAGCATGAAACCCGCCTTATTGAAGATATCATAAAAAATGGATAATATTAAACATTAAGCATGATTGATGGAACGACTGAAAGAGGGTGATGAGCATGGATGTCATGACTCATGAAGCTTCACAAATTTGGTTTCCGGGACTACTCTTGTCAGATCGGTTGCTCTGGATGTCTACTTGAAACCCACTGATTCCTTTCATCCGAAGAGGTTTGGCCACATAGGTAATTCAAAAATCACATTTTAGAATGTGGAGGATCATTTTCTATCTTCTAGTCTTAGATTTTTTATTGTTGGTAAATTCTTTAAGTGTCTTCCCTCTCTGATTTTCCTTTGGAAAGCATTCGTATACATTTGTTTTACTGATTTTGAAATCAACCTACTCAACTCACTGAATATTGCGATCCACTTCTCCTCTGAAAATAATTACTATCAGCTATAGTCTAGTGGTTCATGGAATTTTGGGGGCTGCACGATGATGGTCCTAAAATGGTCTTCTATGTTTGATTTCAACAAGGAATCCCTGATTTTCCCTATCGGGTTATGGTTCCTAGGTTTGCCACTGCATTTCTTGAAAAAAATTGTCCTCTTACCGATTGATAAACTTATAGGTCATCCCATTATGTTGGATTCTGCTACTGAAAATCTCACAAGGCTATCGGTTTCATGTGTGTGTGTTGGGGTTGACCTTAAGAAACACCTACCTTCAGTTATTTGTATCTAGAATGGTGATGTTGGTTTTATCTCAAGAAGTGGTTTATGAAAACATACCTAGATACTGCTCTAATTGCCTATATCTTGGACACGCCCTTGGAGATTGTGGCCCTGGGAATGATCCTTTTAATAATTTTTATGTAGGAAAACTTATGCAGAGTAATGGGAAGATAGATTGGGTGGAGAAGAAGAGAAGGCCACTTGTTGAACAAGTTGAACCCTTGAATGCTAAGGCCACAATTATGTCTTCATCAATCCCAGATTCATACCTAGTGCCGCCTCAATGCACTCAAGATGATGTTTTTTTGGGTTTGTGGATGTGGTCCATAATTTTGAACCTATTATAGAGCATTTAGGAGTTGTTCTACCCTATCATGAGAGTGCACAAGAGAATCAATCTATTTCTGGAGATGCTAATCATGTTGATAATGAGAATGCACTTCAAACTGAGGAATATTATATGCATTCATGTTCCAAATAAGGTAATAAACCTTTTACTAATCCTGATGGTTTTATCACTCTGCATCCAAAGAAGAATAAAAAACGCATTAATTACTCTATGTTGGAAAGAACCATTATCTCTAGATCTTCAGTGATTCAAATGAAGGAAATCAGCATCCCTCCATAGCTAGTGCTCAATGAAAATCCATCTACATAAGTATCCTATAAATATGGGTACTCCTCATCAGATGAAGAAGAACCCTACCATTGGATTGAGGAACAAGAGGGTAAAATTAAGTTATAAATTGCACCTGTGTGACTATAGAAGGATATATGGAGAACATTTATCCTTCGATTGAGGAACAAGAATGGTTTCCTTTTGGAAGATATTATAACAAGTAAATATCTGTTGATGATTATCTAAATATTAGAGATCAAATGTTTGATTGAGTGGAATTTGATCTTGACCAAAACCCTTATTTTAATTACCTTCAACTTTAGTGGGAATAGCTCTTTTATAGGATTGTATGGGAGGCTTCTTGCGGTTTATATTGCTATGAAGATCTAGGAGGGTGTGTTATCCTACATGATATGTAATTCATGGTTCTTTTGGTGATTTACGAGTCTCTATTCCTCACCAACCCTTTCTCCTGAAGGGCTGGTCTTGTGCATAGGCACCACAAAAATCTGCTACTTGATTGTCTTATGCGGATGGGGAATACTTGTGTTGAAATTGCTTCCAATGTTCTTCAGTTTCTCATTTTGTTTGATATATCTGATAGAGTGAAGGGGTTTACCTTGCTGGCCTTATGGTATTTGCTATGTATGGATTTTAGGAGGGCTTAGTGAGGGTTTTTGTCTCTGTGGGAAATGTCCAGGAATGCATGAGCATGTTTGAACATATTTTATTGTAGCTTTGTTTGCTGTTTTCTCTCCCTTAGGGATGTTTCTTCCTACTATGTGTATGGATGTGAAATAATATTGATCCATGAAGGTGGGGTCACATGTTTTAGACATGTTTTTTTATTGAAGTCCTGTAAATCGAAGTCTACAATAGGATTTCTGGTATTATTGTGGTTCACATGTTGAAAAACATGGAAAACACTTTTGATTAGGAGTGGGAAATATGGTCATTGTGTTGGTTTCAGTGTTTACTATTGCTGGATGGGATACATTCATGTTGGGCTTGAGACATACTACATAACTTCTTTACATGTTTCTCTGGGTGAGGACTCGAACATGGGTGGATGCTGCTCTGGTTTATATATGTGAATGCCATCTTATGGATTTTTGATGGATACTTTTGTGGTACTTCTTACGATTTTCTTTCTTCTTTTATATTTTATCTTACTGGTATAAGATCATTGTACCTCGGGTAATCACCAGACGTTTACTATTATCATTGAAAATTTTGGGGAGCATGGAAACTACTCATGATTCTATCCTTTTTGGTAAACGGTAAGAGTTTGTATGAGGTGACACGACATTGCAGCATTAACTTCTTCCACTATGGGTTCCTTGGTGTGTTGATAGAAACTAAACTTTGAATTTATGAAAGATCAACTTAATTCCACTGAGACAGAGGCCTATATGGTCACAAACTAAGTGTGTCCAATTATCCAAGTTAAATATTCATTTAACATGTTGAATAAATATTACTCCCAACTTTGGATTAATAATTATTCAAGGAAAAAAGATCACATTTATTTAGAGACTATTTATTCAAGAGAATATATTATGGGAGAAATAATATTTCTATTAGCATGTAATGTAGTGATATTTATTTAGGAAATAAATATTCATATTCAAGGTCTAATAAATGTGGTGGAGGAAATAAAAAATAGAAAAACAGATGTACATGAATTTTATATTATTATACACGCAATTTATTTTTTCTGGGGATTTATTAGAAATAATATTAGATATATAATTAAATAATATTATATGTAATTTATTAGGTGCATGTAAAGTGATTATAATAGTCAACTATTATTATAAGACAATGAGTCTTACTAATAATTAAATGTATTGTATAAATTTTTTCGGGTAATTAATTTTTTTTATTTTTCTATGTAATGAAATCCCAATTACATTATTCTCGTTAGATCTATCCATTATTTATGGTTGTGCACAATGGATATGGTGATTGCTCTCAAGGAAAGAGACAATTACTTTACCCCAAGAATGTTGTCATGTTATGAGAGAGATCCTCTTCCACCAGATAAAAGAGATCACATTGGAAGTTGCTCTCAAGGCGATCGAAGGTGGAAATCTATGTGAAGGATCTTTATGCTAGCACCCGAAAATCCCTTCAGCAACATCGAGAGATATGTGGAGCATGGGTGGATCACCTGTAGAGTAATCCTACACTTGAATTATATGATGCAATGACAGATCACATTATACCTTGACCAAAAACATAAATGGAGTTTGAATTACTTCAATGAAATTCTTTTCTTTTAATTAAATTAATTATACCCAACATATGATGATCCTCACAATGGTTCAAGGACTTCCCTCTTTCTTTTTCATTCTTCGTTCTATTCCGATGATCCGAAATTTTATCTCCTTGATGGATCTCAGATTGATCGTTGTTAACAGTAAAAATCAATGTTGGGTTCACCCATCCACATGAATTTTCTATGACCGAAACCTACATAAATTTTTATAAAATATCCATTTACAATTTGGATGATTCCTTCATTGGAAACCCTCTATCTAGTCACATCTGTCTGTTAAATTTAAAATTAAAAAATTTCAATTATTTGAATTTAATTTGGATATATGTATTAAATATTTTCAATAATCCTATTTTAAATAATATAATATATTGAAGATATATTTTATTCAATATGAATAGTAAAATAGTAAACATTAATTATCACATTAATCTTTAAAATGGGTTTAGTAAAGAGTTAAACTAAAATGATAAAAGGTAAAATCTGATATAAACTTGTCTAAATCCCATATTATGAAAATATTTAGACCTTATCATGTATAATGTTTAATAATGTAAATTTTTGGATCCTTTTGGTATGTGAAAAATATGGCTACAAATTTTTCATACAAAATATTACAAATGTGCCACTCACCTAATATAGAAAAGGCTATCCCATCTCTTATACTATTAAAAAATTAGAAACTATTTTTTTTAAAATAGATAACCAATATAGTTCTCTAATTTCATCTCCACATCCATGGCTCTTTATTTTCATTAGTAATATTTCCTATGATTGATAACATTATAAACATAAATAGAATCTCTAAAGAAGAGGTCAATTCTTAAACTTTCATTTTTTATTTATTCTTCCATGTCATTAAAATATCTTTATGTTATTTTGATATAATAATATTAATTTTTACTATATGTTTATATTTTATTAAGTTAATTTCATAAACTATATCAATATCCCCTTCCATAAAACGTGAAAAAAATAGTCATTCATGTTTATGTTAGACTACCACCTCGTGAACTGATGTTATTTATTTTCAATCTCCACCTCTCATTCCTGGATATAACAATGAATTAATTGTTAATATATGATATAGATGATATTATTATACTTATGGAATTGTTATATCACATATAAGTTATTAATTTTTCATTATATTAGAATACAAAAATGTCTCTAATGTGTCTGATAGACTACTGCCTAGTGAAGAGATGTGATTCATTTCCGCATTACATGTAAGGTAATAAGGATGATTTTATTGATCGTACATGATATATGTTACATAAAAATGTATCTATACTTTTTATATATTATTTTAATTTCATTCATTCAATCCATCACAATAATGGAAAAAACCATTCATGAATGCATGTAGCCCAAGTCCTTTATCTCTTTTGTCCTCTCTAACTACTTATTTTCAATAAAAAGAATGTT
Source organism: Viscum album (assembly GCA_963277665.1). Taxonomy (NCBI): domain Eukaryota; kingdom Viridiplantae; phylum Streptophyta; class Magnoliopsida; order Santalales; family Viscaceae; genus Viscum; species Viscum album. The sequence goes on from OY728141.1 coordinate 272,700,104, forward strand.
TTGAGTGAGATAGTGAAAACCATAACTACTATGATTATTTACAGAGTGAATTCCTTACATTATTATGGAATTTGAAATGATACTTCATCTAATATGGAAATTGTTTTATATACTTATATTTATGCCAAAAATCAATTAGTTATTCCATTATTATGTTCTCATGGTTCATGTTCCTTTATTCCACAATGAATTAGGTCTTATGAACTTCATTAATTTATTCCATGATTTTTGTTTTTGATCTGTGATATGTTGGGGATGTTTTTAAAAAATTATTATCATGTTTCCAAAACCTTATTCTCATGATATATTACTATCTACCTTGTTTACACTTTGCTAAGTATCTATTATAACCTTTTTTTACTTTCTTACATTAGGGTATAATGGATGTAATTATTTATTATTTGTCTTGGAAGGGATCTAGATTTGAATTATAAAGTTGTATAATTTGTATCTCACTTATGGACTATTTTTTCATGTGTACTTGTTTCAAAAGTAATAATACCTAACATATTGTTACATGGATCATTATGTTATGTAATAAATAGTCACCTATTAAGATATAATATTTTCTTTTAGAAGTTTGTTTCATTAAAAATATTTTACCAGTGAATTATTATGATTTCCCCTATATGGATTTAGTTTTCATATATATGGAATCAATATTAATAATGCAATATAGTTATTAACAAATCATGATGAAAATTAAGAATTACTATAATCCTGATCTTGAGTTTTATGTGGTTTTGGTTTGGCTAAAAATTCAAAATAATTATTTCTGTCCCAATAATATTGTGGTATTCGTTGACTATAAGAGTTTAAAGTGTAAATTTTCACAATGGTTCATAAATATAAAAATCAAAAGTTGGGTCATATACAAATAGTTTTTTTTAAATTTAAGATGTTTTATACATATATAACGGATAATTATGTTTTTAATAATTTGAGCAGAATGAATTAGATTAATATATTTCAGGAAAAAAATCAGAGGCATCTTGGGATATATATTCTAAATAACACCAACCTATTTTTATAAAGGTGTATGATCATGTTTTATTATATCAGTTGAGTATCACTTACTTTATTATAGTGTGAGTTAAATATGTTTCACGTTAAATATTTGAATTCTGGAACTGGAATTTTGATAAAATATTTTATATTCAGAAAGAGATTACCTAGTAAATAATTATAGACAATTCATTATTATATTTCCATAGATGATTTCATGTTCCAATGGATAAATCGGAGGAAGTGATGAATTATTTTTATACATATTTATGGATAGGTTCTTGTATGTTTTTCAATATGTACCATGGTTTTTAAACAATTTATTTGGTGGATAGAAATGAGATGCACCAATATGCATTTTTTTAAATGATATACTACTAATTCATTATATACTTATTCAAAGGAGAAAGTACAATATACAATATTCCTGGAGAAAAAGAAAACCAATGATTAGATGGGTTTAAAATAGTGGAGAGCAAGGGCATTCCTATAACTTAAATTAACTACCCTATGATTAAGGTAGTGGGCATTGGGATGATATGTGTCATTGGATCCAGGGGATGCTAGGGAGGCAAGTTGATTTTCATCCTTTTCCACTCTCTCCAGATGTGACCTGAATATTATAGTTTAGGAGATTCTTAAATTTCCGGATGATGTATGATATTGACCATGGAATGGATCTGCTTCCCAGTTGAGAATATTGTATGACCCTCGAGTCAGTTTCCACTTAGGAGGGAGAAAAATAGCCCGATGAGGGTGACATTATCAATTAGTAGACTTTTGGTTCTCTTAATGACAGACCTTCCTAAGAGGGAATCCCTTCAAATATAGCCTTATTATTGGACATGGAAAGGCACCGAGAGCCATCACTGAGAATAAGAGACCTCGTTACACTCTCAGGGACAATATCCATTATCCCCAAGAACAAACTCTCCATGAACGAAATGTAAAAAAGATATGAATTTGAGATTGTCATGAAAATTCCAACGAACATCCACATGTCTTGAGCCCACTCCCCTTCATAGAATATATGGTTAGTTATTTCTTCACAATTATTGTTGCATCAATAACACCATAATGCTAGACTCATTCCCATTTCCTTGATGCCCTCATCATATGTTATCATGGTGTTCCTTATTCTTCAAATTAGAAAATTTTATTTGGTTGGGATTTTTTTGCACCACTCTATTTGTTTCAGCATTCCCTATGTGACTGGAGGAAGAGATCATTCAAAAAATATTTTGTAGTGAACTACCATGAGTGAGAGGGGGTGAACACAAATTTTCCTGGGTTCCAGTTATTGAGAGTAGAATTGATGATTTCGTGCTATTTCTTTTCCAGAACTTCCTTGATGATATATAGATGAAAAATTGCCTCCTTAAAGGTAATTTTTGGGGCTTGGAACCCTGAAAATCCAATCAATGATCCCACCCATTTCTGTCCCCATAAGAAGATATTGTATTCTCCTACTATATACCGAGAGTGTTGTTGGAGATTCGGGATTACGGTGCATATTGATTTAAAAAATGGGGATCCTTGAATGCTAGTTTCTTCCATGTTTCTGTCATATTTTTGGGACATTATTCTCCACTATAGTATCTGATACTCCATGATTTCCCAAGTGATTTTGGAATGCATGGACTGTATCCTTCCCCGTAATATCCTAATATTATTACCCTCTCATAAATGGTTCATGCCATCTTTTCCAATGAAACCTAGTGTCTCTTCCCTCTTTAAATCAAATCCCATAAGAAGCTAGACATGATGTTGTCAATTTCATTAATCAATCCTATTGGAACTCAAGTGGAATCTAATGCATAAACTGTTATGGTATCCAGGGAACTGCTAACCAGTGAAATAAACCCACAAATGATAATAAGTGGTTCTTATAGATAAGGACTCAACCCATAATCTTTCTCCCCACTTGATCAAACTGACAAATTCGCATTCTTCTTGATTATAGGGGAATGGCTAGATACTCCATCATAAAATTTCGCGGATGGATGTACATTATTTTTTAAAGATGATTATCCATTTGTTCTGCACATTTGTTTGAGATATTCAATTTTTTTGGAATGGTTGATCGTTTTACTGCTCGAGTAGCAATACTCTTCTAGCATCCTATTAATACCATGCATCGATATCATCCATGAATTTGAGAATATGATCATTTTATCTATGAAAATCCTGTAGAAGATAGAAGGAATGTTCTGTTTCATTCAATATGGTAGTATACTGCCATTGGAAATCCATAATTTCCAGATATGTCTTAGTGTGTTCTACATATGAATTGAATATAGTTCGGGATATCCGGTCACCAGGACATAAACCACATGTGGCCTTGAGGATGTCTTGGGATTTCCTAATGAATGATATAGCCATCCACAAAGATCTAAAGCCTCAGAAATTCATATCCGATTCTTTTAGAGAGATACCCATGCTTGCTAATACCCTGTTGATGAATCCCCATTCCATTATGTTGTACACCTTCTCTATATTCAATTTCATGACCATGTTGGAGTCATGTCTCTTAATAATTATATCTCTCATTATTTCATATTCCAGATAAATTTCTCCTTGTATTGAACACCCCCACATGAAACCATGTTACTACATGGAAGTCCTATAATGACCCAAATATTTATTAATGAAAACTATTCTTGATCTAATTAAATTACTTATTATGTAAAATGGTTATATAAAACACATGAACATACTTGGATTTATGTTTTTGGATTTTAAAATACCAGTAACAATTATTGCCATTGATAATAAAGTTGTTAAAAAATGATAAAATTATTAGTATAAATATAGAGATTTACCAAATCCAATTTACACAGAAAAAAAGAAGATATAGCCTCATCTTATAGAATTTCTCCATACAAAGCCCATCTTCCAAAGCTAAAAAATGATTTAGCACCACTAGGATTCACTATTGACCAAGATCAATTTTAGTTTCAACACGTTAAGCTAGAATGGAATTGTTTACATGAGAAGTGGTAGTTAATAGAGAGTACCACCTGAGTGATGTTATCTAAGTAGACCCAAGAGTCTTCCACTACCACATACCTTACAGTTGGGTCTTATGCGGTCATTATAAGTGGTTATTTAATAATAACCTCTCACTATTATTATGTGAATTATTTTTTTATAAACTATATACATTCATTTTAATATTTATACTTTGTAAATGGGTTTTAAACTACAAATAGTAATTTTAGTTAATATTTATATTCAATTAAGAAATCTATTTTGATGAATTAAATTTTTTTGAATTAAATAACATTTTAATAAAATATTATTACTAAATTTATTTTTATTAAATTTAAAAAATCGTATAATTTTCAGGAATACAATTGTAATTTTTCTTAAAGATCAAAAAGTATTTTTTTCAAAAACCCAAGAAATTTTAATAAATGTAAGTTTTTATTTTAAAATTGAACATTCATATATTGAGAAATTTATTTAGATAAAATGAATAGAATTTTTGGATTTAGGACATCGAAATTATCTAATGGTGAACTTTTCATAATATTCAAAGAAATTCGAATTATTGGGTAAAAATTAATTACCATTTAAACATATAATGTGTTTTATAACATCATAATCACCTAATACTGATGTTGGAAAATAATATTAATTTTTTTCGGCCAATATATGTTTTATATTTTAAATAATGTTATTTTATATTTGTCTGATTAATTTTATGGTGCCTTGGTGGACCCTACATGACTTATAAAACGTTATAACTTTATAAAATGATATCCTTGAGTGTGTGACTCACCTACACATAAGAAATTCAAATATTTTAATACTTTCGGCCATTGGACTTATAATATAATTTTATACACTCCCCTTTGGAAAAACCATGGGAAAAACCATGGGGTGGTTTTTGGTTTTGATTAGTTTAAGGTGTAGTGTCCAAAACCAAAATAATAAATAATTCTCTCTCTTTTCCTATAAAAACCCACTCAATGTCCCATTCCTCTTCACTCAAAACCTTTGGAGCTCAACCAACCTCATCCCCACTCTCTCTAAAATCTTACCAAGGATCCCCATGCTCCCTAGATTCCTCTCTCAGGCCTCTTCCAATCCCTTGGGATCACACTTCCATGTAAGGGATTTATTCCTTTGTCATTTTTGTTCATGTTTTTAATATTTTTATCCCCTTATATTTTCAATTATAAATTTTGGGCTATGATTTCAAAACTACCCCATACTTCCCTCCTTATGTTTGAATGATGAGAGACCTATTTCTCTTTCATTAATGCCTCCCATTTACACCTTTCACCATGCTGAAATTCCATATAGAATTTTACTCTCTTCATTTACATTAATGAAATTATTTTATATTATGCATCTAAATTCTAGTACATATGTTGGGATATTATATTACATGAACCTTTTATTGTCTATTTCGTGTATATATGATGATAGACCACTTTCTCTATCATTAATCCATTTTATGATTTTTATTTTATGTCGTTATGTTGCTGAAGTTACACCAAAATTTACATGCCAAAATAATGATGTAAGTTAATAAAACATCCATATCTCTACTAAGGGTATTCATCTATATGCACATGTAATAGTTGATCGAGGAATTACATTTATGTAGTCTACATCACTTATTTTTGGACTAATTTATTATTTTTAATGAATCAATGTTTCATGATCTATGTGGAACACTTATGCATGAAATGAAATGATTATAAATGGCGTTCCCTAATAGAACTCTAATGCATTGGGTAGCGAATGATATCATGATAAGTCAAGTGAAATCCGGGTTTAGTCATGCTAATTCAAGTGAAATGAGTTTTTATTCAAGATAATTCAAGTGCAATGAGGTTTACTCATGCTTCATATGGAATGAGCCTTGGATCGTGCTAATATCATGTTTAATGGTGGTGCCACATTTCCATGTTATGATAACCATGCTATATCATGCCTTTATGTTCATGTTTCTCTTATGATCCATTGATATACCTATTGTCTAACATGTATTGTATTATTTAGGTTATACATTTTTTACTCCCTTAATGGGCTTTATAGCTCACCTTTTTTGTATAAATGTCCTCAGGTTATCCCATGCAATGCTAAATACGAATGAATGTCGTGGTGATGTAAAAGAAGTTTTTAATAATGATGTTGTTTTTTATGTATTATGTTTTCATGTAATGTTCCTAATTTGTCAATATAATAGACCTATTGATCCTCAGAGTGTTTAATAAAGAGAAGGGTTGTTATAGTTGATATCCGATGATAGGTTTAGTTATTTTTGGGATTAGGTTAGAAAACCCTAGTGAAATCCATAGGGATAATAATAAGTATAATAACAACATCCATTAAATTTGGTGAGTATATAGTATGTTTTGTATCATGTAAATAAATCCATTTCTAGATACGAACAAGTAGAGACGGTGCTGACACAAATGTATCTAGGGGTAAAATCCAAAAACACCTCTTAGAGCTAGACTCGAATAAGAACTGGTGCATGAAAATGGGTCTTGCGTCACTCTTTTTTACAAAACTCCGAGGGGATATTCTTTGGTAAATTCCTTTTATTAGTATAGATCAATATTTACTGAATAAAAAATGCCACTAAGAGTATATGTTGGGATGTACATCATGGATAACATATATTGAAGCCTATAAATTCAAAAGTTAAGGAAATAAAAGTAATTTTTAAGTAATACATTTTTTTCTATGGATTACCCATTATCTTTTAACCATATCTTTTCTTTTATTAATTCTAATGGCTAGTAATAGGATGAATCGGGCTAACAATTGGAGCGTAGATCGATGCCATGGCTATTCTAATGAGATGCCCAAGTTTATGGGAGTGATAATCACGATCTTTTCATGATACTCTCTCAGTTAACTCATGTTGTGAATAGAAACATGGGTCAAGAGTATTTTACAACCCCCCCCCCCCACCCCCAAGCCCAAGAATGAACAATCCACAATCGAGAGTTTCATCATAAAACAACTTCCTACTTTTATTAGATCATCTGATATCTCAATCACAGAACAATAAATAAACTCCATTAAAAAGATCTTATATATCCTTCAATGTTATGAACAAGAGAATGTTCTTTTGTATGATTATCATATGGAGGGTGATGATGATTAATGGTGGAAATTGATAAAAAAATTATGAAGCCTAAGGAAGAGATCAAGGCATTAGAATGGAAGGATTTCCAGAAAATGTTTTTTGACAAATATTTTCCTCGCACCCTCCAACTTATGATGGAAATGGAATTCCTTTCCCCCATGAAAAAAGATTAAGAATACTTTGGATAGTATGAGGAAAAATTCACAAGGATTATTTGACATTCCTCTGTAATTCTAATTACCCATGAATGGATGGTTGATCACTTCTTTGGTGGGATACAACCTATCCTATGGAAAGCCCTGGAGATCCGTGACATCGATTGCTTTGAGGAAATTGTCTGATATCCCTCAAAGTGGAAATATAGATCAGTGAATCATAGTGGTATCATGGGGATAATAAGAGGAATATGGTAATTATTTATGGTGGTCTTATTGAAAAATCTAATGGTGCTAGGAATTTATAGCACCCCACTTGCCAAAGGTGCAGAAAAAAGTACCCAATAAATTACCTGAAGGGGATGAGGAAATGCTTTAGGTGTGGAATATTAGGGAACCTTGCCATTAATTACTAACATGAAAAGCCCTCTCCTGCAACATAGGATATGAATGCACGATTCTAAATTCAATTTAATGTTCAATTCTTCAACTACAAAGAACCATGGCACTTTTCAAACCAGTGTCCAAAGCCAAGGGTTTTCAGAGGACACCAAAAACCTCTAAGGTAGTAGGGGTGAGCCTTTTTCCATCACTAATACCTTAGAGAACCCCAAAAAATGAATTGATGATACATATGATATTTATTAATTCAATAATAAGGAACATACATTTTTTATTCTAGTTCAACACATTATTTTATATCCCAGATGTTTAGTAGAACATTTCTAACACCACCACAAATCATGGAAGTAAATATGTCAGTTAGGACAGGAAATTGGGAAATCATTTCATCCCATGAATATAACTCCTTCCCTATCATAATTTTTAGATTGAACATCCTGGTGAACCTCATAATACTCCCAATGGAATAATTTTATGCAATTATTGGTATGGATTGGATTTCCTTACGTATATCCAACATAAATTTTCCTGAGAGGGAAATCAGTTTCTATATAAATCCTCGAACCACAATTTAACAAATGTGAAAGGAGTTTGATGAATCTTATTTAGATCCATCATATCAATCCTGGATATTAGTACCTTATGATCATGCATATCTTGATCAGATGATTGTGTTTAAGGAAGAAACCATCCTTGAAGACATTCCTATTGTGAGGTAATTCACTCAAGTGTTTCCTAAGGAATTTCCTGGTCTTCCTCCATGAAGAGATTTTTAATTATCAATTCATCTTATACCTAGGGAATTTTCAATATATAGGACTCCATATATAATGTTTTTTTGGAGCATGAGGAGCTGGAGAAACAACTGTAGGAGAATCAGGGGAACGGGTTTATACTCCCATGTGATTCACTATGGGGTGAACCGGTCTTCTTTGTCAAGATAAATGATGGGTAAATGCGCCTTTTTATTGATTATCACGAGATTAAAAAAACCATGATAAAGAAAAATTATCCTCTAGAATTATTTGATGACTTGTTCAATTAGCTACATGGATCACAATAATTATACATGGTGGATCTGTGGTTGACATATTACCAAGTAAGGATGAAGAAGGAGGATATCCCCAAGACTGCATTTCGTACAACATACGAGCACTATGAATTCATATCATTGAAACTTAGAATGACTTATGCTATAGAAATACTCATGGAATTGATGAATAATATCTTTAAAGATTAACTCAACAATTTTTTGGTAGTCTTTATCGACGATATTCTAATATACTCCAAACCCAAGGAGGAGAACAAGGAGCATCTAAGTACTATACTAGTGACCTTGTGAAAAGAGAAGCTCTATGAAATGTACAGAAGGTGTGAGATCTGGTTGAAGGATGTCTCGTCTATCGGTCATATCATCACAAGAAATGGGATATATGTGGAAACCTCTAAGACAACTACAATTGAGGGATAACAGAGGCTAACATTGGTGACATATATCCATAGCTTCTTGTGGTACGTTGGATATTATCACCGATTTGTGGAAAATGTCTCACGATTTTCCAACCCTCTTACAAAGATAACCAGGATAGGAGTAAACCTTTCACGGAGTGATGAATGCAAACATAGCTTCATGGAGTTAAAAGGAGGCTTATCACTACATCCGTGATCACACTTCACACAAGTGGATATTGTTTTGTCGTATTTAATGATGCTTTTAATAAGGACATGGGCTGTGTGTTGATGCAAAATTAAAAAGTCATTAATTATGATTCAAGAAAAATGAATGTTCATGAGAAAAACTATCCAACATACGATCTAGAGCTAGTTGTAGTAATATTTTCTTGAAAAATTTGACAAAATATTCAATTTTGAAAGAAGTCTGAAATATATAAATATCACAAAAGAATCAAGTATGTATTCATATAAAAAAATTTTAACATAGACCAATGAAGATGGTTAGAGCTGATCGAATACTATAACTGCTCAATTCACTACCATCTGGGAAAGCAAATGAGGTGGAAGATTCTCCATGTAGAAATGATACAAAAACCAATTCCTTAATGACAATTGAAAAGGATCCAATATTCTAATATTTGATGAAGATGGATATGGGAATCATAAATAGGGGAACATCACCAATCCTTTCACAAATTATTTATCAACCGTCTCTTTTGGAAAGTTTAAAGGATACTCAAATGGATGATGTGGAAATTATGAAGAAATTAGAAAGTATGAGAAAAGGAAAATCCTCAATGTTCAATGTTAATAAAGAATGAATTGTGAGATTTGGGTAAAGATTATGTATTACATCAAGTACGGAGTCAATGAATGAACTTTTGGATGATGTACATTGTTTGGATTTCTCTATTCATCCAGGAATCAGTAAGATGTATCGATATCTCTAAGAGAATCATTGGTGGGATAACATGATGAAGGAGATCGTTGATTATACATCAATGTTCCTAGTATGTATTCAAGTGGATTTTTATAGGGACAAGTATAAGGGGATGATGGAACCATTACCCATACCAACATATATATGGTAAAAAGTCACCACATTCTTTTTCACTGGGCTTCCGAGGATATTTGATAGAAGTAATTACACCAGGCTTGTTGTGTATCGTCTTATAATGACTGCACACTTCTTTGAAATTTGAGAGGATTTGTCATTGTATCAAAGAGCATGGGTATAGATCAGAGAAGTGGTAATACTATAGGGAGTACCACTATTTATTTAATCTAATAGCATTCCAAGTTTCACCTCTACGTTCTGCAAGATTCTCCAACACACATTGAATACTGAGCTGAAATTCAGTCTGACTTATCATCCTCAAACTGAGGGAAAATCTGAGCGCACTATCCAAACAATTGAGGACATGTTGAGAGCATGATCAATGAATTTCAAAGGAGGATGGGATCAATAGTTTCTTCTGGTTGATTTCTCTTACAATAACAGTTTCTACTCAACTATCTAAATGGATCATTATGTATCCCTTTAAGGTAAAAGGTGCAGAAAACCGGCATGTTGGGATAAAGTTGGGGAGAGAAAACTCCTAGCCCCGGAAATGCTAGAGATGTTTAAGACCATCCAACAACACATTACAGATTCTCATAGTCTACAAAAGAGCTATGCAGATAATTGTCAAAGAACCCTAGAGTTTGATGTTGGAGACATGTTATTTCTCCGCATATCTCATTAGAATAGATTTATGCAATTTAGGATAAAGGGAAAGCTCAGTACAAGGTACAACGTCCCTATTTATATCCTTTATCGTATTAGAGTAGTGGCATATCAATTAGCACTCCCACTAGACTTGTCTCAACTATATGATATATTCCATGTATCACTTTTCAGGAAGTACAAACCAGCCCCATCACAAGTACTCAATCTAGTGGTGGTACCATTGGAAAATGAACTCTCTTATGAATAGAATCCAATGACATTGGAAGAAGTGATGAAATAGAGTTACCCTTATATGTTTTATTATGGGAAATAAAAATTTCAAGTGTGAAATTTATTAAGGGGAGGAGATTTTAATGACCCCGACTTTTATTAAGGAAAATTATTCTTGATCTAATTAAATGACTTCTTTTGTAAAATGGTTATATAAAACACATGCACTTCCTTGGTTTTATGTTTTTGGAGGATGTGATGAAATGAAGTTACCCTTATATGTTTTATTATGGGAAATAAAAATTTCAAGTGCGAAATTTCATAAGGGGAGGAGATTTTAATGACACCGACTTTTATTAAGGAAAATTATTCTTGATCTAATTAAATGTCTTCTTTTGTAAAATGGTTATATAAAACACATGAACTTCCTTGGTTTTATGTTTTTGGATTTTATAATACAATTAAGAATTTTTAGAATTGCTAATATATTCGTTTAACAATGATCACATGATTAGTATAAATATAGGTATTCAAAAAATCCAATTTTCTGAGAAAAATGATGCGATGACCGCATCCATTAGAATTACTCCATACTAAGCCCATTTGTTGGAGCTCAGAAAGGAGGTAGTGTCACTAGGATTCTTTCTTGACCCTACCAAAGACTATATTCAACACATCAAGATTGATCAAAACTTTCTATGGGACAAGTGGAAGTCAATAGAAATTATCACCCGATCAATGTAATCCTAGTCACCCCATGAATCTGTCACCATCATGCACAGTACACTTAGGTATTATACAGGTGTTATAAGGGGTAATGTAACAAGACCCTAGAAATTTGATTATTTTCAAAAATTTTCTATAAAAAAATACATTTATTTTATTATTGTTACTTTGTAAATGGGTTTTAAAGCACAAATATTATTTTTTGTTAACATTTTATTTCAATTAAGAAATTTATTTTGATGAATTAATTGATTTTTTATTTAAATAATAATTTAATAAAATATTATTACTAAATGTTTTTTCATTAAATATAAATGATTATATATTTTTTAGGAACACAATTGTAATTTTTATTAGGTTTTGAAACCTATTTTCTCAAAACCAATGAATATTCAATAAAAATTATTTTTTATTTTAAAATTGAAAATTCACATATTTAAATAATTAATTAGATAAAATTAATATCATTTTTGGATTTAATATGTTGAAATTATCTAATGGTTAATTTTTTATAATTTTATGAGACAGTTTAAATATTAGTAAAAAATTAAATACCATTTAAATATATACTGTGCTTTATGAAATCATAATTACCAAATAGTGTTATAATAAAATAATATAAAAATTTTTTAGGCCAATATATTATTTTCATTTAAATTAATTTGAATTTAGAATTTATTGATTAATTTTATGGTATCTTAGTGGACCATCTAATACATAAAAAACCTTTTATCTTTTTAAAATGATTTCCATGATTGTGTGAATCATCTCCACATAAGAAAGCCTAATATTTTAATAAGTTAGGCCATATTCATTATAAAATAATGTTTTATACTCTCCATTAGAGAAAAACATGGGAGAAACCCTAGGGTGGGTTGTGGTTTTGATTAGTTTAAAGTGTAGTTTCAAAAACATAAATATTAAAGAATTCTCTCTTGTTTCTTATATAAACCCACTCAATCTCCCATTCCTCTTCACTAAAAACCTTTGGAGCTCGACCATACTTTGCCATCCTCTATATAGAATCCTTTAATGGTGCCACATGTTCCTTGAAGCCTCCCTCAAGCCTCTCCCATGCCTTTGGTATCACACTTCCAACTAAGTGATTTCGTCTTTTCTCATTTTTTCCAAGTGATTTTATATTGTTATCTGCTTGAATTTTCAGTTATAAATGTTGGGGTATGATTTAATAAATCCCTCATACTTCCCTCCTTATTTTTTAATGATGAGAGACCTCTTTCTCTATTATAAATGTCTCCCATATACACATGTAACCATGCTGAAATTCCATAAGTAATTTATCTCCCCTCATTTACATTCACGTAATTATTTTATATTATGCATCTAAATTGTAGTACTTTTGTTGGGATATTATGTTACATGACCCATTACAGTCCATTTCATGTATAAATGATGACATACCCCGTTTTCTCTCATCAACCCATTTTACGATTTCTATTTGACGTCGTTATGCTGCCAAAGTAACACCAAAATTTCCATGCCAAAATAATCATGTATGTTAATACCCTACCCATATCTCTATCCAGGGCATTAAACATTATGAACATGTACATGTTTATTGGGGACTAAAAATATATGTATTCTCCATATCATATTCTTTGAATAAATTATTATGTTTAATGAATCCATGTAGTATGATCTATGTGGCACACTTATGCATGCAATTAAATGTTTATAAATTGTGCACCCAGATAGCACTACAATGAATCAAGTAAAGAATAGTATCATGATACGTCAAGTGAAATAAGGACTTACTCAATATAATACAAGTGAAATGTGTTTTTACACATAACTAATCATGTTAAATAAGGGTTTACACATGCTCTATGTGCAATGAGTCTTGGCTCATTCTAAGATCATGTTAAATGTTGTTCCCACATTTCAATGTTATGATAATCATGTTATATCATACCTTTATGTTCATGTTTATATTATGATCCATTAATATGATTATTGAATTAAATGTATTTTATTCTTCAGGTTATTCTTTGATTACTTCATTATTGGGTATAATATCTCACCCTTTCTTATAAATTTCCTCAGGTTATCCCATGCAATGCAAAGTACGACGAATGTTTTGGTCATGTAAAAGATGTTTTCAATAAAGACATTTTTTTTATGTATTTATTTTTCATGTAATTTTGTTAATTTCCCAATACACTATACATATTTATCCTCATAGTTATCTTAAGTGCATGTTTATGTAATGAATTATGTTTAAGAGTGTAATAAAGAGTTGGTCTATTATATGTCTACCGTGGAAGATGCTTAGATAGCCTCATGTTGATGATACTCAAAAGGATATTCTAGGGAAAATTTCACATACTCATGGTTTTTTAGTGGAGGAAGGAGTATGTATCCTTCATGTTTGGTTTGAGCACCAACGTTATGGTTCTTGCAACACATGAAAGGATTCCTCCTTATAAAAAGACCCTAATTCAAACAATGATGCCATCCTTAAACAACTCTAAAGGGGAATTTTAGAATGAGCTTTCAAAACAATCCAGCCCTGGTGCACTATCCTTATTAAAAGGTAAATAAGTACGTTGGTTCATTCTAGATATGTTAAATAAATTCACAAATTTTCATTCAATAAATGAGACATGTTTTTTATTAGTCTAAGAAGATTTTTGTCAATGAGATTGTGATACATAATGACATTATAATAACATTGAATTTTATGGTTAAATGAGTGTAATAACAATTTCTTGAGTGTTATATAGAATTATTTAGATTCCTAGTTAAATTTTAGAATATATAATAATCAACATATGAATGGACAATCTAAATTCATTTTTCAGACTCCCAATGAAATTATTTATGCTTGTATCCATGATTTTATTAGTTCATGGGGAGAAAATCTAATATTTTTTTAAAACAGTAACTACCCTGAATAATTTGAAAAGTCTTTTTTGTGTATTTGAGTGTGAGGTAATTTCTATGACCATTTTGTTTGATTATAGATAGAATGAAATTTTTTTGTCCATTCTTAGTGTAAGAAAAATTTAATTGAGTAAAAATAATTATTTAGAGATTTCATATAACTCAATATTAGAAGAGTCAATATAGTAATAATAACCCCACCCCCTTAGTTTGATCTTATAATTGTGAAATTCTTCATATATCTCCTTGATTTTGGAATTAAAAAATTTGAATAAAAGGTAAATTGTTTACATGGATTAGCCAAAAAATTTAAATACTAGAGTGGAACTAGGAAATTTTCTACATTTTTTTATTACTTATAATTTATATTTCTATAAATTATATCATTTATGTTTATTTATTTCATAAATTTGAATAATATCTTTTATATGTGCTTTATTATGATAGCGTGAAGTTAGTGAAAGATGATTCCTTAATAGAAACATTGGTGTATATTATTGATCATAGTGATAAGATATTATGGATAATGGTCATTCCATTTGTGCATGTATTATGTTATCATATACATCTATAAGGTGATACTTTTGAATGAGATGTTTATTTTAGGTTAAAATGGTTATAGTTATTCATTGGTAATAGTTTATAATTCCATTAGTGTATAAGAATTCATAAAGATGTGTGTTCTAAACCACTCAATGTTTTGAGGTACATTATTTGTTTTTATATTTTTATGTTTTATAATTTATTTTAATTTATTATGAGGTTATTTAGATAGTTTATAATAAATAATTAAAAACTTATTTTAGTATATAGGTGGAATTTGATTTAATTTTATAGAAATGGCCACTAGGTACTTAGTGGTAGGTTATTTCATATCAAAGAGAAGGATAAAGATATTGGTGATTCTAGATAGATACCAGGTTTCCATTGGTTCTGCACTGTATAGATGATGTTCATCTGGTAGATAATGGAATACCACTCGTTAGGTAATATTTTATAACATTTGTTTCTAAATTATTGAAATTATATCTCTGTACTATCATGATAAATTTATTATGTTCTTTATTTTTCATTTATTTATGATGAATTGATGAATATATATATCCCTAATATATCCCTATGACAATAAAACATTATTTTTTTCTATTTCATTTCAAAAAATAATATACATCCATAAAAATGTCAGTTTTGAATAAAAAATATCATTAAAATACATTCCAACAAATAAAAAGATCTCGATTTATCTTCTAATTCATCAAAATTATCCACTTCCTCTTCTATTTTTTAGATTTAGTGGGTTTTTCAAGGTTTTATATGTAATTAATCGTTCCATATTTTTTTTGAGTATTCATTTGGTGTGATATAGGTGATCTATTTCACTAATTTTTTTCAAATTTTGTAATATTATATGATATGTATATGAATATTTTAATTTAATGATTCTTGTCTGATTAGAAACCAGAAAAACAAGTTATAATGATTTATAGTATATATTACCATAAATTAATAAGTGTTTTTTATATTTATAATAATTTCTAATAATATAAATATATAATTCCATGTATTAAATGTTTAAATAATGGGAATTTTTTTAGAAAATCATTGAGATTATATATTCATCAATTATGTGATTAGTGATGAAAATGTGAGGGTTAAAATTAATTTTTTAAATTATATTTAGTTTAATAAGTTATTTTCAAATTCATATAAGTTTAATTTATGAATTATTTAATTTTAATGAGTTTTATGGAATAAAAATTTTACATTACGAATGATTGGGGTTTGGGATTAATAAATGTAATTATTCTATTTCCATATGAAAATAAACCTAAAATTTTTAAATAGACATATAAAAAAGGATCTATTTATGTATCTGGATGATTTTTATGATTAAAATATTAGGATATCAATTTATTTATACTTGATGAAAATTATTTTTTAGTAATTTTAAAATGATAATAATAGAATTAAAAATTTATTAGTATTGAAATGATTTAGAAGTTGATATAGTTGGCATGAAACATGGATTAATATATGAAATATACATGAAATAAATTATTATTGAATCATAAACGTGTGTTTTGAATTAAATGTATTTTTATGGGACTTTTCAAAGTGAAAATGTCCATCATTATTAATAAATATGTGTTGTCTTATTGGTTGTTAAGGTGAAAATTTAGATATGATTGTGATACCTTAACATAACGATTTTATTTTGAAATGTCCCATGAATTTGAAAACTTTTAGGGGGCACCATTATAGTGTGTGACATGAGATACTCATATAATGCATTGGTATTCCTTGGGTAATGTGATAGTGATGAAGATTTTTTTTGATATTCCTTGTGTTTGACATTTTATGGATGTAATCCACTTATTTGCACCACGTCATCCATGGTTGATATAGAAGATTGCATTGAAACTGACCAAATGAGGCATGATACTATCTTAGTGACTTTGTTATATTATAATTCATTATTTTCATATTTTAAATGATATATAGTATATATTTAAGAAAATTACACATTTTAAATATGATCTAAAAAACTCCAAGTGATTCTCTGGCTTTGAAGGATTTTTACTCAGTAGAAATTCATACTTACTATATGTAAACACCACATGTACATACATATTACAAGTATAATGTTTTTGACAAAGGGACGATGAATTAGTACTTGGGATGTGATGTCATGTAACATCTTGGATCTGTTTATTTATGAATTTTATGTCATGCATAAGGGGTTTAAAGACATTATTTTTTCTAATTTTTCAGTTATATCATTAATGTTTTATTAATTGAGTTTTATTATAAAATATTATTTAGGATATGGTTAATTTGGGAATTTTTAAAATATTTAAATAAATATTTTATTCATTGTATGATCAGTTTATATATATTCTTTTTATTATATTATTTATTAATTTAAATTTTACCAAATAATAAATTGGATTGTAAATTTCACCCAAGTGATTTCCTTAGACCCTTAGTGATTTTCCTAAGCTTCAGGATACTAAAGAGAATAGTTTATAACATGTGATATGACTTCTTGATTGAAAAGTAATATCACAAATATTTGATAAGGGTATAATGTATTTTTATTATATTAAAAGGTTTTTTATTTAATAAACATTCACTACAAGATCTAAAATGAAGAAATAAGTTTATTTTATCTTTATTTTTAGGAAAAGATTATTATTATATTATATATTACTTTTTTAATTAAGCATAGTATAAATCTAATTTTTTATTTCATGAAAACCAAAAAATTAATTTTCAATATTTAAAATTAATTTTCAATATTGAGATACATGCATAAAAATGAACAAAAAAATTTGAGACAAATTTTAAATCTATAGAAACATGCTCCATATTAGTAAAACATTGTACCTGATTATTAGGATGAAAATTAACATTTATAATTAATATTTATTTTTAGTTTTATTTAGTGTAAAATATTCAAAATATAAAAAATGAGCACAATTTATTTTTGAAAATTTAGCATAACTGTTCTCAATACATTTTTGACCGTATAAAAATATGATATTTGTGGTTCTATGAACTTTAAAAAAACAAATTTAAATGTTTAAAAATAATATTTTCTTTGAAAAATGACTATATATTTTAAAATTATATAAACAACCAAGACTATTCATGATTGTAATGACATGAATCTCATGATAAAGTAAGAAAAAATATTTATTTTTTGTGAAATAAATGAAAAAGATGAGGCTGCAGTGGGCCAACCACAAAATAACATTTCCTATAATTATTATGTTGAGAAGAAAGCTATATGAACTAATGGAGATGATGTTAACTGACATAAAAATGTAGGATTCAATAAAATTTAAACTTTTTGGGATGTAACCAATGAAAAGGATGATATATCCATTAATAATTCCCTGGCATATAGTAAAATAATTGATTTAGAGAAGAAAAATTTTGGAAGTGAAAATAGGGGAAACAAATAATGAGGTTATGACATCTGAGAATGGTTCATCAGGTTCATGTCATAGTAGTATGTGTAATTATATGTAACTCCTCACATGCTAGATTATATTGACTAGGGGAGATGGCATGAACCATAAACGAAAGATAAAATTACCTTGATATAATATAACTATTAACAATATTAAAAAGACGAATATAAAATAATAACAAAATAAATAACATGAAACTACAATGTTAATTCCCACATATAACAACATGAAAATTTATATCGAAAATAACCAATGTCTGTCATTTATCAATAGTGATGGCTTGTCCCCATTAGTAGTTTATAAATAAATAAAATAATTAAATGAAAAAATGATAATAGAGGAAGAGATAAGAAAATATCATAGTGTATGTACTAATAGCAACACAATCCATGCCTACATGTACATGTTAAAGAATTTTGTATCGATATCCTCTCAAAACCTATATCCTAGATAAAAAATTTGTAAACACAGTACAGTTATCACATATGGTGTGGGTGTATACGGACAACACACAATGTATTAATTTATATGAACTTATCAATATAATCCACAATGTGTATCTTTTTATAGCAAAGATACATCAACATTAATAAAATATCTTCACTATTAGTCATGTGCATTGGGTTGAGCTCATACACTGAATGTTCTCACATGTGACACAAATCATGCATAGCCTGGTCCATCATAAGACGATCTATATATTATGTTATGACACTAAGTAACTCCAAAACCATGAATGAACTAAAAACCACATTTTTTCTTTCCATGCATTCCTAAATGACAATACCCCAACCAAGTAAAAAACCATAATAATACCCAATCATCCATAGTAAACTCTATTTTTTATCACCTCTCTTATGAGTATAATTGATTCTTACTATCAGTAGTGATTTTTTTTTGAACAAAAAAAAATGATTAATGGTTCCTTTCACCATGATCATTTAAATGATCACATACTCTCCATCTCTTAACAAGAATTAACGTATGCGAAATGAAAAAATTAAACATACTTCAAAAGTATCCTTCTTAATATATAACATGATGAACTCCATGATCAACATAATCAAATAAATTAATACATATAATGGATAAACCATAGAACTGAGAAATGTTTTTTCACATATTACTAATAATTAATTTATGAAATTAAGGAATTACCTAGGGTGAACTTAATTCCTTGTTGATGGATCTGAAAAAATATTTATGTCATACCATTGTGGCATTATTTTAATAATGAATATATTCCCTTTAGTAGTGATTCACATGTGAACAATTAGTATCTAAACATATCCATAGGAATATACAAGTTCTATAATGATAGATCATACCACATGCATCATTTCCTATGATCACTGAGTAAATAATTTATATAGGACTCTCCATGATCACATCAGACTTGAGAGTTGAAGATCAAGGAAGATCGATCTCTATTCTTGGATGTATTTTGGGTGAGGTAACTCTAGGGCTTGAGAGGATTATCTCCATATGTCATTGTGCACAACATAAACTGAATTTGGTATTTTCATAAAATAATATAATTAGGTTTATATACCACCAGGGCTAGATTACATTATTTTATCAGTTCCCTTTATTAGTTATTTAGTCTCCATAGAATCCCCTGTCTATATTAATAATAATAATATTATTCTTATTCCATGACATGATCTATACTAAAAAAATTAAAGAAATATTTATTCAATACATATTCTTACTCACCAGACCATTTAAATTATCCTTCTTTCATCCATAATATTTTTCAGGCACTGAATAATGACAACTTATTTAATAAATAAATTTCACTACATTCTTCACCATAATTAAATAAATATTATATCTAGGTAACAAAAATTTATTAAATATTTCGCTCAGACAATATTCTATGAAATAAATGTTTATGAAATATATGTGATTAAGTAAACATGAATACTTATTAAACCATTTTTGGGAGTTATATTTATTCAAATTGTTAAAAGAATAAATAATAAAATATTATTTAACAAAGATTCTAGATACACATAGTGTGTGACCCTGTAGTCCATTTCTCAATGAAATTATGTGAAATGTAAAAATTTATAGAGATATTGTCTAAGATGACACAAATGCACCCATAGTGAAAGATGTTAATGTTGGAGTTATATAATACCTTATAAGAATTATTAATAAATAATATAATCCCTTTATTACGATATATTTAACCAAGAATTTTGTATGCTAGTTCCATCAAGATATGTGCTCGATGTATCATCCTATAAAATTAAAAAATGAACGTTCAAATAGAATACCATGGAGATAGATTTGTTTAGGCTATATAATTTCCTTCCAAAGGATTGAAATGTCATCTTACCTTAAATAATATATTGGAATATTACTTTATCACATTATTTATTAGTATAATTTTACATCAGAGACACCCAATGTATCCAATCCCACCACAATCATAAGTAATCAAAATTTTTATTTATACATAAGAGTACATGACTTTTAACACTCATTAATATTAATCATATGGTCTAAGAATCAATACAAATGTATGTGGATAGAAACATACAATGAAACATATAACAATTAATTTTCTACCGGTGGGTATTATTCTAATAATATTCTACACTAGATATTACAAAGGGCGCAAACCATGATAATGTGCCTAAAATTACTACGAGTCTCAAAAATTGATGATATGTGTCACTAATAACCCTAAATTGATTTCATATGTATATAGAACATATATTTAGAAATAATTTCACGGGAATTATAGGTTTTAATTATAGAGGGGAATTTATTTGACCTTTTAGTGAAACCACTAATCTAAGGAAATCCACAAATATGATTTTATGAAAATTAACAATCATAATGTGATAATAAGTTTATTGATATTAAAAAAATGAATATATTTTATCATTAAGTACATAAGAATATGGATCTATGAAATCAACTCCTACAAAGTCCAACATTCACTAGATCCAACTACTAACTGCTTTTCATCTGCTATCTCTCACTTGATACTCATGATTCCACTAAGATTATAATTTAGTCATGTTATGAAACACAATTTATTCTATAGGATATATAATTATTTCTATTTCACCCCTATTGAAAAAAATCCCTCAAGTGGTGATACATCTAATGTGTATTATTTACATATTTGTGTGAGATTGCAGTTTTTTAGGCACCACCACTACAGTATTATCAGAATAAAAGATGATAAGTTATTTGCTGCTTGATAGTACATTGAACTTCAGAAAATACTTTCATATCCCAAGGATTACTTGGATACATTTGAAGGCACTCTATTCTAAAACACCACTATAAAATAAATGAAATTTGGTTTTATTAATATTTTCTCACTCATAGATCCACAATTGAGATAGAAAACATAACCTAATTCCAACTTCATATAAACAGGATCTTTTTGAAAACAAAAAATCATTATAATCATTGAGAAAATCCCATTATCTCAGATATACACTAAGCAAATAATCTTAGATCTACTTATATACATATAAAAATACTAAAAAAACAGACCAATGATGTACTCTTGGATCTTCTTGATATATTCTTACCATGCTCAATGCATATTAAACATCATGTATCGTACATTTCATGGAATAAATAATTGATCCCTTAGATGAAGAGTATGGGTTCATACTAACTCTCTCATTATATTTTTGTTTCGAAGGGAATATTCTCTTATAAATATGTATACCATATTAAATTATAACCAATACCATATTGGATTGTTTCATAATATACACCTTTTGTATATTTATAATGTACTTTAATTGATATAGTCTAAGAATCTTCTTGGATCAATCTTGAAGAATTTTGATCCCTATAATATATGTTGTTTCACCTAATTCCTTCATAGGGAAACAATTATTCACTCGTCCCTCAATTGACTATAAGGCTATTATTTCATTTCCAATATTTCATTTTTCATCATTATATAATACTAGGATAATGAAAACATTCTCAAGAAACCTCTCCTAAACACATTGTATCATCCCTGAACCCAGTATCCCTGAGATGGTGGTTGTTTTATTACAATGGAATGGTTCAAGAGATCACATACATTCAATTAAATAAAATCATTAAAAGAAACACCATTTTTAAAAAAGGTATAAAACCTAGACAATTATCACATCAATGATATAAGAAATATGGATATGTAATAAAATCTCTTATTAATAATTATCATATATGAAATGGAAGTATACATAAACCACACACAATGAATTAGTGGACAAAGGGAATATCCTAATGGTTATCATGAATGAATGGATTTAAATTACATATATACATTAATAAGGAAAAATAGTAATAGATCATTAATAATGGTGTCCTACTGAAGTGAAAACATTTAAAAAAGTGTTTATGATACCTTATAAATGAGCCTCTTTAGAACAATTTTAGGGAAAATAATAAAGAGACATTTAAAGGAAAAAAATACATAATTGATTTTATAAAATTATAAATGAAAAACATATTTTTTTCATATTTAAATGAGTGATTTTTGGAAAATATTGGTTTCTTAAATCAGATGATGGATGTTAATTAAAAATTGGAAATTTTCTGGGAACTTTTCATGAATCAAGATTTATTATCAAGAAAAATTAAAAAGGGATCAATATAAAAAATGTGCTTCCCATCAATGATAAATAATTGAGTTCAGTTCATATATTTAAAAAATGCACATAGAATTTTGGAGGTGTAAATAAGTGGAATTAAATAACGCATTTGGGTTAATAGAGGGAATGTGTAACCTGAATAAAAAATAGAGGTTCAGGGACAATCCATTTCTTTATTTCCAAAAGTGTTCCACACATGAACATAATGTCTAGGATAATGAAAATAGATTCATTAATAATTTAATTCAGAATATATTCAATAAATATTTTATTTAGTATAATTTTAATAGGTTTATTTATGTCATTTTTGATGTGTGAATAGATTGAATTTTGTCATTTAGAAGTATTTGTTTCCATGGTATTAATTATTTGTTCACTTGTATACATGTACGTAAGATATTTTAAAATTAGATAGTTAAACATAATTTAAATTTTATATGATTATTGATTTTTAAGAAGATTGAATTTTCTTATATACAAATTTTTAAATATATTTGTATTATTAGTAAGAATATGTGTTAATGATAACAATTTAGATTATTTTGGCATTTTTTCGATCATCACAAAATACTTTGGTTTTATTAATTTATATCAAGTACATATAATAGTTACATGAAACTAAATATGTTATAATAGAAATTTTACAATATAATTTATCCATTATAATTCTCTTGTACTAATCATGAAGCCAGTAATGGAAAACAAAATTACATCACACACGACAGTGGTGAATCCGCACGTCATGGATAATATTTTAATTTTTAGAATAAATAGAATATGTGAATGGGATTAATTATTAATATTACATTAAAATAATAAAATTCTAGTATATATAATAATATATTGTTATCATTAATGTTTTTACATAGTAGGTATGTTAATTATATGTAAATAAAAGTAATTGAAAGAAAAATAAAAGTATGAAAGGGATTTTATCTCTTCATTTACTCTCCTTTAGAGTCTTCTTAAGGAACATTGAAATAGAAATTTTCATGAGACCATAAATACCATAATGTGGGGTAGTGGTTTGAGACAAGGATTGGGAATAAATTGGACAATATTCAGAGCTTTGGTGTTGCGAGTAGAAGAGGTGTCAAAGTTTTGTATTTATAGTGGAGGAGATTTGTTTTTTTATTTTATGCATTTGTTTATTATTTTGGATACTCACTATGAATAGTTTTATCCTTATCATTATATACAATCATATAATGAAGTATATTTTGATATTTTGGGCTTACATCATCCACAAATCATCTATGATTCGATAATTCATGTTTTTAGCGAATACATAAATTATTGTATTTTAATGTTCACAAAAATTGAACTATTTTAATAAATTCCCAAAATTTCACCCCAACCATTATTTGATGTGTAAAATTTAAAAATAAACTAAATTTTATGAGAATAATTTTCTATATATGTGAAATTTAATTTTCAAGTAAAATCATTATTTACTCTAAAAATACCAATTTTTAAATTATAACTAATTTTATAATACATGGAAAAATTAATTAAGGTATCATGAAACTATCTTATAATAAAATTATATATAAACTGTTGATTCTTTTTTATGAAAATATATTTTCCTTTAAATCAAAATATTATTTGTAAAATAGTAAAAAAAACTTTTATATTTATTAATAATACAAACACAAAATTTATAATTTTTGAAATATTTATTTACATATACTATTATTTAATTAAATCATATTTTCATTTATAAGAAAAAAAATTATTTAAATTTTATAGTTAAGGTTACTATTCTATTGGAAAAAATTTTATTCATAAGGTTCAGATTAGTATTCCAACGACCAAGTTATTATTTCATTAGTATATGTTCTTTATTTTTAAAAAAAAATTTATTTTACTCATTATTCATTTGTAATGATTTTTATACTATCTAAGTGATTTTATAGGATTTATATTATATGAAATATTTTTTTGTGAAATATAATCTATCAAATGAAATTAATTTTTATTAGAGGATAGATATCGTAAAATCCTTGGGTGGTATATTATTCCGTCCTTTAAAAATTTCTTACCTAAAAATTCTCATGACTATTTCCCTCTAAATCAATTTGGGAACTTCTTCTTCATAACATCCTCAGGTTCCCACATTTCTTCTTTCACTTTATTATTTCACCAAATACCCTTTACTAGTTGATTCATCCATTTTCTCAATATGTTCTCTATTAGGTCAAGGACATTGATAGGATATTAGTAGTAAGATAAATATACATCCGGTTCCATTTCATTAGAAGTGTGTACATACATTTGGTCTGGATTGTATTTTTCAACCAAGGATGTATGAAACACATCATGATATTTAGAGAGAATTGGTGGAATTACTAATCGTTAATATATATATATCCAATTATTTTCAGAATTTCAAATGGTGTGATGTACGTGGGGCTCAGTTTCCCTTTCTTACTAATCATTAAGACACTCTTCAATTTAGATACATTCAAAAAGGCTTGATCTTCCACTTGAAATTCAAAATACATTCTACGGTTGTTAGAATATATTGTTTAACATCATTTATCTACTAAAATATGAGCTGGAATAGTCTTTACATTTGTTATTTTCTCTTAAATAAGTTCTGGGCCTATAAGTTTCCTCTCACCAACTTCATCCCAACAAGTTTGAGTTTGAAATTTTTTTCCATAAAATGAATCATATAGATCCTTTTGAATACAAAAATGTAAGCTTTAATGAATGAAAATTAAACCAAAGAAAAATACTAATCCCACATACCATGAGAGTCAGGTGATAAAGATCACAACATGGCTTCCAATGTTTCAATAGGACTTTTAGGCTGTCTCTTAGATTGAGGGTGATAAGTAGCACTCATATGAATATTAGTATCCCAAGTCTTCTGAACACTGTTCCATAATCTTGACATTAAATAAGGATCTTGATTAGACACAATTGGCAGTGGTGCACCATGAATTTTTAAAAAATACTTAATATAGAGTTTTGTTAGGGACTCCAGTTGAATAACCTCCCATATAGTGATGACATATGAAGATTTAGGATTTCAAACAACAAATACCCATATCGTACCATTCATTCCTAGAGTCTTTGGTAATCATGTGTCAATACCCATAGTAAGTTCATCCAACATGCGCATAAGAATAACTATAGGTTTCATGACTCCTCTAAGATGTTGTATCTCAAAATTCACTTGTATAAAAATTAGGAATCTTCCCACATAGTCCTCAATTTCCATCATCATATTCTCTCCCAAAAAATGTTCCTCCAAATCTCTATACATTTTGGTACTAAAAAGGTGTATAAAGAAGTTTGAGCTATGATAATCATCTAACAGTTCCATTTTTTTCTCCTATATTTATAGAACACATAACCCCTTTCCAAATTGTATAATTTTATCTGCATTAACAAATTATGGCAATCATCCATATTTAATGGATTTTATTTTCCATTGAAAATTCTCATTATCAGTATGAGATATTTTTTATATTCTCTAGTATATATGGTTTAACAATAAAATGAAAATGGAGTGATGTTTCTTCTTCCTTAACAACTCCTATATCCATTTTTAATATATCATTGTATATAATGTCTTTGTAAATCCTTGTTTTTGTTATAAGTCCATGATATTTCCAACTTAATTCATATTCTACCTTATATTCCATTCAAGTATGGAAGTGTATTGACAAATCATAATCATTGGTTAAATCGATCCATATAATTTACCTCAGTTTGATTTTATTTTGTGTAAAAATTTATTTAAAACTCTTTTTATCCATATATATCTCACATATTTTACAATAGAGATAACATCACCATATCATCAGAGTAAATATTATGACTGCAAACACAATTTCATGATTTGTATAATTTGTTTCATGATTCTTCAACTAACTTGATGCATATGAAATAATAATATCATTTATCATAAAGACACAAATTATTCAATTATTATACAGATCAATTTATATCACAAACCCATCATTTCATAATGGTAAATTTAAAATTGGAACATTTATTAATATTCTCATCAATTATTCAAAAATAACTACATATTCTATTGTCCATATTAATTTAATCCCTTTATTATTGAGCATTGTAAATGGGGTTAGTGAAATGGGAATAATTATGAATAAAATTATGATTGTAGATTTCTAAATAAATAATGCTATGTACCTCAATTATGTTCACTTGGGCATTCCATTCTTGGATTTCCTTTATATTTATATTATCAACAATGATTCCATCCATAGAGAAAAAATTTCCTTGAAAATAATATTTTTGAATCCAGAATTCAAAATATAAAAATTTACCTTATACCTAAATAATTTTGAGACTCTTAAGAATAATTTAAATGTGTTTCTCGTGGTTTATATATCTTCTAAAATAAACCAAAAAATCATCAATGAATAATACAAAAAATAAATTAATATATACATTAAATACTCAATTAATTATATCCTATAAAATAGAGTGTGGAGTAGTCAATCCAAATGGAGTTACTATGAACTCTTAATGTCTATACCTCGTTTAAAAAGCTATCTTTTTAATTTCTTACTTATTCACTCGCAATTGGTGATAACTATAATAAAGGTCAATCTTTGAAAAATATTGAGCTTTATTAAGATGATCAAATTAATCATCAATTCAAGGGAGATAATACATTTTCATAATTGGAATAACATTGATTTCTATATACTAAATTCAAAGCCAAAAGGGTCCATATTTATTCTAAACTAAAAGAAACGGGGACCCCATAGAAAATAACTTGTGAAAATAAATATCTTATTACTCAACTCATCTAGTTGTTTCATCATATCCCCTAATTCCACAGTGGCCATTGAATATGGAGTCTTTTATACTATTCCTTTATTAAGGATTAAACAAATGGTAAATGCAATTTCACACTCTGGTGGTGGGAATGCCCAACTAATTCTTCCGGATATACATCAATGTACTCATGTACATTTGTTACATCCTAAATTTTAAGATTAATTCCCCCATTGATATTGTTTTCCCTTCCAAACTAATAATTGTATTTTGCAGAGCTACTGAAGTAGGATATAGATAACAATCATATGATAATTCTTTTACTCTAAAGATAAGGAATTATACATCTTATTCATAAGTAATACTTTTCTTCTTCTTTCAATAATTTTTCACATCAAATATTGAAAAACAATATATATAAAGGATTATATCATAGTGAATCATAGTTATAATGATAATGTATGCAAATAAACCATATTTATATGTCAAAACCATATTAATATTTCCGAATATGGTCATGATCTGCTCATCTCCAGAACTAATTGTGTTGACATTCTGCTTGGGGAAATTCCTACATAGTCTATAGTTATTAATCACATTTCATCTATTAGTCACCTTTAATTAATATTGTCACACACTATTTTATGTCATAATTGTCACGAGTATTGACCAAAAGTATCTAAAATTATATGTTATTATTATCATGTTTATTTGATATCTAGTTCCAATGGCTTCTACTAATCTTTCTTTGATTCCAACAGTAAAAAACCCGAATCTAGTAGCCTAGATACAGTGGCCATTTTATTATAATGGAATAGATAAAAAAGATCACATTACCAAGGATAGATCAGTTTAGTAGTCAATAAGAAACAAAATATATACATAGTTCCCATGTTAAATCGGAAAATAAGCATATAACACAACAAAAAAACAACCAATTTCTTGTCACCTTTTCAAAGATTTAATTTTGACTACATGGGGGGAGGAAAAAATGGTGAGATCAATAGATATGTAAGGGTATAATAAATAAATAATAAGTGAGGAAATTTTGTAAAAGAATAAACAATATAATAAGGTAAATAACTAAAAAAACATGACATTAATAAACTATGAATAAAAATTCATCATAAATTTTTTATACTAAAAAAAGTTTGGAAAGTAGGGAATGAATAATAAATAAAGGGAATTATTAATCATTGGACATTATGTGTCTGAAACATGAATAATTATACTAACATGAATTTTTAATTCAATGTTTAAAAACCTATATGGTTTTTTTGGAAACAAACATGATGTGTTAGTTTCCAACTATTTAGTATCAGGATACCTATCGATGCATCGAGGGGATATCTATAATCAGGCCCCACCATTCCTTTTAAGTCCAGAGTAATATTCAAACATATATTCATATCACTATAAATTTAAAAAATAAGACTATATTTAAAAACTATATATTTATAAGACATTATTTATATTCATGATACAATAAATATTGATAATTAATGAGCTCTTCAATGATTTGTGATCATAAATAAAATGGAAGTATAAATACACAAAACACAAGGTATAAGTGGTCAATGGAAAATTATAATGGTTTCCATGAAATAATGGATTTAAATAATACTTAGACATTATTAATGGAAAATATACATATATCATTATAAATTATGTTCAACTGAAGTGGGAACATGTAAAAAAATGTTCTTAATCAACATTAGAAATGATCCTATTTAGTGTAGTTTAAGGTATAATAGTAAATAGACTTTTAAATGGAAAGAAGTATAAATATTTGGATTAAAATAGAAATATAAAAAGACAATTTTTCATGATAATATAATTTATTTTATAAAAATATTGTTTTTTTAAAAAAAAAATTTGGACGTCACATGAAAATGGGAATGAAATTGGGAAAATCTTTTCAATCAGGCCTGATTATCAGGAGGAATTGAAAAGGGATCCTTTTAAAAACTGTTTTTCCAATAAAAGAAAAAATAACTGAGATCTGTAAATATATTCAAATCATAAAATTAAAATTTATTTGGATTACATAAAATTAATTAATAAGTACATTGGGGTAAAGAGATTGAAAGAGTATCCTAAATGAAAAATGTGGGTTCGGGGACAATCCCTTACCGTATTCCTCAATGTTTTCTCCCCATTCACTTAACATCCTAGATAATGAAATAAGAATCATTAATAATTTAATTCATAAATTATTATACATGTATTTTAATTAGTAAAACTTAATTATGTTCTTTTATGACCTCTTTGTTGAGTTAGTAGATTCATTGTTGAAGTTCTAGAGTGTCTGTTTCTATGGTTTTCAAGATTGGTTCACTTGTATACATGTATGGAAGATCATGTAAAATGGAATTAGTTATCCAATATTGAAATTGTATATATTAATGAAATTTCAATATATTTAATTGCCTTTTACACGATTATTTTCTAGATATGAGAAAGATTCATTAGATAAAACATTAACGATAACCATTTGGATTATTTTGGTGTTTTTTCCATTATCACTCATTAGTTTTGATTTTTAAATAATATTACATATAAATACTGGTTCCTAAACACTAAATAAATATTAATATACATTTTAAACTCATTTTAACCACTATAATGGATGTTGACCATACTTGATGAAAATAATGGAAAATGATAACACACCTTCCATGATGACGGTACATAGACACATCACTGTAACACCCCATGATTTCATAGTGTGTTATCTCTTCAAAGTAATTCAATAACTTGCACCACACACAATACTATGTTTGAGCGCACTAAAACTTACCAATCTAACTGTTCAAAATGTGGGTATGAATAGTATTAACTGCATTTTGAATTTTATATACTCCATATTATTTTAAAATCCCTATTATATATTTCATAGACATAATATAACAACACATTCAATTTTTCAGATAAAGGAATTATTTTTCTGAAAATGTAATTTTACCTCCTTTTAATAGAGAATCCATTTAAAATCCTAAATTCGACACTTTTATATAATCAATATGACAAAATAAACTTATTCTTTATAATTGGGACATAAAAATTTAGTTTCAATTAATTATTGGTTTTTTTCTGATAACTTTCATATTTTGGCGAATAGTGAAAAATACTAAATTTTAATTGAAAACAAATTTTTTTAATCAAAATAAATTATATTGATAAATTATAAATTTTTCTGGATTTTAATTATAATTAGATAATATTTTTATCATTTAATACAGTGTAAGTAATTATAAGTAATTTCACATTTAAATTTGATATAAACACATGTTAATCTTTTAGTAGTTTGTACTTTTTAAAAAGTTGTTTTTTGGTTTTCACAACGGGAATTAATATTAAATTAATTAATGCAACTTATAAGTTTTAAATTTGGTAAAATAGAATTTATTTTTGAATTTTGAATATCAAAATTATCTTAGGGTGAAGTTTTGGTATTTTTCTGAAGACTTTTAAATTTTAATGAATAGTGATAAACACTGTGTTATTGTACAAAACTGACTTTTTATTTAAATATTTATTTATTTTATTTAAATTTAATTTATTTATAAATAGATAAACAATACCTTTATAAGTTCAATGTAATTAATTGGAGTCATTTTAAAATAAAATTAGATGTATAAAATTTTATTGAACTTTTTAACATATTTTACCCACCTTCAAGGCAAATTTGCAAATTTGCATAAAACGTAATTTTACTGATTCTTTGAAATGAATTTAAAAAATAAAAGAGACACAATTAACATTATTATGTGAAATTTGGTTCAATAAGATGAAAATAATTTTTGGCGAATTGTATGTTTTGATTTTTATTTAACACGATTAAAAGTAAATTGGTTAATTAAATGTAAAAATGATATTATAATTATCCTAAAACATGTCATAATTATAATTAATAATAATATTTCGACCAAAAACTAACTTATTAATAAAATATAATCATTTTGGTCCACATTTATTAGATTTGGACATTTATTATTATTTTATTTAAAGAAGAGTTAAAATTGTTAAATTCAATGTTTAATAACTAAACCATTTTTAATATAGTGTTATACAAATGATAAATTTAACTATAAATATTAATTAAAAATATAAAAGAAATTCCTACATCATGGTATTATATTTATTATTTTTAGAGATTAAATGATTAAATTTATTTATGATAGAATGATGATGCAGTAATTACTTTATCAATAAAAGATTAAAATAATTTCTGTTCTAAATTTAAAAATAAATGTAAATTGAGGATTTTGTTGAAATACAAGAATTTTCCAGAATAATATGAAATGTTATTGTTTATTCAATGAATTTTTTTTGAAGTAATAATTCTTTTGTGACTTTCAAAAACAACCAAATACTTAATAGTGTCAAAATTGACATAAATGAGTTTTTAAAAAAATAATTTATTATTAAATTATATAATATTCTAAAAATTATAATGATCGAAAAAAGGGATTATATAATGATAAATTTGACATTAATAAACCACTTGGGGTTTTATTGTCTTTTTATAGTATGTTTATTAACCATTTATTATAACAATACAAGAGGACATGGTAAATGTTAAACAATCTAACTAAAAGTTAAATATAAAAGATAGGGTTAATATGTTGACCTAAACGTGTCTAAAACATACTGGTTGAGATTATTTCGACCCATCCCCACCATATCATTGAAATAAAATAATTTGGAGAAATTAGATACTGAAAATGATTTTATAATAAAATAATATTTCCAACGTTTTCTAAAGTGACTCTCACCTCACTTATAATAGTGTACTTTCCCTACGATCCAAATCAGACATCCAAATCCATTTGGCTAAAACAAACTCTGAAAAAATCTCCTCCCAACTTCCATCACTTCAACATAAATGGATTAATTTAAGCATAAAACTATCCTATGCAGCCCTTTTGTTCAAATCAAAAGGAAACACCCAAAGAAGAGGTAATTATATTATCACCTCCTTCAAAGTTCTTTTCTTCTTCCACTTCCTCATTCTTTTTTGTTTCCATAATAAAATAATAATTCCAGTACCTTCTACATACTATGATATTTTTATAAATATGGTACAACCATATTCATTATTATATTAATCATTTGAATAAAAAATTCACTATATGTGCGTACGTAAAACATACAGTCTCCATGTCGTGGTTTAGTTTGTTATTCAACACTTAATTATTTGTATGTGTATGATAATGAGTATAATTGATGTAAATAATAAATATAACATGATAATTATTATTTATATATAATATAACATTTAATTACATACGTTTTCTCAATCAATAGAATGATATCATCACTCGTGTGTACGTACGGCTTACCGTCTCCACGACGCGATGAGATTAATTTCCACATTCACCATTCAATGATGATTATAAATATATATATAATTTATATGTATTTAATATATGAAATAATAATGCTACTATATATATATATGTATGTATTTACATATATCTTATTCACTTACTTTATTTAATATGATATGAAAACAGAATCAACATTTATGCGTAAGTACGACGTACCGTCTCCATAAAAGGTGTTTTCCATTTCATATATCTATATATTATAAATATTTATAATATAAATAGATATTATATATAAATTGTATCATATATTATAGAAGTATTTAAATCATGATATAAATGTTACGATCAAGAATAACAAGTTAAAACACATACGATAAAGAAAACGATTATTACCCTAAATGTTAATATAACATGGAAATCATTATTAAATGTGTAGTAAAATTTCATATATGAACCATGTATGATATAATAAATATGAATATGGTTCTAGTATAATTTAATAACATACTATGGTCATTATATGAGGTTAAACATACCCTTGACCGAAGGAATGTGCAAGGTAAGGGTTAATTCCTCAATCTTATTATTATATGAGATTGTTTATTTGTAAGTATTTTATAGGATGTATTTATTATCCATGTCTATGTTTCATAAAAGAAATTTCAAAATGATTCTTTTATGGTACTAATTATCTAAAACATCATTTTAAATGTTTTAAATATGTATTCTTTTAAATCTTTCTTATTAATGTCCATCTTTTCAAAACGGTTTTAAATATTTACTTATATGAACATGATTGTTGTAAAATGTTAATTATTTTGAAAAGTTTCAAAGTGGTATAGGAAAATTTGATTCAACAATATCTTTTATGTTACTTCCATTATAAATGAGTGACTTTTAAATGATTTCTCAAAAAGGGATATTTCTCTCAACAAGTTTTACAGATCATTTTCAACTATGCTAACATTATTTACTAGATATTATTCTTGATGAAGGTTGATTTATTATAATACAGTCTTTCATATTGAATTGAATGAGTTATGATAAGTTTGAATATGGATGTGCTATTTGTATACCCTTCTTGGTTTATGGCTAAAGTATTTACATTTCTTATACTACTTTTAATATGAATTTTTATTTTATGTTTCAATATTTTTAAATGTCGAATGCAGTGGACACAGTAAGTGACAGGTGGGGCCTTCTATACCCCCTTGATGCATCATTAGGTCTCAAAGATAAACTAGTGTATGGTAAAAAGGCCTTGAAAAATATTTTATTTTTAGTCATGGCACATGGCCTCGACTATCTGGTAATGATGTCCATCGTTAGGTATTTGCTCATTATGAAATTAATTATTACATGTGATTTTTCTACTAGTAGAATATCCATCTGTATGTTTATATCATAATGATTGATTTATTTTCTCCATATTATGTTAGATATTAAGTTTACAAGGTTTTTGTTTTTATTACCCATATTTCCTTAAAATTTTATAGATTCCGCTAAATTATTTACCCTTACTGAGCATCTGAGCTCTCCTCTTTCTTATGTTTTGTTTTCCCAGGATTCTATGATGTGTATTATGTTTGATATGCTGGGATAAGCTATGGGAATAATGGTGTTCTAAAAAGATTATTTATTTTTTGTTTTATGTTTGAATGTGTAATGTAAGATTCATGTATGTAATCTACTTTCCAAGACAACTAAACTGATCAGTCCTTCGGGACTTGATTCCATGTAATCATGACAATGTATTAAAATAATGCATTGACTCTGGGCTTCTGGGGTTGAGGTGCTACATCATAGATGATGTATTAATTTCTAAAATAAAAAGGAGAGTAGAATGGATTGTTTGATGAATATTACCTTAAAATAATAACATTATAGTATATATAAGATACTAGAGTTATCATGAATGTTTTAATTGAAGAGGTATGAAATGAATAGGAAAATAAAAAAAGATAAAACAAAATTTAAAGAATGAAAGGGGATTTTACCTCTTTAAAATTTCACCTTGAGATCCTACTTAATAAACAATGAAATGGTATTCTGGGTTAGAATAATAAGACTAGAACATGAGGAAGTGTCTTCAGAGTGGTATTGGGAAGAAATTTTATATTCTAAAACGGTTGGGTGGTGTGAGAAGAAGAGGTGCTAAGGGATGTGTACACATTGAAAACGGTAAAGGGATGAAGGAGGTTTTGGCACGACAAAGCGAAGACATATTTTGACCTAGCTATCCATTCTGGGGGGCTCTGAAGGCCCTGGAGAAAAAATATCAGGTGTACGCCAGAAAAATCTGCCCCGCATGAAAAACAATGGGATCCATATAAGTTTTCTGTGCTTGTGAGAAAACATACACGTAGCATGGAAAAATCCTCATTGTCAACCGTGGGTGTGGAAAGTTTTTCACGCCACCCACACACAAAGGATCTTTCCCGCTACTGACACTGACGAACCAAATTTCACATGGACCTATTTCCATACTGATCGGGCGACCCCAATGCCTATAAATAGAAGGGGGCCCCTTCAACATCCGATGGATGAAGAATATGAACTGTCTCCTCAGTGTGAAATCCACCTATTCTGCACTCAAAATATATTTTTCATGTGAGGGATTTTTTGCGACAGGTCGCCCTGGGGTCCACCTTCACATGAGACCACTCATGCTTAAACCTCATCCAAATCCCTTTGAGTCTTTTCCCCTGCATACAATTACATCCAATTACGAGAAATCCTATCTAATTGCACACAGGCTATTCCAATTGAATGAAAGCTCTTCCAATTGCACGCAACCCTTATTCATTGCGCACAATGTCCTCTATTTGCGTGAAAATCATCATCTATGCTTTATGCATCGGGACTCTCCAATTCCATGTCGTCTGGAGCTTTTGCATGCATGCGACTCAATTGCAGGCCAACTCATCCTTTTCTACACAAGCGGCCCAATTACGCGCCGACCTTGTATTTTCAACACAACTACCTCAATTGCGCGCCAACTCAGCGTTTTTAGTACAATTGTTTTGTTTTCACACAAGCGTCCCTCCTTGTATGCTCGTGTTTGATTTGTCTCTTCTGGATATCATTTATGGGTGCCTCCCTCGCCCAAAACATATATGACACACACTGTTTTCCAATACAAACTTCTAGTCTCGTACGAAGTAACATTAGATTCCCAGGGGTGGTGTTTCACATTGCTTTGCTTCGCCTCATGCTTCTTCGCATAGGCATGCTAAGGATTATTGCTTCTTTTCATAGCCACAATGACGTGGACCCTTAGTAAGATCATCTCATGAAACCTCCTGACCACAGAATTTACAGTGCCTCCCCTTCCCCAAGGTGTAAAGGGTCCCATTTGTGTAATCCCTAGGGGTGCGGAGTGAACCCGCCTCGTCTGAGCTGTAGGACATTAAACTACCAAGCTCCAATGTCCTCACCACATGATGTTAAACTGTTACCTCGCCCCATGCCTTGCACGTGGGGTGCCTTAACTCAGACATTATCTATGTACACTAGTCTCCATGAGAGTAAAATCATTCCACACATGGAATGATATTCCCTTTATTAGAGCATCGACTATCCATGGGTAAACAGAAACCACCCAGGTGTAAGCCACTAGATTTCCTTGTAGGAGGCATCACCCCTGCTCCTCCTCTCTTTTGGGGTGCCAAATCCCTCTCCAGCTGGGCTTTGTAACCACCCAGGCCTCCCTCATGGAGTAAGTCCCAATCTACATCACTTGGGCTGCTAACCATGCGTAAACCCCAATTTCCAATTTGGGTCTCCAACTACGCGTGGCCCAAGTCTTATTCCCACAAATTCACCTTTCTTGATGTGATCGTCAGGTCTTTTTTGTCTCTTGATTCTCACACCGAGAATGACTCATTTGGGATTAGAGCAAGCATCGACCATGGCATCTTATCCGGGAAGCCTAGAGCATAAGCCCCACAACCCTCCTGAACTACGTGGACTTTGATCCTTTCCAAGGCAAGGTACGTAGGAAGCTTACTTGAGGTTCAAGCCCAAAACCTGGTCGCTCTGACCCCCTTCATGTCAGTTCACCCAATCCATCTGTACTATATGATCGTTGACCCCTGTCATGGTGGGGTACGTAGGAACCCTCCACAAGGTTCAAGCCCACCATATATCTGGGCCTCAGGTCCTCCTTAACGTTGGTTCGTTCCCGTCCTATATGATGTTTAACTGTGGAACCCAATCAGTAGTAATCCATTGTTTCTCCAGTCAGCACTAAGTCGTTTCACCCACCCTGACCTACATGGAATTTGATACTTTCTAATTCAAGGTTTTTAGGACACCTCCCTGAGGATCAAGCCCAATAAACATTGGACACCAGGTCCTCCTCCATGTCGGTTCATTTCCCCCATCCCACAAGAACAACGTTTTTTTGATCCTTGTTTGCTAGATAAGGTACATAGGAAGCCTCCTTGAGGTTTGACCCCATCCAGCAAGAATCCGTTGTGACGCCGTCCAGTGGTAAGCCATTGCAACCCCGTCCAGTGATAATCCATTGCGACCCCATCCAACGGTAAGCCGTTGCGACCCTGTCCAATGGTAAGCTGTTGCGACCCATTCGAGCGGTAAGCCGTTGTGACCCCAACCAGCGGTAATGCATTATGACACCAACCAGTGGTAAGCCGTTGTGACCCCATCAAGTGGTAAGCCATTGTGACCCTATCCAACGAAATTCCATTGTGACATCATCCAGAAGTAAGTCATTGTGACCCTATCCAGTGGTAAGCCGTTGTGACTTCAATTAATAGGAAGCCATTGATTCCCCATTTCAGTGGCAAGCCATTTTAATCCTATTTTTTGGGAACCTCATATTTGGTCTGTCATAGTGGCTTTAGACCAACAAGGGCTTCTAACCATGCGTGATCCCCATACAAATCATTGGGTTGTCGTCCTATGTGTATGCCCCAATTCAAGTCCATTTCCTGGTCTTCCCTTTCAAGCTTATGTGTTTCAGGAAGGTCATTCCCCAACCCAGAGGTTCCACTTCCATTGGGTCCAATACATGCATCCATTATCATGTGCCTCCACATTAGGCGTCCCTTTTCCCTATCGAACTACGCAGAATTTGATTCACTTCCACGAGGATACTTAGGAAGTATCCTCGAGACTCAAGCCCAACATTACCATCATCTTCATAGAGGTTCTATCCAATTCACCATCCAACTCATTCAAACACTCATTCATCCCATTTCGATTAAGGAGAAAGTTTCCCCGAATAAGGAACAGATGTCTCCCACCATTGGAATGTGGGAATGTAGGGAAACAAATGGCACCACTTTCCCCCAACAAGACGGGCGTTCACGCCTTGGAAAAAGCATTGGAAATAGTAATTGTGAACTCGAATTGAAATTCTTCTCCTCAACATAGATATTAGTATCATTTGAGACATCAGTTGATTAGCATGTCACTAGATCCTGCTATCTAGTGTCGGGTCCTTCCATGAAAATAACGGGCCAAGCGTGAAAATCAATAGAAGATGGGGCAGTAGAACGTTGGATGTCCTGGTCTGTGACGTTGTCAGCGTAGACCCCTATTACTAATCATGGAAGACGGTATGTCACTGGGTAACTGGTCGTCGATTCCGTTTTCTTTTAGCACTGATGAGTTAATCTCTTTATTTTTATAAACCAAGCTACAACACCCGGAACTCGGTTACTGCCTGCTCACCGACGCAGGGGCCAGGGTAGTTCCAGCATGACAGTCCCACGTGGTTCCACCTCTTCTACAATGGTCTCAACAACCACAACTTCTGGGTGCGTCTTCCCCATATCTCCCTCATAGTTTTTCCAACAAAGGGTGATCAATGACCTCATATGATGGTATGAGGATGAGGGTAATATCCCTAATCGGGATATGGCCCACTTGGATTTAGAGGCATTTGCACCTCATCATCAATACCGCCCCAGAGGGTCGTGCAGGGAGCCACTACTCTCCACTCAAACATATAACTGTTTTAGGAGCCTATCCCCAGAATGTCTCGACAACTCCCTACCCTACGCCGACGAGGTAGGGGATATCTGGGTCAACCCTACTAGGATCCCATTCCAGGGGCTACCAGCAAGGGCTCCCACTAGGCTGTGTCAGCACCACCACTCGGTCATACTGGACGTAGAGCAGGTAA
The DNA here is from genome assembly GCA_963277665.1 of Viscum album. Classification (NCBI taxonomy): domain Eukaryota; kingdom Viridiplantae; phylum Streptophyta; class Magnoliopsida; order Santalales; family Viscaceae; genus Viscum; species Viscum album. The sequence goes on from OY728141.1 coordinate 272,739,655, forward strand.
GCCATGTACCTGCACCACCTACTCTGGTCCGTCCGATCCGACGCCAGCTTCGAGTGCAAGCTAAATAGGACGCCCTTCAAGGGGAATCAATGTCGGTGGAAACTATGGCCCGAACCTCCGCCGAAGCATACCTCCAAATCCCTGTATACACTTTGCAGAATAATTTATACACATGACGTAGATCGAGGCCCCAATTGCCCCATGTGCAGGCTAGGTCAACTCTCTTGGTCACTGACACAGGCAGTGACCACCACAAACAAACATGTGGCAATGACACCCATTACGAAGGTCCACCCCGCAACGCTAACACGGATAATGAGGATCTTCCCCACTTCCAGGCTCGAAATGGAGGTTTTCCCCATGCCACCTTCAATCCAAATGAGGGTCCTCTCCGCAGCGGTGATGTTGAGTATGGAAGTCTCTCTCATGCCCAGTACACCAGATATGGAGTCATTCCTCCCACCACACACCGTTGGTATATGGATGTTCCACATCCAGTCACTCTTCAACATGGGGACCCTCCCCATGTCCTCGTAGAAGCTGGAGAAGGTCCTCCTCACCCTAGCAATCAAATGAGTGAGGGTTGACTTCACTTCACCAGCACCCAGCACTGAGGTCCTACCCATGTTCAGATAAGCCATGATGAGGCCACTAATCATACTGATGTCACAAGGAGAACTAGTATAGAGGTCCTCCCTTTGCACTAACCAGTTCTAGCAGAGGTCTTTCTCGCCCCAGCACATCCCACAGAGGTCCTACCCATGTCCCCTTTGATATCTGTCTCGGTGCTCCTCGCACCCCAACTTACTTAGGTGGAAACCCTCTTCGCCCCAGCACCAGTATGACCAATGGACCACCCAATGTCATGAATCTACCCTCTCCCTAAGATCCATCCAGGGGCAGGAAGACAAGTTGTCACCTCCATAAGAAGAATTTAGGAAAGGTCCATACAAAGATCAAACCAGTCTACTTCTCATATTCTGAAGTACTGTAAAACTCAGCACAAGAACCCTCCCCTCGCTCCTCCGAGTCAAGGGATGGGGAATGAATGAGGCGCATCAGCCTAGTACTTCTAGAACATAAGGTCCATCAGATTCCCACCTCCCTCCACATGTATATCTAACAGGAATAAAATTTGGAAACCCCATTGTTTACGGTCGTGCAATCACCACCGTCATCAACAGAATCACTCTCTACCTCGACTAGAGATCACAAAGATCTATTCTGGGGACCAATGAAAGGTGATAAGTAGTACTAGATATTTCTAGTAGCCCCAGCACCTAGGCCAAGAACTCTGGCTGTCAGCCCATACTACGACGATACAGTGTCTATGTCACTACACTCTTCGGAGGATAGCCCGAGATGTGGTGGTTTGTCAGTTCGCTCACGGTACTATCCAACGGATAGCCTACATCCCTAACGATCTGGTTCGGCACCACTACCGGTTCCTCAACCGACTTCGGTTGATGAGATGGGTAGTAAAAGGTCAGACCCTGAATTTGAGCCAAGATTCTTATATAATATCCTCGCAGCAGACCACTTCCCTGAGATGTTTTGACCCATAGCAACACCAAATTTCTGCGCACTATAATCCCTCACCCCCAGAGGATGTTGTGTTTTTCCATCAAACCCTATGGGTTATCCACTTTATTTTTCATCATCAATAAGTGGATTATCCAAGGATCTAAACGCATTTTATGGACATTGGTGAGAAATGTCGTCTTGTTTATTTGGCCTAAATCCCTATGGCCCAGTTCTCGGAGTCACCAGGTCGCCATAGGGACCTCTAATAGTAATGCATTCTGAGTTTCAAGGTACTCCAAAATATTATCAAAGAGTCTTCCCCCCACCTACAGATCTGTGACTGGGGAAAATTTTCTACCCTCCTCTTCAATCCTATTCAACGACAACCCGACCTACTAGGATTCATTGAAGACATGCCCTAGGTAGAGTGACAGTCAATATGGCTTCCCTACAAGAAGAGGAAAACGATATGGAGTTCCTGGATGGGGACCTTCCACCTGAATGCGTTCCACAACTACTTGACCCCTTGGGGAGGGTTACTCATCAATAGATGAGCTTGCTGGGTCTCTCTGCGCCCATAGAGGCATTGGTCCTTATCCAAAATCATAGTAAGGGTAAAGATCATCTCGGATCCACCAAAACCTCTAATGCATCTGGCTCAGTGCAGATGACAGAGGAAGTCCCCAAAAGGCCGCATTGTGCCAACAACATACCAAACAGAAAAAGTTGGTCGACGACCATCAAGTTGAACATGCTGTTGAACGACGTCCATATTACATGGTTCCATGACCTGTATAGTAGGGGTAAGAATAATTTTCCCTCTGCGAGCTGCATCTAGGCGACCCTTACCATCCTACCCCCGCGGACCAGGTTAAAGGTGGAACTTATGGCAAGAGGGTGAGGTATATCTCACCAAAACCACTGTAATGTGGTGACAATACATGGGACCTAGCTCGTGTTCCCACAACTACCCTAAGGGCCATTCCACCAGCCACTCCACTATTCGCTGGGCCTGCTTACCATTGCAACGAACCTTCAAATGAACTCGTGGTTAGGGATCCCCATCAATACAAGGACACCCATCTAGATGATCCAATGGCGGCACTCATTGCTCGCCCTTAGTTGTTGGAAACATGACAGGTGGAAATACCCCATGATGTCACGAAATGTCCTACATGGGTAGATGATATTCCGACACCTCTGGGTTTCGTAGATCCCACCTTCCCCCGTCTAATGGGACATGGGACCCAACACAACATCTGCCCCACTTCACCTCAAGGTGTGGGCCCATGTTTGGGAATCTAGTGCAGCAGGAGGCCACCATGCTCCAATTTTTTGTGCAGACATTGGAGGGGCCTACATTTTTCTAGTACAACCAGCTCCCCATATGATCAATAACCAGCTAGGAGGAACTCTGTTGGCATTTCCCCTATATGTTCTGCTCCACGACTCGGAAAACGAGTATCGCGAACCTCTTCAAGTTCATGCAGAGGCCTGATGAGCGCGTCACCGACATTTTCACTTGGTTGAAAAGAATAAACTACTCCCTTGACAGGCCACTGACCCAATATAAATTACTGACGATGTGTGTGGTAAATGTTAAGATGGAACTGGTTCCCTCTTTGATCCCCTAGAACTACACTGTAGGATTATGAGACATCTCTAATAAGGCCGTGTGCCTGGAAGAAGCAACAAAATATGCTGACTAAGCATGCCCATTGCATCCTGCAATTCCTGTGAGGAGGTCTGTCAGAACTGAGCCCGCCACAGTAGACAAAATAGTGGCCCCCAAATGGCTGGAATTGTTACTAGTGGAGCCACCTCTGCAACCTCGCAGAGGCCCACCACCACAGACACATCCTCTAGCCCATCATCTACCCACTCAAAATCGGCAGGTTCCCCCACGTAATGCACCGCCAGCACCTAGGTAGGAAAATCAGGCCCTGCCTCCTCAACCGGCTCCTCCAACCCCCAATAGGATCAGGCTCCAAGGGCCCCCTTTCTAGATAGAGGAAACCGAACCTAATCATTAAACGAGAATAAGGCCCCTAGGTATTTCTGAAGTGCCATGGAACAATGGAATGTGCGTTTGCCTGAGTGTAGAAGTCCAGAAGAGGCGAACCTCACTGATTTCCCCAAATACTACCACTATCACCGGATCCTGGGGAACACCCTCAAGATGTGCTATGTGTACAATGAATGGCCTCAAGACCAGTTCGATAACAACATAGTCAGGTTGGGCCTGGCCCCGGAACAGGTTGCATGTGTTTTTATAAGGCCAGATAGCAACAACGACGATGAAGGTGAGTGGAAGGAGGTTACTAACCGCGGGTACCAGATGTATGAAGAATGGATGGCATGAAAAATGGCTTCCCATGACAATGGTATCATTTATGCGTGCCTAAATCTGCCAGAGCCTTTAGATACCACACCCATCACTTCTACATCAATGTCTTCGCCGACCTCTTCCCAGAAGATCAAGCATCGACCGAACAAGGGAAAGAAATGCACCCCACCAATTCCATCGTCATCTCATACTATCGACAAGCATCATTCCCCTAGAGCTATCGATTCCTCCAAGAATCCACCTAGCAGTGGATTAGTCTTCGAGTGAATGTAAGGGTATGCTTTGGTTAACACCATGGAGTTGGTAAACCCTTACATGGCTCCCGAAGATTGGGAGTGCCAGGAGAATCTCCCCAACGTCCCTAGTCGACGCCAACTTCGGGGGATCCATGACCATATGGGTCATCATGGCACACCAGTTGGCACTTCCAGCCAAGCCGTGCACGCCACTAAGACGAGACAGTAGTCCCAATGCATATCTCAGCTTGCGCAGCCTCCTCATCCAATGTCATCATGCCTGACGCCAACACTGTTTGTGCTATAGGACCAGGCAAAGCCACCTAGGACATGTCACGACTAGACACACCATACTACATTCCAATCTCAATCATCCGACCTGCATCTAGTAGCCACTCTATATGTTCCGACTAGTGAGCAATTGGATATGCACAACACTAGTCAACCTCTGGTCCTACCAACAAGGGTCACCCTACCTCTTGTCACATAACACCCTCCTGCAATCAGATGTTCACATGTAGTGAGGAATTATGATTTTCTCACGAACCTTTATAGAATTCTACCAAGCATTTCTATCCTCTAGGCCCTTAGCCTATCAGAAGATATGTGTGATGCCCTCACCGTGGCTTTTAAGAATCCTCCTCATGTTTGAGATGATGGTAGCAGCCGCAGAGGCCTTTCATGTGGAAGCAATAAAAAATTGTGAATGCCAAAACATTATCTCATACTCCGGAGAAGAAGAAGGTTCTCCCATATAGGGGCACATTCTCCCACTGTACAATACTGACCAATTCAATGGTGTGGAGGTTCACCACTATATTTTTGACACCGGCTCCATGATTAACCTTTTCGTGAAATGGACACTATAGAAGAGGGGATTACTGGAAGATGTCTTGACTCCCTCTGACCTAAAAATCTAGTGATATGACAGGACAAAGAAGACCTCGTTCAACAAGATTTGTTGGAAGACCCAGTTTAGTGGCCTAGTTTCTAGTACCAAGTTTATGGTTGTCTCCCAAGACACCACGTACAATGCATTGATGGGTAGAACCTGGCTCCATCTACATGTGGTGGCTCCCTCATCATATAACCAGTGCCTAAGTTACTCCCTCAATGGTCGAGTGGGCGTGCTCCATGCTGACGCGTCTCTTTTTTCCTCTTTTAAAGCACACTACCTGGATGCCGACTATTACAAGATCAAGGAAAAGAAGATTAAGGCCACTGAGGTTGAACCTATTGCAGTTGAAACTGACCCCTGGGAAAGACTGGATAATGTGTACATCTTCCTGATCCATTGATTGAGGCCACAATCCACGATATGGGGCATTGTTTGGTTGTCTCTGTTATAAGGGGGAAGCATATATTCCAGTCCAAGCGATGTCGGGAGGTCACATCGTACTGCAATACAAATCTGGATCAGGTGATCTCGGAGCCTCCTACCCCTATATGGTATCGGGATGTTCACCGCATGGAAACAAAAATACCTCTTACGTGCATGTTTTGTCATGCTAGAATTAACTATCTCAAGCCAACACACAACTATTTCAATGATATCATCAAGCGTGGACCCTTGGGCCAAATACCATACATGATTGGATCGATAGCCTTCATTGTTATGGTTTCGGAAGCACATGAATATCCCGATGTGTTGTCCACCGCCGCTAAGGCTGGTACGAACCACTCGCAGGGTCCTATCAACCCCGAGGAAGCTCCTCTTACTAGGGATTTATCCTCCAAAAGTGAAGAAGAGGATTTGGAGGATGCTACCCCTACCTTTGAAGATGGATTATCTTCCATGGTCGATGAACTAGTACATGTGAACCTTAGTAGCAAGGTATAACCAAGACCCACATTGATCAGTGCGGCCATGTCCCTCAAGGTGCAACAATGGTACGTAGACTTCCTCAAACAACTACATGACATGATTACCTGGAGTTACGATGAGATGCTAGGACTAGATCCTCATGTATCCGTCCACCTACTTGGTCTTCCAGAAAATCAGGGTGGGTTTGAGCATCCTCCCAGAAAGATTAACCTTTATCACGGTGCAATGGTTGAGGTCGATGATGACCATCTCATTAGGGCCAAATTCGTTAAGGAGGTCCCTTACCCCAAATAGATGGCTTAAATCGTACTAGTCATGAAGAAGAATAGACAGATCAGAGTCTGCATCGACTTCCAAGATCTCAACAGTCACTATCTGAAGGATGATTTTTCCCTCCCAATGATGGAATTGATGATTGATTCTATAGATGGATTCCAAGCCCACTCCTTCATGGATGGTTACTCCGGGTATAACCAGATCTGAATGGCCTTTGAGGATGAAGAGTCTAAAACTATCAGGGCACCACAAGGTACTTTTTATACCTGGCTATGCCCTTCGGCTTGAAGAATGAAAGTGCCACCTATCAGCAGGCCATTCAACGCATATTTAAGCCAATCATGGGGTCATTGGTGGAGTCTAATGAGGATGATCTGGTGGTCAAATCTCATCGGTGCCAAGACCATCTCAAAGACCTTGAGAATGTATTTAGATTCCTCCATTATCACTACTTGAAGATGAACCCATTAAAATGTGCCTTTGGGGTAACCTCCTACATATTTATTGGATTCGTTTTCAGATATAGGGGTATCGAGATTGATCTAGAGAATACCAAGGCCATCTTCCAGATGCATCCCCCAAGAAATATTCAAGATATTTGAGGTTTTCAAGCCCACTTATTCTACATACGATGATTCATTGTGAATTGGGCCAGCAAGTGTAATCCATTTTCTCATCTCATGAGGAAATGCACCACCTATAAATTGGATGAATTGTGCCAGAACGTGTTTGAGAAAATCAAGCAGTATCTACTCTAGCCTCTGGTGTTAATGCCACCTATCTCCAAAAAACCACTAGTCCGTTATGTGACTGCCCTGTAATGATCTCTTGGTGCCCTTATCACCCAGAAGAACAATGAGGGGATAGAGAACAACCTTTACTACCCCAGTCACATGATTTTCGATACAGAGACCAGATACTCCCCCATCGAAAAGGGCTACCTTTCACTGGTTTTTGTAATAAAAAATTTCAACATTACTTGAAGCAATATGAGGTATATCTAGTGTCTCATGTAGACCCACTGATGTAACTTTTTTATAGCCCCAAGTTGAAAGTTCATCTCGTTCGGTGGGCAGTAATTATTCAGCAGTTCTATATCAGGTTTGTCCCTCAAAAAGATATTAAGGGCAACCATTAGCAGACTTCTTTTCTGCCCATCCGGAACCTCCTGACCAGTCCTTGGATCTCAATTTTCCAAATGAGGAAATCCAATCAGTAGATCAATCCATCCCATTTTGAGAGATTCATGTTGATGGTGCATCTTGGAGTCCCACCGGAAGGAGGATGATCGCAAGCTCAACATGGTAGGCCTATGTATTGTCTTTATTACCCCGACATAGGCCATTCTACAATACTAATTCCTATTGTCAGAAGGCTTCACCAACAATGAATCAGAGTATCTAGATCTTATCACTAGCCTCGAGCTGGACCAGGAGATTGATGTGCCCCATTTACATGTGAAAGGGGATTCCAAACTAGTCATCGAGAAAATCAATGGTGAGTACATCGTCAGAAATCCAGAGAACATATAATTGTTGGAGCGCACTCCATAATGAATATCCTAGTACATATCTTGTCCAAAAGTTACACATGTTCCTCAATAATAGAACGGTCAAGTTGATTCCCTGGCCGGCTAGCCTACATTATTTGCAGAGCCCGAGCAGGAGGACATAATTGTCCACATGGAATATCAAAGAGTCATTTCTCTTGTCTCCCCAGGTTATGACGATTCCCGACAGGTGAGCCATCATACCACTAGAGATTCCATGTCAGGACCCCCATATGTAGTGGTTGAAGTGACTCTTAACTGGAGGGCCACCTTTGTCGAGTATGGCCAAAATGGTTACCTACCAACTAATTCGGCCGAGTACGAGTGAATCTGACATTGTGTGTTATAGTTTACCCTCTATGATGGTCCTATTCATGATCATATCATCTACAAGCATGTGTTTGATGTTATTTTCCTTTGTTTCATCCAAGGAGTCAAGATTTCTCAAGTCATGCAAGAGGTTCATGTTGGTTCATGCAGCGCCCACTAGACTGGGCTGAAGCTATCTCACCAGATCCAAAGACAAGGGTACTATTGGCCCTCCATGATCCGTGATTGCATCGAATTCACCAAGAGATGTCATGCATGTAAAATTCATGCAAACCTTATGCATCAGCCACTAGAGCCTCTCCACACTACCAAGTACTCTTGTCCCTATGCAGTCTGAGGACTGGATGTCGTGAGACCATATCCACAGGTGAAAACTCGCCAATACCAGTTCATACAGACCGCTATGGATTTTTTTTCCATGTGGGCAGAGGAAGTTCCACTGAAGGATGTTAAACACATTGTATCATTGAATTTGTGAGCTCCAATATCATCTACCGAGTTATAGTCCCTCACATCATCCCCATTGATAACGACACATTCTTCAGAGCTACTGAGTTGAAGAAGTTGAACACCAAGTACAACATCCTCTATAACCATAACTCCCGTTATCATGTGCAAGAAAATGGACCGATTGAGGAATTCAACAAAACCATCTCTAAAATTTTATAGAAAACGGTTGGTCAAAATAAGAAAAGTTCGTCAGAAAAGATCCCCAACGCCCTCTGGGATTAATGGACAATGACTCGTAATTCCTCCCATGTGACCCCATATTCCCAAGTTTATAGAACTGAGGCCGTCCTACTCATTGAGATTTAGTTACCTTCATTATGCACAGTTGTCTATGACTAGAAGGTATCAGATAAAGTATCTGATGTTCGTCTAGATGAAATGGAAGCACTCCAAATTCATTCCCTACACAACCTAGAAAGACATGATAATAAGATGGCCCGAGACATCAAAAAGAAGGTATACCTCTTCTCTTTACATTAAGGTGATATGGTATTGGCCTTTCAGAGGCCAATGATTCCTGGAAGGAAACCACCCAAGTTGGAGCCCAAATTGGAAGGAACTATCATTGTTCACAAGGTTTACCCCAATGGTGCATACTCACCAGTGACCATGGATGGTGAGAGTATAACTCCCCCCACCAATGCCAAATTTCTCAAGAATTACTTTTCCTGAGCTAACTGGTCTGACATGACCCTAAACTATTTTGTCCCACATGACCCTAAACTGCCCGGTCCTATATGAGTTGAAACTGTAAAACGTCCTACATGATGTTAAATTGTATGTCGTCCATCAATATGTTGAACTACACCCTTAGAACTATGTATGACATGATTCCCATTCACATGGGATACATATGAATTCTCAAATTCTCAGTCTTGACTCCAAACCCTAAAATATTCTCTTTGATTATCCCCCCTGGGTATTGTTATCTATAAGGGTACTTTCATGGTATAGTTTATGCTTCCTTATCCCCACTCATGTCTGGATTACGACAGTCGCACCATGTGCCCCCACCTCGTTCTTCTATCCTCCCATATCCTCACTCTTTGACGATAAACTACATAGCCTTTAATAACTACATACAGTTTGATTCCCATCTTCATGGGATATGTAGGAACGCCCAAACATTTTGTCTATTGGACCATCCCAAACATCAAAATCTCCCCTCTGGTCAAGACATATGGTATGATACATGCCTTATCACCAATTCATGTCGAACTCATCTCGATCCCTCCATACGTCCCACTCCCCAAATATGTCCATCACTTTCATCACCCTGCATGATATTACAATGAATGGGAACAGCTATTCTTCACCCATTCCTTTGATTGGGACTCCATCATCTATCACATCCAGAAGGGCCCCTGAATGGCATGGATTCTTGGCCTAAGGGCTCTCAAAACACTTCAGGCCAATGCTATCGGGGTTGTTGAGCAAAAAATTGATACAAGTCTCACGTTAAGTATATGGTCAATGGTTAATGCGCATTTGTTGTTCCCATTTTAGGTCACACTATAAGGACGATATGTTTTGAACATTTTCAGTGACCATCCATTGCCGTTGTCACGAACCCCTTAGATCCCAAACATTGATTGTGGTATTTCATCCTGCCCGCTGTATCATCATGTTGCGACTCCCTTCTGGCGATGCCAACTATCAGACCCTTATATGATAAGGAAATCTAAATCCGACTCCTTTTTTCCCAAACCGAGCACTAATTACGTGGTATTAGAAGCTTTAATGAGGCGATAATAACACAAGAGGTCATATGGCTACAGTTGGCCGAGACACCCAGCCTCATTTCCTTCGACCCCTTCAGGCCCCTGGCCCATGTTCTCATTTAGAATTGTGTGCTGCAGTAAGGACTCATGTCCTCATTCACATTGGGATATTTCACCATGCCACACATATCCCCTTGAGATATAACTTCCTTAATTTATCATCAGTTCCATGAGCACAGTCCCTACTATGCTCGACATGGCCCGTCATTCGGATTTCCATCACCCTCTATATCCAAAAGGGCCCTCAAATGGCATGGATTCTTGGCCCAAGGGATCTCCTATATTTACAAGATAACACCCTCATGGATTGAAAGTGACATATTGATTTAGGTCCTATGTTGCAAATACGGTCAACGGTTGATGCTCAATTGTTTTCCCCAACCTCCAGTCACACAAAGGTGGATACCGTGTTGCGAACCTGGTCAATATTTGTCCACAATCATCATTTCCACTTTGTTCTCATCCATTAGAATGATGATTCACCCACTCTACCCCATGCAAATGACATTAGAATTGGAATATATGGTCCAATATCTAGGACTCTAAACTAAGATAACCTTCTTCCTCACTGTAATACATTAAATGGAAAACTAGCTGGGACATTCTGTCTGAGGCCCTTTTTCAGGCCCCTTGGCTTTTTTGGGCCCCGTGGCCAATGTTCTCACTTAGGGTTGTATGGTTTGGTGTGGGATTATTTCATCATGCATGTTGGTTTACTCACCGTTCCATACACATCCATGGGTGAGATACCTTACCCCTACCTTCGTCCCCACTACAAGACGTTAAACTGCAAACTGGCTGGGACTTTCCATCTGAGGACCAGACTCAAGCCCCATGGCCTCTTCGTGCCCCTGACCCTAGTCTTCACTTAGGATTCTGTGTTGTGGTATGGGATTATGTCCTCATTCACGCCGGGTTACTTGCCGCTCCGTACACCTCTCTTGTTTGTGGGTATCTTTCCCATTTTCATCCTTATTTCATGATGATAAAATGCACATTACCCTCTTCTAGAACTATGTGTGGCTTCATTCCTATGCTCATGGGATACGTAGGACTGCCTGAATGTCTAGAATTTGGGTCCAGCCCCATCTCTTAGAAATCTCCCTTTCACCTTGGCCACATGGCCTGCACTTTCCCAGGGAGAGGGGTATATGGTGTGGTGTGGGACTATGTCCTCATTCACGTCGGGTTTGTAACAACCATGCCATGACCCTCTTTATCCGGAGAATTCTCTATCCTCTTATTCTATACTCATCTTTTCAAATCGGCCACTCTCAAGTTCACCCCCTATACCTTATTTAGGGATTCACCAATGTTCCCAAGAGTCCTCTAGTTCAGCATCTGGAGTGTCATGATTTACCTCGACATGTTCCCACCCACCTTCTAGGCTTCGTGTTCTCCTTTATTTGGGATTCTATAATCTTTCACACCCGAAGGGACCCACAAATGGCATGGGTTCTAGGCAAAAGGGCCCTCTTACCAATAAAATCTAACATCTTTGATGGTTTCAGACAACAAATTGATATAATTCCCACATTGGAAATATAGTTAGCGGTCGACGCTCATTTGTATTTCCCCATTTCAGGATAACGTGATATGAATGCCCTGTTTTAAACATGGTCAACAGTTATCATCCACCTTCACGCCATCCCCTTTAAGACTAAAATTTTGGTTACATGGTTCACAATATTTTCCACCCCATCAAGTACAGATGGAATCTCGACATTCCTGTCACTATCCCTCAGTGGACATTTTCACTTTAGTATGTCAAAAGCTGTGATAAAGGCGTCGTTTGGGGTTCCGAACTGACTTCTGTTTGGCATGTGTTCCATAAAATTCACAAACCTCTTCTTCCCTTTTTCCCATACGGAATTTGACTCATGTGGTATTAGGGATCAGATTGGGGTCTGCATTTATGCGAATGGATTCTGCTCCTCTATGGTCCGAGCTCTAATACCATAAACTAAGATCTCTTTTAGAACTACATAAAGCTTTATTACTATTACCATGTGATACATAGGAACACCTAGAATCTTGTATTTGAGTCCATCTCGTGTTCCACTAATTTATCTCTTCCGTTCTACCTTCAGGTCTTTAACTCTTACGGGACTATGTGGCATGGTATGGTATTATGTCCTCAATCATGTCAGATTTACATTAGCCACACTATGTATGCCCCATTCTAGGAGTTATCTCTCTTACTTCTTATCCCACATGACATTAAACTGTATGTTGTCCCACATGATGTTAAAAGGAACCTTCATGATCTACATGTGGCTTTATTCCCATTATTATGGGATACCTTGAAATGCCTGGACATCTTGTCTTCGGGTCCAGCTCAATCGGGAGCTAGTTTCTCCTGCCCCTTATCCTTTAATATTTCCTGGACACTCGGCCTGAGGTTTCCTCCTTGGCATTGTGCACGGTATGGTGTGGACCTTGTCCTCGTTCACGTCGGGTATGCATTACCATGCCGTGCACATCCCCTCTGGAACCTCACCTCTCTTGTATACGCCTGAGTCTGATGACTTTAAACTATGATGCTTAGTCCCACATGTATTTAAACTATTGTCTCTATCCTACATGACGTTAAAAATGCATAGTTGGTCCCATCACATGACCATAAACTCAGTGATTATATTCCTGGACGCATGACGAAAAAATGACACTACAACGTGATATCCTGACTTGAGGGGGCATCATGTTTGGTAATGGTCATGCACCATACCATTTTTCAATGCCTGCACATGTCTTGATTCTTGTGGAGATTCCTGGACTTTCTATTCTAGGTCTATCACTACACCAACAAACACACACCCTCATTCATCCAAAAAGGAAAAACAATATCTATCAAATACCTCTTCTTTAGTAGCAAGGGCCAGAACCGCACGACCTTATTGTCTTTAGAACCAGTACCTAACCATGCCACCATTTAGAGAAATGTGTGTCTTGATTCCCATCTGCATGTGATATGTCAGAATGACCACACTCTTTGCCTCGGGCCCTTCTTAACTAACATTTTCGATCCCGTGACCTAAAACCTTCCCAAAAAACACATGGTGATCCAGACGCTAGGCCATCATTTTCGTCGGGTTTTATAATTATCTCACCATGTTTCTCCAAGGTTCCCAACCATCTACGGTCTGAGATCTATAACCCTAAACTACGATCACCTTCATCCTTACTGCAAGTCGTTAAACTGCCTTGAATTTTACATAACTATGTATGGATTGATTTCCATCTTCATGGGATATGTAGGAATGCCCATACAGCCTATTTTCAGGTCCATCCCTAGGAATCTGAAATCCTATTTCCTCCTCTTTTTCGACCTTTTGGCACAAAATCTTTCAAGAAACCCTATAACAGAAGTTCTACCCTGATGAAGTTCCAAATTCCCCATGATAACATTGGTAGGCGGCAGTTTCCTCGATAGAGAGGACCTATTTAGAAGAAATAATGATCCATAATTAGACCGGTGCACCCACCTAATTTTTTCCCACCAAGGTGGTGTAACTACAAGAGTGTTAGATTAAATTAGAGAAAACCACCACTCCAACTTCAACTCTTTCCATGCCCAATATTCGAGCCCTCGTCCTCTTTCACGTCTAATGAAACCCTCTAACAGTATGGTTTCTCGGCCTATGGCTCACCTACTATCACAGGCTAATGTTCTGGAATAATAATGGGTGACATTCTGAGTCATGACCCATGTTTAAAACATGTTCAGCAGTCGACCCTCATTTGTCATCCCCATTTCAGGCTAATACAATATGAATACTATGTTTCAAACACACTCAATTGTTATCCTCTATTTTCATGCCACCCCATAGTGTTTCGAATCTAGGGTATTGTGACGCACACATTCCACTCCCTTATATTCGGGTTGATTTTAAATGCCCATGGCATTACCTTGCTCATGCACTAGAGCACATTGGGAAGACGACACATCTATTGTTCTGAGGTCCTCATCCCCTAATCGGTCCTCTCCCTTCTCTTCCCGAGAATCCAAATTGGTTGTTTGAGCCCCAGGTGCCTGATGATTGGTTGGCACTTCTACATTATAATGAAGTAATAAGTGCAATCATCCCGTGTATCTCACACTAGGTACGACCCATATGTGCTTAAGAATGGATTTCGATTTATTTCTGGATTGTAGTTGAATGCATTATAAAAAACGAACAAGTAAATAAATATATCCATACATCTATCCACACATGTAGTCTAGAAGAAGAGTTAGTAAGTAGAAATGAGTTTATGAGTTTGACCAAAATAGGGGCCTTAAAGATTAACATCGTGGATAGATCATTCAAGCACCGCTACCTTTTGGCTTGTGGCCTCCTGGATTAATTCCCGCCACCTGAGAGCTCTCTCTTCATCAATGACCATAGAGCGTAGTTCACTTTCCCTAGCCTGTTCTTGCACCTATTCAGTTTTATGTTAATACATTTGGTGGCACTCTTCCACTAGATTCTCTTAGGTGTCAGCCATATGGGACCTCAATTTCTCCACAAACTCAAGACAGTTGGCAATGAATGCCTCATTTTCTTTCATCTGTCCTTCATGGAGATTGACCTCACGTTCCACCTTTAGGAACTATTGGGAACATTCCGACGCTTTCTGACACAGGGAAACAATATAGAATTGGCTTATCTCATGAAACATCTCATTAATGTAGTCACAGACTGTCAAATAAAGATGGTGAGCATTCACCCCACTAGCATAGAGAAAGAGCATCTAGGTTTGGAGCGATTCCATCCATTTTAGCCATTCTATCTGAGGCTGATCGAGAAAGTGCTCGATACAATTTCACCCCTAGTGCCACATCATACAGATCTCATTAGCCACCTCCAAATCAAAATCATCAATCTTTTTAGGATCTGTAGGATGATAGTTGGGGAATGAAACCAAGAGATCAGTGACATGGTCTTTTCATTTATTCTTCCCAAGGGGTTAGGCTCTTCAACATCTGGGTGACAATCCTCTCTCACCTCAGTATCAGCAGCTCCTTCAATGACTTTAGTCCTTTCCCTGGAATTAATACCACTGATATCCACAACTATTTGATCATTATGTGCCTGAGATGGATCGCTTTGGGAAATGTGCCATGAATGGACCGACACATTTTCCATCGAATCACTCATAGATGATCTGAATTCAGCAGCCTTCAGAGCCTCCAATAACATTATTACTACATAAAAACTGAACAACCTGACAAGATGGGTTCTCTAATAACCCATACAACTGGTTATGTGATAAGAAAACACATTCAATAACACAATGCATTGGCCTCTGGCGTCCCCGTCGCCTCATGAGCAATCATGGTGGGAGATACCTCCGCACTTGTTAGCTCAATAATGGGCATCAGCTCCCAACACTGTTCTATTGGAACATACTCCCCCCCCAAATGTAGCCTCTTGTTCAGCACCAATATGCACATTAGAAAAATAAGGTGATCTGATTGAGGGTTACAATGTAAAAATGAAGGGGGAAGGATAGATAATGGCTGAGGCATTCCTTGAGTTGCTTAGTTATGTCTAGATCATAGACAATGATCTCACCACTATCCAAAAGGATCACATGGTGGGATGTCCCTTGAAACCCTCCACCTTAGATCTCTTATTCTCCTTCACCTCCTCCTTCCTCTTCTCCTTCACCTTCTCATTCAGACTCCTTCTCTTCCATCTCACTACCATCAGACTCCTCGTCACTATCATCATCCTCGAAAGGAATCTTGTCTGGATCATGCCCCATGCTGAGCAATACCTTCACCATGAGGGGTGGTTCCCCAAGACGACCTCTCTGGATTGTATACACATCCATGGTCTCCTGGTACACATGCCGATGCTGGATTTTTACCCTGTCATCAACCCAAATGAGTCTGACGTCTGGCAGATGGATTCCATATCATACTATTTTTTTCTAGAGGGATTCTACATCCATCGAATACCATAGGATCAACTAAGGTGAACAAGGAGACACAAAGATTACATCATCGAAATGTTGAAGAATATACCTTATTTTCTTCCCGAGAAGCTCCTTGACCGTTATGTGAGCCCCTCTCTACATGGTCGATGAAGGCATGCCCATGCCATGCGATGTTCCTGCTATTGTTGTCCTGACCCGTGCGGACGCAGTTTAATGACTTTCTTCCATCCTTTCCTCCCGAACAACACCCTATCTTCTTTCTCGACACCTTGTTTCAAAACTATCTACCTTGAACTTCTAGGTTCGCTTCCACAAAAGCCTCTCAGGGTTTGCTACAACCCAAAGTTCTACATATTCTATAGAGAGACCATCATGGACTCTTGTGGCGGGAAAGGTAATGATGTTGCCAGATTCGTCAATGCGCCACAAGCCATCCATGATTGATCTAGAAGGGACCACAGATACTCCTCAGGGACCCCCTCTTGAAATGTGCTGCAGAATGTCATACAAGCGGGCCAACACAGGGACTCCTAGATTAATCCTCTGATTAGCGACCATGATGTCAGCCATCACCAAGGTCACTGGATGAACTCCCATCCATATGTCCCGCACTGGTAGGATCCACCCACATATGAAGTTTTCAAGAAATCCATCTTACCATAAATTCAGGTCCATACTTTAATTTATACTAAAGCCACATTATTGATATTCTCCCACCCCCAGGATCCTCTAGAACGATCCACTTTTTCACCTCTGTGCCCAGGTCGGACACCGCCTTCCTCGCCCTGTCATCTTGACTTACAGATATCTTTGAAGAGTCATGCTAAACCATTTTTTGTAGATGATGTACTTCAAAAATTTATTGACCGACAGCCTCTCATTATCCTACTCAAACAAATGCCGTGTTAGGATGTGAGTTCATGATCTGTCTCCCTATAAGTTCTTCGTCGAATGGATTTCATCGTATTGTTTCCCATATAATGGTACACCTCTGATGCAATGAATGTCCCAAAGGATGATACCAAATTCTCCATGTTAAATATGGAAGGTATTGGTATCAGGGGACCATCGGGTAAATAGCTCATGCCCAAGTTTATTCTGAAGGTAGAAATAGAACTGCAACATCCACACACCCTCAAACAACCTAATGTGCCACAGTTCGGCACCAAACTGGTCACATGTCTTGCATACCCAATATGACCAGGCACATTCAATATGAGAAATTGCCTCCAGACCACAGATCCTAATCCTACAACTATTCTTTAGTTTCATTACACTACGTCGAAAAATAATTGCGTAATGGGCTGGAGAATCCTCTACGACTGGGTCACATCTCGAAATAGTCCTGGTCCTTGGATTCATGAAGTAGACATCTATATTCCTAGTTTACCTAATAGGATAGCCATTGTTAGAGATATTATATTTAGGTAGGTCATCCTAGCGGGTCACCCATTACCAGGGTGTGTCGAAATCAAATTGGGGCACATGTACCTCCCCCAAAATACCGAAGTCCCATATTGACAAATTTTCAGAAAATGCATACTCCTTCTGGGATGGGGTCATCATGTTGAAGAGAGTATGCTTGATAGATATGATCTTTCAGGCTCCCTTAACCTCACGGTTGGCAACCATATCAGCCCTCTGAGTGGAAAACACAGCTTCTCTCTCAGTGATTGTCTGATTAGCAGCCATCATCTTCTAGTGAGGTCAAAAGGAGTTGGCACGAAAAACAAGTATTTGGCACGAAAAAATAAAAGTCGGAGAAAAAATTAGTATTTTTAGGGGAAAAAATAGGCAGTGGTGTGAAAAACCCTGAGTTTGTGCATAAAATAATGGCCGGACTCAGGGAATTCCACACAACCGAAGCGGTTTTCCACACAAGACAGGGGAAGTTTTTCACGTACGAGAGCCCATAACGTATCGCATGAGAAAAATCAGTACAGACCTAGTGGCCCGAGAGGGTTTTTTTAGGTGCAAAGAAAAACTTTAGCATGCACGAAAAGAGAATTACTGACCACTTTCCAGTTTTACGCGCGTCTTTAGGTTTTTCGCGCGTGGACTCCAAGAAGATATGCATCTCGGTGTTTCCCTTGGAATCTAACCTCTACGTCCCCTCGCCTATCCAATTCCATGGGGAGAAGGGGAATTTATAGAAGTCGAAAAATGATCAAGGGATGATGGAGGTTTTGGCTTAACAAAGTGAAGACATATTTTGACCCAGTGATCCATTTATGGGGCCTAGAAGGCCTGCAAGAAAAAATCTTAGGAGTGCATGAAAAAAATATGTCCGATGTGAAAAAACATAGAATATGAGGATGTTTTCCACACCTATAGGAAAATTCCCGGATAGGCGATGGATATTCCACACCACCGACCACAGGTGAAATAATTTGCATGTGCCGCCCCCGCGTGGATGATCTTCCGATCCTCCAATGCTAGTGTACCAAATTTTGCACGGACCAATTTCTGAACGGATCGGGCAACCTCGAGTGCCTATAAATAGAAGGGTACTCCTTCAACCTCCGATGGCTGAAGAATCTGAACTATCTTCTCCATGTGAAATCCACCTCTCATTCAGGAAAAAGATGGCTTTCGGGTATGGGATTTTTCCCAATAGGTTGCCCCGAGGTCCGTCTTCAGGCAAGACCACTCTGGATTAACCCTTGTCCAAATACCTTTGAGTCCCATCCACTGTGCGCAATTACTTCCAATTGTGTGAAATATTTTTAAATTTCACGAATGATCATTCAATTAGAGGAATGCTCTTCAAATTTCACGCAACCCTTACAACTTGTGTGCAATATTATCTATTTTCACACAATTATTCGACTTCCCATTACATTACAGGACTCTCCAATTGCACAAAAACCCAGGATTTTACACGCATGCGACTCAATTGCGCACCACCTAATCCTTTTTCATGCAAGCGGCTTAAATACGCAATGACCCGGTCTTTTCCGTGCAATTACCTCAATTTCACATCGACTCGGCGTTTTCCACACAACTTTTATGTTTGCATGCAAGCCTCCCTCCTTGTACGCCCATGTTATATGTCTCTATTCTGGACATCATTTTTGGTCACCTCCCATGCCCAAAACATATATGACACTCACAATTTTCTTGTATAACCTTCTAGGCCCATACGAAGTAACTTTAATGTCCCTTGGGTGGTGTTTCACATTGCATTGATTTTCCTCAGGCTTCTCTGCATAGGCACGCTAACAATTATTGCTTCTTCGCAACGCCATGCTAACGTGTACCCTTAGTGGGATCACCTCACGACACCCCCTAAACATAGCATTGCCGGTGCCTTACCTTCACCAAGGTGTAAAGGGTGCCAGTTATTTAATCCATAGGGGTGCGGAGTGAACCCTCCTCGTCCTTGCTGCAAGACGTTAAACTACCATTCCCCAATGTCCTCAACACATGATGTTAAATTGTGACCTCACCCCATGCCTTGCATGTGGGGTGCCCCGTCTCGAACATTCTCTATGCCAACTAGTCTCTACAAGAGTAAAATAATTCCTCACACGGAAGGAAATCCTATATATTGGAGTGGCGTCTGTCCTTAGGTAAAGGGAAATCACCCTAGTATAATCCCCTAGATTTCATTGCAGGATGTAGCACCCATGCACCTCCTCTCTTCCTGGGTGCCAAATCCCTCTCCTGCTTGGATTTGTCACCACCAAGGACTCCCTCCAAGTGTAAGTCCCAATCTTAATTACATGGAGTGTTAACCACGCATAAGAACCTATATCCTCATTGGGCCGAAAACTACATGTGGCCCAAGTCTACTTATCACAGAAACACCTTCCGTGACATTATCATCAGGTCTTTGCTGTCTCTTTTTCCTCACACCAAGCATGACCCACGTGGGCTTAGAGAAAGTGTTGACCATGATATCCTATCTAGGTAGCCTAGAGCATAATCCCTACAACCCACCTGAACTATGTGGACATTGATCCTTGAAAAGACAAGGTACTTAGAAAGCCTCCGTGAGGGTCAATCCCAACACCCTTTCAATATGACCCCCTTCACGTTGGTTCCCCCACTCTTTCTAAACTATGTAAAATTTGATCCCTACCATAGAGGGGTATATAGAAAGCCTCTACATGGTTCAAGAACACCCTATATCTGGGCCCCATGTCCTCCTTCATGTCAGTTATCCCCTGTCCTGATTGACGTTAAGCTTTGGACCCCAATCAGTGGTAATCTATTGTTTCCCCAGTCAGCAGTTATCCATTGCACCCACCCTGAACTACATTGAATTTATCCTTGCAAAGTAAAGATACATAGGACACCTCCTTGAGGTTCAAGCCCATCAACAATTGGACCCATGGTCATCCTCCATGCTAGTTCACCGACCCCCATCCCACAAGAGCTATGAAGGTTTGACTCTTGTCTCTTAGATAAGGTAAGTAGTAAGCCTCATTGAGGTTCGACCTCGTCCAGTGGTATGATGTTGTGACCCTGTCCAACGGTAAGATGTTGTGACCTCGTCCAACGGTAATCCATTATGAACCCATCACCTGGTAACCCATTGCGACCTCGTCCAGTGGTATGCCATTGCGAACCCATCCATCGTTAAGCTGTTGTGACGCTAACCAGTGGTAAGCCATTGTGGCCCCAACCAGTAGTAAGCCGTTGTGACCCCATCCAATGGTAATCCATTGTAACCCTATCTAGTGGTAATCCATTGTGACCTTATCCAAAGGTAAGATGTTGTGACCCTATCTAGTAGCAAGATATTGTGACCTCAATCAGTGGTAAGTCGGTGCGTCTCCTATTCAGCAGCAAGCTATTGTAATCCCCTTTTTCGGGACCCTCATCTTTGGTCCGTCCTAATGGCGTCAGACCAAAT
Organism: Viscum album; assembly: GCA_963277665.1. NCBI lineage: Eukaryota > Viridiplantae > Streptophyta > Magnoliopsida > Santalales > Viscaceae > Viscum > Viscum album. The sequence continues at coordinate 272,760,819 of OY728141.1, forward strand.
TGGGTGGTTAACCATGCATGAGCTGGATACACATCATCGAGTTATTTTCCTCTGTGTACACCCCAATTCAAGTCCATTTCCTGGTCTTCCCTTCGAGCCTATGTGTTTTGGGATGGTCATACCTCAACCCAGAGGTTCTACTTCCTCTGGGTCTAATACATGCATCCATTCTTATGGGCAACCTCCTTAGACATCCCTTCTCCCTACAGAACTATGGGGGCTATGATTACCTGCCACGAGGATATGTTGGAACTGTAGAGACCCTAAGCTTATCGTAGATGAACATTTCATTACTTTTTAGGAATACATAGTACATAACAAAAAACACACACACAATGACCGTAATAGTTTAGTGTCTTTGGAAACTCGGAACGTAATCTTCTAATCGTGGTGAAAGATCTCCAATATCTCCCATAAAGATCTTCCATTTTTTACCTAAAACCTTTCTTTATATCCTGGGGAAAAGAAAACATAAAAGGGTGAGTTCAAATGCTCAGTAAGGGCAAACAAAATAAAAAATCAATCACATCATATTCATGAGAACATAACTTTTGGAAATCTTATCCTGCAAAAGAGAGAGCATAATTTTATAACATGGGATAAATCATAATAGTGAAATGAAATCCCAATAATCATAACTTAAAACATGAAACTTTTTGGCATACACACATAATCATAGAGAATCATTTCTTGTTAGTCAAGACTAATTGTCAAGACTATCTTAGTGGACAAAGTCCCTTTCTGAACCGATTCACCCTCGTTTCAGTCCTGTTTCACTGAACCAGTATAACCTACCATTCCTGCCATGTCTATCTCATGAGATATAAAATCTTTACCCAATGCATTGGAGGGATATATAGGTCCCACCCATATTATAATGAATCCTTTCTTATGTGTGCCACATAATTATAAATCATACATCATCACATAACACATGTAACAAAAATGGGATTCTTGAAACATCATGACATCATAAAACAAATCATATAAGGTAAATGACTTCATAAAAATAATTCCCTCACAACATAATCAAATAAATGCAATAATAGGGATAAAAACAGAACCCTTTATTATCTTAGATGGAAAATAATCTTGATAAAACACTTGAACTCCATTCTTGAAAAAAATATCCTTTCTTCTTCAAAAATACTTTTCCTTTCTTAACATGTCATAAAATTATAAACTAAAATAAGTTGATTAAAAATAAACCTGAAAACTTGTAAAGTAAGATTATTGGAAATAATGTTTTAAAAATCCATTCATGCCGTATAAGTTAAAAAAACATTCTTCTCGTACTTTTGTAGAAAAAGTCCAAAAGTACCTCGTACGAAAAACGCAAAACATTCCTTTCATATCTTTTACTAAAAACTCAACAAAGGGTAAAATAGGATTTAAACAATTTTATGTGAATGGAAATAATATTACATATTGAGGAAACATGTATTTGGATGATAAAATACACCCCCGTAAATGCCAAAGTATAAACAATCTCGGATAAAAATGAGATTGTGATATTTCCCCTTACCTTAGGTCCGACATGCTTTGTACGTGTACGAACCTCATGTATAATGATTTAAATCATGTTATTGACTTATTCCAGAATCATATTCATTGTTATTATATCATATATGGTCCACTTATGACTTTATATTACCCGTTCTTTTGTAAATTCATTTTAAAGTAGCGTTTTGGGTAAAATCGTCTCATTTGTCGTTCGTGTTTTTAACTTGTAATTATTAATATGATTACTTGGATCATGATTAATTATATCCAGAATTTAAAACATGATTTATATATAATATATATTCAGAATATACATTTATATAATATATTGATAAATGGAATGAGATACACCGTTCATGGAGACGGTAGTCCGTACGTACGCATGAACGCTGTTTTCGTTTCCTTATTGAATTGAATGGAATTAAGTAGATAACATACATATAAATATAAATAAATCCAGTATCATTATTATGTCATATATTTCATTAGTACTTATTATATATACTATATAATCATTCATGAATGGTTAATCATTGAGAATGAATCTCATCGTGTCGTGGAGACGGTAGTCCGTACGTACGCACGAGCGATGATATCGTTCCCCTGGTCGTGGAGTTGTGTTGAAGTGTTTGTATACTATTTTTGTATCAATATCACTTTATAATAATCATATATAGTTACTCATTAATCCATTATACCCATCCAATTAATGTGGTGGCGGAAAATAGATTACACCACGGCGTGGAGACGGTATTCCGTACGTACGCACGCACGGTGATTTCCTTTTTCCGTAGGATGGATAGAAGGTTAATTAGAGTTGTTTAATATTTATAATAACATATCAGTATTTATGTAATACTGATGTTATTACTTTATCATGAAACAACTAATGAAGAAGAAGTTGAAGAAGAAAGAAATTGAAAAGATCGGTAATGGATATTACCTATTCTTTGAAACGCCTCTTTGAATCCTCCACTTACGAAACTAATATTGGTCTTTGAAGAAGACCAGGACCTCTAGAATTATTCTAGGAAAGTGGAGAAGGGATTTTGGCAGGTGTTGGAAGAGCTTTAGTGCTCAAATTGTTGTGAGGAGGAGGGGGAGGAGGTGCCCTTTTGTAAGGGAGGAGAGGGGCACCTTAGGAATATCTCAAAATATTATTTTTTATTAAAGTCAAAATCGGTTTATAATGGTTCCAAAGGGTCTTATTTCGAAGATAAAGTGGGGAAGGGTCGAAAACCTATAAACCAATAGAATTTAGACAAGTTTAGTGTATTATTTTAACCTTATCAATTAGATTTAACTCTAAGTTAAATAATTTAACTTTTACCGTGTCTTTCTGTTTTCTTTCAATATATGGTTAATACACTTACTATAACATTCCAAACGAACCCCAAATTGTTTATTATTAATATATATATCCTTATCTAAGTCATTTTTCCGAAACATAGATTTTTAGGAATAAAATAACAATTAATAATATAATATTTGATTTAAAAACTATTTTGTGTCAATTATGACACTATTTGATATATGATTTTTGTGAAAGTCATAACAGAATTATATGTTAGAACCAAGTTGATTAAATCAACAATAATATATCATAGTAACCTATAAAATTAGTGTAATTCATAAAAAGTCTCAAATTACATTTATTTGGGAATTTATAACATCAATTATATCAATATTTCATGAATAAGACAATTACTGCATCATATTTTTGTCATAATAAATGACATTTATTTAATCCCTAAAAATTCTAAATAAATTCCTATGATGTAGATAATTGTATTAGCTTTCACTATACTATTCATGTTCTATGTTTCATGAATTATATCACTAGATTAAAATTATTATACATATAAGATTTAAGAAAGTGACATGTTGTCATATTCTTTGGTTTTAATAATAATTAAATTATTTTCATTGAAAAAATTTCATTAAATGAATCTAATCCGACCCTTAGATGATATGGGTCGACTTTTAGTCATCCAATAGGATTTTGACATTTGTTAGGGTAATTTTAAAATATTATATTTACCCTTAATTACTCGATTTACCTTTAACTATGGTAAATAAAATTTACCGTAGTTACTATTCATAATTTCCAAAAATAAAAAGTAGCTTATTAACATAATTTGGACCCAATGATTCTAAATATGGAATCCATTTTTCCAAATTAAATACATAAAAGTTGCAGAAATTAAATTAAAATTAATCCCGTTTTCAAAAGAAAACGGGTTTTTCTTTAAAACATTGCTAAAGATTGAATTGATTTAACCTACGAATTCAAGGTAAAATCAATGCTAATGACATACATTATATTAAATGGTAAAAATATATTCTATTTATACTTTAAAACCATTAAATATTATAATTTATCCACATAAGATATTATGATGAAAAAAGTTGTGTTTAATTTAAATATAGCGTGTTTTTACTATTCATTAAAATAAGAAAGTTATCGGAAAAATATCAAAACTTTATCTAATGTAAATTTTTATATCCTGATTCAAAAGAAGAATTTTATTTTGTCAAATTGAATATATAAACATGTCAAAAACTAGATTTAAAGTGGGTGCGCCATCAAAAGGCGGCAAAACTGCATTTTTTGAAAAATGCTTATTTTACCCGAAAAATTTATTTTGTTCTTATACCATGTTCTAGATAATGTGTAAGAAGAATAATAATGTTATAAATTTCAAAATTTAGTTAATACTATTCATAACGGCTAGTTCATGACAATATTATAATAATATATCGTTGTTTATTAAAACCCGGTATTGCGTACAACACACGCTATCGAGGAAGGTCGCGATTGCGTGTAATGCAATCCAAGTCAGGGTTGCGTGTTTTGAAAGAATCCTTCGTTGCTTCGTAAAACAGAATCCAACCATATTTCATTTATACATTTAATATATATATATATATACACTCAATTTTGCGTAGAATAACTATTATCAAAATTGTGTGTAACACAGTCCAAGAATAGTGTTGCGTATACTGCAAGCTAATACGGTGTTGCGTATAGCGCAAGGTAATCTTGGTGTAGAATACAACACAATACATTAATGAAAATAATATTTTTCATAAAATCTCGGGGTGTTACATTCTACCCCCCTTAAAATGAATTTCGCCCTCGAAATTCGTCGGGGTTATAAATGGTTTACTATTTGAAAGATTCTTTGATAGAAACCCACATCGTAAAAAGGAATACCAAAACTTATCTTTAAAAACTATAGTATAAAACGTAATGGTTACCCAAGTTAACTAATCACTGGGTATCCACATAGGAGAACATAGGTGAAAATATGGACATGGAAGAGAAATATAACCACCATGTTCTGATGGAGAGTGGTAGAGGACATGGCTATGAAAAAGCCAACAATAACAAAGCCATAAATTTGTGATGATCTAGGGTACCATCTAATACATCGGATATAAGATCACTAGGACAGCATTTTTGGTTTTCAATATAATTTCCCTAAAGTTGAAAATTTGAATTAGAATAAATACATACTTTATTTTGGTACAATCTCACTATTGTTCGTGCCTTGAACAATTTCCACTTCATATCTTAAATAAATGAAGTTGAATTTGTTATTCGTGAAGTGTTAGCAGATCATGTGATAGAATGACGGGTCAATCCATCTGTCTCAAACAAAAGGTTAGCAAAAATTATATACATAAGTCGATCTATAGTGAGATTAATCATATATGGTTCCTAAAATGGACTTATATATCATATATCATACAGCTTAATATAATAAAACTAGTTTATACTAAACAAGGACTTCCTGTAGGCCAGTGGTAGGCGATAAAGTTCAGTCGGACTTCGGTTGTGGGTTCGATTCCCACAGCCTTGTCCGACGCGATGGGCTGTCGCCCGTCCTGCAGGTTGTCCTTTTTCTAAAGCTATATTACTATAACATCCATTCAATAATATAGAAAAAAAATTCTATCCTTAAACAATACTAACTTATGTCCAACATAATCCATTCTAATCGTTAGGCTTATCCATAATACTACAGTCTACTCTCATAACATAGTGAAGACGATTACCAGAGATTTAATACCATCGTCGATCCCCATATATCATAAGATATGTTTTGTTGGTCCCATTCCAAACATTCAAAGTACTTAATCATGTATTCTCTTGAATACCTTAGTGAAAACAAGAATGCAGTTAAAAGTTAACACCTTCCACATACCAAAATTTTCAAAATTCTATATACTCATACCATGATATCACTTAGTCCTTATATCAATCATGATCTCATGAATACTGTTAAACATTTCATTTTCTCGTTTCCCTTCATTATGCGCAAAATATCTCAATCACTTTGAATACCACATTTGACCAATACAAAAATACTCTAATACTCCATGATACAACATTATTTTGGAATCCCATTACATAAACACTTAATCATTCCACCACATCGTTGTCATATTCAACATCGCCAATAGTGATGGCATGTGACTTCCGTTTTTCCTTTTCCTTCAGTGGTTGCTCATGTTGATCATCACTAACCCTTGGATTAGGGCATTTATTAGCATAATTCCCCATTTCCTTGTACTTGAGGCATTGAAGTGTTGGTGGTGCGTTCTCTACAATGTTTTCTTTATTCACATCATTAGAAACCCTTTTTCCATTACATAGACACTCAGCTGCTTGATGACCTTATTTTCCACACATAAAACATTTTCTAGTCCCTTTAAGACAATCTCCACCATGCTTCTTTCCACACTTTGTGCATAAGGAAACATTCATCTTCTTTTCACCATTATTCTGAGATTTCTCCTTGAACTCCATCTTTCGTTTCTTGTCAAAACCATGAGATGGATATGTAACACCAACTTCCATTTCTACCTTGATAGCACAACGCCAAATTTCTTCATAGCTACTAAAGTCTCTTATAGCTAATGCCCTTCGAAGACTTGGATTTAAGCCACTGAAAAATCGATAAACTTTACTTTCAGGTTGGATGATAATGCGAGATGCATACCTTGCAAGTCTTGTAAAATTTGCTTCGTATATACCAACAGATTCATCATCCTTTTGCTTTAGTTCAAGAAACTCCTTCTCCATCTTTGTTCGAATAATACGAGGGAAGTACTTATTGAAAAATAAGTTCTTGAACTCGTCCCATTTCATGGACTCAATTTCGTCTCTTGGCCTCGTATTCTTGATAAGATTCCACCATTGATCAAATTTACCTTCCAAATGATATACTTCTAAGATGACTTTATCATGTTCAGAACATTTAAGAACTGAAAATATCTTTTCAGTAGTACTGATCCATTGTTCAGCAACAAGTGGATCAGAAGACCCACTAAAAGAAGGTGGACGTTGCCTCATGAAGGAGTCAATAGAATATTGTTCCCTTCTCTGCTCATTTGGAAGTCCAGAATGATTCATAGCTTGTGTAAGTATAGCAATAAGATTTTTCACTCCATCTCCCATAACATTTGTTTGTTCAGGAGGACAATCATTGCATTGTCCATTGCATTGAACAATATGGTTCCTTCGGGTTCTAGCCATCGTCTAAAACCCAAAAAGAATAGTGTGAGAGCCAAAAATAATGCTATGGAAAACAATATAATAAAGGGGGAGTACCTTCAATATCTAACATCTTAGGTTTAATTCTATGATCATTAGCGTAATTCTAGTACTATAACCTATACGTATACTTAACCTTAGGGACATCCCTAGACATACCTTAGAAATATCTCTAGGGATCTCACTAACGTTTTCGCATCCTAGTTTCCAAAGGTTGACTAAACCTTTCCTCTGATACCGACTGTAGAGACCCGAAACTTATCGTACATGAACATTTCATTACTTTTGCGGAATACTTAGTACATAACAAAAAACACACACACAAGGATCGTAATAGTTTAGTGTCTTTGGAAACTCGGAATGTAATCTTCTAATCGTGGTGAAAGATCTCCAATATCTCCCATAAAGATCTTCCTTTTTTTACCTAAAACCATTCTTTATATCCTGGGGAAAAGAAAACATAAAAGGGTGATGTCAAATGCTCAGTAAGGGTAAACAAAAGAAAAATCAATCACATCATATTCATAAGAACATAACTTTTGGAAATCTTATCCTGCAAAAGAGAGAGCATAATTTAATAACATGGGATAAATCATAGTAGTGAAATGAAATACCAATTATCATAACATAAAACATGAAACTTTTTTTTCATACACACATAATCATAGAGAATCATTTCTTGTTAGTCAAGACTCATTGTCAAGACTATCTTAGTGGACAAAGTCCCTTTCTGAACTGAGTCACCCTCGTTTCAGTCCTGTTTCACTGAACCGGTATAACCTACCATTCCATCCATGTCTATCTCATGAGATATAAAATCATTACCCAATGCATTTGAGGGAGATATAGGTCCCACCCATCTTATAATGAATCCTTTCTTATTTGTGCCACATAATTATAAATCATACATCATCGCATAACACATGCAACAAAAATGGGATTCTTGAAACATCATGACATCATAAAACAAATCATATAAGGTAAATGACTTCATAAAAATAATTCCCTCACAACATAATCAAATCAATGTAATAATAGGGATAAAAACAGAACCCTTTATTATCTTATATGGAAAATAATTTTGATAAAACACTTGAACTCCATTCTTGAGGAAAATATCCTTTCTTCTTCAAAAATACTTTTCCTTTCTTAACATGTCATAAAATTCTAAACTAAAAGAAGTTGATTAAAAATAAACCTGAAAACTTGTAAAGGAAGATACTTGGAAATAATGTTTTAAAAATCCATTCATTCCGTATAAGTTAAAAAAACATTCTTCTCGTACTTTTGTCGGAAAAGTCAAAAAGTACCTCGTATGAAAAATGACAAAAGATTCCTTTCATATCTTTTACTAAAAACTCACCAAACGGTAAAATAGGATTTAAACAATTTTAGGTGAATGGAAATATATTACATATTGAGGAAACATGTATTTGGATGATAAAATACACCCCAGTAAATTCCAAAGTATAAACAATCTCGGATAAAAATGAGATTGTGATATTTTCCCTTAACTTAGGTCCGACTTGCTTTGTACGTGTCTGAACCTCCTGTATAATGATTTAAATCATGTCATTGACTTATTCCAGAATCATATTCATTGTTATTATATCATATATGGTCCACTTATGACTTTATATTACCCGTTCTTTTGTAAATTCATGTTAAAGTAGCGTTTTGGGTAAATTCGTCTCATTTGTCGTTCGTGTTTTTAACTTGTAATTATTAATATGATTACTTGGATCATGATTAATTATATCCAGAATGTAAAAAATGATTTATATATAATATATATTCATAATATACATATATATAATATATTTATAAATGGAATGAGATACACCGTTCATGGAGACGGTAGTCCGTACGTATGCATGAACGCTGTTTTCGTTTCCTTATTGAATTGAATGGAATTAAGTAGATGACATACATATAAATATAAATAAATCCAGTATCATTATTATGTCATATATTTCATTATTACTTATTATATATACTTTATAATCATTCATGAATGGTTAATCATTGAGAATGAATCTCATCGCGTCGTGGAGACGGTAGTCCGTACGTACGCATGATCGATGATATCGTTCCCATGGTCGTGGAATTGTGTTGAAGTGTTTCTATACTATTTCAGTATCAATATAACTTTATAATAATCATATATAGTTACTCATTAAACCATTATTCCCATCCAATTAATGTGGTGGCGGAAATTAGATTGCACCACGGCGTGGAGACGGTATTCCGTACGTACGCACGCGCAGTGATTTCCTTTTTCCGTAGGATGGATAGAATGTTAATTAGAGTTGTTTCATATTTATAATAACATATAATTATGGAATTAATACTGATGTTATTAATTTATCATGAAACAAATAAAGAAGAAGAAGTTGGAGAAGAAAGAAATTGAAAATATCGGTAATGGATATTACCTCTTCTTTGAAACGCCTCTTTGAATCCTCCACTTAGGGAACTATGATTGGTCTTTGAAGAATACCAGGACCTCTAGGATTATTTTTGGGAAGTGGAGAAGGGATTTTGGCAGGGGTTGTACGAGCTTGGGTGGTCAAATTGGTTTGAGGAGGAGGGGGAGGAGGTGCCCTTTTATAAGGGAGGAGAGGGGCACCTTAGGAATATCTCAAAATATTATTTTATATTAAAGTCAAAATCGATTTATAATGGTTCCAAAGGGTATTATTTAGAATATAAAGTGAGGATGGGTCTAAATCCTAACAACCAATAGGATTTATACATGTTTAGGGTATTATTTTAACCTTATCAATTAGATTTAACTCTAAGTTAAATAATTTTACTTTTACCGTGTCTTTTTGTTTTCTTCCACTATATGGTTAATACACTTACTATAACATGCAAAACGAACCCCAAATTGTTTATTATTAATATATATATCCTTATCTATGTAATGTGGACGAAACATAGATTTTTAGTAATAAAATAACAATTAATAATATAATATTTGATTTAAAAACTATTTTGTGTCAATTTTGACACTATTTGATATATGATTTTTGTGAAAGTCATAACATAATTATATGTTCGAAACAAGTTGATTAAATCAACATTAATATATCATAGTAACCTATAAAATTAGTGTAATTCATCAAAAGTCTAAAATTACATTTTTTTGGGCATTTATACATCAATTATGTCAATATTTCATTAATAAGACAATTACTGCATCATCTTTGTGTCATAATAAATGATAATTATTTAATCCCTAAAAATTCTAAATAAATTATTATGATGTAGATAATTGTATTATATTTCTGTATACTATTCATGTTCGAAGTTTCATGATGTTTATCACTAGATTAAAATTATTATACATATAAGATTTAAGAAAGTGACATGTTGTCACATTCTTTGGTTTTAATAATAATTAAATTATTTTCATTGAAAACATTTAATTAAATGAATATAATCCGACCCTTAGGTGATATGGGTCGACTTTTAGTCATCCAATAGGATTTTTACATTTTTTAGGTTAATTTTAAAATATTATATTTACCCTTAATTACCCGATTTACCTTTAACTATGGTAAATAAAATTTACCGTAGTTATTATTCATAATTCCCAAAAATTAAAAGTAGCTTATTAACATAATTTGGACCCACTGATTCTAAATATGGAATCCATTTTTCCAAATTCAATACATAAAAGTTTCAGAAATTAAATTAAAATTAATCCAGTTGTCGAAAGAAAACAGGTTTTTCTTTAAAACATTGCAAAAGATTGAATTGATTTAACCTACGAATTCAAGGTAAAATCAATGATAATGACATAAATTATATTAAATGGTAAAAATCTATTCTATTTATACTTTAAAACCATTAAATATTATAATTTATCCACGTAAGATATTACGATGAAAAAATTTGTGTTTAATTAAAATATAACGTGTTTTTACTATTCATTAAAATATGAAAGTTATCGGAAAAATATCAAAACTTTATCTAATGTAAATTTTTATATCCTGATTCAAAATAAGAATTTTATTTTGTCAAATTGAACATATAAACATGTAAAAAACTAGATTTAATGTGGGTGCGCCATCAAAAGACGGCAAAACTGCATTTTTTGAAAAATACTTATTTTACCGGAAAAATTTATTTTGTTCTTATACCATGTTCTGGAAAATGTGTAAGATGAATAATAATGTTATAAATATCTTAATTTAGTTAATACTATTCATAATGGCTAGTTCATGAAAATATTATAATAATATATCGTTGTTTATTGAAACCTGGTATTGCGTACAACACACGCTATAGAGGAAGGTCGCGATTGCGTGTAATGAAAGCCAAGTCAGGGTTGCGTGTTGTGAAAGAATCCTTCATTTTTTCGTAAAACAGAATCCAACCATATTTCATTTATACATTTAATATATATATATATATATACTCAATGTTGCATAGAATAACTATTATCAAAATTGTGTTTAACACGGTCCAAGAATAGTGTTGCGTATACTGCAAGCTAATACGGTGTTGCGTATAGCGCAAGGTAATCTTGGTGTAGAATACAACACAAGACATTAATGAAAACAATATTTTTCATAAAATCTCGGGGTGTTACAGGAACTCTCATCAAGACTCAATATCAACATTACAATCATTTTTATGGTGGTTCCATCCTATTAACCATCCACTTCATTCTAACACTCCAAAATATTGTTTTCATCAAAGAGAAAACATCCCTGAACAAGGAACAGATGGCGCCCGACTTTGGAAATTAGGAATATGGGGAAACAAACAACACCTCCATCACCCAACAAGAAAAAAGCATATGCCCCAATAAAAGCATCAAAAATATGATGGTAGTTATAGTTAATTAGAGGGTTTTTTATTTTATTTAGTTTATTATTATTTTTTATGAATTATATGAATTGTTTTTACCTCATCACTAAATATATTAAAATATATATTGATAGTTCTAGATTATGTTCTCACATAAATAATAAATAATCTATGACTCAATAATACATGTATTTAGCTTATACTATAAATTATCCTATTTCACGATTCACAAAAAATTCCACTATTTTAGAAAAATACCAAAAATTATCACTAAGAATATTTTGATGTGTATAATTTAAACATGAACTAAATTTTCATAAACTAATTTACTAATTAAGATATATTTAATTTTTAATTAAAATCTTGAATTACTATAAAAATAACAATTTTAAAATTATAACTCATTTGAAAACACATTTAAAAATTTATTATCCTCTCATAAAATTATATTATTATCATAAGAAAAAAAAATATTAAATTCTTTTTATATATTATGAAAATGATCTTTCTTTTAAATTGTAAAATCCTATGTTTTAGACTATGTGGCTTTTACGTGATTTATTTGCATTTTTTGTCAATTACAGGGTGGACCATTATTAAAACTGAGTTTCAAATCCTTATAGAAAGAGAAAAAAGACTAAAATGTATCCATTTAAAGAAATTAAAATTACTTAAATTGAAATTTTTTAAAAAATTGATAAATGATATTTAGTGGAGGATAAGAAACAATAAAGAAATATTTAATGATAAAAATAATAATATTTTGGATTATTATTATTATTTTATTATTTTGATTTTTAAAAAAACTAGGGTAGTCTCTCTCCCCCTTATTTGGTCGCGCACTGCACAACATTCCCTCCCTCATGGTCATGCACATTGCTCTACCCCAAACCCCTCTAAACATTATTTTTATATCATATTTCTAGGGGGTATTGTATATATCATCAATGTATGAGTTTCTTTCTCAGTTTCTGGATAATATTTTTGGCTATTCATCACCGATTGGTGTTCTTCAAAATTCCCCATGGTTAGTAATAACCCTATTTCTAGTTTTATTTTGAATTAGGGATTTTAGAAGGGTGTATCGGGACCCACTGGTCCTTGTTCTGGAAACCACCACCAATGTCGAGGTGGTTCAAGAATGTTTGGTTTTTCATCATTGATTTTATGTAAGGTTCTATACCCTTAATTTGTTTCTAACCCTTTATTTACTGTCTAGTTGTTTTAATGATTCCTAGGGGAATTTTTGTAGGGTGTTGGGGACTATTATAGGAGTGTGCACACATATTACCATGTATGACTATATACAAATATATTAATATATTCTGCGCGTGGGTTCCCTCATGGAACATGGAAGACATGGATCAGTTTAAAGATACATATATATATATATACATATCTCTCTCTGTGTGTGTGTGTATATGGATGTGAAGTCTCATGAAAAGGCTTCTTCTGGAGTAAAAAAGTGATGAATTCTAAGCATTGGATCGATATGCATGAGGTAGGGTCATAAATAATGACTTTAATTTAACAATGATATAGTTGATTATTTACAGAATTTGATAAATTAAACTGCAATTCTAGACTAAACTGTATATTTATATGAAATGAATTTTGGAGTTCAAAATCTCAGTTTTGTAATAAAACCCCTCTAGCGGAGGTGTGCTGGTTTCATGAAAAAACATAGTGAGTAGACAATTTATTTTTTATTAGCTTGATGAAGTGTGGTTTTCATATTCATTCCTATTTTGAGGAAGATTAATTTATTAAAATAATATGGTTTGATTATCTGAGAGACATACCATATACTTTTAATGTTGAAACACTTGAAATAAATGGATCTAAGGAACTAGAATTGGATTCATGGGTAGATAACCCCATGTGAAATGTTTAGGTGTGAGTTGAAATAAATGTGTTGTTATTCCCATGTGACTGGACTCAATGAAAAATGTAACAATGATTGGGTATATTATTTGGTAGTATAGGTTGTAAATGGGGATTAGTGAATGGGTTAATTCATTGAACGAGTTGAATGAATTTTGATGCAAGTGATGGGAAATGAGTGGGCGTACTCATTAAATTCCTTGAATGAAAAATGGGTAAAGAAGTGGGTAAAATCGTGGGATGTATTTAAATATGAAATGTAAACATGAGATTGTATACTCATGTAGAATAAAATGGTTTATATGTGCAAGTATATTCATATGGTTTGTTTTGTTAAATGGTTTAGATGAAATAGTTAAACATGAAAGTGAATGGATTAGGATGGTATGACTATTCCAAGGGTTAATGTAGTAAGAATGAAGTATGACAGTTTCAAGTGATTTAGTGAACTTGACACAACTAGGATGATTTATAACATTCCTATGATAAATTATCATAAATAACCTTATGCCAATTGTTATGTTTAAATAAAATTTGAAATGGCATGTGATATGCATGAGAGGCCTTGCCCTTCACTTTGAACGGTATATGTGACCACAATGGTGTAATGTGAATTGGTATTCTATAGGATGATTTCATTATGTTATAAATGTGATATTAGGTATATATATATATATATAAATTTATATATGATTGATAAATAGGTTTTGAGACTGGGACTAATGCAACAAATACACATGGGTGTTAGAAATTACGTTCTACACCCATGATATATATATATATATATGTATGTATGACTGATAAACAGGTTATGAGACAGGGATTAATGCTCCAAATACTCATGGGGTTCAAGACATGACATTCTAAACCCATGATGTATATATATATATATGATTGATAAACTGGTTTTGATACAGGGCTTGATCCTCCAAATAGTCATGGGGTTCTAGACCTGAAATTCTATACACATGATATATATTTGAATGATTGATAAATGGGTTGTGAGACACAGAATGATTCTCAAAGTACTCACTCGGTGCTAGTCATTACCTTCTAAACTCAGTATATATATACATATATGATTGATAAACAAGTTATGAGGTAGGGAATGATACTCCAAATACTCATTGGCTACTAGACATGATGTTCTACATCCATTAATGAAAATTGGACTATGGGTCCAATTGGTCATATATGAATTGAATTTAAAAGAATAATGAATGGATTTGTGAAAAAATGATTTCCAATTGAAGATGAAAAATGTTTCAGACGTTGGGACATGTTGAGGAAGTTATTGAGATATGGGTGTCCTTAGGATCCATGGGGTATATGCGGTTAAATAAAGAATAATTGAATAAATGTAAAACTGTTTACTTAATTACCTGTATTTTATTCTTTATACAACTTTATACACTATTACTCTATATTTAAAAAATTGGAAATAATCAAAATCTTATTCTGATAATGAGCCAGATCTGTAATCAATTTCATGTGCCCCTTAAGAAACCAGAAAGGCTGTTGTTTATATATTAAATTATATTATTTCTTTTTTATACATTCACACTATTTAAAAAAATTTTACCTCTTAGTTTGGGCTAGACTCTAGTAGGTTCTAGAGCATTGAGCTTTTTCCTTACACTCTGCTCAGGAACCCTTGGTATCCAAGTAGACCTTATTTTTACAAGACCTAGAATAATTGTTATGTTTCTTGAAACTGGAGTTAGGGGAAAAGCACGAAGCTCTAGATCGGGATACTCGAGCAGATCACCCACCAGAGTTTGGTGTCTTTTTCCTATTTTTGAAATTTATTGTGAATAATGATTAACTTTTTATTTTTTTAATTATTTATCATCACGATGTCATGCATTAATCATTTTTATAAACTACCATTGGCCATTTTTATTAAATTAAATATGCTCTTACTCCGCTTCTCTATTATTTATATACAGTTTCTGCTATTGGAAACTATTTATATACTATTATACTATTGTGAAAACATTGATATGATGGTATAGTCTCCCAACTATCACCTATTACGACACTCTCTTCTTGTTGATAGCCTCTGGTGTATGGGGTGATGTGATTGAGTCTATGTGAAAACCAGTTTGATGGAAAGCTAGATCGGGATCTAATAGCGCGATATAAGAGGGAAATTTTCCCTCTTTCTTTATATTTTGGGTATTTAGAAAGGATACTAATAATGTTTCACCACTTGGTTAATAGTAGTTCATGGGACTGATCCTCCCACACATGGGAAATGGACAATTGGTCATGGATAAGAATTGGTGTCCATTCATTTTGGTATTACAATTGATATGATTTCATACTGAGTGATTGGTGTAATTTACAATGTTTTGTGATTTATAGAGTTTAGGGTATTTTACCCTTGGCCTGTTGAGAAATGTATTAAACATATTATGAACCATAATATATACATAAGGATTCACATTTTTGTTCATATGACATTCCATGTAGCTGCATTCATAGGTTTCTTGGCAACATGATTGAGTAACTTGAATGCCATACTTGTTTTATACCTGTTGAGGTAATGTGTCAGCATGCCTGGTAATTTAACATATCCTACAGAAGCTGTAACATGATTATATTAAATATTACATGTTTTTTTTTTCTTGTTATAGCATGTTTTTTATGTGTAAAATGGTTTCAGGTGCTAAAATTTTTTGTTGTAGTTTTAGAGTGATCCAATTTTAAATTGTAAGAAGTATAAGAGCCTTACGATTTGGAAAAGGGTAACCCATATACACAAACCATCTCTAGACCATTATGTAAATGTCTATATGAACTGTTGAAATAAAAATGGGATGATAAATTGAAATATTAAAATGGAATGTTCTTGATTAATGGGTGCTAAATGCATATAGCAAGGTGTATGTGCACCTTATGGATTGGATGATGGCGTCCCATGTGATGAAGCCTTTGTATAACCATGGTATTTTTTAGAATTGTTATAAATGTGAAATCTCATAATTTTTTAACATGAATGGTTGGTTAACATTCTTAACACTCAACTAGACCCATGTATGTCAGTTGGGGCATGTTTCTAGGGAACGAAATGGTATGGGGTTTATTTTTAAAGAACATGGGATGAATAAATGGGACCCTTAGAAGTCTCCTTTTAGTTAAATGGAGTTTAGATTCAAAATTCTTTGTTATGATAGAATGTCACGAAATGTGAAATGCTAAATGAGGGTGTTGGATATAGGTTATCTAATTTCCCATGGGGTGTTGATTACAATCCAAGAGCCTTGTAGTTAAACTGTACTTATAAGCTATTAAAATTCAATCAAATGTTTAATGGATAAAATGCATTAATGAAATTGATTTAAATTGGATCCTAAAGGGGTGTGATTTGTTTGGACCCTCATGGATGTGTAGTTTTAAATGTTTCCTATGGTATGCCTTGTAATATAGACATGAGAGATCATCTATATACTATTAATTTTTTTAGAAATTACATAAATGAAAAGGGGTTCTTGAGCCTTGTGAATCTGTAGTGTCTGACCATGGGATATGGTCAACAAATATTCTACATAAGAGGCTAGCACGTGGTAGGTATCACCCTTAGAGCATGATATTCCTTGGTTCTTCATTGAGACTTTTTACTTTTCTACAATTTTGGTGCCATTTTCCCTAGTAGGATATTTGGGGTTTAAAAAGACACCCATTTTCAAAAGGGTGGTCATAGTATCCTGACCCTTGATATGGGAACAAGAATCAAGGAATGTTTGTTTCAATAGGTTATACATGCCTCATGCATGGTTAGAATCTTAGGAGGTCATGTGAACATTTATTTAATTTAGGGATGAATGAATTAGTATGTCATCATCCAATTTAATGGATTTATATGATGATGTTCCATTGGATTTTGTAGACTCAGGGTTTTATGTGGTGATATACGCTGTAACAGTTGAGTTTTTATTGATGTAATGAACCAGTTGAGTTCAGTGGGAATGTGTAGACTTGTGAGGTTGATGACATATCTAGTTAACTCTAGAGTAGTGATTAGGGAGTCAAGGTAATTTTACCCGAGTACTTGGTTGGGAATTTTGGAACATCGAACGTCACATGTGTGATTAAGGTTTTTATGAACTATCATGATTGTGAAAAGTTGGTCCTTTCATTTGATGACATGGACAATTATAATATGGGTACTGTCACATTGGTTCTGACGTACATATCAGTGAATATTTTGTATCATGACATCGGTGAGGTTGGTGGTATTTCCAACCCTATAAAAACTCTGTTTGTTTTGGAAGAGTATTAGAGGTTAGGTTTGAATGAACATGAACTCCTGGAGTGGTATATGCATATGGATTTGGTTGATAATGTGTTAGCAAATGAATCCGGGCTGTTGTAAACTATCGACTAGTAGTGGTTTCACAAATATTCTTGGTAAACTGGGCTTACTCTTAATGATCTCTTCTAAATTAGAAGAACATGTCCCCTTTCTAGACGTCATCCTGGAGAAACTAATATAGCATCGATATTACATTGTTCTAAAGTTTCAAAAGTCATTTGTTTTGATAAGTGGGTTTTATCTGGGTTGTATACGAGATGAGTGGTTCTTTGGGTTAGGCATTTATTCATGATTAAACATTATGATTTAAAAATATCTTAGTGATGGCTTGTTCGGGGAATGTTACTACAAGTCAGGTATAAAATTTAGTGTACATTGTTTTTATAGGTGATAAATGACTTAGGGAGGAAGGCTTTTTAGTTTTACCCAGGATGAGTTATCCATCTAATACAAGCATCTTCATTAATGGTTATAATAATGTTAATTGTCGTGTTACCATTATTTTGTGGTATATAGTTGGTAATGGAATTGTTTTAATGGAATTTAACTTGATTAAGGGTGATTATGGTTTATGGATCGACAATGAATATTTATAAAATAATGCATGACTAGTTTTTTTAGCCAATTTAAATTCAATATTTCATTTGATGAGGTCTTTGTTATGGTCTTGGATGTAATTGAGTTCTCCAGTAAACGAAATTATGTTAGAAGTGTCTCTAATATGCATATAACATCTGTCCTATAGAAATTAAATTGGTGTAAGAATAGTGGTTTTTAATTGGCTGTTAAAAGATACCACCCTAGGTGGAAGTAACCAATAGGAGAAAGGGTAAAGAGATGATTAAGGGATTTTTTCTCTAGTTGGGTGGGCTCAGTTAAATTCCATTTCGATGTTTTGGTTTGTTTTTGAGACATGGATCGGGGTCTAAAGGCTTATGTTCCTTGGTCTTTTGAAATGATTAAGGGTGTGTTTTCCATTTGGAAACACAACATGATCGTTCAAATTTATGTTCATGAACTTTGGAGGGTGGGTTCTATTCTCAAAGTTCCCGAATGATTCTTGGGGAAGAAAATTTTAAGGTTGGAAGATTGTAGAATCCCTTGTTTTGGACCAGGTGGTTTTTACGACGGTTTTTTGACATTTGGACAATTATTCGGTGGGCCATTATAAAAACTGATTTTCAGATCCATATCACAAGTGTTGGAATACTGTGATGTTTTATTTAAATTAAATTGAAAATAATTAAATTAAATGTTAAAAATAAAATTTAATTAATGAGAATAAGGGGAATATAAGAAATAATATATAAATGTTTGATGATAATAATAATAAAATTATTCATTATTATTTATTATTAATACTGTTTTTTTTGTTTTTTAGAAAACTTGAGTGAGGCCCTCTCATTCCCCATGCTGAGTCGCACGACGCAAAAAGAACCCACCCTCCATCCCACATGCAACGCTCCACCCTAGCGACCTTCAATTTTTATTTTTCCAGCCAATTTATTTTTGGATCATCTCTAGATCATGAAGTAATGAATTTCCCATTGTTTCTAGCTCATTTTAGGCTGCTCATTTCCCACTTGAGTTCATATGAATTCCCTAAGGTTAGGGATAACCTTGATTATTGTTTTATTTTGATTTAGGGTTGTGAAGAGTGTGTCTCGAGACCCATTAGTCCATGTTCCAGCAACCACTTCCGAAGGCGATGTAGTTCAGGTTGGTTTGGTCCTCCATTGTAGTTTTGAGGTAAGGTTCTTTACCAATAAATTTTTTTTACCTTTTATTTAGGTTTTAGTGTTGTTTATGAGACATGGGGGAGTTTTTGTTGGTTGTTTCAATATATTCCATTCAATTGTACACATATTCCCAAGTGTAAATATATATATATATATCATCTATGATAAGGTTCCCTCGTGGATCAAGGAACACAAGAATCATCTTAAGAATATATATATATATATATATATATGGGACTGCGAGTAAGTGATCTGAATACTGGTGGAGTTAGAAAGCACTGAATGCCCAGTGTTGGCTTTGTCTGCTTGAGGTAGGGTCCTCAACATTGGATTTAATTTAAAAATATAGCAGTTGTTTATTTAATTGTTTTGATAAATTGAATTTAAATTCTGGATTAAACATCCAATTTTCAATGAAATATTTGTTAGAGTAGAAAAAATGTGTTTATAATAAAATCCCTCCATCAGAGGAGCACTTCCTTCAAGCTAAAAACGTAGTGAGCAGACTTTTTGTGTATTCTTAGCTTGATGGTTAGTTGATTTCATATGCATTCCTAGTCTGAGGAAGATTTAAAAATTAAAGGAATATGATTTGATTATCTAGGGGACGTGCCACCACATTTTCATGTGGAATCACTTTAATTAAATGGTTATAATGAAGTAGAATTTGATCCATGGGTGGGTAAACCCATACAAAATGAATAAGAGTGAGTGGAAACAAATGGGAGAGTATTCCCATCTACTAGGAGAGAATGAAAATTTTAATAATTGGTGGGTATAATATTTGATAGCATGGGTTGAGAATATGGATAAAGGAATGGGTAAATTCATTATAAGAGTTGAATGCTTTTTATGTAAGTGCAGGGTAATGATTAGGTACAGTCAATATATGTAATGATTAAAAATGGGTAAACGAGTGGATAATCTCATGGGAAGTTTTTAATTATACAATTTCAACATGAGTGGGTATACTAATATGGAATAGAATATTTTATATTATTGGGTACATTCATATGGTTTGTTTTGTTAATGGTTTATATGGAATGGTTAAAATTGAAAGGGAACATAGTATGATGGTATGACTACGCCTTGGTTTGATATAATAAGAACAACTTATGATAGATGAAATGAATTTGGTGAACATGAAACATCTATTATGGTACAATCCATACCTCTCATTAATTATCATAAGTCCTCGTATGTCAATCAAGATGTTTAAAGTTTAATGAAAATGAAATGTGATATGAATGGGATTCCTTCCCTCATTCTTTGAACCCAGTATGTGACCATGCTAATTTAATATGAATTGGGAATCTATAAGATGCTACCTTATTTTAATATTGTGATATTTATATATAAATAAATATATGTATGATTAATAAATGGGTTGTGAGACAAATACTGATGCTCCAAATAATATTGGGGTTCTAGACATGACTTCCTACACCCATGATATATATATGTATTTATATATATGACTAATAATAGAGATGCGAGACATGGAATGCTGCTCAAAATAATCATGGGGTTCCAAACATGAAATTATAAACCCATGATACACACATATATATGTGTATCATTGATAAATAGATTGTGAGATAGGGATTGAAGTGAAATATACTCACATGGGTCTAGAAATGATGTTCTACACCCATGATATGTATATGTATATATATATATATATGTGAGTGATAAATGGGTCATGGGATGTGGAATGATTCTATAAATACTCATGAGGTATTCGAAATTATTTTCTAAAACCATTATATATATATAAATGATTTATAAACGAGTTGTGTGATAAGTATTGATGCTCCATATACTCACGGGGTGCTAAACATTACATTTTACGCCAAATAATTGACATTGGACTATGGTTCCAATTGGTCGTATAGAAATTGAATTAGAAAGGATAATGATATCCTGTTTCATATAATGACTGTGAATTGAATATGATAAATGGTATAGAGTCTGGCATGGGATGATGTATGTATTGAGATAAAGGTGTCTATGGGAACCTGGGGGTATATGCAATAAAATAAAGGACAATTGAATTAATGTCAAACTGTTTACTTCTTTACCAGTGTTTTATTATTTATATAACTGCATACAATGTTAATATATATATATACATAATTGAAATAATTAAACTCTTATTTAATCAAGGATCTAAATCTGGTATAACCTTTAGGTGTCTCTTAGGAACATAAATTGTTTGTTGTTTATATATTCAATTTGGTTATTACTTCGCTATACCTACACACTATTTAATGTTTTTTCACCACCTAGTTTAGGATATACATTGGTGGGTGCCATCCTACTGAGATTTTATCTCACCCCCTAATCATGTAAACTTGGTACCCAAGTAGAAATTATATTTGTAGGTCCTGGGTTGATTGTTGTGTTGCTTGTACATGGAGTTAGGATGAAAGGATTGGTATTGAGCTTAGGATGAACGAGGAGATCACATGTTGGGATTCAGGGTCTTTTCCCTATTTTTAACTATATTTTAAAGAATATTGAATTTTTTACTTATTTGAATTATGTTTCATCAACATGAAATGCATTAATATTCTGTATAAACGGGCGTTGGTCATTTTTAATAAATTTATCATATTATTCATCTGCTTCTCTGCCATTTGTTTACTGCTCCTAGTATTAAATCAATTTATATACAACTATACTGCTCTGAAAAATATGATATGGGGGTATATTATTCCTACTATCACCTCTTAAGATAGCAATACTAGTTAGCATCCTCTATTGTATAGGGATATGTTTTTGAGACCATGTAGTGACTGGTCTGGCTAGCAGTTCGATGGTAATCATGGTGGGGATGTTACATAAATAAATCTATTAATTATAAAATATTAAATAGATGACTATGTATTATAAACATATGAACAATTGAATTATCATTTTTGAAATATTTATTTACTTATACTGTGATTTAATTATATAATATATTCATTTATAATATGCCAAAATTTTATTTATAATTTGATTGGTGAGGTTATTATTCAATTTACTAAAAAACATTCATAAATGTCACATTTCTATTCTAAAGGATATGTTACTCTTTCATTGGTGTATGTTATTTAGTTTATAGAAAAAGCCTCTTATTTCATTCATTATTTATTTATATAGTTTTTTGGGGTTTTCTATATGTTTTATATGATTAATACTATATGAAATAATTATTTGTGCAATGTGAGATATGGAATTAGTTAAATTTATTTATTTGGATGCATACGACAAAATCATGGGGTGTTATACACATGAGACAGAATCATTCTTAATGAAACCAAGACATTTTATAGCTTCATATAATTAAATTTTCCCTGAACTATATTCTTACTTAAATCCCTAATTGTATCATTGCAACATTACAGCCATTATGGGATCAACTCGAGTCGTAAACCAATATGTTTGTTTCATGTAAACTTCATCATAAAGCATCCAATTAAGAACAAAAGTTTTGATACCCTTCATCCAAATTAAATTGTCCTGGTAGGCTACTATAGAGTGTATAATTCTAAAGGATTAAAACATGAAAACTTGGGAAAAGGTTTCATTGTATTCAATTACTTGAAATTATTTAAACCCATTGGCTATTATCCATGCATTGTAGGTATTTACATTTCCTTCCATGTCCAGTTTTTTCAAGAATACCGATTTGCAACCTATAGAATTTACATCAACTAGCACGTCAAACACAACCCAAAATTTGTTATACTACATGGAATACACTTCATAAATCATTGATTCCTTTAATCTTTTAGATTTTGATCACTATTACCTCATCATAAGATATAGTTTTAATCATTTTCAACCAACAATGAGTCACCATATTTGGTGATAAGAATACTAAATATCCTAGGTTATCTTACATCTCTAGTGTGCCTACACGTTACATGTATTTTAGGAACTTGTTTCTTTAGGAACTATGAAGCTTATTCCTGTACTGACTCTGGTATATCTTGATCCTAAAATTCATTGATGTCAATATTCCCCCAATTATCCATTTTAGGGTATTTTCCCTCCCAATAAAGGTATCTTTTTGTGATAATTACATTCTTATTTGAATGGGTTGATAGGTAGTATCACATTCTATCATTTGGATACCATATAATGATACACATTCCTCCTCTATTTGGTAGTTCTTTCCTAAGAAGGCATTAAAAAATTCATCACAACCACATACACATGCATATGATAAAATGAGTTTCATTACACTGTATAACTCGATGAGAATTCTATTTTTAGTATTAGTTGGTATTTGGTTTAATATATATTCTATAGTTTGTAAATAATATTCTCAAAAGGATAATATAAGATCTACATGACCCATCATCACCCTTACCATTTCTAACTTGGTACAGTTCCACCACTCACTAACATGATTCCATTACAGTGTTAATGGGGTGAGTGAGTTGAGATAGAATCCCAAACTCTTGTAAAACGTTTTTGAACACTTGTTTAAGATATTTACCACCTCAATATGATCAAATTTTTTTAATCTTCATTTCATGATTATTTCCTACATTATTCATGAATTATTTTATTTTCTCTAAGGACACCGACTTATACCTCAAAATGTTGACATATCTATATCTACTCAAGTCATTAGTACATGTTTCTAACTAAGAATATACACTTGTATAATTTACTATAAATGATCCACACACATCATTGTGTACTAATACCTGATGCTCTATGGCCCTTTCACCATATCTACCGAATGGTAGTTGGGTCTTATTCCTTATAAACAAGCACAAAATCTTTTATGTGGTCTTAGCACAAAAGAGTCTAAATAACTATCTTTATATAGATTTTTCAAATAATTTTCATTTATATTGATGATATGGTGAATCCATAAATGCGTGTGATATGATTCATGGTAACATTATTCATTGTTTTTTTGTAATACATGGTTTTCATAATATAATATGTAATGAATATTTTTTATATTCACCATATTGTGACCTATGATTTCTTTATTAAACAAAAAATGCTTATTTCATAATTTCAAGAAAATCCCATCTTCATTTTTTTATGATATAGAAATTATGTATTTGGTAATAGTTTGTAGATAATAAAAATATCTTAAAAAAATATAATTCCCATTAGAAATGAAATATTTTAGTAACTAATATTTAGAGAATACAACCTCACAAAATTCATAGCACGAAAATCAACATCTACTCTAGAAATATTTAAAATTAATATATTTACTCTATTTGAATAAAAGATGTGGTAAGCACAAGCTATATATTAATCAATGTGAAGATGTTGAAATATTAAACTCAATAAAAAATAACCTTTATATTCCCCTTTATTCTGGTTGAAGTTCTTCATCTAGTGGAATTTATTTCCACATGAATGAAATAAAACATCCTTTTTTCGTTCGATTATTCTGGATTTTCCTTTTATTAAAAGGACAATGATTATGATAATTAGACTTGTTATTATTCATGGACCCCTTTTTCTTGTTCTTATTTTTCATATTCACTATAAGAACAATTGGTTTGTCACACACCATGTAAATATTTACTCGTCGGATAAGAGTAAGCTGTAGAGAAATACTATTCCCACTATTCTTGAATTTATAATTGACTATAAAACTTTACATGCACTTGGGTAGTGAGGAATGTATGATATTTATGTGAAACTAATCATGTAATTTATTCCCTAATATGTATAAACATTCAATATAGCCACTAATAGTCACACCATGAGAATCAATTGGCACTAAATCTCTATAAATAGTTGTGAATAGTGCACTAAAGATATTGTATCACTCTTTTCTAACCATTTCTTGAAAGAGATCCCAAATTGGAGACATCATGATATATGAATCAATGTCCTCATGTTTTTTTAAAATCTCAATGGTCCTGGATGATAACATGCAACACTGAATATATGTAATATAATTCAAATGTTTACAAATAGAGTCAACTCTCCCTAACTATCCTTAATACTATGTATACAAGTAATATGTTATTCTAGAATATGCTATTTAATATCATGGAGTTGGATGATGTGTTCATTCTTTGACCACTCTAGAAAATTTGTGCCAGTGAGAGGGTTCTCCTTAAAAATTATGGATCATAGTGATATTCTTGGAGTCATGTTTTTTATGTTTTGACAAAAAAGAAGAACATAGGTATAGTTCTTTGTCATATAAAATTTAGACACATATATAAATATTATATTTATCAATCTATAACTATATTATCGAAACCCAATACCCCTCAAAATTGGCACCCCAATATCCAATTTTCAGGAAATTCTAGTCAAAATGATCCATATCCCTCCTCTTATCACCCCAACATTGGATAGTAAATAATATTAAGGGATGAAGGTAGAGAATATAGATGAAAAATTATTTTACTAAATGTTCCTAGATATTTTGAGTGTATTCCCAATCCTAAAATCCTTAATTTGTATTTCCTTGACTTCTGCCTCTCAGTTACATTGTGTTCCACATTGGAAGACAAACCTTGAAGTGAACTGAGTTAATTCAAACCAAATTCAAAAGATCAAATTTTCTATGGATTTAAAGCACTAAAAATCTGGATAGTGAAGCACATTGAACTATTGTTAAATTTTCACAGAATTATTGAAAGGAAATTACATCATAATATATATAATTGAAGAATTTTATCATTGTTTTTATGTTTCGAATAATTATCTTTAGTAAATGGTAGTAAATGTTTTTGTGGGTTTAATTATGTTATTAACAATGCCTTTGATAATATTTATTCACAAACTAATTTATTTTATATCTACACTATATGATTATTAATTCATTAATTAACGAGATCACAAAGAACATCAATAAAGAAATAAACTTGCTACTTGATAGAAATAGAATACCAAAGTGGTATGATCATGTGGTTTTAATAATCGTCAGATAATCTAGTTGATGATTAACTAACCATAAAAAAATTGAAAGAAAAATTAAACCATTTAGGGATCAATTTATAGGTTTCAACCTTTCATTATATTTATATTTTTCTTAATAGGATCGCCTCTACACCAAACATAAACTTCCCCCACTAACATGGGAGATACATCCCTTGCATATTATTTTACTCACACATAGGTGAGGTGGTCCAAAGGATTGGTTAAGAGATTAAAATATAAAAACCATGAAAAAACATTCCCAAACATACTGAGATTACATATGACACCAATTCCAAAAATTTAATTTAATAATAAAATAAATTAAACTAATCACACACAATCTTATGATCTCATATCATTATCATCCACATTGATGAAATGAATTAAACATTCAATAAAATTTTAATTCAAATCAAATATTTATTAATTACGATAAATCACACAATAAAAAATTAATTTTATGCTTTAATTAATCAATTCGTTTATATTAAGTATCTTCCAAATTTCACGCAGATTTATATCCATCTTAATTTTTTAAAAGTTGAATAAATTTATTTCAAATTAGCTATGTTGAAAAATTTTCCTCATAGAAAACACAATTAGAAATTTTATGAACTCTCCAATGTGTATTTTACTTGTATGTTATTTACTCACGTTGCAAGTGGAATAGATGAATTATTTGGGAATTTCATGGCATGTAATATCAACATAATGACCAAAAAGAACACAATATATTTGCATCATGTGTTATGATTAAATTCACCTATAGAAATAACAATAATATCAATTCTACAAGATATTCATATATAAACATTGTGCAAAAATTAATTGGTAATTTATATATATAACATGTCAAATAGATTTTACTCTCAACTGAATGACCGAAATTAATAGACATTGATAATGTTTTTATAATAAAATAGTTTAATTTTTTTATTTTGTTTAATTTGGTACATGTACATGAAATATTTATTAGAGACAAAAAACATGAATTTTTATCACCATATATCTATGGAACATGCCTAGGGACATTATGTTTAACCATTAATGGATAGTGTAAGATTATATGACATGTACATGGACAAAACATTATGTAGTATCCATGTTATAATAGCACCCGACAAGTTGGTAATTTAAAATAATTCCCAACCCTTTAATTACTAAGGGACTAAATATTGTGTACTAAAGCTACATGGTGTCTATTCTAGCCGAACATGCACCGGGATAAACTGGTCAATATGTGATGTATAAATAAATCAACATCATGTAATGAATGGACATGACTTAATTTAATTATGAATTAATTTTTGGATTATTATACTCTAGAACACATTTTTCACATTCTAGTTACACCATGATTAATCTTATGTTATCCGGCCACACTCCTAGGCACAACATGATGTGATCATCAAATTCATTTTGTTTGTTAAATTACTTAATTCGATTATATTAATGATAATAAAGTAAAAAATAAGTTCTCACAATTCAAATTAAATAACTAATTATATGGAATTTAAAAACAATAGAAATTAATAAATCAATCAATTATAATTAAAAAAATATAAAAAATAATTTTACCTCTCTAAAACTGAATAAGGGTTTTCGAAATAGAGGAATCATTAGAAGGGTCATGTATATACTTTCTTTTTTATCAGGATCAATGATTAATCCAATAATTACTTTGGGATAAATACCATGATCCATGTAATTAAATCATTTAATATAGGCAATTGATAAAAACTGTAACCGATCACATGATCTTAAAATATTATTTAAAATTATTTTAATCAATTAAATAATAACCTTGCATGAAGTTCTTTATTCATTGATTGATCTGAAAACATCTATACTTCATAACAACATTGTATTAATATAATCAAGAATACATTCTATCCTGCGGTGAACCACATGTGTTCCAAGAATCGCCATCATCGTCATAGTAATTTATTGGTGGTATCAAAGAAGAACATGTAACTTGTGTTATATTCCATTGATCGCCTTATGAATCACTTACAATGGATTATTTGTGATCTCTTTAGACTCAATGGTGGATGTTGGAGGAAGATTCATCTCCGTTCATGGAATCATTTTGAGAGAGTGAGAACTTTAGGTATTGAATATATTCTCTATAGATTTCATTTTTCACAATAAAAAATTAATTATCTCTCATAGGAAAATAAAATAATTAGGTCTATATACTTATAGGGTGAGAATAACGAAATTTATAAGTTACCGTTTATTAATTTGTTAATCTATACAATACTACATATCAATAATACAAATAATAATATTTCATTACATTTGAAAGACTCGCAAATTAAAGATAATTATTATTTATTTATATAAAATTCAACATATAATATTTCACACTGGATAATTAAAATCAGGAAAACCATTCCACCCCATTATTTATTAGTCATTGAATAAATGATATTTATGTAATAAATAAATATCACTATAATACTCTCAATTAAAAAATAAATATTATAGAAACTAAAAAGAAAATATATATTCATTAAATATTCTTATCACATAATATTATCTTAAATAACTAGGGAAGAAATATATCTAACTAACCACTAATGAATAAGTATTAAAAAAATATGTTTGTATAAATTATATTAAACATGTTAAATAATAAATAATTGAATATTACTTAACAAAAACCCTCGATACACTTCATGTGTGACCCTCAGGACCTCATGCTAAAAGGCATTAGGTCTAGTAGCCTAAAGTCAATGGTTAGTGTCTATAAACACACCAAGTCACCCATATATAATGATGTTAATTCCTCAATGGAATAATATATCCAACATATTCTAACTCTTTAATAATAGCATTTTAGATAAATATATATAATTAAGTATGTTATATGTTGGTTCAATCAACCTATGAGCTTGTGGTATTATTTTTTGACATTCATGAAATAAATTTTTGTCACTCAACATTGTAGAAATTGATTTATTTATGATATATCAATTCCATAAAAGTGCCTAAGATATAAAATTCCATTAAATAATTTAATGGACCCATCCTTTCTCACCTTATTAATTAATCATGACACACTGAATGTATTCTACCTCATTGTGATCATATTTAATCACAGTATTCATCAATATATTAAAGTAAATAACATATAACATCCATTATTAATAATAATAATAAATTATAAGGATTAATACAAATGTAAGCTGATAATATCATCCAATGATACATATAAATTTGGATTTCTAAATGTTGGGGTCTGGTTCTCATAATATCATACAATAGATATTACAAAGGGTATACATCATGAGAATTTCCATCAATTTCATATGAGTCTGCACCATTGGTAGAATTTATCACCTGTGTCCCTTAAATTATTTCATATAGCTATAGAATATATAATTAATAATATTGTAGGGTAACTTCTGTGTTCACATTAAAGCAAAGAAACACAATGTCCTTTATGTAAGGTAGATTATATGAGGACATCATCACATACTATGGTATATAGAAGATCCATCACGATGTGATTTGGTGTTTATCAATACGATGAAGAACGAATATAGTTTATCATAAAGTATAGAAAAATTGGTTCTAAGGAACACAATACCATTATCCTCTGACCAAAAATACAATGATCCACATAACCCATGATGAATTTGCTTTTATCGGACCATCAAAACAAGTTATAATATCTTTTTATATCATTTTTAACCATGGGTTCATAACACAATGTGAGGTATGAGAGTCCATTATAATCTTCCGCCTCATAGAGGAAGGAACAACAACCTAACCATGTAATAAAACACTCTTTCTACTTATATATATTATAGTAGAATAGGTCCACAACCCATGATATGATTAATGATCTTAAAATAATTATAATCAACATCTTGAATAGATTTCACATGATTCACTATGGAGTACGTAACAACCATTAGATAAAAATAAGCAATGTACTCCAGATTCCTGATATATTTCTATCATTGAATATAGAGGCTCAAAAAATACAATTCTCACTATATTTATGAACCACCACCAATTGAAACTTTTTATAAGGAGAATATTCAATGAAATTAACCATTCATGGAGAATAATTTATCTCAAAATTGAATATCTATGAGGCTCCCCAAAATGCCTCTTACATAAGATAATCTCTCAAAAGGGTAACATGTATAATAAGCTATAATAATATATTTAAATGGAATATTTTACCCTACAATGATAATGAAGAAAACATATTGTGATGTGGATACCTGTAGCTAACTATAAGTTTTTGGCGTCACAGTACTGCTAATGGGGTCCAATTTTGAGAGACCTATAATACATTACTATATCATTTTACCTAAAAATGATCAAAGAATCCCCCATAAAAATTATAAATATATGGAATAACATTTCCCTAGGTTTGGAATAATAAAAAATTGAGTAGACTAGAAACTCTATAAATTTTGATTTACATGAATGGTTTCACTCTAATTTCAACCCATCCTTAATAAGATTAACAATTTGAACTGGCAGGCCATAGAAATTTTAAATTTGATTCATGTAATTGCCATACAAATAGTTGAAACTCAATATAATGAAATATATTATTTTGTATAATTGAATACATCACTACCTCTAATTAATCTAGGTTGTTTAATATTCTCAACATTGATATGATATCACTAATAATGGACTCCTCCTATCATCGAAGTGGAATATTTATATCCTTTAATAATTATAATTAATTCTATGAATAAAAAAATTATATCAAGTTGATCAATTTTTTTTCTATTATATACTTCATATGACATAAATAAGTGGGGAAGAGATGAAATTTAATCAAAAGATAACTGAAAATTGTTCAACTATTGATGCATTTAGTTGATCATGAAATATATTTTTTATCATATTATAGTATATCAAAGTAAAACATACAACATTACACATATAATTAAAATTAAACCTATCATATGGTAAATAAGAAATGGATAAAAAATATGAAAACTAATTATGTATGAAATAAAAATTATTAAATATAATTAAAATACTCATATAAACAATATATATAAAAAACACACTAATAATAAAGGAATTATTCAAATTAAATCCAAAGGAGTTGGTTGATTGTTTTACTAGATATATGGTATCCATGATCCAATCATTGGAACATCCTCAACATAAACTAGCTAGAAACAATGATGTGCATAGCAGAAACTTATTTTAAATATATATTGGTATTAGGTATCTCTACACTTGATATCATCTTTAATTTATAATGATTAGATTTATGTAAAACTACCCTATACATCATCGTACTTCACAGACCATAAGATATGGAATCTAAACCTTGGATACTCTTCAAACAAAGTGATTGGTAGTAAAATATTCCTCTCTATAACATTATCGATCACAAGAACAATGAAATAATGATTACATTAGAAAAAAATAGGGTTTCAATGAAAATTTCAAAATAGTAACTCTAAGAGCACATTGAAAATTATTATAAATGGAATCACCTAAATGAAATGAGATGATGGAAAATATCACTCATAATTAGCTTTATTTGAATAATAATAGATCGTTCATCCCATGTTTCTTGAATACATTAATAAAATTAATATCCTCAATAAACTCTATAATTAATATCTTGAGTTCTTATAGTTTGGTCTCAACAACATCATAATGTACATTATATACTTATTGATGAAGCATTAATTTCTAATGATGCATAACTTTATATTGTAATGAAAGGTTTATGGAATAATCGAAACATTATGAACACCTTCACTATGTTTTGTTAAATCTATGAATCTTGATTGTTCATCAGAGCTTGTGAGTAGAAAATAATAATCATGAACATAATAAACATTAAAAATCATTAGGTTAGAAAAAATTTAAACTTTATTGTAATTCCCATATTAAATATAAAACTAAAATTTTAACTACATAAATACATGAATATACTATGTATAGAAACATATTATAATTGTATCAACAAACTATATGATGAATGAGTGTTTGTAAGGATGAAAAATATAGTTCGTGGGATACATGAACACCACTAATTTTTTTTAATAACAAATTGAATCCAAATATAATAATATAACATATACATACATGGAAAAAAAATTATTGATCCTATATTTGGAACCATAATTTTTTATATATTGACCATGAATCCATGTTGGAGAACTATTTATCTCCCTAATAAATGATCAAAACAATCATGTCTCAATGGAAATTGATACATGTTATTAACCATAACATGTATTAACTTTTATAAATGTATGGATAATTTCAAACAATCATTATAGATTATAATTTTAAAACATAAGGATATCTACTCTAACGGATGAAAACCTTTTCATCATGATCTTATATCTATATGTTTAGCTCTCAAAAATCAGTCAGTACTATATGTATGATGGTATATGTATGGTCTCAACACCTGAAAAGAGGTAAATTTGTAGCATTATATTCATATAACTATGAAAATCTGGGAAATAATCAATGAATACCTCCTATGAATTTCATAATTATCGAGAAATATATTTTGAAATTCCACATTCTGAACTTCAAGATTCATACTGTATATCTATATTGTAATGGTTCCAAGCCACCCGAGGTTAGGTTCTACCCTATTGGTATCAACACCATATTCACTAAAAATGTTATACTACTTACCATTGAGGGATAAGAATAAATCACACATTTGGTAGAAATCATTATGGCCTAAAATAATTTCTTCTAATCTACACCAAAGATAATATTGAGACTCACCATATCTTGAAGAAGGAGATCCCATAAGTTTCTATAGGCCCCAACAAATATAGAGTATCGTGATAATATCTAATCTAATTCTGACCCCATCACAAGGATGATATTAAGAGGCATAAAACTAGAAGTGAAATTCAGAGACATTCCTAGATTCCACCCCACCTTAGAAGATATGGTGGAATGAGATGTAGAAATATCAATCCTGGAAAAAAGAGGGTTGAGTAAATGAAAAAATGTACCTCTAATTTTATAATCCCTCTACTAAATCAACTAGAACATGCACCAATGCAAAATTTCCTTCATCCTCAAATCCATATAATTATCACCATGATACTAAACTAGAAAATGGATGTTTCCCCAAGAAAATATACTATATCTGCATTAGAGCTCATTACCCATACCTTAATTTTGACCTCTTAAATGACTCATAAATTTACTTCTACTGAGGCATCATAACCTTTTTTATAAGGCATACATCAACCCTTAATTTTTTTTACCTTATCATTGAATGATCATATAGAAAATATTTTCCCCTTATGATACTATAAGAAAAGAAATACATTAGTGTGCAGGGAGATGGTCAATTAAATTTATTAACTACCCAAGATGATAACACATGACTTGATAATATCTTTAGGGAGAAGCAATATACATATTCCTTGCACCGATTACCTTTTTCTACCATGGAACATCTCATATGTCCCCCTCTTCATACCACGAAATGAAGCACCAACAGATCCATTATATTGGACACTATCCAATCCATTAATGATACGGAAATAGTTTATTTTTTATCCCTTATCATGATATCCTAATGGGAACGAGATATTCAGTCCACATTAGAATTGGATTTCAGATTCAATGTTCATATTTAGAGATTAAAATCTAATAGGTATAAATTCTCAAAATTTTTGGACTTCTGGAGCTGACTTTCCACCAATAGAGAACAAAATACCCACAACATAGACAAATAAGTTGCATTATCTTCCTCTAAAATAACTTCCTAATAATTATCTATAAAATCATAAGACCAAACCAGCATAAGCGATTTTTGGAAACAATCCATGAAATTGTGTTTTTATAATGATTCCCATGATTTTACCTCATTCATCCTAGTCTACACCATCATGACCTAACTTCTCATGGGAGGTCCCTTAAGAATTAATGCCTCCTATTTCACCTACTTATCATTAGGTGTCCCAACTAGTTAACATGAACAATTGACAATATCAATCCAATCCTTGTTACCCCGAGGAACTCATGTTCGAAAAAAATATTGTTGATGTTGTATATGAATATCCTAAGAAATTTCTCATAGAGTATCCTCACCTCAATGTGAACATGTACCTCTATCAAGGATAATATGAAAGAAATTCTACTGTATAATCTTAGTAGTACAATCCACTTGAGTAGTTTAAGGGAATGTTTAGTTCCACTATGTTGATCATCTAGAGGTATAACATTAATATTGTTAACCTCAATAAAATTATTAATCCAATCCCTCTACATTTTATTATTTTTTCATTGATGTAACGCCCCGACCCCAACTACCCAGAGTCGGTGCATTACTTCGTAACATTGTAATGATCACAAAAGATCAAGTCTCGAAAGACCGATTAGTTTAGTAGCCTTGGAAACACTAGATACATTCATAAGTGTTACATTACAACATAAAGTGAAAAACTAATAACAAAGTCTTCATAGTTCACACTCATATCCTCTTCTGACTATACCTGCAGGTCATTCATAAAATATTTCTTCACATCCTGGAAAATATTAAAACATTGAAAGGGGTGAGCTCAGATGCTCAGTAAGGATAACAATATAGTGGAAGCTTTCATAAATAAACATTAACATTTAAGGCAATGTATAGCTAAAACAAAAGCCTTTTAAACTTGAACATCCACATAATATGGCAAAAGTAAAATGAGATAATGCCATTTACTTCTTCACATGGATATTCTACTGGTCGAATAATCACATGCAATATCAATAACCATTTTCATAATGATGGAATACACAATGCCAGACTATCATAACCACGTAGTCAAGGCCTCGTGCCAATACCACAAATAAGATTTTGTCAAGGCCTCGTGCCATGACACTAGTTTGTCTCATGAGACCTACCGATGCATCGAGGAGCTATAGCAGGCTCCACCCGTCACTTATTAAGTCCAATGCATTCCTCATATGAATAGGTTTAAACATATCATAAACCATAACATAATCGTATCACATAAAACATGCATAAAGGAAACATAACATTTCCACATTTCAATCACAAGATGTCAATACAACACATTGGTATAATAAAAATGCTTTCAAAACCATTTTAAATACCAAAATAAATGAAAATTAAAACTTTGTATTTATTTTTCATTAAAAAAAAGTGATGGCTTGTAGAGGAAGCCGAAACTCATATAATGGTCACGACGGTGGAGAAGTCATTGTCGCCGCATAAGTACAGAAATAAAAACATTCCATTTTTGTCGTTTAGTAAAACACTTCGTATAAAAAGGATTCCTTTTGAATAAACGTAAAAGTCAAAGGGGTTTATACACTATATAAAAGAAAGTTGTGTATAAAACCAAATATGCCTCAATGAAAGGGGATTGAGACGAAGTCCTTAAAAAGATAATTTTTTTTATAAATAAAGTACATCTAGAATGTGTATTCACTATAAGTACACATAAATAATGTACAAATACAAGATAGGACATAATAATATCATGACATAATTTGAAAGTAGGAGATTAACCCAAAGAATGGAAATTGGGTTAAGAAGTTCCCTTACCTTGTGTCCGACTTGACTCAACCATTCTTTAACCTCCTGAATAATAATCTAGAGTTAATATCTACCTTATTAAGAACCATTTTCAATTTCATTATCCTTTTTATATCACTTATTACAATGTTATGAACATTATGTAATTATTTAAGTTAATAACGGTCGTTTTGTCGATCTTTGGTAACTTGAGTCAACAATAAACTTCTTATAATTACAAGTTGTTCATGTGGTAGAATATCCATTATATCCAGAATTATATTCATGATTTAGATATCATATACATCTTATATATCCAGTATATACATTCATTTATAATATTACGTAACATTTAGAGGTAAGAAATGAAATGCACCGTTCATGGAGACGGTAAGCCGTACGTACGCATGAACGCTACTTTCATTTCAATTTCATATTTAATGGGACTAAATCATAATGATATAAATGTATAATATAATTCCAGTATAATATAGTGTATAATACCATTTACTCCATCCTTTATACATCCCACATATGGCATTAACGATTCAAATCACTTTGAGGGGGCGGTAGTCCGCACTTCCTAAAATGAAATTATCGTGTTTTACCTATAATGGAAATCATAAAGTATGCCATAAATGAGAAATACAGAAGCATAAGTAAAACATAAACATATTATAAATCATATATAAAAATAGTTACATCTTAATGGCCACCTTTGAAGGTGTTATATGAGTGTTGAACAATCATCGTTTCGTGAGGCAGAAATTCGCCATCCACAGAAACCGTATGTTCTTTAACCATTAGAAGAAGGTGTGTGTAAGTGTAAACCAAATAAATATCATAACAACATCCTAGTATATTGTAGATACTGTTGTTGTTACAAAAGAAAGGAATGAAAAGTGTTTAGGGGGTTGGAGAAGAAAAATAAAACAAAACAACATTAGAGAAGACATTACCTCAAAATCGGGTAACTCTTTTTGACTTGAGCCAAAGGCTTCCTTGGGAAGCATTCTGCCCAAAGTGAGGCTTCTAGGAGTTATAGGGGGAAGTTGGAAGAGTATTTGGGCAGAGGTTGGCCGAGCCAAATGGCTTGAAGGTGTGAATAAGGTGGGAGAGGTGGGGGCCTTTTATAAGTGGAGAGGAGGGGCTCTTTTGGAAAGATTGAAATGTTACATTATTTCACAATGATTTTCGGATTCTAAAGGTCCCACACTTGTATAATTCGAGGATAAGGTGATAAGGTTTCGAAATCTCCTCATCCAATAGGTCTTGGACAATTTTAAGCCTTGGAGTTTTCATTATCTTCTCATTTTATTTAAATCGTTAAATAATGAGGTCATCGCCGCATCATAATGATGTCATAAATAATTTAATTTATTTAAAGTATAAAAATTATAAAAAAAATACTATGTTGTAGGAAATCTTTTTAGATTTCTAATGAATATTTATAATCAAAATTTGGACTTGTGTAACCCCACTTAAAAACTATTTTAGTAAAATAACTCATGTTTGTGTCAATTTAATTTTAACATTAATTAAATATATATTAATGTCATCTTCCAACTAAAGTGGTTCCATGGGGTCCCCAAGATGACCCATGGGTTTTCTTGGTCGGCCATGACTCATACAATAGGAGTAGGACAAGTGTCAAGCTCATCGCATATTATTAAAACATTATTTTTACCGTAATCTACACTAATTACCTCTAATCGCGATTAAGAACTTAAAAGTTACTACTCACCAAAAAATTATTTTGATCTCATTGAACCACATTTTACTTCTTAATGACAACCATGTATGTTGTATTTTTGAAAATAAAATCACAGAAGTGGTAATATTTTATTTAAACGAAAAATCAGTTATTTAACTACCACTTAGTGGTTTCACTATTCATCAGAAATTGATGTTTTTCAGAATAATGCCAAAATTTCACCCTAAGATATAATTGATATTCCGAATTCAAAAATTATTTCTATTTTACAAAATTCCCAACATATAAGTTGCATTAATTAATTTTATAATTAATTCCCGCTATCGCAACAAATAGCGTGTTTTTAAGAAACAATTTTTATCAAAAGATTGGCAATTGTTTATGTCCAATTTCAATGTTAAATTAATTCTAATGTCCACCATTGGATAAAATGGTAAAAATATATTCTAATTATACTTTAAAACCACTAAATAGTATAATTTATCACTGTAAATTCTTTTGATTAAAAAAGATGTTTTTATGTATTTTTCACTATTCATAAAAAATAAGAAGTTCTCAGAAAAATACCAAAAATTCAACATAGGCTAATTTCGATATTCCGAATCCAAAATTGAAGTCCATTTTGAAATATAAAATTTATATAATTTTAAAAAGTGGTTATTACTATTCATAATGGCTACTTTGATTAATCGTTGTGTTTTAGAACTCGAAGTTGCGTACAATGCAAGCTATTGCATTATTGAATGAGAAGCGTATAATGGAAGCTCGGGGTGTTACATTCCCCCTCCTTCAATAAATTGCGTCCTTGCAATTTGAAATTTTTCTATGAAAATAAAAGGTTGAAAATAGAAAATACCTTTGTGGAAAACCCACATCGGAAATAAGGTTAATAAAATTTAGCCTTAATAAGAGGGAAATGGAAATAAGAAAGTCACCACCAAATTATGATCTCTATAAGGAGAACATTGGTGGAAATTAGAGACATATAATTGGAGGAAAAACGTAAATATTTGTAGGGAGTGATTGAGGTCATCAATCACAATCAATTATCAAATTGAGGGCCTCAAAGCCTTCAATCTATTTTAATTTAAAATATCATCAGTTCAAAAAGACATAAGGTATTAGGGTAACACATTTTTTTGTTTTAATATCCCTTTACTAAAGTTTAAGAATTAATTTATTCATTGAATAACAGATAGGTATATATATATTTATGCTTGACAATTAGAGTTTCAACCTTCAACTCACCATTCACTCAAAAAGATAATAGAACCCAAAAATATTATACTTATCCTAATTGTATAAGGTTCCAAATGTTAACACATACCATTTAGATTAGTAAAATTATTTTGTAATAACCAGGGACTTCCTGTAGGCTAGTGGTAGGAAATAAAGGCCTATCGCACTATGGTTGTGGGTTCGATTCCTACAGCATTGTCCGACGCGACGGGTTATGCCCCACCCTGTAGGTTGTCCTTTTCCTAAAACTATAGTATCATAATATTCAAAAAATAATCTTCATAAATTTTTTTAACCTTAAACAATACTATCCAAAGATCAACTTAATCCATTCCAACCTTTATAGTTATCCAAAATACTTCTGTCCAACTCACAGTCCAAATTTTATAAGGAATGTAAACATAATGAAGATCCCTTTTTCCATGTAACAACATGTGTACACCTTCATCATGTATTATTTTTAAACATACTGAATTACCATGATCCCTTATTCCTTATAGAATACCAGATATACTCCTTCAATCCAAAAATGTATACAAATCATCAATCAGTTTCAAGGAAGTTAAGAATATCCAATATAATTTATCCAAATCAATCACGTCTTATTCCAAAATCTATATCTCGGTATCAGAACCATATTATGGTTTATCTTTCTCTCAACCATATATTTTCCAAAAAATTAACCTAATGTGGAGTCACTTTTCTTGGTTCCACACAATCTCAAGTCCTTGATGAAATAGTACTGAAGTACAATCCTTATATACTCCATAATTATTATAACCAGTACATCATTGATACAACACTCAAATTACAAAATTCTTTAATAACAACATAATAACTCTAATCATTAATCCTCATCTGTGGTAGTATCATAACTTGATTATTATCCAATAACATCATTTGGGGAATACTCTGATGATTTGGACATTGGTTTGCGTAGTGTCCCCAATCCTTGTAGAAGAAGCATTGTACATTTGAAACCATTTTCTTACCCTTACAGTCACGCACTTTGTGTCCTTTTTCTCTACACTTATAACAAACTCCCATTCCCTTTAGGCAAGTTCCATGATGTTTCCTCCCACAATTACCACATATTGGAAAATTCCTCTTTCCCCTCATCCCTTTATCCATCATTCTCTCTTCCATCCCTTTCGTCTCTTGCTTCGCTTCAAAGCCATAGGACTCAAAGTATTCTTTACTTATCTTATTAACACATGATACTATTTCTTCATATGTTGAGAACACATGGGAGACTATTTCCCTTAGAAATGTTGTCTTAATACCATGAAAGATACGATCCTTCTTACTCTTTGGATCATACGTATTGCTGGAGTTCACATTTCTTCTACTGGGCGCCATTTCTATACAATGACATAAACTAGGTTAGTTTATGAATTATAATGAATAATTCCAAACTTTTAAAATAATTAATGTAAATTCAACGGTTTATGGATATAATCCATAATCATAAAAAGGTTTTATTTGAGGAAGTATATACTCATAACCGTTCATAGTGGTTTTTAATGTAAACGAGAATTTTCCTAAGCATATCCCCCAGGAGTGTCGTAACCAAGAGTGCAGCAAGGCCCGTTGTCGTGCACCAGTTCCCGTTTGAGTCTAGCTCAAAGAAGTGTTTTCGGGTTTTACCCCTAGGTACATCTGTGCCAGAGCCGCCTCTACCTGCTCGTATCCAGACAGGGATGTTTTGCTTGGAAAAATCAAAAAATCTCTACAATACCAAAATTTTCAGGAAGTTCTTCTATACTAATCCTCAATGTTCATCTTAGGTATACGTTCTCTAATCAGAGTTTGTCTAAATCTAGCTTCCAAGGTTAGTACTAAACTTCCTCTGATACCAACTGTAACGCCCCGACCCCAACTATCCAGAGTCGGTGCATTATTTCGTAACATTGGCATGATCACAAAAGATCACGTCTTGAAAGACCGATTAGTTTAGTAGCCTTGGAAACACTAGATACATTCATAAGTGTTACATTACAACATAAAGTGAAAAACTAATAACAAAGTATTCATAGTTCACACTCATATCCTCTTCTGACTATCCCTGCAGGTCATTCATAAAATACTTCTTCACATCCTGGAAAATATTAAAACATTGAAAGGGGTGAGCTCATATGCTCAGTAAGGATAACAATATAGCGGAAGCTTTCATAAATAAACATTAACATTTAAGGAAATGTATAGCTAAAACAAAATCCTTTTAAACTTGGACATCCACATAATATGGCAAATGTAAAATGAGATAATGCCATTTACTTTTTCACATTGATATTCTACTGGTCAAATAATCACATGCAATATCAATAACCATTTTCATAATGATGGAATGCATAATGCCAAACTATCATAACCACGTAGTCAAGGCCTCGTTCCAAGACCACAAATAAGATTTTGTCAAGGCCTCGTGCCAAGTCACTAGTTTGTCTCATGAGACCTGCCGATGCATTGAGGAGCTATAGCGGCCTCCACCCGTCACTCATTAAGTCCAATGCATTACTCATATGAATAGGTTTAAACATATCATAAACCATAACATAATCGTATCACATAAAACATGCATAAAGGAAACATAACATTTCCACATTTCAATTACAAGATGTCAATACAACACATTGGTATAATAAAAATGCTTTCAAAACCATTTTCAATACCAAAATAAATGAAAATTAAAACATTGTATTTATTTTTCATTAAAAAAAGTGATTGCTTGTAGAGGAAGCCGAAACTCATATAATGGTCATGACGGCGGAGAAGTCACTGTCTCCGCATATGTACGGAAATAAAAACATTCCATTTTTGTCGTTTAGTAAAACGCTTCGTATAAAAAAGATTCCTTTTGAATAAACATAAATGTCAAAGGGGTTTATACACCGTATAAAAGAAAGTTGTGTATAAAACCAAATATGCCTCAATGAAAGGGGATTGAGATGAAGTCATTAAAAAGATCATTTATTATAAATAAAGTACATCTAGAATGTGTATTAACTATAAGTACACATAAATAATGTACAAATACAAGATAGGACATAATAATATCATGACATAATTTGAAAGTAGGAGATTAACCCAATGAATGGAAATTGGGTTAAGAAGTTCCCTTACCTTGTGTCCGACTTCACTCAACCGTTCTTTAACCTCCTGAATAATAAACTAGAGTTAATATCTACCTTATTAAGAACCATTTTCAATTTCATTATCTTTTTTATATCACTTATTACAATGTTATGAACTTTATGTAATTATTTAAGTTAATAACGATCATTTTGTCGATCTTTGGTAACTTGAGTCAACAATAAACTACTTATAATTACAAGTTGTTCATGTGTTAGAATATCCATTATATCCAGAATTATATTCATGATTTAGATGTCATATATATCTTATATATCCAGTATATACATTCATTTATAATATTACGTAACATTTAGAGGTAAGAAATGAAATGCACCGTTCATGGAGACGGTAAGCCGTACGTACGCATGAACGCTACTTTCATTTCAATTTAATATTTAATGGAACTAAATCATAATTATATAAATGTATAATATAATTCCAGTATAATATAGTGTATAATACCATTTACTACATCCTTTATACATCCCACATATGGCATTAATGATTCAAATCACTTTGAGGGGGCGGTAGTCCGCACTTCCTAAAATGAAATTATCGCGTTTTACCCATAATGGAAATCATAAAGTATTCCATAAATGAGAAATACAGAAGCATAAGTAAAACATAAATATATTATAAATCATATATAAAAATAGTGACATCTTAATGGCCACCTTTGAAGGTGTTATATGAGTGTTGAACAATCATCGTTTCGTGAGGCATAAATTCCCCATCCACAGAAACCGTATGTTCTTTAACCATTAGACGAAGGTGTGTGTAAGTGTAAACCAAATCCTTATCATAACAACATCCTAGTATATTTTAGATACTGGTTTTGTTACAAAAGAAAGGAATGAATAGAGTTTAGGGGGTTGGAGAAGAAAAATAAAACAAAACAACATTAGAGAAGACATTACCTCAAAATCGGGTAACTCTTTTTGACTTGAGCCAAAGGCTTCCTTGGGAAGAGTTCTGCCCAAAGTGAGGCTTCTAGGAGTAAGAGGGGGAAGTTGGGAGAGTATTTGGGCAGAGGTTGGCCTAGCCAAATGGCTTGAAGTTGTGAATAAGGTGGGAGAGGTGGGGGCCTTTTATAAGTGGAGAGGAGGGGCTCTTTTGGAAAGATTGAAATGTTACATTATTTCACAATGCTTTTCGGATTCTAAAGGACCCACACTTGTATAA
Organism: Viscum album; assembly: GCA_963277665.1. Taxonomy (NCBI): domain Eukaryota; kingdom Viridiplantae; phylum Streptophyta; class Magnoliopsida; order Santalales; family Viscaceae; genus Viscum; species Viscum album. Next base: position 272,804,340 of record OY728141.1, read on the forward strand.
TTCGAGGCTAAGGTGATAAGGTTTCGAAATCTCCTCATCCAATAGGCTTTGGACAAGTGTAAGCCTTTGATTTTTCATTATCGTCTCATTATATTTAAATCGTTAAATAATGAGTTCATCGCCGCATCATAATGATGTCATAAATAATTTAATTTATTTAATGTCTAAAAATTATAAAAAAAATACTATGATGTAGGAAATTTTTTAGCTTTATAATGAATATTTATAATTAAAATTTGGACTTGTGTAACCCCACTTAAAAACTATTTTAGTAAAATAACTCAGGTTAGTGTCAATTTAATTTTAACATTAAATAAATATATATTAATGTCATTTTCCAACTAAAGTGGCTCCATGGGGTCCCCAAGTTGACCCATGGGTTGTCTTGGTCGGCCATGACTCATCCAATAGGAGTAGGACAAGTGTCAAGCTCATATCATATTATTAAAACATTATTTTTACCTTAAACTACACTAATTACCTCTAATCGGGATTAAGAACTTAAATGTTACTATTCACCAAAAAATTATTTTGATCTCATTGAACCACATTTTACTTCTTAATGACAACCATGTATGTTGGATTTTTGAAAATCAAATCACAGAAGTGGTAATATTTTATTTAAACGAAAAATCAGTTATTTAACTACCACTTAGTGGTTTCACTATTCATCAAAAATTGAAGTTTTTCAGAACAATGCCAAAATTTCACCCTAAGCTATAATTGATATACCGAATTCAAAAATGATGTCTATTTTACAAAATTCCCAACATATAAGTTGCATTAATTAATTTTATAATTAATTCCCGCTGTCACAACAAATAGCGTGTTTTTAAGAAACAATTTATATCAAAAGATAGGCAATTGTTTATGTCCAATTTCAATGTTAAATTAATTCAAATGACCACAATTGGATAAAATGGTAAAAATATATTCTAATTATAATTTAAAACCACTAAATAGTATAATTTATCACTATAAATTATTTTGATTAAAAAAAGTTGTTTTTAAGTATTTTTCACTATTCATAAAAAATTAGAAGTTCTCAGAAAAATACCAAAAATTCAACATACTCTAATTTCGATATTCCGAATCCAAAAATGAAGTCCATTTTGAAATATAAAATTTCTATAATTTTAAAAAGTGGTTATTACTATTCATAACAGCTACTTTTATTAATCGTTGTGTTTTAGAACTCGAAGTTGCGTACAATGCAAGATATTGCATTATTGAATGAGAAGCGTATAATGGAAGCTCGGGGTGTTACAATTGAGTATTTAATTTTAAAATTTCCTACAATGAATTTAAAACAACTAATAGCTATTTTTTTGAATTTATGCTCATAAAAGAACACTACAAAATTTACATTATAGTACAACACTGGTTTCCAATTGAGATATTCCCTAATGGAATATAAGAAGAATAAATCATATTAATTTATAAATTATCTAGTTACCGATCCCATATCACTTTCACCTAAACATATATTAATATAATATAAAAACTCTAACATTAAAATTTATTGTGGTTTTAATCAATTAGATACTAATAGTAATGTAATTGGTAAACTAATGAATATATTAAATCTATTATTTTTAAAGATTTATTCATTATTTTGTAAATAAAATTTGTTAACATGTATATGATGATGTGTGGAATGTGAACCAACCTATTAAACCACAATGCATCAAATCATATAATCTCACAATATTGGTCATGAGAAAGTGTCTATAAACACCGTATCTCATAATATTTATACAAAATGAATTTTAATCCAAACATTTATAACTATAAAAATAAATCTGCACTACCTTGGTGACTTGAGTTTCTAGAATATAGATGTCTACCAGACTTGTTAATAAATCTCTACCCATGTCCTGACTATCATAGATCTAATATTTTAATACCCAAATAGAATCAATCATGAGAGCTGGGCTATTATACTTTTTTTAACTCCCCAAACCAGGTCAATAGATCTAAACCTGTGTAGTATAGAGACTCATACGTGCCTTTACATATTCAAGATTTAATTGACTATAAGTGAGGGCCTAAATGATACATCAGAGTGACTATACCCTCAAAATCATTTAACCATTTATAATATAAATAGTATAATAAATAATAAGTATTAAATAAATAACATGGAATCAAAAAAGTAATCCCACCATATAATAACATCCCATGATAGATAAATATGAACCCGTTTCTATCATAAATCACTAGTTAATGGTGATCCCCGCTTTTGGTAGATCAAAATGAACAATACTGAATGTATAAAACAAATTAAATATAAAAAATAAGATAATCACAAATTCTATTTTTTGATTTCCACAATCCGTTGAAAACATCTATTATTCAACAAAATGACTTAGAGTGTTTTACATTACCTAGGAACCTAACAATAAAATAAACTCACACACACAAGGAAATTCATGTAATCTAGTGTATATAACCCAATAGTACTCCACCAACTCATCCATAAAACATGTTTATCTAGTATATTTGAGATCAATCTGTAATAAAAATAAATAAACAAATATGTATACACTCATGTTGGGTTATCATATTCTCAACAAGATGTCATGAATCCTAACCGTACCTTCTTTGACATCACAATAGAGTAAAGTGTCGTATGACACATGATGTATATATTATGTAAATCCTAGTATGAATGTGATAGAAATTAATCTATATTGTAGGGTTTGATATATGTATATTATATTAGATAATACTATTTATTCAATTTAAAATAAAAAATGCATGCTTGGGATATTATATTATGAAATATTTAGACTTTTATTGATGGGAGTGTGAGAGGAATCACATTTTATTATCAACACCAACATATTATGATATCAATAACTTTTAAATGCAGAATTTTAATTTTAAGATATCTTACACACATGGTAATCATTAAATAAATTTTTAATAATTTAAAATGAATCTTCTAAAGGTTATAAAAATTCATAAATAGATTCTGTTACTTTTTATATAATAGTAAATAATTTCACAATAAATCAATATACTCAATGGTGATATAATAATGATTCCACAATTTTATTAGTATTCTGGGACATTTTCATTGTTCCTTTTGAATATACAAGCCCCAAATCTCTTTTGTTCCTCATATATTACTCAAAGTAGAGTTATTTTTTTTTGAGAAAATGTAAATCCTATAAAAACATTGGGTGATTATGTCAATTCATGGACACATTATGGATAAGGGAGTATAATGGTTTCCTTTGAGTGATCATCCATAAAAAATTTGGGGAAGGATATAGTTGTATCATTCTAGTTAAAGGAATTTTTCATATTATTAGGTATACAAGGATTCTATTAAATAAATTATAGATAATGTGAATGGGATTGTTAATTGAATATGTTTCATAGTATATGTTCTAATTTATCCCTATGAAAATAATAGGGGTATTAGATCTATTCCCTGATAAAATGATAGGTTTTTCTTACTGTGGTCAGAAATATAACATAGAATATAATAGACTATATTATAAATATTCCTAATGTTATTAGAAATTATAGCCAATAAAATATCATAAAATTGCGATATTTTCCTTAAATCATACTTTTGATAGGAATTACCATAAGATATTATAGTCATTCATCTCAAATGAAAAAAGATCCTCATAACAACAATATGATATTAGAGATATCATAAGCTATAAAACCAAATAGTTGAGGGGGGATATAATAGTTAAAGGGTATATATCCTAAAATACAATAGATAATAACCATAGTTTTGGATTATGATATATGGTATATCACATAATATGATAAAGTAAATAAATTATAATTTTCAAAATATCAATTTTGATACAAAATAAATAATATTTTTGTCTATAATAAATATTAGATGTTAAATAAATTTTTATTAAGTAAACATTCCATAATATTAATTAATATATTACATAACATTAACATTTATGTAACATGATAAATAATTTTTATATAAATTTAATATATCTAAATTAAAAGTGTAATTTAAATATATTTTATAATTGAAAAAACTAGGATAACATATAATTTTATTTATATTTATAATTATGGATTGTTAATAATTATAGAATTTTGATTGCTTGGTTAGGAATTATTTAACCTATATTAAAATGTGATTTGATAATTGATATGATCAATGTTTAAATAATATAAATATATGATATTTATAATATATTAACTGATTTTATAATTGATTTGGAATATAGAATGTCGATATATTTAATATTATATATTTAGATAAAATTCCATGTTAACAAATAACATGAATAAGTTCATATAAGAGATATATATAAAGTTATTATATTTATTTGACTATTGAATGCCCATAATGCATAATTAATTTATTTATTGTTTATGGTATATATATATATATATTTATATATTTTAATTCTTCTTAAATAATTTATCTCATATTCAAATTTATGAATTTTTCATTTATTTAAATTATTCTTTAAATTATTCTTTAATATTATTTTTATAATATGAAATTATTTATTCTTTAGTTTATTGTGTTAAAATAATTCTATAAATTACAATAAAAACATTTAAAGAGTTACATGGTAGGTATAATAATTGATATGTTTTTTATATACCTTGAATTTGACTTTTACAAATTTATGATCTTGAATTAGGTAGTTCATTATGATATATACATATTAAGTATAGGAATTATGATGGAATTAATGTCTCTCAAGGGTTATTTAACCTTCGGTAGAAGGATTTTAATGCATATACACTAAAATGGGGATATTATATCATTGGATACCATGATATCATTTTCATTGAATGCATACGATGCATGTCTACATTATGGGTACATTGCCGCTAATATTTCCTTAAGTAGAAATACGATCTTATAATTTAGAGTGTGTGTCACTGCATTATAATACTTTTGTTTATCTTTGAAAAAAAATATCTATTTATATAATAAGGGATAATCCTTCATAATAATTTTAATAGTTCAAATGGTTATGGAAAATAATATAATGGTTTAATGAATTGATGATTTAATTGGTAGTGACACATAGGGTTATATTAGATGGTAGACAATTCTATACTATTATGACTCTCTTCAAAAAATGAAGAGCATAAATAAAAGATATATGATCTATAATATAGTAGCAAGCTTCATTGATTGAAATACATAAGCCAAAAATCTATTCATTTTGAATTATTATTTGTCTCACAGAGAAGGTCCCATCCCCCATTAGGGTTTCGAATCCTCTCATTATGAATTTGAATCAAAATTATATTTTATACCCTATAGAGGTGAGATTCATTATATGATTAGTGAAGATGATTCCTATATAAAACACTACATCTATTAAATGATATGGAGTTTACCATAATTTAGGTATATATCATTTTTATTTTTTATTTTCCTACATGTTTATTTTATTTATGAATGATTTGTCATTAAATTAGTTTCGTCTACTAGTATTTTCATGTGATAAACACCAAAAAATATATCAAATGAATCAGAGATTTTTTAATCAATGTATAAGCATGTTAAATATACAAATATTAAAAGAAAATATTTATGAAAATGTTATTAGGTGTTATATTGTATCATTTTATATTAATAAATCATTGAATTTGACATAATTATGGTGTATGATTTCAATATATCATAGGGTATGATATATTAGAAAACTGTGGATATTTTCTATACTATTGGGTCAATAAATGATATCAAAACCAATGAATGAAATATATATTTTATGAAAACTTAGTGTCGAATTGTATTAGTGATATATAGGATATAATCAAAAATGATTAGAGCTTTACAACATTTCTAATCATAAGTAGTGATATCAACACAAAATTGAAATTGTTTTCGATTGTATATTGCGCATTATTTTTTTGTAAACTGTATGTATCAACCATATATTACTACTAATTATTCTACTATCATTCATAAATATTGATATATGGAAAAATATATATATTTAATAGATATTTTTTTTATTTTAAAAATTATTTACAAATGATAAGTGTTATGTGATGTAAAATGAGAATAGTCATGGCTAAATTATATATGAATATATAATTTTTATAAAAATTTTTAGAAAATAAATAAATAGATTATTTATTTTATAATTATAAAATTATATTAATTAATATAAAATTTATATGAAATATTAATACTATGTATTATTAATTTTTATAAGAAAATCATTCTAATACATTTTTTATGTAGTGAGTTACATGCAATATAATACTTCATAGTATTAATTTTCATTTTAATTGACGACATATTTTATTTAAATTTATAAGTGTAATTTTGTTTATTAAATAATGTTTTTACAAATTATGTTTTATTATTGTTATGAATTTTATTTTCCCATGAGTAAAGTATCCATGGGCAGAGGTACTTCAATTCTGACTTCCTAGTGGCTTGGAGGATTATGCCTTCTTCTAGAAAGGTGGTGCTTAGATATATATGGAATTAGACATACTCAATTAGATATTTTAAATATAGTAACCAATAATATTCATTCAATGAAATTTTCTATTATTTTTTGGATATTCATTTAATAAAATAAATATCGATACCAAAATCATATAGGTCTAGTTCCAATCGAATTTCAGATACATTGACAATTGGTTCATGATTTATCTTCATCATCTTCCACTATGTTCAACATTATTATTAACGTTACTAAAGATATAATACACAATAAAATTAATAAAAACATGTGAATATGAAACTTAATAATGGATGTTCTTATATGCTCAGTATTGGTAAACTTGTTAGATACCAATATAACATGATCCTAACTTTATGTGAAGATTGGGGATAGCAGTGTAAGACAACAACTTTCATATCATATATCATAGACTTGAGACATGAAAAAATAATTCCATTTCATAAGTCAAGAATAATAAATGAATAATGGAACATAATCCTTGATTACATAAAATTAGTATAAGGCATAGATTTGAAACATACACCCAATCATAGAAAAAACTATTTTTCAGGGTTACCTACCATGGCATTCATAACATGTCATCCCAGGTCTAGCAACCTATATACCAACATCTAGATTTTTATAACCTCCCACGTACCCAATTTAGGTTTTGTGATAACCTCCCATGTACCCACTTTTCCATTCATGGGAGAACCTCTGGTGTAGTTTCTTTTTTAGGCATGTGATAGCTTCCAAAAAATACACTATTTTTAGACTTTGGAAAAAACTCATTTCCCCTGATTGGGGATTGAATAAACTTCACGGTGTCCATTAAGATCACTGATCATTCATAATTATCCAATAAATTATAGGGATATATTATTATAATAAAACCCATAACCTAATAAAAAACATACAAATATGTGTTAAATCAATTTGTCTCATATTTGAACCCATTAAAAGTAAAAAAGGCTTCATAAATATTTCACCAAATCACAACATGTGGGAATGAAATAGTTTCATATAAATATTCCATCATAATCACTATCCATGTAGACAAATAACATGGATTTTATACTAAGAACATATCTATGAAATATCATATGTACAATCAAAGAATTTTGTGGTTGATGAATATAGATACCATTAAAATATCATTAAAAACATTATTGATGAAAAAAATCTGACTTAACTTATTCAAAGTATAATAATTTCACTAATATGGAAGATGAAATATTATTTTAATACATCCTTGAATAATTATAATGGATTATTAAAATAATTAGGTGGTCATGATGGTGGGAAAATATTATCATTACCTTTCATTAATAAAAATAATATATTCAAATTTTTTTGAAAAAATAAATTTACATCGTTTGGAAAATGAAAAGAAGATTCAATTTATACCACTTTTTTAAATTAAAACATGGGTACATTAGAAATTAGAAAATAAAATATCAATATAAAAAATCACGGTTTTTTCCATAAAACATCGATATAAGAGAAAATTTATTTTTTTTATGCATGAGAGAAACAAATCCTATTTTTCTTCAAAATGATATATTCGACTCCTGAGTAAATAATGGGAGGAAAATAAATAAAAGACAAGTATTTTAGAGAAATAAGTAGAGGAGAAGAAATTTAATGGATTTCTTGAGAGATAAATCAAAATATTCCACAACAAGAATCTTAATCATATTCAATATTAATAAATAGATATAACAAAATATTAAACACTTACTTGGTTGGTAACATTAATATCAAAATCTCACAAAAAGAGGAAAATTGATTATTATGTAAATTTCATTAATTTCATGAGAAAAATAATAAATTTCAATCATGATTTTTATATACACCACTAAAAAGAAACAGGTGGTGAATATGTCATGTTTTCCACATATGTAAAACTGAGATACACATATTTTACCACAATTCATGACATTCTTTGTACACCTTCGAAGCACCGTGACTTTTTAAAACATTAATTAGGAGTCTTATTAAGGAACAAATGGTTGGTATTTTTGGAATAACAACAGATCTAAAATGTGTATATATTTTTTGGGGAGTGATTTTTTTGGGATTTTTCAAAACAAATGGCTTAAGAGTTATCAAGATTTCATGGGAGGAGGGTCTATTTTATAATTGAGAGGCTTTTTATTTTTTGTAAATACCAAAAAATATTTGATAAAGGGAATTAAATATGAATAATAGTTTTTTAAAATTGATAAATAAAAGTGTGGATAGATTATATGGTCAATCTACACCTCCAAAATAGAAGTATTTTGAAAATATGTTTTTTCATAACCTCTATAATTCTATACTTTTAAAATTCTCTCTTTCACCCCAGATACCCGTTTTTTATTTACCTAAGTAATTTATCAAATATTCCTAAAATTTAAAAAATAAATTATTATCTAATTTATACCCACTAAATATACATATTAAATAAAAGTTACCAAATAAAATTCCTATGTGTATATAAAATTAATTTCAACACAATGACATGTAACAACCATAAACCTGTTTCAACCCTAACAACAGTAAATAATGTTTTCTAATTTTTAATATTCCTTAAAGAAAAAATATTAATTATAAACAACTACCAAATATTAATTATTATGATTCTAATTATGGAATCAATTTTATCAAAATTAATTTAATATATGATGAATAATTTATTTTAAAATTAGTCTTGAGAGCACGAAGAAAAATCAGTTTTCGAAATAAAAACCTTATATTAGTAAAAAAAATTTATTAAAAATAAATATGAAATTGATTCCAATAAATTAAATTTGATTAATAATAATATAAATGAAATATTTAAACTTTTAATAATTTTTTTAAATTCCTTTTTAAATTCCTTAAATGAAAAGAATATTTTTAATTAAAATCAATATTTTTCTCCATTAATAAAAAATTTAATCCTTTTAGAAAATTATCAAAAATCTACTCCAAGATAAATTTTTATGTTGATTATAAATATGAATAATTTTTTTAAAAATTATCATTTTAAATAGGTAAAAATTTAATTTTATTATTATCACACAAAAAGATATAAAATCATTATTTAAGGAAAAGACGGATTTTCCAAGAATAAAAAGATTTTACAAAAAATAATGTACTTGTTTATTAATAAAATTTATCTACATACATACCTTATACATAATTTTCAACATGTTTCAATTTATAATAATTTTCCAAATTTAACTACTAGGCTAAAATAATATTTTTAATATTATTTTCCAGTTCATTAGAACATGGTGTTGCATGTAACACAATCTATCAAAGGATTTTTTTTAAATTTGATGTTGTTATATTACACCATGCATAAAATTAATTTACCCCTCGATATTTCTATACTCAAATACACAAAATTAATGATACTTATGCCACATCATATCCTCTGGTTCCTATATAGCTTCTTCTTGTAGCTAGTTTTGCTGCAAAATGTTTACCACTTGTTTCATCACGTTTTGTGAACATTATCCCTATATTCCAGATTCTCTACTAGTTATAAGTTGTATGAATGATATATCTCTAGTTTTAAGATATATGAGTTCACTATATGTTAAGTATCTAGTATGTACATCCACATGTGAGATAGATATACCACATTGTAAAATTTAGAGAGGTTTGGTGACAGAAACTTGTGATAATAAAACATACCTACTAGATAAAGAATATATAAGGGAATGATACTACTATGTCTCAACATTTCCTTCTATTAAAATATCATATCCATCTACCATGAGAAAATATGTAGAAAAACCATATCACCATCTTCATATTCTAGATCACATTAATTACAATCATCATAACATTTCAATTCTCTATGAGATGTGTTGATTTCCATTCAAATGGATATATATTTATCCTTAATTTCCTTAATTAGATCAGGTAAAAATAGTTTTATTTCTACATATTTATACTAGACCATACAATTATTTCCATATAAGGCTTCATAAGGTCCATCTAAAAAATCTATTGAAAGATATTATTGTGAGAAAACTCAACTAGAAAAATGTTTTGATCCAAATCACCAATGAAATCAGTAAAAAAATAACAAAATTTCCTCAAGGGTTTGAATTTTTTTACCAACCTTAACATCTATATGAGGATGATACACATTTTTGCAAAAAAACTATATCTCGTTCTTATGAATACATTCCCAAAACTTCAAGGTAAACCTAACATCCAAAATAGATACATTATAATGTGGAAATATACATAAAAATAACAAATATTTAATATATATAATAAAAATATGATCCAAATGGAAATAGTCTCCAATATAAATGAAGTGTGAAGACATTGTATGTTGATTGACTACAACCAATATAACATTATTTCTATTAGATACTTTCATGATTCCGATGAAAAAAATTCATAGTTATGTTCTACCTTTTAGATTATGGTATAAGAAATGGATATAACATTCCATTATATTTTTTTCATTCTACCTTAACTTTATCTCAAACAAAAAAATGGGATACATACTTTTCAATATCACTCTTTATTCTATCAGACAAAAAATACGGTTTCATATCTCTGCACATATTTGTACTGAAAGGATAATTGAAGGGTTATGTACTTGTTATTGATATAATATCTATATATATATACCATTTATTCCATTTTAAAACATTTAAATATATCTAGAATTATTTTTAGAGCCATGAACTGAAATGACATGTGATTCTTAGGAAAGGTGTTTTGAGAATTAATTTTGAAAAAATATTTTTGGTTTTTTACATTACTCGTGCACAATTGTTTTGAAATAATGTGATAAAAATGACATAGGTCCTTATATAAAACTTATGAGACCAATTGTGATCCCATAAAGCATGTTTTACACTCTCAAAGACCAAATTTTGTTTGAAATTTAGATTAAACATCATTTAGAAGGTATGTTTAATTAAAATATATTTAATTTTTTTTAAATTTTATAAAATAATTCAATTTCCATTTATATTTAATACCTTATTTGTAGATCTCTATTATTAACCATAACCCTAGAATCATTTGAAATATTTTAGAGCTCTCTCTATCTATAGATAAACGAGATCAGATGAAAATGAGCCTTCTAATAATGGTAAATCAAGATGCAGTGAACACAACGAATCACCATCCTTCATTGGAGAGTGGGTTAGTCATTTAATTGAAATCCAATATTAAGGAAGGACTATAGATATTTGGATTTCCTCCCATTATGATCAATTTTTTAGTCTGAAAATTCAAATTCCTTTGATTTCTACCAATTGATATTCCACATGTACGCACACATCAGAATTAAATTGTTTATTTGATTCTTTCCCACATAATCATCCCAAATAGTACTTGTCAGACAAGAAATCATAGAAAATTATTGTTGAACCTATGTTCCTTGTTATTTTCGCTCATATTTCTTCGTGAAGTTCTCCTTTTGGGTTAAAAGTTCACTGTTTAACATTATCGATGGGATTGAGCAAGATCAAACCCCCATATACATGAAGGATTCATGGGTGGAGAATGGACCATTAAATAGAGAATAGTTTAGGATGATATTTTGGGACTGTTATGATTTTTTATATTTATCTAGGATACTTTGCAGATATGTTTTTGTATGGTAGATGTTCAAGGTGTGTATGAGAATTCGATGGATCGAAGTAGGTAAAAATTCAAACAACCAAATGGAAATAATTGATGAATATTGAATCACATTAAAATTTTTGGTGAAAATATGAGGATTTTTATAGTAGATAGACCATATCTTGAATCCATGAAGTGTATATGGATTTAAATGAAATAATAATCAACACAACATGTAGGATAATGAACATATGTTGTGTAGTACCCCAATGGATGGGGCACTAGGGTTTTGGAAAATTTCAAGTATAAAAAGTCATGTGGATATGCCGCATTCCTTGTGACCCACCCTAGGTACTCATGAACTGTATTAGAATATCACTTGGAGGACACCAATTGGTAGGACACATCGTGTACCAATGTACACATGCATGTTCAAGGTTATATAAACATGAAATGGGGAACCAGAAGGGAATCAGGTAAATAAGTTATGTTGTGTTGTATAATTACATTCCATGTAGGGATACATGGCTATTATATTGTGTCCTAATAAGTAAACATAAATGAAGAGGTGAGGGACCATACTTTATGTGGGTCCCCATACATGTTGTGTACCCCAACATTCATTTGATGAAAACTTATTCCTCACATATATGAATCATTTGGACTCATATTTGGGCCTCTAAGTATCTTATATATAGTTTTCCATCAATGAATTTTTTGTTATCCATTATAGTGGATCTTGAGATACAGTTTGGGGTGTTACAGGAGTAATGATTTTTTAGCAGACGTTTGATGTTGATAGTGATCAGGTAGGATCACTAGAAAGAGAGCAGTGAGACCCTTATGTGGAGTTATATCATGAATCCTTTATCAAAAATTAGAGTGGAACCATATTTTTTAAACTATTAATGATTACTAAACCTATCCATCAAGTGGAAACCTATTTTAGTGTCATATCATGTCTCCTCGGCCATTAGAGTGGAACCCTCTTGTCGAGACAACGCATGGGTACTCTAAATATCCACCGAGTGGAACCCTTATACATATTCAGGGGATAGATCCTAAACCATTATAGTAGATCCTTTTTTATGTGTAGGGCATGGTTCCTTTAACTGTCATCAATGTAGAACCATCCTATTATATCAAGGCATAGGTTTTATACCACTGGAGTGGAACCCTCTTACTGTTAAGGGCATGAGACATCTATCTGTTATTCATTTTTCACATTCCTTTGGTATCCAGTATTGGGTCCTCAAATATTAGGGCAGAAACCTCATCTTGTGCAAGGTATGTGTCCTCTATCTACCACCATATTTGAACCATCATATTGTATCATGGCATGGGTCATCTAATTAGATAATTTTTCACCTCATCTGTGTGATACAATGGTGAGGGTTTTCTCGAATTAGGATGTTTCTTATGAAAGAAATGATAGATGTTGGGTGTTATTGATGGATCTTCTAGAAATGTTGACACTGTTTATTTGTATATGATATGAGTTGGATATCCCCATTCACACTCTTTTTGGATTCTTCATTTGACTATATATATATATCAATGCTGTTAGATTTTGTTACTATATTTTTATTGGTACATCTGTCCATCCCTTCATGTATCTTACTAATGAACCCTCTTCATCTTCTATTGTGTCATTCATGGAATATATATACTTACCCCTGTATGGGACCTATATGGGAGACCCTATAGATATATTCCCCCATTAAATTACATTAATTTATCTTACTACGATTCCCAATTAAAAAACATTGTGACCTATATGGGAGACCCCATAGGTCACCCATATGTGGGACTGAGATCAACACAACAATGACTGTTTTGTAATTTATGGTAGATGTCATTACGGTGATGGTATAAATCATCTATGACTAGAGGAGGATGTCTAATAGTAGGATAAAATATTATACTTATCATTTTATAAGGCCATTGGAGTTCAATTAGGGAGATAAAATTTTCCTAAGACTCCCGCCTTGTAGTGGATTGAAAAGATTCAGTTGTGGTGGAATTTTATCGCAAAGGTTCATTAGGCCGTTTAGGATCTTGGAGAGGGTTGGAGATGTTTCATACCACCAATGACAACCCCAAGGATATAATGGGTGAAAAAATTCTTATATGTGTTATAAATGAGTAGATATATTCATAACCCTATGAATTTTATTTAATGGGGAATCATAGATATCGAGTATGGATCCACCTTTTTCATAAAATTATTTAAAAATTATGTAATGAAATGAGAGTACCCTACATTTTTGGAAAATCTCCATGGTTCATGTTTTGCATAATCACAATAGCATGTAGGAGATCTCATGGGAGTGGGAGAGACAGATGCATGCTTAGTATCCAATGTTTTTTGTTTAGTATTTTCTTTTCAGTGATAAAAATCATCATGGAGACAATAATGTAAAGACCTTTTATCTTCCTTATAATATGTTGAAATATGTCTTAAAATATTTTGAAGTTTGGTTCTAGGACAACGTGTAATTATGAGTCCTGATATTCCCCAAATTAATTTTATAAAAATATTAAATATTTTTTACAATACGAATGCAAAATTTTTTAGATATAATTTGATAACTATTAAATAGTGTATCAGATAAATTTTTTTTAACATGTTTTGGATTGGATCATATGTTTTAACAGAGGCCTGGCTTACTTTTGTTCACCATGTGTTGTTTGGATAAACTGACCATTAGATGGTTTGTTTAATTAATATAAATAATTAAAATTACTTATTTTAAATAAAATAAACTAAATATATTTTCTAATATAAGTTTTCATTTATGATGGATTTCTAGGGTTATTCACATATCCCTATGATCATTTTTGGGAGGTTCCACCACCCTCCATAATTAGAGAATAATGATCATATGATAATGAGACTTTAGATAAAGGCTAATTGAAATGCAATAAACAAAAAAAACTTCATCATTCATTGGAGAGAAAATTATTCATTCAGAAATGATACAATAACAATGTAAGACTCTTCATATATGGATTTAATCCCTTATGATAAATTTTTTTATTATGATCATTCTTATGCCTATTATTTTCACTATTTGAGCCTTTATATGGGCCCACACACCGGATTTAAAATCCTATTCAATTGTTTCTCAGCAAATACTCCCCAATTTTATTTGTTTTCCATGAACATTTTTTCAATGATTTTTGAACATCTATTCCATATTCTTATCCCCCATCATTCTGTGTTCTCTTCAAAATTTCAATATGGGGACTGCAATTTCAATAGGCTAGGCAATATTGAGCACGATCATACCCCTGGACACATGGTAGACTCATGGTAAGAGAATGTATAAACAAATATATAATGGATTGGGGAAAATTTTGTGTTGAAGATGATTAATTCAGGTATTTAGAATTTGATGTAGATATAGTATGGAACAAGATATGTGAGATGTGCATACGGGGATTGGACAGAATGATGGAAGTTTTATTTTTATCCACATTTTGGCTAAAACAATGAATAAAGCCCCCCTTTAATTTATGGAAAAAACTAGGTGGATTTTTAGTATAAAGTGGTTGGATAAAATATTTCTATAGAGAGGCATTATTTCATTGAAACACCACTATACAAGTTTTTTTGGATTTTGAACACACATGGTGTTGTAACCATATAGCTATGGAACTAGGGTTTTGGAAAAAATCTAAGGATTGCAAGGAATGTGTATAGGAAACATGTGGTGAGAACCTCTCTATGTAAAAAGGAGGTGTGAGAAAATAATAAGGCAATGACCACACATGGGTGGAAACGCCATGTTCCATTGTATATATGCACATGAAAGGTTACAGAGACATGGCCCGAAGCACAAGTTTGGCCACAAGTTTATGAGGCTTGTTGTTTAGTCCCCTTACACGTGTATATGGATATGTTGGTATTAATATGTGTATTTTCATGGACACATCCATGAATGATGGAGAGACCATATACCATGTGAGTCCCCAAACATGTAGTCTACCACTAATTACATTATGTGTAATCATCTAACTCTCGTACACCCTTCATTTGGACACAGATTTTGGCTAGCACATAACCCACCATGAGTGTATTTTTCATGAAAAAATAAATGGCAGCCTTCATGGTGTATGTTGAGATATGATATGAGATGTTGTCTGTGTGAAATATTTTTAGGCATTGCTCGACGATGGTAGTGATCGAGAAGGATCATCAAATTGATCATAGTGGCACCATTCTTTAGAGTTTGGTCAAGGGTCGTTAATCAACCATGATATTGGAACCCTCCTGTCAGGACATGGCATGGGCCCTCTAATTGTCCACCAAGTGTGATACTACTATGGGGTCAGGGAATGGGTTTTAGACAATTAGAGTGGAACAATTCAATGGTCATGTGGCATGGTTCTTTTACCAATCCAGCAAGTGGAACTCTCATGTGGTGTTAGGGAATGGTTTGTCGACCATTAGAGTGGAACTATGATAATGGGCCCTCTAACTATCATCTCAGTCGCACCTCCTTCAGTATCAGGGAATGGATCATATACCACTAGAAAGACACCCTACTATTAGGTAGGGCATGATTCTTATATATTTTATTCAAGTGGAATTCTAATATGACATCCATGTTATAGTTGTTGTACTAAGACCAATAATTTTTACTTTTAATACATGTATAATCGATGTATTGAATATCAATTTAATTTCTTATTACATATTCTTAATTGTTTCTTCATGGATAGAATGTAATAATGACTTAGATTATTTTTTCTATTGATAAGGTCATAGAAGATCACTACTATGATTAGATCCTTAATGTACTAGGATAATATTTTTAATATTTTTATATATATGGATAGCATACTTTTATGGGAAACATAGTATTTAGATGAAGAGGTAGATTTTATTATAATCGGATGAGTGTATCCTCAGTAAGTTGGCACATTATAATCTCTATGATGTGATATTATGTTAACACACCCACCAGTAAAAATTCTGTATATATATTAGTTCATTGGGTATTTCTATCCATGTGCATGTATAATGTTACATAAAAAATAATATTATCATTAATGTATGTCATGATTCTTGAACATAGATTTATAGACAAACATTGTCATGCCTTATGTTTGCGGGGAGTAGTGTATATTGGGTGCATCATGATTGACAAATCAGTAATGAATAATTCTAGGAAGAATATACCCATTCCATATTTATGGAAGTTAATATATCTTCCCATTGATTCAAATATAACTTTAATGTTATATTATAGGTCCCTGGTGTGATGGCCTACTTATTTTAGATAGTCTAAGAATGACGTATCGAGTAAATATTTTATGACACCGTCGTAAAAACTTTGTGATGAGATATTCTAAAAATTGAATTATTTTTCACATTGAGCAATAATATTTGTTTTATGTAATTTAAACATTAATTTATTTTACTTTGGAGCCTTAACACATTTTTAGAAAGTAATATTGGACTTTTTTAAAATCCATCCTAGGGATAATGAGAAATAATCCTACTGTGTCACATAGTAAGTGTTTCTGTTAATGTAAATAAAATTTTATTTTTGATTAATTAATAAAATAAATATTATTCTAAAGTCCGAGGAATTATTTTATTCTACTTATATTGATGTAATAAATTAATTTTATTTATTCTACAGAATTTCAATAAAAATCAATTTCTCTATTTTTTTATTATTTAATAAAATTTTATTATCCACTATTTGGACAAAATATTTATTTATGAATAATTTTTTATATTCAGGATTTAAATAAATTGATGAGGATTTTGAATAGACCAATATCGTGTCAGGTGAAAAATATTAATTTACAAGTATGTTAAATGATATTTTTTATTGTGCATGTCGGTGCATGCTAGAAAATAATAATAATAAGAAAATTACTATTTTTTGTTATAGATATTATTAAAGTTAATAAATGTCATATAATGGATTACATGATATTAAAAAATACTTTAACATAAATTCTAACTAAATAAGAAGTTGATTATGAATATTTTGTATATTATCCAAAAATTAGAATATATAATTATTTTGCATAATGAATTCTATCTCAAATATTCCTTCTATCTCCCTCTCACAAATGATAACCTGAAGAGATATTTCTTCATGATAGATGATCGAGAGATCAAGAATGAATAAAAAAGACATTAACATAACTATTTCAGTACCTAGAGAATGTGTAGCATTTCATGGAAATTTGAAGTGCATGTGTAGAACACAACTATAGGGCTTCTTTACGTGGATCGTTATAGTGAAATAAAAGTAATCTGAAATATGTCGTCAAATGATCAATATTCACCAAAGAAGAATGTTCTTCTTCTAAGTTATTTATTTCATATGATATTATTTTATTTTAATAAATATATTATTTCCAACATTCACACTCTTTGTTTCATGAAAATATTATGAAGATAAATTTTAATATATCACCCACCAATGCATTCTTACACAGCGCCTGAAACCAAAAAGTGGTATCAAACAGGTCATATTAAAATTTATAATTATTTAATTTATTTTTTATCTATGTTCAATTTATTTATATTTTCATTACATGTTAGTCATTCATTAATCTGATTTGAATTAATATGTTATCAAAATATTATTCATGCTTGTTCTAGGTTTTATTTTCATAATATTTTACGAATAGATGAATAATGAGTAAGGATTCCATCTGGATGTAAAAAATATTTGGTATGTAAAAATAGGTTACACGGTCTATTAAAGGATAGGAAATTATGTACCGATGCACATTGTTCCAGGATGAGGTTAACAATTATTTACACGAGGTGCATTTCTGCAGCACCGCGTCTGGACCGAGCCAACTGGGCACTAGGAAAGATAAATGTCATATAACTAGCCTGTAAATGTGATGTAGTCTGTCTGAGTTAACATGATGTAGACCCATGGATGTGACATAGATACAAAACTACTGTCGTATAGGTGTGAAGTTGGACTGTACATGGGTTGTAGTCTCCCATTAAATGATAGAATTAAAACTACATTATGTTGAAAATTTTATTATTTAAACACTATTTTATTGATTATTACAAAAACATATGTTTGAAATTTTAATAATTGTTTCCATTATTATTAAACTCCTAGATAATTTATTCTAATTAATATGTCGTTATTGGTTATAAAAATTATTTTACATGATTTAAAGAAGTTTTGTGTATCTTAAATTAATATTGGGTGATCATTAATACGAACGATAATTAATGAATTAATTTACTAATTTAATATCATTCATCTTAAATAAAAAACAATCACAAAAAGAAATTAATGATCGCTCTTTAGGTATGTGTATTAGTTGCACTACCATTCATTAGATTGGGCAAGACATGTGTATGTGATTGATTCTTTAATGTACCTTATTGCAATAATTTTCAATTTAATATTATTCAATTAAATATGATGGACCACAATTCATCCCAACATTAGTTATTATATATGACCTATGTGTCTAAAGATATTTATATAATCTATTTTTAACAAATCACATGGTTCTCCTAAGTTGACTTTGTTTCATAAATATTTGTAATTAATAGAGTATCTCATTGCACATTGATGTGGTTGAAGATTAAACCATAATGATCTTTACTCAGGTGATACACATAGTTAGATAAGTGGATATCTATAACTCCGACCGTGATTGGTAAATTGAGTAATTCCCCTTAATTATATGTTGATTTAATATCCCCTCATGAAATACAATTTAGTTAAATCTCACAAACAAACCATTTAATTAGTTATTTATTTATATCTATGAAATTATTTATTTTATGGATGAAATTTCCCGATCACATAAATACATTAATTATTGTAAAAATATTGAATTTAACCAAATTAATTATTTTTAATTGATTTATAAAAAAATTTATTTAATTAATTAACATCCATGTAATATTAACAAGATAGGTATGACATAAAACAAGAAAAAACATATGAATAAAAAATTAATTAAACTAATTATAATGAAACGATCTATCCAACATGGTAAATTAATTACACACAATCAATTCAGTATTAGCACGAAATGTAAAAGATAAAATAATAATAAATTTAAGGATAATTAATTAAAATATATCAAAATTATATTAAGCAGACTGAGCCTCCTATTACATTAACATAAAAAAACCATAGCAAAACGATGTTTTTTAAAACCCTTATATGGAAACTTACTTTTATAAAAAGAGTTATTAGGAAGGTTTGCTATGAAATAACCATTTTACAGAAATTAGAGTAGCAATTTAAAGAATTGGTGTAGTTTGGATGAAATATTTGAGAAAATCCCAGTTAGGATTTCTGGAAAGGGGAATCCAGTCAAAATATCATATAGATGCAAGCTAATAGTTAGAAAAGACTTAGCTACCAAAATTCAATGATGTATCTTGATCAACCTGTGTTGGGGTTAATTAGTGGGGAATATGGATTATTTACCCTCAACTATTAAAGTAATAATCCATTCCATGTTCACTAGAGAGGATTATTGGAACATGATAAAATAGTGTGAGATTTAATAAAATTAACTAGTTTAATATTTCTCAGATATATTTTAACGAAAAATGTACTAATAATATTATCTTTTAATAGTTAAATAAAATTTCAAGATTTTTGTCCAAATAATCCCAATTAATAATATTGTAAAAAGGAACCTCCCAATTAGAAATAACTTCCCAAAATGGTATAGATGCATGTAGGATGATCTATGTGATTAACTAAAATATTATGTGCTAGAATCATCAATGATTGATCTTCCTGCTAGAGAAGTGAGTGATGAAGAGTTCCTCATCTATGGAAAAAATTTTAGTGATGATTTAGACCTTCAATATTTTCTTCCTTCATCAATTACTAGTGAAATCACCAAGTCTCATGAAAACATGGAAAAATGTTTCTTTCTCGAGCACCTTTATAGTCTTTTCCTTGAATGATTTAGGACTTAGTGGTTTAATATTTCCATGGAACTATTTCCCTAAAATCATTGAGAGGGTTCACCCACTATGCCTCATGTAGTCAAACTCATTATCAACATTGAGATCCTAGATGTTCTAGGGTATAAAATCCCCAAAGAACTAAGAATTAATCTCATTCTATGATCTCTCCGTAAAATATTCCCTAGATTTGTTATGAATTTTAATATGAAAAAATTTATAATTTTATTTCTAATTTTCTCACTATTCTTTTCCATGTAGATAAGGATATGGAGAAAGAATATGTGGTTATCCTTTTGGGGTTGAAACAAAATGAGGAAGTAAAACGTTTTAATCAAACAACTTCCTCACACTCATCCCAGAAGCGGAAAATAAGGGGGAAACCAAGGGAATAAATTATTTTTTGTTTTTCATTTGTAAAGAAGGGAATCTAGAAGAAAAAATCACCCAAACAAAGAATCAAGGGGGAGGATTCATGAGAATTTTTTATCAAGTGAACTTTATCTATTTTTAAAAATTTAGTATTAGATACATCTTATGGTTCTCAAATATTTTT
Organism: Viscum album; assembly: GCA_963277665.1. Classification (NCBI taxonomy): domain Eukaryota; kingdom Viridiplantae; phylum Streptophyta; class Magnoliopsida; order Santalales; family Viscaceae; genus Viscum; species Viscum album. The sequence continues at coordinate 272,825,836 of OY728141.1, forward strand.
AATCTTCTAGAACTAGGTAGGATGATAATGATTGTCTGATGGGTGGTATATCTACGAGAAGCCAATATAGATAAACATTATAATATAGCTATCGAGGACTACCACCAGAAGAATATGTCCAAGATGATCTTGGTTTTGAAATGCTATTATTATGAACAAACTATTAGTAAAAAACATTATTTCAGTGTCCAGAAATGATAAGGATGTGTTTATTTTAAAATTTATGAATAAATATTTCTTTTTTTATGTTGATAGATTTTTTTATAGAAAGAGACATTTGAATAATAGTCATTATGTTTTGGATTTTGAGAACCATGTAATGTTAATCAATAAAAAAAGTTAATTCACATGACTCATATTAGAATTTATTTTGGTATCATAGGCTAAGTCGTGTAAATGAAAAGAGATTCACTAAATTAGGTCAATGTTGATATTTATATTCTTTAAAACTAAAACATATTGGAGTATGTCACATATTTTATAAGCAAAAATGTCCAAATCCATTTTTAGTGAGATATGTTAAAGATATTAATAGGTTCTTGAATTTGTTCATAATGTTGAGTGTATAACATTTTATATTGGAGAAATGGGTGGTTATTCATACTTCATAACATTTACTAATGATTTTTGTAGATATGGATATTTCTACATGATGAGTTATAAGTTATATTATTTTGATAAATTAAAGAAATAAAATAATTATGTTGAGAACTATCTTTCTAAAAAGATTAAGGTACTCCACTTATGCCATGTTTGAGAATATATTAATCAATACTTCATTGATTATATACGAGTTTTTGTGATATTATACCAACTCACTCTTTCTTATATGAATAAGTGGAATGGTTTAAGTGAAATTAGGAACCATACATTGTTGGAAATTGTGAGCTCAATGATGAGTCACCAAACTCATCCATTTTACATTAGGGGAAACAAGTTATATTCAAAATCACACGTAATATTCCAAGTGAAACTAAATGAATAATTTTTATTCCATATGAATTTTGTAGATGAGGAAAAAACATGTTTTCAATTTTACATGTTTGGGGAAGAGAAATGTTTTTATGTCTTATTCATGTAACAAAATTTCACCCTGAGGTACAAAGTGTACCTCTATTGGATTTCATAACATAATAGGGTAATAATACCTATAAGAACCCATAGAAAATAATTATAGTAGTATTACATGAAATATTTCTTGAGAAATAAAATATATCTAAAAGATTTAATGTGACTAAGATAGATTTCAAGGAAATTGAGGCTCAAGGTATACAAGATTTGGTATATGAATAGATTCTTTAAAGCATCATGGAAGATGGAACTATTTTGATGGAACATACAATATGTAAGAGTAGCAGGGAGGTTAGATAACTATAAAATTATTATTTTCTAGTCACTAGGGATAGTGAATCATTTTTAATTAATAATAATGATCCTCTCACCAACAAGGTACAAATAAGGGGAATATAATTTTTTAAGTGGAAAGAATTACTTAATTCTAAAATGGAATCATCTTACCATGAAAAGTATGGATTTATGTAGAATCTGCAGTAGATGTAAATCCCATTGGTTTCAAATGGGAATTAAAGATGAAAATAGAAATGGAAGGACAAGTAATTATTTATAAAATGAAACTCATTTCAGATGGGTTTAAAAAACATAAATTCATTGACTATGATGAAACATTTTCACCGGTTGGAATGTAGAAATACATCAGAATTATACTTGTCATTATAGATTACAATGACTACGTGATTCGAAAAATGGATGTCAAAAAAGCAGTCTATAATGGAAACCTTCTTGGAGATGTCAATAGGAAACAAACTGAATGGTTTGAAACTCCAATGGATTCCAATAAGATATTGATATTGAATCAACCAGTTATGGATTAAAAAACGAATCTTTGTCTTGAAATCTTTGATTTTATGATTTTATAATAGAATTTTGTTTCATAAATAATGTGTTTGGGTCTCTTGACTAAAATAGTATTAGAGGGAGTGATGTAATTTTTATTATAGTATATATTGACAACATATTACTCATTTAAATTCTAATATTAGTCTTAGAGTATTATGAGGTGTGTTTGAATAAATGCTTCTCTATAAAAACAATGGAGAGGAAATATCTATCATTGGGATCGAGATCCATCATGATAGATCTAAGTGGTTTCTCAGCCTATTTCATTGTAAATAAATTGGAATGATACTGAAAAAATTAGGTGTGGATAAAATCTATGATGATAATGTTGGGAGCATCAAATAGAATTCATCATTCAAAAAAAATGTTATCTTATAATCATGGGGAATGAAATAGAATGTAGAGAATTACAAACATTTCAGTGATGGGGTTATTTAGGTATTATATGCTATGTACTAGTATATATGTGGCCTAAAAATTGAGTATATTTGGAAAATATCAAGCTCATATAGGTGACTACCATTAAATGGTAGTCAAGACTATCCTTAAGTATCTAATGTGAACTATGGATATGATCATGTTTTAGGGAGAGGATGAGGAAATATTCTCTATAGGATATGCAGAGGCTAGTTTCTAAATTGATCAATATTACATAAATCCTAATATATGATAAATATTAACATTTAATGGAGGTATTGTGAGATTGATGATTTAAAAACATGTTTCTATTGTAGATTATTCAGAATATATAGAATATATTACAACTTCTTTGGTAGAATAGAAAATAGAATGGGTGGGAAACTTCATCCATGTTCATTATGTGTTACCTTATAGTAAATATGTTATCACACTCAGTTCTGATAATAATTTTGTGATTTATCTTGAAAAAAATAACATGTCACATCCAAAAATAATGAATGTACATCAGAAGTATCATCTCTTGAGGGAATTTTCTCAGAGAGGTAAGGTCGAAATGAGCTGTAATTTAAAAAAATCCAATGTGGGGGAACCCTTCAATAAAGTATTGATGAAATAGAAAAAAGATAATATTTCAAGGTCTAGAGTATTTAATGTCATAGGTAGTTGGATCTTGATCAAGTTGGAGTTTTTTAGAGTTAGTATCCTAGGACCAACTGATTTAAATTTTATAACATGTATATTTGGTGTATTTAATATTAATTTAATATTTTATTAGAAAATTTCCATTATTTCGACATCTAATTAATATAATAATTTCCTAAAGTATTTGTATCATTGATAAGGTTATAGAAGATCCCTTCTATGGTGGGAACCTTGAACTGTTATAAAAATATTATTAATATAGTTATATTTTTGGATAAAATAAATTGATGGGACACATTGTATTTTGACCATCATATGAGAGTGATTATAATAAGATGAGGATTATTCTATATACCTTATCACATTGTTTTGTCCATGTAGATAGATTTTGAGAACTAACTCATCAGTTAGATTTCTACATGGTTTTGTGTCATAAAATTTTTCTAAATTTCAGTGTGTGTAATTGTCCTTAAAAATTCATACTATAATTAATTTATTTCATGGATAAAAACATATATTTATTCACCAAATCCATCACACCATATCGTGGCGGGTAGTAGGGTTTGTTGTGTTTGTCACGATTTACATTTCATTAATGGATACGATGGGAAATAATTCATCCATGGAATATCTGTTAAGGATTTTACCTGAGTCCTTTTATTAGAATAAAAATATAAAGTTAAATTCCATTTCCATTGTGCAATGAAGTGTTTGTTCATGATAGTCAAAGGAAGATGGATCAAATAAATAGGTTGGTGACACTGTCATTCAACCTTCTCAAAGAGGTGTGGTGAAAAAGGGATTATATTACATAGTGATAATTTATAAGTGGTTGTCAATGCTTTTACATTATCTTATTTCCCTTGGGTTACTTAACCCGTTACTATACAACAATCTTGGACTTTATGCAAACCCTCTAAATACTAATGATAATGAATCCTAGACTGTTAAAATCTAAATGTTTATGTTGATCCCAATTAAATTCTATATGAGTATAATTAATGGAATAAATATCATACTCATATCTATGGAATATTTTTATTCATGTTATATTGATAATAAATGTTAAATAAATATTTATTCACTACTGTGAATATAAAATTATATTTATTTATTTTATTCAATATTTATTAAAAAAAATTCAACTGTATATGAATGAAATATTTATTTATTGTGAAAAATATCTAGGCATGTTTTCAATAAATGAAATAGGGGTTCGAATGGACCAAGGTCATGTCCTATGAAAAATATTAATAAAAAAGTTTGTTAAAAAGTATTTGTTATTGTGCTAGTTTTTGTGCACCAAAAAAATAACAATAAAAATAGTATTATTTTGTGGCATGAGGTTTATAACATGCAATAAATGAAATTTAGTTGCTGAAACGAAATTTAATAATATTTTACTTAAATACCAAATCTATAAATATATGTCTATACCTATTTTTTATAGTATCAAATAATTTTGAAAATAGAATTTTCCTCACAATGAATTCTCTCAAGATTATGCTTTCACTCTGCCTTTATAGAATGATAATTGATAGAAAAAATTCCTCTTGAACAGAGGATGAGTTCTCAATAACAAAAAATGAAAAATATTAAACTATCCCCTCATCCATCCAGATATTGAGTGGTGTTTCTTAGTGATCAATAGATCATGTGTGGATCACCACTAGAATGATTGTATCCATGGACACTCATATAAAAAATAGGGTAATCTAAAAAGGACTTCTAATATAATCAAGATTAACCAATTAAAAAAGTTCCCAATATTAGGTATTTATTTCATTGAATATCAAAAAATTAGTTATAATTATTAGGTTCATGATCCTTGGTTTTGTTTTCAAGCAATGATTTTTAAAAAAATTAATATATCATCAACCATTGCACACATCCACATTGCATATAACCCACTATTTGGCCATGGTTCCTCAAACACTGAAGTGCCACCATCCAATTGCAAAGGGTATGGACCCTTTATCAAGCCCCCATGTGGAACCCTCATATTTTATTAGTGATTCAGTCCTCTTTATAGATATTATGTCCCCTTGACATTGAGGCATATTATCAAGGCGTGGCTTGACATTGGATGTCACTATGGACAGATGCACAAGATGTTGTACATCGTTGATTGAATCTTGAACTATTGATACTGATTTTTTGACTAGGATTTATGATTTATATTACATTTATATCTTGTTTAGGATAGTTTTGTAGAGTATATATATATATATATAAATGTGTGTGTGTACATGTTGCAATAATATTTTTCACAATATTTCTATGGGTTTAGATATCCATTCATATCATGTCTCAAACTATTCCACCTTTATATTTTAGGGAATCCTACTAGGTATGTATATAATCACCCCTATATGATATATTACCACATGTGTAATTTATTATATAGACAAAGAACATGATGTCGGTGATTATAAAGGATCATAGAGATTACTCTTGAATTAGACATTGTTCATTGGTTGGGGTTAGAGATATCAATACGTGCACCCTTAGAACATTAATTTTTATGTTTTTTCAATTTGGGAAACCTTCCATGTTGGGAATTTATTTCCCCCATTTAATTTTTATAATACACTATTATAAACTCATACACCCTACATGTTTTACCTGAATGGTGTATTCACATGATGTTATATCCATTTTTTGATTCCTCATAACATTTAGATGAAGAAGGTTAGGTGTGTTCCTACATGTACATTAGAAAAATACCTCCAATATTGTTAATGAATTTTTCTTCTTGTCCACATCCCCTAGCCCATGTAGTGGTCTTGGGGTGTTTTTGATCGATCTCTATTAGATTGGGTCATGAAATATTTGTATCTGAGATTGTTTATTTCTTAGGATGGTGTCGGGATTTTAACCATATAAGGATTTATTAAGGATTTTGGGAAATAGTGTCAGAGATTCTAAAGTGAGGATCTTAGGAAAGAGAAACAAGTGTTTTTGTGATGACCAATATATCTATACAATAGGTAGATGAATACCTTCTTGTTAACTCAGCATAATAAGTCATTGGTTATAGGGAATATTTGTACATGAATCATATAATATTGACCCTTTCTGAGTATAATTATTGAGTCACTTATCCATATATTTATGATCATTTGACCATTGTACTTCTTGATTTAATTTTTAGGAAGTCCTTGTGATGATATCCAATTAGGTTATCAATTAAAGATCATGATGATGAATGGATGAGTGATGATTCCTCAGTTATGGGGTCATCCTGAAAGATTCTTCATCTTGACTAACTTGTTTTATCTCCACCACCTTCTGAGATTTAGATCATACCAACAGATCAGGATGATGATTCACAAAAGTTTAACACACTCAATGAGTTTAAGAACCAAAGGATGTTGAGGTTCCAGGTGGAGATATATCCCCAATAATTCATTGATTGTATAGAGTCAGTGATCCATGTCTTCAAAATTAACTAGACACTTACTAATAACATGGTTCCATAGGTAGCCATCATTTTCCAGGGACTAGATGGGTGCTGGTGGATTTTTGTTAGACATATGTATGAGTAGTCGACACTCCCCTAGATTGAAATCCAAAAACTATTTCAGGGGGAGTACTTCCCCTCATATATGAACTCAGTTGAGATTCATTATTTTATAGAGTGGCATGAAGGAGGTTTGAAAGTGAATTATTATGCTGTGAGGTTCATAGACAATACACTGTACTCCCACGACATGACTTAGGATCGATAATTTTATTTATAAAAGTTTTAACTTGTTCTTCATAGATACATATGTTCCAATATAGTAATATTGAGTATTTCATCCTACATCGGGGTAATGTAGAGGAAATTGGTGATACAAATCTTCTTGTTAGAGGTATTCTAGGCGACCTATGATGGAACTGTGTGTTATTAGGCTGAGTCATCTACTACAACTGTTATGAACTCATCAATAAGATCTCGGGGTAGGGTATCCTCCCAGGATCAAACTCACGAATGTGGTTATGGACAACATAAAAAACCTGGGAAGCACACACGTAGATGGTTTTATGCATGTGATAGGAGAGGTCACATGGAGCATGATTTCATGACCATACATGATGAGGATGTTTGTGGAAATTTTTTCCACTTTAACAACCCTAACATTGAAACTAAAATCCCTTTAACTAGAATGGTTAGTTCTAGAGAGACTTCCTGGAGTTGATGTTGATATTTACAAGTGATCCTATTTTGAGACTACTAGAGGAGGACATAATGTATGTAGTTTATTGTGATGATTTATGCACTTGTATTAGATATGTTTTGATGTAGAGGCAAGTAGTATCATATATTGGTCGAGGAAGTTAATAACCCATGAAAAAAAATGTGAATCACAACATATTGTAAGAAACTATAGTATTCTCTTTGTGGATGAGGAGGCGTTATATTTAGGGAGAACACTTTATTTTTAACTCGGATCATTTGAACTTTAGGCATGTCATGACATAGAGGTTAATGAACATGAGGAAGATGAACTAGTTAGTGTTTCTACAAGACTATAAGTTGTTGGTAGTCTATACTCTAGTTGTAAGAAATGTGGTGGAAATCCCTTAATAGGAATTCCAGAGCTTGTTTAGTGCATAATGAATCAAAGTAGTTTTCTTCCTTACAGATGAACCTAGTTGAGTATGAGGGTGAATATTTTCTTCATTCAATGGTTTTGAATCCTATACCTCTCCATCATATGAGAGATTCCTAGTTTGGATACATCAACTATGGGCTCTTACATGAACATATATCCTATGAGTGTAAGTAGATGGTTTTAATGAAGGATAGAATCATGTAATTCTTTCCCAATGGAGGATAGTGGTCCTAGAAATTATATGGGAATATGTGAAGATAGAGTTTCAAACATATTCATTGGTTATACATCTTCGATTATGGAAGATGTATATAGAAGTTCAATGGTAGTTTTAGAGGGTTGGTATGAGATAGATCATGGTTGAGTTCATCTCTCGGTGTCTCACAAATCAGTTGGTGAAGGGTAGGTACTTGGATATTTTAGGTTTGTTTCAAACCCTTGAAATACCAGAGTCGTAATGTGATTGAATAACCATGTTATTTATGATAAGGATTCTATAGACCTCGAGAGGCCCTGACACCATTTGGGTTATAGTTGACTGACTCCCGATGTTAGTGTAGTTACTTGCAATTAGGTAACATATTTTAGTGGAGGGTTTGGGGAAGTTTTACATATGGGAGATTGTATCCCTTCATGGGATTCCCTTGACTATTATATCTAACCATGATATGCAGTTCATGTCACAATTCTATAGAATGCTGCATGAGGAACTCAATACTTAGTTGAGTATGAGTATGACATTCCATTTAAAGATAGATGTGTTGACCATGTTCACTCTCTAGGCATTAGAGGATATTATTTATAATGAACCTATACTTTTACAAATATTATTTCATGATTTGAAGAGTAGTTATCAATCAAATACAAGACAAGGATCACAAATCCTAGTGTCTTTAGAAGATTATTTAAATAAAATTAAAAACTTGTAAATAGAATATACTATATTTATATTAATCATCCATATTGAGATACAAACTTTATTTGAAATCTTACATATTCATAGGGTAACCTAGGGAAAAAATTAACCAAAGGGATGGGCTAAAAATCCCAGAAAGGGAATAAATATCGAAATAATGAACATCGAATGGGTTAGAAGGAATAACATGGTGAAATAAGATGGAATGGAACATGAAGACACTTATGGAATAATAAAATATAGAACATGGGATCATGTAATAATGGGGAAATTGGATATGAGACCATTATAAAATATTTTATAAATATTATTCATATCTAACTAGTAAGGCTATATCACATGGTTGACAAAATCATTTTAAGGAATCAGGTTTACTCCCTATCATGCCATGAAATCTCATTAGACCAAACATTACACAATTCATTGGAGTGATGTTTGGGAACACCCATCATAACATGTACATGAATATGTGTTCGACATGAAAAATAAAACATAAGGAATAATCATAAGTGATACATATGGAATAAAATGGTTATCGTAATCTTGATATAATGCATAACTAACGGGATAAACATGATGTTGTCCATAAAAGAATATATTTAATTCATACTAGGCCATATACAGGAAAAAATATGAAAATATAATGATACATGATGTCCAAATTAAGATAAAATATTTATAAAATAGTGTATAATAATATTTAGATGTGAGCCACTTTAGTGTGGATTAAGGGTAAATATAAAATAGTATTTAAAGAGTAAAAATGCATAATTTTCTCGAAATTCAAAAAATGAACAAATATATATTTTCATGATAAATTTAGTTATTATAGAATAATATTAGTGTCTTAAAAATATTATGGCGTGTACATGAAAATTGGTAGGAAATCGGGATGTTCCCATTAATGTTGCTTGCTTATCAGGAGTAATTGAAAATGGAACCTTATAAAACATGTATTTCCCAATCACCGAGAGAGGAAATGAACGAGGTAAATATTATGGAAACATAAACACAAAATTTCAGAGGATTATATATCAATAATTAATAATTACATTTGTTTAAGGAGAGATAATGTGTATCCCGATGAAAAAATGGTGTTTTGGATAGTATCCCTCACATTTTGTCCAAAAGTGTCATGCATCGGTACTTAATTTTATAGATTATCAAATTAAATCCATTTATTAATTAATTATTAACCTATTATACATTTATTTAATTTATTATAATTTTCATAGGTTCATTTTTGGAAATTTTCCTGACTTATAGTGTTTAATTACATCATTTTTGGCGTGTTTGTTTCGAGATTTTATGATCGGTTCTCTTGATATTAATTAGTGGATTCTTTTAAATTGGATGAAAAACAAAATAAGAGTAATTATATGTTTTTTATGGACCTTATAAATTTTAAATTCTCACATATTACAATATTCTTCATATAAAATAATGATCCCTTAGATAAAATGTTAATGATGACAATTAATTTATTTGGGTGAATTTTCTTTCATCCTGAACTAGTTTTGATTATTTACATAATATTATGTATATATATTAGTTCCTTAACATAAAAAATTATTTACTATGTATTTTACAATATATATTAACCATAATTATATTTTTAATATGATCAATGAAGGCATTACTAGAAAATAAAAAATCATCGCCAGTAATGTGGTGAATCGACACATCCAAATGATGTTTTCATTTTGAAGATAAAAAGAGAAGAGTAAGGATTTAATTATTGATATCCCATTAAAATAATAACATTAAATTATATATATTACTATAAAATTATCATTGTACTTTTGATATGGGAGGTGATGGAAGGATAAGAAATGAAAATAAATTTAAAGAGAAATAGGGAGGGTTTTTTCTCTTCAGTGTCCTCTCCTTGAAAATATTCTTAAAGATCATGGAAATGGTCATTTGGTGGGACCATCAAGAAAAAAATGTGGAAAATAGGTTTGGGAGAAGAATTTTGAAGAATATAATAAAGATACAAAAATAAAATTATGTAAGGAAAAGATGTTGTGAGGGGTGATATTTATATTAGGAGGTGGGTGTTTTGTTATTATTATTTTATTCATTAGTTTTTATTTTGGTTCAATATTGTTAATATTTTTGATTCCTAAGACTATATATTGTAAATAGTTTTGAATAGTTTGATCTAATGGTTTTTACAATATCAATACACAATAAATGACTCAAAAATTCATTTATTTACTTATAATGTTAAATACCATAAATTAATTTGTCTCTCTATTTCCCAAAAATTCAATTATATCAGAAAAATACAACAAATTAACCCTAACCATTTTTAGGCATGTATAATTCATGAAATGACACTATTTTATGAAAAGAATTTTCTATACTTGAAAATTATATTTTTAATTGGAAGATATCGATTTCAATATTATAACGGTTTTTCTGAATGTATGAAAAATTATTTTGTGTCTCATAAAATTATATTATAATAAAAATTATATATTAATTTATTAATTTATTTTATAAAATTAAATTTTTTCCCATATAATTAATTTAAAAAAAATTGTAAATAAATATTTAAATTTCACAATAAATACCAATACACAATTTATCCCTTTTAAAACTATTATTTACATATTCAGTGATATAAATTTATTATATTTTCATTCATAAGATACCTAAATCATATTTTTAATTTGATAGGTTAGATAATTATTATATTTCTGAGTTTAATATTCCAAATGGTTACATTACTATTCTATTTTTCAACCTACAATTCAATTAGTATATGTTCCTTAATTTGTAAAAATACATATTATTTCATTAATTATTCATTAATAAAATATTAATTTTGTAATATATGTTATTTTATGTGATTTATATTATTTGAAATAACTATAATATGAGAAATTCCATCAATAAGATTCTACACTATTACATTATTTCCCCTCATACTAAATTTTGCTTCCAATTTTTTTAACATTTTAAGGTGAAAACAGGGGAGGGTACTTCTTCAATTTACCGCCATTAACTATGAAAATGGAAACATACTTAGGGGGATTGTATACTTATAATAATGTTACATAAAAGGGAAAATTTTAACATATAAGGTTAAACATGAAATTGAAAAGTATATAATATCTTGTAATTCCATAAGATTCAATTTTGGTTATACATGGTGATTAAATATTCCCTCAAGTTCTTACTAATATTATATAGTCATAATATCCAAAAATAACTAGACCATTTTATGATGAAAACTATAATGACCATATTCAATTAATCATATTATTATATGATTTTAAGTATAATTAACCACAAAAATACCAACCAAAGTTCATAATGTATAGTTAATTTTGAGGATTGGGTTTGTAAAACTAAAATCATTGAAATAGAATATAAAATATTTATAGAAATTTTCAATAATGATATCATAAATTTTTTCGATCTCTTACATAAATAACGAGTTCATAACATCATTTGACTCACCTCTAGAATTTTAAATGGCCCCATATGTCAATTTTTTAGACCTGATAATGATTCATTTGATAAAAGTTTAAGTATGAATGTTAGTTTACTGGAGATAATTTTCAATCATTAAGATCTAATTTTGTTTAATTATACAATATTATGTATATATATTAGTTTCAAAATTTAAAAATGTTATAATATATATTTTAAATCTTTTTTTTACAATTATAATAGTGTTATGAGCATCGATGAAGTCACTAATAGAAAACAAAAAGTCATCATCCACAAATGTCTAGGGTTGTAGACTTTTTTCCACATTGGATGTGGGTGTGAATGGGAGGTATGTTGCAGTATCGAGTGCGGCCATGAAGGCGGTGACTGGATCTGTTCTGGCTCGCGACGATATGGTGCTTGATGCTATGGACTTTCTTCTCTATTTTCTTTAGGTCTTCCCGTCGAAGTTTGCTTCATGTTGAAGCCCTAGGATACTCAATCCCAGCACTTCCATAATCAATTTGTTTTTTTGATCAGTTGCTACTGGTTTTCTTCTACTTCGTCGATGCTGGTGTTTGGATGCCACTACTGCTCAAAGCTCTACTCTGGCCTCATGATCCTCTTCACCTCTTTGAGTCAGATCTGGAGCAGTGGTTGCATCATGACTTTGAGATATGTGGCTCAACGGCCATTGCAGCTCCATGCACGGTGAAATCAGTATCATTGGGATGTGAGTCTGAACAGGCGATTTCAAGAGGTGGATGGTGGCGACGATTCGACCGTCGACGGCATGGTTGTGTTCTATGGTTCTCCTTTCGGAAATTTCGGTATCTATTTGGATCTTGTTTGGTTTTTCAGATCTCCGACATCGGTGTATGGTTTTGATTCTTGTTCGGTGAGGGTTACATTTATGGGTAGGTTTTGTTTGTGTTTATGCATTTATTGTGCTATGAGGGCCTCACAATCTTATGTGTACAGTTTTTGGATGGCAGCGGCGACAACTGTGTTGATAGGAAAATGTGATTTATAGTGTATGTTCTTGATTTAGAGTAGCGATTCAATTTAGACATGGTCGTGTCCTTGCCGGTGATGGGATTGGTTCGATGTTGATGGTGACTGTTGCGTATGGTGTGCTCGAGGAGGCCCGTAACCCGTGATGAATTTTATATTTGATATCTTTTAAATTGTTTTTTGAATTTGAATTTGTTGGTGTACTCTGATACTGGCTGCCTTTTTGTTTTTTCTATGGTGTTTGAAACCTTGAAATGGTGGCAGTTTGTGAGGTTCCCACTTAGCCATAAAAGTGGCTTTTATTTAGAAAATGAAACAAGAGATTGGAGGAAAAATAAAAATAGAAGAGATGTTATTTGATGATAAATATCCCATTGATATAATAAAATTCATGTTTATATATGATACTAGATTTATTATGTTTCTTTGTATAGGGTAGGCGTGGTATGAATAAGAAAATAAAAAAAATAAAAAAAAGAAAGAGAGATGGTTTTACATCTTGAGTGTCGTCTCCTTTAGAACCAATTGGTGGGACTGAAAAGTCTAAAATGTGGGGAAGTGGTTTGGAAAAGGAATTGTGCATAACTTATGAAATATAGAAGTCTTAAATGGTGTGAGGAGTAGAGGTGGTGAGGGGTGCTATTTATATTGGGAGGAGAGGAGTGATTTTGATTATTTTATTAATTCATTTATTATATCAGTTGAATTCTATCAATATATTTTATTTCATGAACTAATATAGAAAATTGATTATGAGAATTCATACTAATGGTTATAATGTCATCTATATATCATAAATTACTAAAGAAATAAATTATTTACTTATAATGTTAAATACCATGAATTACAGTATTTCATTATTCACCAAAAAATTAACTATTTCAAAAAAATCCCAACACACAACCTTAACAATTTTTTAATTCGAGGAATTAAAAAATAAATCCCATTTTATGAATATCATTTTCTAAATATGAGAAAATTCATTATAATTTAAAATTATCATTTAATCAAAAATTCCAATTTGAAAATTATAACTGATTTTATGATACTTTGAAAAATTACTTAAGATCTCATAAAATAATAATATAATCGTTAGAAAAACAATATTTATGAATATTTGCTATGATGTTTTTAAATGATTAAATTAATTATAAAGTTATAAATAATAATTTATGTTATGAAAAAATTCCAATACATAATTTTTCATTTCTAAAACATATATTTACTTATTCCGTTATATAAATATACTATATTTTTATTAATAAGATACATATATTTTATTTATAATTTAATAGTTGTGGTTACTATTCAATTTTCATTTTTACTATTCATAATGGACATATTACTATTCCAGTGTTCTAGTAAATATTCCATCAACATAGTTTCATAAATTTATTGAAACTCATTTTATTTCATTCATTCTTTATTTATAAAGATTTTATTGTGTTATCTATAAGATTATATATGATTTATAATATATCAAATGATTATAATAATGTTATTTAAATTCATAAAATTATGTGTAACTTCAATCATAGTGATTTCCTGGTAGACTTTAGATAAAGCTAAGAGGATCAATTTCTAATGGTATATTTTTCCAAAACTAATATCTACCACAATACTATCAACATGAAACATTTTCTCGACACTTATGGGGGACCCTTTAGGTCACCCACATGATACATTGAGATATTGAGACATATCTTGTCAGTCAATAGATGATACATGTGGTGATGGAGAAGTTATAGATCATTTGTAAGAGGATGAGAATATCTTAGAGGATGAATAAATATCATGAAGGTCGACATTATAGTCCCTCGGATTATGACCATAGGGGAAAATGTTTCTTAAGAGCCTCCCCACAATTAGTATTTCATAGATTTTTCTAGATAGTGAAGCTATCCCGGATGTTCAACTATCCATTCAATATATTTAAATGTTTTGGTGAGGGTCATACAACCTCATAAAGCACCCACAATTAGCACAGGCACATGACATCTTCCATTTGTCGTAGCTGAGGAGATATGTACAAGACCATAATCATGTTATTTATTGGGGTGAGATGGACATCAAATATGAAGAAAAAATTTTATTGGACACTTTGTAAATCACGTATCAAAAATAGAGGACGCTTTATGAATTGAAAATACCCTTGGATCATTTATTATGATTTCATGGGAGCATCCAAGATTTTTCCTAAGATAGAAATATCTAGATCTGGGCTTAACATCCGTAGGTTTTTATTTTTTTTCATTTCATGGATGAAAATATTGAAGATGGGAATAATGTAGAGACCCTAATTTTTTCATTATTATAAATTAAAATATATCTAGAATGATTTTTTAGTGCCAGTCGCTAAGACAATACTTGATTCCAAGGCATGGTGGGGCAGAAATAAATTTTTTTAAACAATACATATTTTTTATATTACAATTTTTTTTAAATAATAAGATAACTGTTAAATATGGTCTCATATTGAAAATATGATACCAATATTGTTTCCAAAATGTGAATTTTTCCTATGACATGACCAGAAGTTGGTCGGTGTGGGTAATTCAGATAAAATAGTCATTAGATTGTATGTTAAAAAGAAATAAACATTTAAATATATTTAATTTAAATTAATTTTTTTTCATTCTATAAGTATTCCTCTATGGAGGAATGTTGGGGTTAGTCACATAACCTTGGGGTCATTGAGAGAAGATTCCACCACTCTCTATCATTGGGTATCAAGATCAGATGATAATGAGACTCTAGATCATGGTAAAGGGAGAGGCAACTAAAACAAAAAATCATCTTCCTTCATTAGAGAGTGTTTTTATTAATTAAGAATGATCCAGAAAAGGGGTATGACTTGTAATATGTGGATTTCCACTCTTATGATAAAAATATCAAGATTATCATTCTTATTCCTTTGATATGTGATAATTGAGCCTCTGTATGTTCCTACACATCACATTTAAATTTGATATTCATGTTTTTCTCACCCAATCTCACCAAATTGTATTAATTTCCCATGAACTATTTGATTATTATTTTACAACTATTTTTCCTATGATTGTACCCTGTCATTCTTCCTGATCATCGCCATAGGTGTATGGGGAATGAGGTTCGACATTTCTGGGCGGGATCGATCACGGTCATACCACTAACCATGGGGAAGATTAATTTGTGAAGAAAAGCACATTGATTACAAAATGGATCAAGGATATTTGTGAGGTTTTGATGAATGATTAATTAATATGGTATCCTAAACGAATATTTCACTGCATGGATTATGTGTAAGTCCAATATGGTCATTTGATGGATTGACAGAAGTCCTATTATTGATCACCAAAAGGATGAAAATGTTGAACCAATCCTTCCCAGTTCAATTTAAGGTGATGAAATGGCATATTTAATTATTAGAGGCTATATTGAAAATCTATAGAGTGGATATAGAATTCTCGGAATAACCAATCTACATGTCACGTGGGATGATGATCACATGTCGTGTCGTAACCCTACGGTTGTAATGATGGGGTTTTGAAAAAAGTTATGGATCTCACACCGTGTGGTTGGGAAACATGATGTGTGAACCTCCATGGGTAGACATTCCATGCGACACAAGAATATTGTTATGAAATCACGTAGGAGGATAGGTCATGTACCAATGTACATGGGCACACATAATGTTACCCTAACACATCTAGGAGTACATGTTGGAATCCGGGAGGCTGAGGTACATAGGGCAGTCCCCTTACATTCTATGTATTTCAATATGGGTAGTAATCCATGCACTGATAGTGAAAATGGATCGTTATTGGGGTGGGAAAACATTCTATGTGGGTCCCGTTATGTACCATGTACCCATACTTCCTTTCTAAGGAACATTATACAACTCTTATCTCTTTCATTTGAACAAAAATTTTGGTGAGAGGGTATCATATCATGAGTATTTTTCTACAATAGTGTGATGGAAGCCTTTTTGGTGGATTTTGAGATAAGATGTGTGATATTCTATGTTTGATAATTATTTCAGAAACAATCGATGATGGAAATGATCAGGTAGGACCCTCAGAGAGATCTCAGTGGAATGTTCCTTTGATGTTAAGGAATTGGACCTCGATTAACCATTATCGTGGAACCCTATTTACCAGAAATGGAATTGGTACTCTACCAATCCACATAGTGGAACCCTGCTATGATGTCAAGACATGGGTCCTCAAATATTATAGTGGAACACTATTTTTAAGTCAAGGTGTGGTTATCTATCTATCCACTATGTGAAAAACTCTTACAGAGTCAGGTCATGGGTTGTGGACAATTAGAGTGGCACCCTCCTACTAGGAAAGACTTGGGGATGGTATCTATCATCAATCTAGAACCCTCCCATAGTATCCAATAATGGTTCCTATACCACTAGTGTGAAACCCTTCTCATAGGCAGAGCATGGGACCCCTATCTGTTTTCTGAGTGGCACCCTCCTTTGGTATTAGGGCATTAAACATTAACTATTAGTGATGCACCCTCCCGCTGGCTAGGGTATGGGTCCTTATCTACCACTATATTTGAAAAATCATATCATATGATGGAATGTAGAATATACATAGATATTTTGGTCCCATGAATTTTCATCAAACTGGTTCGGTCTGATCGGCAATGTATGTTTTTTCAGAAAGACGTATGAGATTTTTGGAATCGTTGATGGATCTCTAGGAACTGTTGGCACTTCTACTTGTTATGGGTTGTGAGATGAAGATCCATTTTCTCTGTAGTTTGAAATGATTTTGTTAATTGTATTTTTATATGTAAATATCAAAGTTGAAATAATTTTTTACTCTATTTAAATGGTTTTATATTTATATTTATATCATTCTCTTACTTTTCCCCCTTCAATTTTTATTACATTCTAATTTTATGTGTATACTAATAGTTTTATGGAAATTTCCTAAACGTTTTGTGTCTTATAAATACTATAGATAAGTCAATTGTTATTATTGAGGTTCTTAGGGATACATGGTGAAATAGAATGTGTATGATGTTTGGGGTCTGGGGATCTTGATGTAGGATCTTTCAAAAAATTACTATTTTAGTTTTATCTAGTTGTGAAATCTCCCTGGTTGGGTGTGTTATAGAACCTATTTTATTTTCAGTTTAGACCATCATAAATATTTAATCCCTATAAGTGTTACATGAATTGTTTATTCTTTAGATGATTCATTTATTATTATTATTTTATTGTTCGTAAAAAAAGAATCGTTTAGTTGTGTGTGTAAATGTACGTTAAGAAATGTACTAACATATTAGTTATTTCCTTATGCATATGCTTCCAGCCAATGAACTATGTTGGCGGTCATAGGGTACCTAGGGATAAAGACTCTTTGTGTTGGGTTGTGATAATATCCTTATTAAAATATGGGTTGGATGGGATAAATATACGGTTTTTTAAACATTTAATTACATTATTATCAATGTTAATCTCATAATCACTTTTTACCATATTTTACATCTATAAATCTACATTCAACCCCTCGTTAATCTTCCCATGGGTAGATTGTTGAACAGTAATTTGAGATAGATAATATTTCTCCACTTCCTTCCATATTTCTAGATATATCATTTTCAAATAGATAAATATTGGATGTTTTTTGATTTATGTAATTGATAATCTATAATAATTATTTTAACAAAAATAACTTGTTACCCCATTCCCTTTCCTAGTGGGGTAATGCATTCAGATGTTATAATAATTAGTCATTTATAAAAATATTTTATAGAGAATATTCAAATCCATTTATTTGAATATATACATTAATCTCGTATGATCTATGAATATATCACACATTTCTCTTTAATGATATGACCTCTATATATTTATTTCAAAAATTACAACAACAAAATTCAAATCATCAGTTGTATAATTTTTCACATGAATCATCAATTGTCACGAGGAAAAAGCTATAAACATATCAATCTATATAAGAATTATTCCCAATACCTTTTTTATGAATCAAAATATATTACAACCCTTTATACACTCTAGGGTAATATATGAATTTTTGTGCAGAATACCCATCTTTTTAATTGCCTGAAATTTTCAACACAGTCATCTATCTAAATGAATATATCCACCATTCTAGTTAACTTGGTTACTACATTAGATGGCTAAATATTTTCCCCCCAAACACCAATACTATCTATATAAACTATGAAAATTCAGACCTTAGTCACAGTTTTTTTCTTGGAAAATGTTTAATAACATTATTCATCATTGGATCCATAGACATAAAATCTATTGTGATTATATGACCACAAAAATAAATCATTTATATCCTAAATTCAAACAATATTTAATTTTCATATAACTTATCCATCATTAGGGTATTTAGTTTAATTATAATGTAATACTCATACTAATTCATTCCATTTTAACATTTTATAATATTGTCTATAAAGGGTACAAAAAATTGATCAACATAGTTCCCACATTATTTTTTAGTAAATCCAAGATGGTTGAATTGGAATTTTTAATACCAAATAAAATCACTATATATTAAATGTCTCCATAACTTTTATGAAATTCCATATTGTTTATATCCATCATCTTGACCCTCAATTGAGGGAATCTAGAATGATGGTTAATAATAAAAAAATATTGAGATCTTTGTAGATGATAAAAGAAGTAATCAATATGGGATAGATGATAAATGTTCTTTATTTTGATCATTCTCAATTCTAGATAATCATTACAGAGTCGAATCAATCCATATTTCTTTATAAAAATAGTAAATGGTTCAACCCAACGTAACACAATTGGTTGAATGAATTCCTTGCCATGATTCTCCTAATGTTTCTTCTTTTTTTCTTAAAAATCAATTGGGAACACTCTCTAATAATTCATTTTAATATGTATTTAACTAGGAATGAGTTATACAAGGAGCTAAACTTCTCTATTTTGTGGAAAACATGGCTATACACATAGAAAGACTTCATAAATTCTCCACACAATAAGAATAAAATCAATGTTGAGATTCTCCGCAACCATCTGTGATAAATACACATTTCGAATTGGAATCAAGGTCCATTAAATATATGAGAATTCCATCAGATGACCCTATTTATAATCACATTGAAAAATAATTATAGGTAGGGTGGAAATATCAAACATGACATCCCTTACTGAAAAGTCAATATGGGATATATATATATATATAGAATGAAATTCAATGCCTTATATGAAATCAAATTCAACCAGTTGGAGAAGAATAAAATTTCATAGATTTGAATTACCACAAACTCCCATTAGGGAGGAATTGTAGACATGATATGTGATAATCATACAATTATTCTATTTCATTTCAAATTTAATATCTAATCATTAATTTGTAATTTTTATGCAATTATAAAATTTTATAGATAAAAAAGAGTGGGTAGATCCATAGTCAAATATGAAATTAATAGTTCAATAGTGTATGTTAAGTATACCGATACAATATTGTTATCATAACCCACATATGAAATAGTGATCATATTGGATTTCCATTTCTCTCAAAATGTAAGAGGTTTTTCATGTCGATCGTTATCATTATCATTTGGATTTAAGCACTAGTTTTGTTAATTCCTATACTCTTTATATTTTAACCAATAGGGTGCGAGTGGTTCATTTAGTGGATCATTATTCTATTCACAAATGTAGAAATATAATTCCTATAAAATCATAATTTTTATGATCAATGAATATTCCTTCTAAAATTATGTCATTTAATAGTCTATATAATACACTTTTCTCTATATTTAATTTCACACATCATGCTCGATGGAATAATGATATTCTATCCTCAATTTATTTATAGATTCCTTGGAATTACATACATCATTTATTATTGAAACCATTGATTGATGGTAAATTCAATATAAATTTATTCCTTGATGACACATTAATGGATTTCATCATAGTTATTGAAGTCCATTATAGATAACGCCTATCAGATAATTAGTTTTTATCCACTGAGGAATAGATCATTCTCACATTTAGATGGAATGATAAAACTATTAGAATAGGTCAAAAATCTTGTAATATTTAACACAATGACACCAAAAAAGATTTATTGTCATTTATTTTAAGCTCAAGGAATTTCTTATCCATTTTTATATAATGAATACGAAAAATGTAATTTTTTAAAACATATTTTTTAATATTATCCCACATCATAGAGTCAATTTCTTCATTTTACCACATATTCATGATAATATATCACCATTTATCCTCTTATCCTTCAAAATGATAAACTAAAAATATGTTTTGTTCATGATATATACTATATAAAATGGAAAATATATTAGTAATGGTATTGATCCATTTCGCAAAAACTAGTGAATCAACAGAAATAATAAATGATGGTGGATGTTTCCCTATGAATTACTTAATATATGTTTGTTCCCCCCCCCCTGTGTTCATTTGGATGTTCTATATGATTCATTTCCAAAGAAGGTTTTGTGAGAATATAAACGTAATTTTTCATTGTACTAGCCATATAATGGGGTTCCTCATGAGTAAATCATTGAATTATCCAAAAATATTAAGAAGTAACAAAATTTATTTTGGTTCCATACAATACATTAAACCAAAAAATATCATTTGAGAAATAATAATAATATTATGAAACAACATAATTATGAAAAAAAATTATAGAATATTTGTATTATTACACCATATATTCATTCAATGACAACATATGTTTAAAGTAGGCCATTGATGGTCATCATCTACATAAATACCTCAATATTGTTTATAAATATCATTTAATTTTTCAAAATAGATTCCCTAGGAGTTTCAAGGTAGGTTTGCAGCAATGACCCATTTTTTTGAACCTGGTGATGATCATGTTGAAGAACAATGTTTCGTTTTTAGTTTTATCATCCAAGGTATTATAATACTAGTGAAAAATCAAGTTGTAGTATCTAGAAATATATTTAATTTCATGGAATATTCTCACTCTATCTATCACAAAAATTATAGGATATTTTAATATAATTTGACTTGTCCATAGGGTTCCCATGGATAGTTTCTTATAATATTCTCTAAAAGGAGACTAAAACATTCTATTATACTAGTTATAGAGACCTATTTATTTCGTAAATATATATTACATATTATTAGATGAATATATCTTATATGACATAATGAACTATTCCCTTATCATAGGGTGAAATCTCACTAGGAAACATGGACATATAAATAACTAGTTGATAAGTGCGCTACATCATCTCTAGCCATGTTCATCATAATTAAACTCCCTCTAAGACATATCATACAAAATAGAATTCTTTAAAATATGTGGAAATGAAACATATGAACTCATGATCCCAGATTCCCCGCAAGTATAATATAAGAAAATTTCAATCTATCATGAGAATAATGGTATTAGAATTAGAGAGAAACATTCAAAGACCATTTTGTGTATATCAGAGATCAAATACTTGGTTCATTGAATAAATATTCATATTTCATAAGATATAAATCAACAATTAATCAAACAACATATTAAATTCGACCATATCATTGGAATAAGACATGTATTTTTACCATATAGGTAATCTCAGAAAATATTATTCCAAGCATACCTAGTAAGACCTTCAAAACTGGTTAGACATGGGAGAGACACCAATATATGTGCCCCATGATTGGTATAACCTCTTATGTACCTCCTTCTGATCATGGGATAACCCCCCATGTTCCATATTTTTTTTATTGGAATAACATCACTGGTACCCTCTTTTTTCGAACAAGTGATAACCTCACATGCACCCCTTTTTTGATTGGGATAACCACCAGTATACCATTTTAGAACATTGTACATTAATTATTACCCAACGCATTGGGAAGATATAATTCGGGGAACACACTTCACATAATAACCTTCCTTTATATGTATTCAAGAAAATACTTCATCATATCATAACCTGTTAACAACAAATGGGTATGATAAATATTTCATCATACCAATAACCATCGAAAATCAAAAGGTTTCATTAATATTATTATTCAAAATAATGAATAATCTGGATAAAAAATAGTATTGGTATCATTAGATCGTATCTCAAATATAAAAACACTATAATCAAGGGGTATTTCACCAATAAAAATAAATACAGTTCACATATAATAAAATAAAGTATTTCATATAACATATTTTTCAAATTGAAATCACTTATTTAAAATGTGAATTTGTTCAAAAATTAAAGAAAAAAATATTCTCTATAAAGAACAACAGAAACATGTAAATGAAGCTTAAAATAATTATGTGATCATAGAAGTGGGATATGGATATCATTTTTTATTTCTAGAAAATGATTTATTTCACGTTTTTGTAAAAATTAGAAAGTACTATATTCAAAAAAATAAAATAATATTCCTTTTGAACTATGTTGTACAAAGATAAAAATATTGAGAAAGTACTTTAAAAAAAATACCAGAATATTTAACAAATTATTTCAAACATTTTAGGAAAAAATGGATATGGGGGAAAAATGATTTTCAACCAATTTAAGTGAAAAATTCAGTTTTAATTAAAATACATTCCCTCTGACTCCTAAGTATATAAAGTAATTAAAATTAACTAAAAATTTGTTTTTTCCTGAAATAAACAATGGAGAAGTTAAATATTCTGTATAATGAGAAATAACTAAAACTATTTCATCCTAAAAAATGAATACATAAACAATCCTGATAAATAAAGTGATTTTAACGTTAAATAATTACATTAGTTGTAATAGTCGAATAAAAAAAATCATAAATAGTGGACCTTATTTGGATTTGTAAATCTCGAAAAATAATGTTGGAGGGGTGATAAAAATAATTTTTATTATAAAAACAAAATAAATGGTTTTTTGTGAATATGTTTTGTATCTCACTAATGTAAATATGAGATGAAAATTCCACACCTTATGTATTGAGTACGCTCACACACGTCTAAATATCATCCACTTGAAAAAATATCCTTTGGGTCTCTTACTATAGAATGTATGTATGGTATTTGATGAATAACGATATATCTATAATATTTATAATGATGTTGGAGGGATATTTCAATAGGTTATGGTCCAGAAAATTTGCTTATAAGTGTGATGATGTCAAAGGAGTAGGTGCCCTTTTATAATTGTTGAGGAGTGGCATTTTCGTAAATAGAAAAAAACTATTCAATTAGGGGAAGTCACTATTAATACAAGTTCCTAACCAATTGATAAATATTGGGTTGGGTGGATAATATTGATTTTCCACTTCTCACTATAAATTTTTTTAACATGGCATTCCTTAGCCTCTCAATTTACATAGTTTTACTATTTTTGTTTTTATCATGATAACTAGTTTTTTATTTACCAATGTATTTTTTTCCATTGGAAATAAATGTTTTATATAATCCTTTACAACTTAATATATATATTTAATCCAAATTATGTAATAAATGCATTTTGTGGGCGGAAAGTTAATTTTAATAGAATCATATGTAATGTGAAAGAATGAATTTAAAAAATAACTAATGTAATTAAAATTTTCATTTTACTATTCAAGAAGACGAAATATTTAGTATACCTTTTTAATAAATATTTATGTTTCTTATTAAAAATATAGAATCTAATTTAACAAATTTAATTCATAGAAGTATTATAATTTAATTTAACAATAATATTTGTATATGTCATGAAAAATGTGTTTTGATTTTTTTTGTAAGATTGGAATGTTTTTATATCAAAATTAAACATGAAATTAATTCAAATAAAAAATATTTAAATAATAATAAATCAATTTAACTAGTGTTACATTTAAATTGTTATAAAAACCGAAATTTTTACATTATTTAATAAAGTGGTAGTTTGTAATTAAAATTATAAATTTTTCAAAACATATTGAAAGATTAATCGTTTAATAATATTATAGAATTTTTTGTATAAGATATTTTTATAATATGTATTTTAAAATATATGGTTACTTTTGAAAATAAATTTTTTATAAGTGAATTAAAAAATAATTTTATATTTTTTTTGAAAAATAATTAAAATTCATTTTTTGAGAAAAAATGTATTTTCATGGAATAAAAATAATTTACTACAAATCATTTAAATAATTTATTATCATGTTTTCCTTATATAAATTTTTTACTCTTATCTTTAACTTTTTTTATTCCTATTCATATTTAATAAATTTAATATATAGGTTAAAGTAATTTTTTTATAGTGTCTTGTTGTTCATTTTAACTATGTGTTTCATATAAGACAATCTATTGAAGAAATTAAGTATAATTGAAAACCATTTTTCAATAATATTTATATTTTAAAATCAATATCATACCAATTAAATCCATTAAAATAATAGTTCATGTATATTATAAATTTTATTAATTTAGATACTCATGAATATGTTTAGCATCTGTATGTTTGTGGGTAGCACAGATTGTGTTTTATTTAAAGAGATTCACATTAATATGGTGTGGACAGAATAATTTATTATATTTCACAATTATTACAACACAAAAATTTTATAAGATTTTAAACACAATGCAATTAAACATTAAATAATATATATTTCATTAACTGAAATAGTATTGAATTTAATATTCCTATTATGTATATTAATTTAGCAATAATTTTAATAATAATTCACAAAAATATTAAGTGTAAAATTCTTTATAATCATATAAATTGATTTACCTCGATCTACTAATTATGTAAATTTACACAAAAGCATGCTTCCTATAGATTATTTAGTGTAATTCATAGTAGGTGTGGTTAATCTTATGGGATTGGTTAAGAAATTTCTGTGTGATCTATGGGTAAAAGATAATTGGGATACACAAAGCGTTAGGATAAAAGAGGAATAGAGTTATGTATTATCAAAATTATAGACATAGAGAAGTAATTATCAAATCAATTTACCAAAAATACAAATTAATATTTTTACATAATGAAAAAGATAATTAGAATAAGTGATGATTTTCACTCAAATAATAGGTCATTTCTTTATAAAACATTGGAAATTTCTCACTAAATGGATATGATATATGATGTCATCATTTATTTGGAGTAATTTTATTTGGAGTCCTTGATAAAAATATATAATGAATAATACATACCCATGGTCATGTCATTATTGAATATTATGGAATTAAAAAAGATAATAATTTTGAGATATTTCATAGTTATTCCCTATTAAATAGATCATACCTGAATTTTAAGGTAAATATTTTTTCTTAAAGGGAAGAATTTTTAGAATCTTACTGTGAAAGATAAAGAGGCTAATTTCACTATCTCTAAGTCAAGGTTATTATATATAATGTTTCAATAAAACATTATTTAAGAAAAAATACATAATGATAAAAGATAAATGAAAAACTGTGAAGTATATATTAATTAATATAGTGGACCAAGTGTATCTATTTATGATGTTGAATCTTGTGATTTAGGTCTACCCAGTGATTAGTAATAGAATTGGAGAAGCATTATTACAATACCTCTATAAGATGAAATTTTATTTCTAAATATTTATTTGATTTGATGACATTTTAATACATTATTAATAACATGAAGTTTTCTAAATATAATAATGAAATATTTATTAAAATTATAAAAATGTTAAATTGTATATACATCATTCATATTGATAGGAATTTCTATAAAATTCATAACGAAAAGGCCATGGATGATTCTAAACCCACATACCATTTTCATTTATTCCTTGGACATTTAATAATGTCACACATCCCAATACTATATATATATATGTATCGATGATTTTATTGGTTTATAAAATTTTCAATATACCTGAATATTGTTTACTAGGAATGATAAACAAAACAAGATTTAGTTGAAATGGTGAATGGGCTTGTAGGTTTTTGAATGATATACATATTGATGTATGGTGTCCAATGAGTATAGAATATACTATTGGTTTTTATTACTTCTTTTCATATAATAATGAAATAAAGTCATATGGTTATTTTTTTGATCAGACAAAAGTATGGATCATTTTCAATGTTCAAACAGTTTCAGTATAATGTATGAAATAGAATGGGAAAATTTACGCCATCACTCTCACTAGTTTGATGTGGTGAATTCAAGATTCATGAATTCATTGATCATCTATGTGACTGTGGAATTATTACAAAAACCACTCTTCTTATAAAACAATTGTAGAATGATATATATTAATGGAGGAATCATACAACATTATACATGGTTCAATAAATTATGTGTTAGTGTGGCCATCCAATTTCATCATGGGGTTATTCTCTAGATACCATTTCACTACTATAAAACCAAAATTCTATCTAAATAACTCATAAAAAACCATACAAGTCATAGAATTGTAAACATACCATTAGGTCTTCTATGGGTATTCTGGGTTGTGAAGAACATTTTAGATAATTGGATTTTCATATGGTGCTCCCCATTTCAAAAAATACTTATTTTTTAGTTATCTTAAAGAAAAAGATGGATATTTTTTTTTATTCCCACCAATAAAAATATGTTCATTATTCGAGTTTAGGTTTTCAATTCGGTAAAATACATGGAATGTATATCCAGTGTGTGAAATATTGAACATAGAAAATTCCAAGACCAAAAATTAGATGTTTTATAGAGAACGATGTTAAGTTAGTTCCAAAAATAGCTATAAACAACCAATTGAATCAAATTACAAAAGAACATAGAATAAATAATATTATTCTATTAGATACTCAAAGATATAGATTTAACTTGGATAATTATGGTTATGTAATGTCACATTAAAATAAACATACTACCCACCTAGAGGTCAAATAGAATTCTATTTAAATTAAATGGTTAATACACATGGAATCTGTGATGTGCTCTAAATACAGTAAGAATGTTTGGATATTTATGGATTCATATGAATAGATGATACCCATAGGGTTAAAATGGAGTTTTTGAAATAGAAAAAAATTGAAATAGATATTATATCTATAAATATCTCTTGATGTTAAATGGTTATAGGAACGTTCATGATATTTACTCTAAATAAACTGTTTCCACAGATTTGATGATATTGTCCATTTAGATATATTTTTCAGTAAAAGATCATTTATATTACGAGATATATGAAATGGATGTCAAAACTGATTTGATTAATGTTATTTTAATCAGGGATGTGTATAAAATATATTCCAAATATTTTGTAGAGAAAATGATTTTACAAATGAATACAAGTTACAATATTCCATTTATAGACAAGATAAATCTTCATAGATATTGAACATACAAAATGATGATTGTATCATAGAGATTGGTTCCATGAAGTATGTGAATGATTTCTATGAAATTATGTAGTTTAGTTAAAATAGTTATATACATGAAACTATAGATGACTAGAAAATTGAGATAGATAAAATCGCTATATTATATTCTAAATAAGATGTTGTTTAAATTAGGAAACTCATTCATAAGGGTATGGAAGTTACTATAATCAAGAGAGAAATTTATATTCTTATGGCCAACAAGGGGTATATTGCTCAGGATAGGGAAATAGGTCACTCTATAATATCAAACACATCCTTTTCATATATCATCACATATGAGAGACCATTGAAAGGGTTATTGTTATGATATTTTGGGTGTCTATAGAAAATAATTTAGTAAATACATTGATAAATACATTACTTAAATAATAAAATAAGGGTAATATTAAATATTATAGTATCTGATACGAAAAATAGTAAATTTAATGGTCTTAAATGTTTTATGGTTTATAAAAAAAATCAAACTCCTATCATTTTTTATTGTTTGGTAAAATATATCATACATTAACATTGGAAGGATTATATCCCCTATAAGTATGAATATGAGTTGTACCTAATTGAATATAATCATATATTATTATTGGTTTTGATGATCTTTTAAGGTTATAATGATTAAAATTTTATTCTTGATATAAAACATGTATATGAGTATGAAGAATGGACACAAGAGGCATTATGTAAAGACTCGGTTCTTGGATTGACTGACGAAAGTATATCACTTATAATATCATATAGCCATCAATATAGTTAGATGTTTATATATATTATCAATACCTATTAACCCTAGTTGGTGAGATACATAATATATAAAACTCATTGCATTGATTCCCATCATTTAAATACCATGAAGTATATG
This sequence comes from Viscum album, assembly GCA_963277665.1. Classification (NCBI taxonomy): domain Eukaryota; kingdom Viridiplantae; phylum Streptophyta; class Magnoliopsida; order Santalales; family Viscaceae; genus Viscum; species Viscum album. The sequence goes on from OY728141.1 coordinate 272,854,939, forward strand.
TTATTATGTTTGGTTGGGTATGTTTCTCCAATAAAATATTTTTTCTATAATTCTTGTTGCTTATAATATGTATTCACTATATTTATATGAGATATTATATATATAAAAATATTTTATAGATAAGTAAGACTTTAAAATCATAAAAAACAATTTTAAAAATCATTCCCATATATTCATTAACATTGTTTCCAGTGAAAAATGAAATTTCACGAATATTATTTATTCATGTAATACTTGGTAGGTTTATTCTACATCACTTGAATGATTTATAAATATGATTGAGTTTATAGAAACTCTAATATAATAGTACTCACATAGAATATTATTTTTTATTTCTAATTTTACTTACAACGTTTTATTTAATAAGAATAGTTTCATGTATATTTTTTATATATTTCTCAATTTTTGGGTTCTCTATAGTCACTTTGGAATAGATAAATTGTCCATTGTGATTTTATTTTACTCAATTATATCTAATATGGTCATTATCTCAATTAAAGTGTTTTTTTCATCACCTCTCCATTAATATTATATATAAATAATGGTTTTACGATATTTTGTTATTTTATGTCAGACTTTGATTAGTTTTATGAGTGACATTTGGTTTGCAATAAGTTTGTTTATAGTGATAATTATATTAAAATTTTATTAAATGATCTATGTCAGTCAATTGAAAATATAATACCCATAAAATAGTTATCTGACATTATCTTCCCAATGTTTTTTCTAACCAAAATATTTGATATTATATATTCCATCTGAATTTTTTGAATGAATTAGAAATCACGTATATTGTTGATTATTCTTCACAATGATTTTGAATATGCGATTTTCCCTATTAATTTTTATATGAAATCATAAATGATACTATATAACAAATAAATGTTTTATAGAAATAACGTCATGTAATCTCTTTTAAAAATATGGTTTGATTCATTTTTATTTTATTTGATGCTCAATAAATTCTTTATGCACTTATATATGTAATATGTATATACAAAACTAGATATCAACAAAGAATATTTATTATGTAATCACTATCACCTAAATATAAACTATGAATGGGTGTTATATATACTTTAATAGAATATAATCAACATAATAAAATAGTTCTATACTTGAAAATCAATTATATACTTTAGATATATTATATATATTTTAAGGATACATATAAAAAACATTAAATAAAATTTCAAAAAAATTGTATTCATTCCAAAATAAATTTGAAATATAAAAAATTATTTAACATGAATGTAATCCTTCTATAAGAAATGTTATTTTTAAAATTTTATATGAATAATTTGAATCATTATTGAATATTAATATTAACATAATATTTATATACAAAATAAAATTTCCATAAAAATTATTTATCTAAAACAAATACAACATAAACAATCAAACTGAATTTTATTCTTCCCAATTAATCATCTTTCAACATGTTGTACCAAGGAATTGGGGTGGTCACCAAAGAGGGGATTTGAATCATTAGTAAATAATATATTCCCAAATTAAAAATGTTCATTAAATATATTACCACCATTAGAATTTGAAAACAATTTATAGGTTAGGATAAATTGATATATTTTCTTTATCAAACATACAAAACACACATGAAATATAGAATAATAAATTAGAGAGTAGAATAGTGTATTTTTACATGGTTGAACACTAATGTAGTAAATTTACTCCATTCTTAGATCGATAAAATCAATGACCTGTATTTATGACTAATAAATTTATATTCAATTACAAGTGGGTTTGAATGAGATTATCATAAATCTATAGTGCACCCTTTTCTACCACATTATCCAACTAGATTATACAATGTTTTTATAGTTTTAATATTTCTTCCAATACATTAAATATAGATCAAAATGTTCCATTGGATATCAAAAAAAAATTAAAAATTAATATTATTCCTTACATGGAATCATTATGTACCATTGAATCTTCAAGTATTTAATCTTAAAAAGAAGACTCTATAAATAGCATTACATTTTTTATTAATAAAACCAATTTTTTGACTTATCTTTCACAATATAAAAGGATATTTACTACAAATGAATATTCTATATTAATATCTCGAAGTGAATTTTTTTGTTTAACTTATACTTTATATTTTCTCACAATTTCAATCTTCTAAAATATAGAGATTTATATATATTATTTTACTCTTCTTATCTGATTCACTGGATAATTCTATCTAACTATAATTAGTTTATTCTTATTCATTCATACCGAAAGTGTTTTTTCTTTTTATAATAGTATAAAATTATCTTATTTTTTCCCCTATGATTTCATATATTATGTAAAATATAGAGAGCAGGTTAAAATACACACATCTAATCTATTTCGTTATCTCAAGATTTTATAAGATAGGTCACTAAAATATATCTTTTATATATTTAATATATAAAATCATCATAAATTCAAAATTTGGATTCTCCTATAACTATTCCCAAATAATTTTCATTGTTTTTTTCGACGATCTTAGTTAATACATTATCCTCAATTTTTTATATGCATCATATTTTCGTAAATATCCAAATTTATTAAATTCAAATTTTATCTTACTAAATAGTAACTCCATTTTTTTATAAGTAAAAATATTATTATTATTAAAACGATTCTATAAATATCGTTTAGTAAAATAAATTTTTAAATCATTATGAAAAAATACAATAGTAACTAGTGTTGCATGGAAAATATTCACACGTCATGGGGGGATATAAAATTGCAGTACAGAGTCCAACTTAATTCTCTCATATCTGGTTGGTATCTCATGTTGATATTTTGATACAATGATTATTTAACTTGAATAGGAAATCAATTTTGATTTTTATCACAGTGAGGACAGAAACCATCAACATCATATTTTCATTTCCGTTGTTATTTATTCTATAATATCCAAGTTTTTGATTTATTATTTTTTTCACAATTTCACATCACATTGATTATATTTTCCACAGTCATGGAGAATGGTTTTCGAATTCACACCATAAATAAAAATAATTTTATAATACTTGAATAATTGATGACAAGCTATGGAAATTACTAGATGAATTTTATTATCAATATTGTTAAATATTATATAATTACTTCTTTTCATCATAATTAAATTATTGAAATGGGTTGATACTTCTGAAATCACAATGATACATACTCAATGAATCATAAAGTGTCTAAAAATTTACAATTATTTTGTTAAAAAATAATATTTTTATAATTAAATGACTATTCATGATTTTTTTTAAAAATGTATACTTCAAATAAAACATATATAGATGGATGATATAAAAATAACTCCAATGTTATGTGGAAAATGACTCTTATATCCTTTTTAGTCACCCATAAGAAGCTTATTATTCATCCATATAAAGTCACTGATCATTGCAATGATATATGGAATGTTTCAAAAAAATTCACTAATATCCATATTTATATTAGGAATGATATTTTTTATTATATTATGATCTTTAAAGAATCAAGAATGATCCTATAGAAGTGTCAATTTATCATTACGAAGTCATAATTTATCTTTAGAAAAATTGAAATTGTCTTTATGATGTGGCCAATTATTATGATTCAATTTTGGTTCTCCTTTATAAACTCATACATTTTCAAATTTTCACACTTTTGAGTGATCCTTATAATGTTTCATATAAACCATACAAAAATAAAAAAAGATACTTATGAAGATTCTAGGACTTATCAATTTTTCACATAGAATTAGAGATTATGAAATCATTAAAAAATTTAAAAATCCGATAATATCACTATAGTAATTCATTAATATCTGTCAATGACATCAAATCCTAATTAAATGAAGATGAGAATTATTGAAATAATTCTGTCCACATTAGATAATTTCCTTTTCATTTCATAATTCAAATACTCATGAAGAATATTTAATTTACTTTTCTACAATCTAAATTATATAATCTTTTAATCTTTTCAAATCATGATAAATTCCTCCATGGATGGTTTCTAATAATTTACTATAGGTTTTGTGAATGTTCTAAACCTTGTTTCATATATTTCATAATAATATCATTACAAGCTATTTATTATCTAGTACAAAAAATCAATATTATATTCTCTACTAATTCTAAAATTTACTAACAAGAAATTTCGAATTATTTTTGTAATTATCATTATATTTCACAATTTATATATTAAGAAACATAAAATATATTAACTACTTTAAAGAATATGATTACCCATGTATTATAAGAGATTTTCTCCTCAAACATCATTACCAATAAATCCATGGGATGCACATTCATCTACCAATATGGATAAATACTTCTTCATTCACCCATAACACAATCATAAATTTTTCCTCTTATTAATAAAAATACTTATAACATAAACATTTGGGATCTTAAACCTCACCCTTCAGTTTTTTTCAATATGAATACCATTGTACCATCTCACAGGGATTAATGTTATTATTTCTAATCCATCTCAATGATTCCATTATACCCCTTATTTGTAATATATACTAAGGTGAAATGTTTTCCCCCATGATGGAACCGCAAATTTAAGTGACTATCATCTCAAGTAGATCACTATTTTTTTGATTTACAAATAACATATTATCCTATTTTTTATGCTCCTTGAAATGTTGATATAATTAGTCGACTCCTCATTAGTGATTGGCAGAATCATATTCTTCTTACCAATGTGCCAATTACTAGTAAACTAATTGTTTAAATGGGCTAATATAGTATAAAAACATCATGCAATCAATTCAGACCCAAACGAAATGAATAAAAAATATCCAATGTTATACCATATTTTATTTTCACATAATTGGGATTATTAAAACATATTTTAAAAAATATTTATAAACATGAATTGAACTTCAAAAAATAAATAGAAAACAGTTATGTGAATGTTTATTTCCCCCCATTTTATTTTACAATCACAACCCAAGTAACAAGAAACCATATACTCTAAAAAAGTAATTAGAAAGTGGTTATAAAAAATGAAAATTCAATTCATAAAAAATATTTCTAGAATTCCAATGTTCACAGAAATATATAAATTCTAAAAACATCACTTTTTTAGTTGCACAAAAAATTCACTTCTACAGTCTATATCATGGATAATTTTTTAATTGGGATTATTCCACGATAGATGTGTCTTATTTAGAATATAAACATAAAATCCTTTAAAAGAACCCCCATATATCTACAACCATCAGTTCTATGTATAATGTAGCACTGTTAGGATTGTGTGATAACAAATCTAGGCTCTAGCAGATCGTAGTGAAATAATATGGTTAATACATCTCTATAAAACAAAAAACCCCATTCATTTAATATCTAAAATATTGATAATTTTTTACACTATCTTTACCCTTGATTTTCCAAATATTCCAATATTTGGTTAGAATGAATTGATTTTTATCTTATAATTTATTCATAGCTATAAAATGATTAATCACATAATCAATTAGAGTAATTTCATATTTTCGGCCTGCTCCATCTTGTTTCCATTTCCAACTAGCATTGAAATATTTTTAAATTTGTCTTGAGGTATTGGATGCCTTTTTCTAGTATGAGGATGAATTCCTAGATGTATAAGCCTTAATACATGTATTTTTTGGTTCAGTCATTTTGTTCAGCATAATATTCACTTTTTTATAGAAATATTATTCAATTATTAGTAATATATCATCCCATCATACACAGTCCACACACACCTTCATAAGTACTAGAGTTTTTATTTATTTGAAACATTTCATGTTATTTATCAAGAATGACAACCATTTATGAAATACTCTTGTCACTCTCTAATATTGATATTTTAGTGTTAATTATGTATTTAACCCTTATTTAATGATGTTTAGAAACTTTTTTACTCATACTATATGAGGAATTTCTCACCACAGTATAAGAATATATTATTTATTATTATGATAACCATTTAAATTTCATCATGGGTTTAGTTTTTTAGTTTTCTTAATTTTTGGTTCCATAATGTAGAATTTTCATAAGATTTATTTTTTATATATTATTTAATAGTATTCTATTCCTATCAACATATGAATTTTCATTGGATGGATGATTAGATCACTTTTCATAAAAAAATAGTATCCTTTTAAAAGTAATCGCATAGTTTTTTATGTGATTAAAATCTATTCATAATAGATATATATTTTTAAAATGTGAATTTTCTTTCTCCACAATATTTCTATCTCACTCTATCCTTTCTTCCCTAAATTTAGGCCTTCTATAATTATCATATTTGATGTAGATTTTTCACTATACAATTTCCTTGTGCCTGAACAAATAAAAATACTATGAATATCAAATATAACATCTTCAATTTCTTCTGGTTGTATTCACGGAATTTTTTATAATTTATACATCTAAAAAGAAACACCACCCTTTTGGTCTTACATAAGAGAGATACTATTCTTTAATATTATTACCTCTTCACATGAACCATTAATGGATTTCTCTATTTGTAATTCATACATAGGTTTCAATATTTTTTCTTGAATCGTAGACTGGTAGTTAAAAAATATTTAATGAAAATAGATTGAAATTGAGTATGGGATACCTTCATTTAATAGGTTTTAGTAGATAGATGTATAAATAAGCTCAATATTATTTTCCCACAATGTTTTGTATTCATACATTAATGATTCAATTTATAAAATTTAATCTCTGAAAAACATTACTTAAATATTTTTGACTATTATTCATGATTTGGTTATATATTTCTTAATTTTACTTCCAATTCAATAAAAATTAAACTTTGTTAAATCTATATTCCCATTATATCCCCATATTTTTATGTTTCTCCTCAAATTTTAGTGTGTATCTTGTATAGAATCATAATATTATTTTATTATCATTATTTTAAATTATAATTATGGTTCTTTTTCAATTATAGGGATATTATGTAATTTATTTAATTCATGGATCCCTTCTACAAGAAAAAAAATGCTTCGGACAAACAATTCTATTTAATTATTCATTAAAAAGAGAATATCATTCATTAATGGTTGAAAAATAATCACCCGTTTTATTTACAGGTATTGTTATGGGTTTTCACCTTCTCACATTTTTAAATAAGTATTACTTATTTTAATCATATTCCAACACCTATAATAAATTTTTATAATTTTTTTTCCAGAAATATGAAAATATGTGAATATAAAGCCAAATATTAACTTCCTTAAAATATTCCATAAATTTTAAATAAATATATATATGTGACTCATTAAAAATATATTCATCATATTTTATATAGTATAACCATTATTCAACTTAGGAATAATTTAAAATGGATTGATCACAATATCTACCATCAGATTTAAAATTCTAATTACGTTTATGTAGTGGTGATTCCACTTTACCTTTTGAGTTCTTATTAATTTTATTTTCCTTATTTTAGTCATATTTTATAGAGTTTGGCCAAAAATAGGATTTTTTGTTTAGTATATACAGAATAAATTTTTCCTTTTTGAGTTACTTATCTACACTCTTCAATTCGAAAATATTTAAATTTAGATAAAGGAACATAAGAAAACAAATATTAAATAAAATATCATTGATTAATTCTCTTTGATAATAATTGTAGTACCCAATAATAGGTGAAGTCACCAGAGGGGTGGGTGCGAATCATATGTTCATAATCATAACCAAATTCTATTTTTTGTACAAAATTTTCCCCATTTGTTCTTTAAGACTTTGTTTACAGAAAAGAAAATCTTGTTTTTAATATTAAAATGACACAAAAACCTGATATATGGAAAAATATATTATAGATAAATACATTATTTTCTAAAATATTCGACACTCATATGGTATCATACTCATTGTTTGGAATAGTATCATCTAAGTAATATATTTTATTTTAGTAATTTTATCATTAATTACACGTTAGATATTTATTGATCATTTTGAAACTGTAACATCCCAGGTAAATAAAGAATATGAATTTTTCATATTAAATAATTTTTTAATTAAATATTAATTTTACATTAAAAGGGTTTCTATGTTCGATAGTGTACCCAATACACAACAACAAGTTTCTTTGAAATCATACGTTGCACAATAATAACATATTATTATTTAAAACGGTAGTTAACTCTTGGCCGTTGTATTAGAGAGAATGAACGAAACTAACTACAATATGATTATACATGTTTTTTAAATGTATTTAAATTTATTAAATAAATTTTAGAGGCTTAAAATGTGAATGAATCTAATTTTAAGCATAATTTACAATAAAAGGCCGATTTATCGCCTTTTAATTGAGAAACCATTTTAAATCTAGTTTTGGTCACTTTAATACATTCTATATGACGCAATAAAATCCTTATTTAGAATGGGGACATCAAATTTTTTTTTGTGTGTAAATATTTGGAAGTTTTCTGATAAAGTTCATTTTTTAATTAATAGTGAAAAATATTGTATTTCAACTCAAAAGTGCCTTTTAACCTAATTTATTTATATGGTTAGAATATATTTTTAATTTTTTTAATGTCATATTAAAATATAATTTTACCATTTAATCCAATGGTGGTCATTGAAATTAATTTCACTTTGAAATTGGTAATAAACAAGCATCAATCTTTTGATAGTAATTGTTTCTTTAAAACACGATATTTGTTTTGATAACAGGATTTAATTTTAAAATTAGTTAATTCCACTTCTATGTTTTGAATTTGGAAAAATAGACATCATTTTTGAATTCGGAATATCAAAAATTTCTTAGGCTGAATTTTTGGTATTTTTATGAAAAACGTCAACGTTTAATGAAAAGTGAATCCACTTAGTGGTAGTTAATAAAACTAACTTTTTCATTTAAATTATATTTTACCACTCTGGTGAATTTTATTTCAAAAATATTACATACATTGTTGTTATAAAGAAATAAAATGTGGTTCAATAACAAAAAAATAATTTTTGGTGAATAGTAACTTTGGCTTTTATTTACCGCGGTTGAAGATAAATAAGGTAATTCAAGGTAAAAAAAATATTATAATAATTCAAAACTAAATTAACCCTTGTAAAAACCATAATGGTTGAGTTATTTATGACCATGGGCAGATTAGGGTCGATTTTGGGACACCATTGAGCTACTTGGAAGTGATAATGAAAATTTAGATTAACTAACTTAATGTCAAGGCAAAAATGACAAAAGAAAATATCATTTAGTAAATTTAATTTTATATGGTATAATATAAGTCATATTTTAGACTATAAATATTCTATAAAAATATAAACATATTTCAAACATGATAATATTTTTTTTATAATTTTTAGACAAAAAATAATTTAAATTATTTATGAGACAATAATGATGCAGTGTTTACCTCATTAATAAATCATTTAAATAAATATGATTATAATAATTAATATATTATCCAAAACCTGTCAAATTACTATTGAATGATTTTATTTCGACATTTATTCATATTATATTTGACTATATTTATTTTTGGATCATTATAAACTAAATATCAATATATAATAAAAATATGTTTTCACACCTTCCTAAAGAGCCCCTCCTCCCCCTTATAAAAGGAGACCATTTATAACCAATTCCTCACACCTATCAAGCATTTTGGCATGAAAAAAACTGCCCAAATAATCTCCATATATCTCTATCCTCCTCATAGAATCCTTCCCTTAGGCAAAAGGAACTTCAAGAAGTCTTTTGGTTCAAACAAAAGGGAGTTACCCAAATTAAATGTAACATTTTCTCTTATATTGTTTTCTTTTATTTTACTTCTCCAAACCCTAAAATAATTTTATTACTTTCTTCTGTAACAAAACCAGTATCCTCAATATACTAGGATTTTGTTATGATAATGATTCAAACTACACATACATACACCTCTATCTAATGGATGAAGAACAAAATGTTTTTGTGGAAGACAAACTAACACCTCAAGAAACTATGATTGTTCAGATATCTCGAACCGCCTCTCATGGTGGCCATTATGATGAAAATGTATTTATATATGATATATATTATGTTTTTGTTTTCATTATTCATATGTATTTTCCATTTATAGCATGAATTTATGGTTACCATACTGGGTAAATACGATAATCTCATTTGAGGAAGCGTAGACTACCACCCCCTCAAAGTGATGTGGCTCATTAATACCTTATGTGGGATGTATAAAGGAGAGTGTTAATGATATTATATATGATATTATACTGGAATTATAATATACATATGTATCATTATGTTTTAATTCATTAAAATTAGAAATAGAAATGAAAGTAGCGTTCACGCGTACGTACGACATACTCTCTCCATGAACGGTGCATTTATTTTTATACCTCTAAATGTTATTTACTATTATAAATACATTTATATACTGTATATATATGATATATATGACATATAAATCATGAATATCATTCTGTATATATTGAACCATTTAACACCTGATCAATTTGTAATTATAAGAAGTCAATTTTTGACTCAAGTACCAAATATCGACAAAATGATCATTATTAACATAAATGATTAAATAATGTTTATAACATGGTAATAAGTGAAATAAAAATATTAATAAACTCGAAAAAGGTTTTTATAAAAATATAAATTATCTTTATAATATTATTTATGATATTAAATAATGATCGAGTCAAGTCGGACACGATGTAAGGGATTTTCTTATATAATTTTTAATTCCGTGAGATTTCCATTGCTCACCACATATTCATTACATTTGGGGTATTTTTTACTGACATTTGATATATATTATCATTATTTTCATTATATTCATGGTATTATGTGATTCATTTGGTGGTTATTATCTTTTGGTCATACGCCACTGTTGAATACAACATGGTAAAGGGTTTCGTCTCACTTTTTATTCCTGTGAGATTCATGCTATATTTGCCACTATTTCCTTTTGTGTTGTATATTTACTGCCCATGATTGTAATATTTTTTTAATATACTTTTATTTATGGGTATTTACATCTTTATAGTATGATCCTTCTTTCATGTGGCGTATGTTTTGTATGTTACCAAATCGATAAGGGAACCTTTGACCCTCCTCTTTTTAAAAGACTTCTTTTTGTTATGCCTTTTTAATTTACATTTTATTATGTTGGGATACATTCTTCAATATCCTTATATATTTAAAATTTATTTTCAAGTGATGACATACCCTTTTTATCTCATCTACTCATTTTCTAAATTTTAAAGTGATGTCGTTAGACTGTCAAATTTTTATATGGGAACTTCTTAACCAAATTTAAATTTGATGGGTTCAACTTGTAATTATTCAATATGTCATCCAATGAATATGTTTGAATGACCTATAATTGTTTTACCCTTAATATCCACTTATATTGGGTGTATTTATATTTGTCACACATAATTTAGTGATTGATTTATCCATAATTTAAGGATAGCATCTTTATAAGGGATTTCATCTCAATTTACATTTCTATTGAGACTTCATTGTTATTATGAACCAATTGACTCTTATAGGGTGTATATACTATACTTTAACATAGTATATCATGAATCCATTTATTCTAATGATATTATAAAGTCTTGATTAAATGTTATTCCTCAATTATTTTAATTGAAGTGTCTCTCTATTTGTTAATGAAAATCTTTAACTAAAATATCATTTTTTATGTTTTAATGATTTATTCTTCCAAATATTTCTCATTAATGTCCATGTTTTAATAATATGTTTTTAGATTTATTTATATGGAAAGTAATGTTTTCAAATGATAATTTATTTAAAATCTTCAAAGTGGTATGGGCCACTTTGATTCAAAAATCTCTTTTTAAATGGGTTTAAAAATAATTTGATAAAGCGTTGTTTATTTAAATATCTTGATTTGATATATTGGAATGTGGAAATGTTATATTTCATTTATACATGTGTTATATGTTATGATTATGTTATTCTTATTGGGCATTTTTTATATATACGGGTGGTTCCATGATAAAACTAGGGCGGGTGAGACCGAGATAGCTCTCCAATGCATTGGGTAAAGTGATAGAGGTAAATGTGGTGTTTCTCCTAAGATATTTGGAGAATATATTGTGATGGGTATTCCAAGTGCAACTCCCTATGTAGATGTGATAGCTACAATGTATTTTTAATATGGATTCCATAAGTAACCATTAAGATTTATGATTTGTGCATGTTATTCATAAATATTATGATTTCATAAGGTATTTGATGATTGAAAAGTACGGTTTCATGGATTTCTATTTTTTTGGGATATTGTTTTCCTTCCTTATTTTATATCTCTTACTGAGCTTTTTATGCCCATCCCAAGATTTTGAAATGTTTTCCACAATACATAAAGATGAATAGGTTCAAAAATGGGATCAAGGAAAAGTCATTCTGTCTAAAACATGGAACATGACATGTGTATTTTAAGAGTCTTTATTTTATGAAAAAATGGATATTTTGTAGTAGTGTCTACTTGTAACATTCATGTTGTTATGTAATAGTTATGGCCTAATTAATTAAAAATATAAACCTAAAAATATCCCCAATGTGAATTATTGATTTCATTCAAGATTTTGTAATGTTTAAGGTCGACTCCTTATAGTTGGTATCAGAGGTCGGTTTAGATATCTTTAGAGGTTAGGGAATACTTTAAGCATATGTGACAATACCATAATGGTTAGGATTTCAGAAAGAGTCATCGTTTATTTAGATAATGTGAATGAGTTTAAGATAACACAAATAAGTATATCTTTGTGTTTACCCTCTTTATAAGATATTATATGATGATTTTACTGATATAATCACACTGATGTTTTTTGGTTTTAGTAAATGGCTGGATCTAGCTGGCACCAAGGTAACAGTGGATGTGATGAAAACTGTGACAGTTTTCTGAACGATCAACTGAATGATATGGGATATGTAATAAGAAAACTTGTGGTTATTCTCAACCAACTATCTGGAGTCATGATTGACCAACTTAACCTTAGTGATCTTTATAAGGCATCATATATGCGAGAAACAAATCCCTATGGAAGTTCAGGTAATAATCATAAAGGTAAGTGTATTAAAAAACCTATGTGTTAATGATGTGGAAAGAAACACCTATGAAAATGTTTCAAAGGGACATAAAGATGCTATAGATGTGGGAATTATGGTCATAAATCAAGAACCTTCCATGGAAAAAAGAAGCATCTAGTTGACTCTAGGAAAGGGAAAGAAGCCCTTTCTGACGGATTACTTGAATGTTTTAAATGTGGTGTGCATGGTCATTATGAAAACACCTATCCTACGAAGATGTTCTGGGAATGGGATCACCAGGATCATACAAATATTCATTTATAAATAGCTAATTCCATTCTGATTGCAGATGAAGAAACAGACAATGACCAATGAAAGGAATGGATTATTTCTTAATATATGTTTTCCTATTATTGAAATAATAGTATATGATTCATGATTTTTTTAGCAAAGAAGTATTTCAGAATAAGTTGGAATGGAATGGTTAATGGATCATGAATAATGTTGAATTAGTAAGAAGTCAACATATAAGGTATTCAAGAGTTATTGTAGAATTTAGGATGGTGAAATGCATAAAAGTATTAAGGATCTTCTGAATATGGGATTAAATTAGAAGACTCTCTATAGTATCTGTAACCATGATGTTTGATATATGAAAATTTTATTCAAGGAATAATTATCTTCTCATTTGTGGATATAGTTATAAAGAACCTTTTGGATTTATACGATCCATAAATTTGAGGCAATTACCAGTTAATACATTTTAGGATGAAAAACTAAAGTTATTAGATAACCTTTGAGGTAAAAATATGTTATGGTTATTTTTGATTAATTTATCTCTTTTTGGGAATGTAATAAAATTATGTAGTTTTTGAAAAGAGAAACACACAAACTATGTGACAATCCGTCATGTTGGATAAAGCTGTGGGAATCAAACCCACAACCAAAGTGCGACTGGTATTTATTTCATACCACTAGAATACATTAAGTCCCTAGTTAGTATGACTAATTATTTTTAGTTAGATGATCCCATGAATCTGGAATAAGTTGATTTTGGTTTATCTATGGAAATGATTAACCTATCATGGAGGATATGTGATTTGGTTAATTACTTTTCAGCATGAGACTTTAAGAGTAACTAATGTTATTTGGAGATAAATTTTAAGATTTACCTTAGAAGAATATGTGATTAAATCCTTCATGTATTTGGGTTTCAATCTTAGTTTGGATTACTTTGATGAATTTTAAGTATAACTGTTTATTTAGTGGTCTTTCTTGAACCTTGGGTTCTTTTTGTTGAGTTTTGGAGATTGAGAGAAGTATTTATTTTTATAAATGATTATCATTTTAGTGGTTATCTGATCTTGTACTCACAATTTTGGTTTCAGTTGATGTCTAAGTACAAGGGATATAGATAGTTCCCATTTTATGGATTATGTGATTCTCTTGAAAATGATTCCTGTTCTTTTTATGTGACCAAGTCTTTTGGAATGCTCATCATTTGGAGAAATGATTCGTTTTGGTATAAACATAATAAAAGATGAAACTTTACATGGAGGTAAGTATATTTCATTATGTTTTTATTCTATGTAAAAGATGAATTGCACAAAATTATGAAAAGGAACATAAAACAAAAACATTGTTGCTTTACGTTTCATACTAGATAATCAAATACCGTTTACACACATCATAATTTTGTGATTTTATTGTGGTTAGCATTCTCCTAATCATGTTTCCTATAACTCTCTATCAGAACTTGACCCTTTGTTTTCTCCTCCATATCCATGTTTTCATGTAATCATAGTTTTAGTTAACTCAGGTGACCATTGTACTTCTCTTTATTTCTTTTAATGTGACAGTTTTACTGACTCTTTTTACTAATATAGGACTTTCAATAAAGTTTCTATGACAAACATACTTTTTATGACAACTTAAACATGATTTATTAAATAAAACATCACTTGATACAACAAAAAAGGTCAATAGGTTTAGTGTATTTGGGGCTTATGATCATTACATAAAAACTAAAAACATGAAATACAACATCTTTATTGGAAACTTCCTTTACATGACCACTACATTCCCTCGTACTTAGCATTGCATAGGATAACCTGAGGACATGCATAAGAAAACGGTGACCTATAAAGCCTAGTAAGGGAGTACACATGGAATAACATGAGGATTAAAATACATGATAGAAAATAGGCATATCAATAGATCATATAAAAAACATGAACATAAAGGCATGATAAAGTATGATAATCATAACATGGAAATGTGGAAACAACACTTAACATAGAATTAGCATGAGCCAAGGCTCATTGCAAATTGAGCATGAGTAAATCCTCATTGTACATAAAGCATGAGTAAATCATCGTTTCACTTGAATTATCATGAGTCAACACTCATTGCACATGACGTAACTTGATTCAATACTTTACCCAATGCATTGGAGCACTATAAGGGCACAACTTTCTTAAAAATTTCATTTCATGCATAAGTGTCCCACATGGAACATAAAACATGGATTCATAAAACATAATAATTTATTCTATGATAATGGAATGTGGAATTCATACATGAAACCATACAATAAATATGTAAATTTACATAATGGTTAAAACCATTGATGGGGAAATGGGCATGGTATTCACTACACAATGACTTTGGCTTAGAAAATCGGTGCGATTTCGGCAGCGTAACAGCGTGACATAAGAAGTCATAAAAACGTTTGATGAGAGAGAAAGGGGTTCCCCATCATATTCACATGTAATGGAATGTAAGGAGGTCATATATATACATGTCTCAACAATTGTAATGGAATTTAGATTCATGATACAAAAGTATATCATGAATGTAAAAGATGAGAGAGATGTTCCTTTCCGAATTTCTGCATAGTAACGGGTGTACATGGGAGGAATTTAATTAGGGATAAAAGGTCTCCCATTATTCAAAAATAAATAGGGAAGTATTAGGGAGGTTAGAAACCATACACCAAAATTTATAATTGAAATTAAAAGGGATAAACTACTTAAAGAAAATTGGACAAAAATGAGAAAGGCAGAAAAAACCCTTACTTGGAAGTGTGCTTCCAAAGGATAGAGAGAGGCTTGTGAGAGGTTTATTGGGAGCTTGGGGAACCCTGGGAGGATTATAGAGAGAGTAGGGCATAGGTTGGACTAACTCCAAGGGCTTTGAGTGAGGAGGACGTGGGATCATGGGTGGGTTTATATAGGAACGATGAGGGAATTCTTTATTATTTAAGTTTGGGACCCTTTATATTAAATTAATCCAAACCACAAACCATCCCATGGTTTTTGCCCATGGTTTTTGGAAAAGGGAAGAGGAAAAAAATATTTTATAACGCCAAATTCCGAACATCTTAAAATAATAATGTTGCTTATGTGGAGGTGAGTCACACACCTATGGAAATTAATTTAAAAAGGCAAAGTGTTGAATAAGTCTTGACGGGTCCATTAATGCTTTGAAAAGTAAGTCAAACAAACACAAAATCACATTATTTTAATGTTAAAACATATATTTTCTGATCAAAAAGATTATAGTATTTTCATACCACACTATTGGGTCATTATGATGTTATAAAACACATTATATATTTAAACGGTATTTAATTTTTACCCAAAAATTTAATTGTCTCAGAAAAATATGAAAAATTCACCGTTGGATAATTTAAATGTCATGATTCCAAAAATAACACTTATTTTATCTAAATAATTTTCTCAATATGTTAATTTTCCCTTTTAATATAAAAAACCGATATTTATCGAAAATTCACAAGTTTTGATAGAAATGGCTTTCAAACCTTAATAAAAATTTTAATTGCATTCATAAAATTATAAGATCATTTATATTTAATAATAATTAATTTCATAATAATAATATTATTTTATTAAAATATTATTTACTTCAAAAATCCCTTAATTTAATAATATATATTTCTTAATTAAATAATAACTAAAACACCATTTGTACTTTAAAAACTATTTACAATGTATAAACAATTACTAGAAAGTATATTACATATTATTTACAATTAATAATGTACATGAACATAGTACTACTTATTTGTTATATATCCACTTAAAACAACCGCATAAGACCTAAGGGTAAGGTGTATTATGGTGACAGACTCTTGGGGTGGCTCGTATAACATCACTTGAGTGGTAATTTCAATCAACTTCCACCTTTCCCGTAGACGGTCACGTTCGAGATTGACATGATGAAGCTCAGCTTGGGATTGGCCAAGGGTGAAGCCCAATGATTCCACCTCTTTTCCAAATTATGAAAACTGGGCTTCGTATGGGGCAATTCTACTGGATGATGCCATCACTTCCTTTGTCTGGGTAAATTGGATTTGTTAAAGTATTATATTTATACTAATCATGTGATCGCTGTTCAACGGCTATATTAGCAACGGTCAAAATTTGTAACATAAAACCAATGAAATTGACATCTTATAAAAACATTTTTCATAAAGAGACATTTAACTGGATCAAGAGGGATTTTCCATTAATGAAACTTTTGGTCGTTACAATATTCCCCCTTTAAAAAATGTCGCCCTCAAAATTTTTCATTTCCCACACTAAAACAAATGTGGGTAACTCAGCTTCATCATATCCTCAGACTCCCAAGTCGCTTCTTCATACTTTTGGATTATCCAACACCTTGATGAGGGGCATTGTCTTATTTCATTGAACTTTTTCTCTATGATCTAAGGTCTTCACCAGTTTCTCCTCATAAGAAATATCATCTTCCAATTGTACCACCTTAGAAGAGAGTACATGTGAAGGGTCCGGTATGTACTTCCTTAAGAGGTATACAAGAAAGACATCATGCACTTTGGCCATGGTAGGTGTAAGTGCTAGTCAATCGGCCACAACCCCAACACGATCAAGAATCTCGAAGGGGCCGACGTACCTTGGACATAACTTCCCGTTAATTCCAAACCTCATGTCCTTTTTACATAGAGATATGCATATAATCACCATGTCTCCAACTTTAAACTCAAGGTATCGTCGACGATTATCTGCATAACTCTTCTGTCGACTTTGGGCTGCCTTGATATGCTTCTAAATGGTTTTCAACTTCACCACCATTTCTTCGACCATTTCTGGTACAAGAAGATTATGTTCACCGACCTCATCCCAACATGCCAGTGTTCTGCACCTTTTCCCATATAGGGCTTCATATGGTGCCATTTGGATGCTCAAGTGGAAGCTGTTATTATAGGAGAGCTCAACAAGAGGAAGATGTTGATCTCATCCTCCTTTAAAGTCCATTGAGCATGCTCTCAACATATCCTCAAGTGTTTTTATAGTCCACATGGATTGGTCATCAGTTTGAGGATGATAGGCCGTACTGAATTTCGGTTCAATATTCAGATCATGTTGAAGACTCTTCCAAAACATAGAGGTGAATCTTGGATCTCGGTCATACACAATAGAAAGTGGTACTCCATGCAACCTTACCATGTCCCTGATATATATCTATGCCAGTTGATCCAAATAGAAATCCTCCTGAATAGAAATGAAGTGTGGAGTCTTTGTAAGATGATCCACAACAACACAAATTGAATTGTTGCCTTTGGATGTCCTCGGAGGTCCGGTGACAAAGTCCATGATGATGTTCTCCCATTTACATTCTAGTATGGGCAATGGTTGCATCATCGCCATAGACTTCTGCCTCTCTGCCTTCACTTGCTGACACACCAGGCACTTTGATGTATATTCAGTGATCTCCTTCTTTATATTATACCACAAAAAGTTTTTTTGGAGATCTCGATACATCTTTGTGCTCCCTGGGTGAATAGATAAATTTGAACTATGTGCATCATTTAAAGTTCCTTCTTCAGCTCCGGACTTGATGGAACACATAGTCTTTTCCCAAACCACACATTTCTTTCTTCATTAACATTAAACTCCGAGAATTTCACCTTTTTGATAGCTTCCACTATTTCTAGAATTCCCACATCATCCTTTTGAGCATCCTTTAACATTTTTAAAAGGGATGGTTGAGTAATCATTTGTGAAAGGATCGATGATGTTCACTTCATTATGATTCCCACATCCATCTTCATCAAGTCTAAGAAGATTGGATCCTTCTTAATTATCATCATTGATAGAATTGCCGGGTCCTTTCTACTTTGGGCATCTGCCACCTTGTTCGCTTTCCCAGGGTGGTAATTGATTGAATAGTCATAATCCTTTATGAGCTCTATCCATCTTCTCTGGTGCATATTATGCTTTTTCTGTGTGAATATATATTTAAGACTCTTGTGGTCAGTATATATCTCAAATTTCTCTCCATAGAGATAATGCCACCAGATTTTCAAGGAAAATATCACAGTCGCCAACTCTAGATCATGTGTTGGATAGTTTTAATCATGGATTTTCAACAGCCTTGAGGCATTGGATATCATGTTATCATTCTACATCAGTACACAGCCTAATCCCTTCTTTGAAGCATCAATGAATACCACAAAAAGCTCCCCACTTGTGTGTAAAGTGAGAACGAGTGTAGTGATAAGCCTCCTTTTCAACTCATTGATTCTTTCCTCGCATTCACCACTCCATGAAAACTTTACTCCCTTTCGAGTTATCTTAGTAAGAGGTTTGGAAAATCGTGAGAAATTTCTCACAAATCATCAATAATATCCAGCTAACACCAAGAAGCTATGGATATTTGTTACCGATGTTGGCCTCGACCATCCCTCAATTGCATCTGTTTTGCAGGGGTCCACAGATATCCCATTTCTTGTGATGATATGGCCTAAGAATGAGACCTCCTTCAACAAGAACTCCCACTTACCGTACTTTGCATAGAGCTTCTCCTTCTGTAAAGTCTCTGGTACAGTTTTTAAATTCTTCTCATGATCCTCCTTGTTTTTGGTGTATATTAGAATATCATTTATAAAGACTACAACAAATTTGTCAAGGTAATCTCAAAATACTCTATTCATCATGTCCATGAATATTGCTGAAGCATGTGTGAGTCCAAAGGCATTACTATTAATTCATAGTGCCCGTATCTTGTACGAAAAGCAGTCTTGGGGACATCATCCTTCTTCACCCTTACTTGATAATATCCCGACCACAAATCTACCTTGGAGAAGTATTGTGCTCCACGAAGCTGATTGAACAAGTCATCAATTCATGGGAGAGGATACTTGTCCTTTATCGTGATTTTGTTAAGTTCAAGATAATATATGCAAAGCCGCATTGACCCATCCTTCTTGTCAAAGAGGACTAGTGCACCCCATGGTGAAGCACTTGGGCGTATAAACCCTTTATCCAGATTACACTGTAGTT
Organism: Viscum album; assembly: GCA_963277665.1. NCBI lineage: Eukaryota > Viridiplantae > Streptophyta > Magnoliopsida > Santalales > Viscaceae > Viscum > Viscum album. The sequence continues at coordinate 272,875,260 of OY728141.1, forward strand.
GTTTCTTAAAATCTTCAAGCTCAACGATAGCCATTCTATATGGACTCTTGGATATTGGTATCGCCCCAGGTATAAGTTCAATTGAGAACTCAACATCTCTTCTAGGAGGAAGACAAGGCAGTTGCTCGGGAAACACTTCAGCAAATTCCTCACAATATGCATTTTTTCAAGGATGGTTTCTTCCTTGGACTCAATCATCTGAGCCAGATACGCATGCTCATAAGGCAGTAATATCCATGCTTGAGATGATGGAGATAAAGGAGATTCATCTTCCTCCTGAAACTTGTAATGAATCGGGGGTCGATTCTCCATATGGAGTGTGATTTCCCTCTCCCAACAATTTATATTGGCTCTATATAAGGAAAGGCTATCCATGCCAAGAATTGCATCAAATTCCACCAGAGGGATTATAATGAGGTTTTCTGAGAAATTCAATCCATAAATTATAACACGGGAGGACTTATATTCATGGGATGAAATGATTACCGCATTTTCCGTTCTCACTGACATATTTACTTCCATGATTTTTGGTGGTTCTGGGATTATTCTACTAAACTTTCGAGATAAAAAAGAATGCGTAGAACCTAAATAAAAAAGTGCGTTCACTATTCTTGAATGAATAACTATCGTACCCATCACCACTTCGTTGTCGGGGTTCACTTCGGCAGAACTGAAGGCAAAAGCTCTTCCTCACTGTCTTGGAGGTTGTTGGTTGCCTCCGAAAACCCTTTGATTAGGGCACTGATTTGAAAAATGACCCGGTTCATTGCATTTATAGCATTGAACAATGCGTTGAGGTTCGAACAGAGCGTTCCTCTCCTCTGTCGCAGCCGCGGGTCCTTTTTGCTGACAATTAACAGCTAGGTACCCATCTCTTCCACACCTGAAGCATTTTCTCATCCCCTTAAGGCAACATCCAGGGTGCTTCTTTCCACACTTTTTCATGTGGGGTGATGGATCTTCTTAGAACCGTTGGATTTATCAATCGGATCACTAGCATTGAGTTCCATCTTACGCGTCTTGTCCCCATGATACCCCTGTGATTCCCTGATCTCCATTTCGACCTTGAGGGCACATCAGACAATTTCCTCACAGTTGTCGAAGTCACGGATCGCTAATTCTTTCCCCAAGCTAGGCTTCATCCCGCCAAAGAAGCGGTCATCCTTGCATTTGGGGGTAACAACAAAGACGGAAGCGTATCCTAAAAGACTTGTGATGTTTACCTCATACGCTCCAACAGATTCTTCATCCTTTTTCTTGAGGGAAAAGAAGTCCCTTTCCATCTTAAGCCAGAGGGTGCACGAAAAATATTTATCGAGAAAAATCTTCTAGAAATCCTTCCATTACAACGCCTCGATCTCCTCTTCAGGCATCGTATTTTTTATCAACATCCACCATTGATCAGCTTCACCCTCCATATGATAAGAAGCTAGAAGAACCTTCTCTTGTTCAGAACATTGAAGGATGGAGAAGATCTTTTCAATGGAGTTGATCTATTGTTCAGAGATCATGGGATCAGATGATACACTAAAAGTAGGAGGCCATTGTCTCATGAAGCTCTCGATAGTGACTTTTTCTTTCTTGGGGGGGGGGGGTTGAACGTTCCTCTTGACCCGTGTTTCTATTCAAAGCTTGAGTTAGCTGAGAGAGAAGTGTGACAAAGTTCACGATTCCCGCTCCCATTGGATTGGGCATCTCATTAGTACAGTCATCCCACTGATCTTCACAACGGTTGTTAGCCCAAGTCCTCTTATTACTGGCCCTTGGCTAGAATAAAATGAAATTTAGGGGTAACACATAAATGGTAATCCAAAGAAGAAATATGATGACTTATAAATAAACTTTCATTTCCTTAACTCATGAGTATATAGGCTTCAATCTAGGCTTTTCATGATCTACTTCCTAACATATATTCTTAGTGGCATTTTTTATTCCCTTCATAAGGGTTCATACTAAGTTTGTTAATTTATCAAAACATATCCCCTAGGAGTGTCATAACCAAGAGTGCAGTAATGCCCGTTGTCGTGCTCCAATTCCTGTTCAAGTCTAGCTCAAAGCGTTGTTTTTGGGTTTTACCCCTAGGATACATCTGTTCCAGAGCCGCCTCTACCTTCTCGTATCCATACAGGGATGTATTTTTTTGATAAACCACTTACTCAGTAATAACCAAAACTTATGGATATTTATATTATACTTAGTCTTGTATCTAAGGCTTTACTAGGGTTTGATAATCCCAAAAATAACTAAACCTATCCTATGATACCAACTATGAGAACCATTCTTTTTTTTACAACATAAACATGATTTATTACATAAAACATCACTTGATACAACAAATAAGATTGAGTGGTTTAGTGTTTTTGGGGCTTTGGATCATTACATAAATAGAAAAAACATGAAATACAACATCTTTATTGAAAACTTCCTTTACATGACCACTACATTCCCTCGTACTTAGAATTGCATAGGATAACCTTAGGACATGCATAAGAAAAGGGTGAGCTATAAAGCCTATTAAGGGAGTACACATGGAATAACATGTGGAGTAAAATACATTTTAGACAATAGGCATATCAATAGAGAATAAAAGAAACATGAACATAAAGGCATTATAAAGCATGATAATCATAACATGGAAATGTGGCAACAACACTTAACATGGAATATGCATGATCCAAGACTCATTGCACATGGAGAATGGGTAAATCCTCACTGCACATAAAGCACGAGTAAACCCTAGTTACACTTGAATTAGCATGAGTCAGTAGTCATTGCACATGATGTATCATGATACTCTACTTCACCAAATGCATTGGAGCGCTATAAGGGCTCACACTTCTTAAAGATTTCATTTCATGCATAAGTGTGCCACATGGATTCAGAAAACATAATAATTTATTCCAAGATAAAGGAATGTGGAATTCATACATCAAACCTTAAAATAAATATGTAAATGTGCATAAATGTGAATACCCTAGATGGGGAAATGCGCATGGTATTCACTACACAATGACATTATCTTATAAAATCGGTGTGATTTCGGCAGCATAACGGCGTGACATAAGAATTCACAAAAAAGGTTGATGAGAGAGTAAGGGCTTAATAATCATATTTACATGTAATGGAATGTAAGGAGGTGATATAGATACATTTCCCAACAATTTTAATGTAATTTAGATTCATGATACAAATGTATTTGTTGAATGTAAAAGAAGAGAGAGAAGTTCCTTTCGGAATTTAGGCATAGTAACGGGTGTACATGAGAGGAATTTAATGAGAGATAAAGGGTCTCCCATCATTAAAACATAAAGAGGGAATTATGAGGGAGGTGGGAAACATACCCCAAAATTTATAATTGAAATTAAAAGAACAAAACAACTTAATGAAAATTGGACAAAAATGAGAAAGGAAGAAAAAACCCTTACTTGGAAGTGTGCTTCCAAAGGCTAGAGAGAGGCTTGTGAGAGGCTTATTGGGAGCTTGAGGCACCTTGTGAGGATTCTAGAGAGAGTAGGGTATAGGTTGGACGAACAAAAATGGATTTGAGTTAGGAGGAAGTGGGATCCTGAATGGGTTTATATAGGAAAGGTGAGGGAATTCATTATTGTTTAGGTCTAGGACCCCTTATATTAAATTAATCCAAACCACAAACCATAACATGGTTTTTTCCAATTATTTTTGGAAAAGGGGAGAGGAAAAAAATATTTTATAAGGCCAAAGTCTGAACTTCTTAAAATAATAAGGTTTTTTATGTAGAGGTGAGTCACACATTGATGGAAATTAATTTAAAAAGGAAAAGTGTTGAATAAGTCTTGAAGGGTCAATTAATGCTTTGAAAAGTAAGTCAAACAAACCCAAAATCAAATTATTTTAATGTTAAAACATATATTGGCCGAACATAAAGATTATAGTATTTTATTACAACACTATTGGGTCATTATGATGTCATAAAACACATTATATATTTAAACGGTATTTAATTTTTACCCAAAAATTTGATTGTCTCAGAAAATTATGAAAAATTCACCGTTGGATAATTTTGACATCATGATTCCAAAAATAACACATATTTTATCTAAAAAATTTCTTAAATATGTTAATTTTCACATTTAAAATAATAACCGACATTTATAAAAAATTCACGGGTTTTGACAGAAATGGCTTTCAAACCTTAATATAAATTTTAATTTCATTCATAAAATTATAAGATCATTTATATATAATAAAAATTAATTTAGTATTAATATTATTATTTTATTAAAATATTATTTAATTCAAAATTCCCCTAATTTAATAAAATGTATTTCTTAATTAAATAATAACTAAAAACACCATTTTTAATTTAAAAACTATTTACAATGTATCAAAAATGACTAGAAATTATATTCATTGTTATATACAAAAAATAATGTACATGAACATAGTACTACTTATTTTTTACGTAACCCCTTAAAACAGCCGCATTAGACCTATGGGTAAGGTGTGCGATGGTGACAGACTCTTGGGTGGCTCCGATAACATCACTCGAGTGGTAATTTCATTCAACTTCCACTTTTCCCGTAGATGGTCACGTTCGAGCTTGACATGATAAAGCTCAGCATGGGCTTGGTCAATGGCAATACCCAAATATGCCACCTATTTTCTGACCTCCGACAAATGGGCTTCATATGGGGCAATTCTACTGGATGAGGCCATCACTTCCTTTGTCTGGGTAAATTGGATTTGTTAATGTCTTATATTTATACTAATCATGTGATCACTGTTCAACGGCTATATTAGAAATGATCAAAATTCATAACATAATACCAAAGAAGTTGACATCATATAAAAACATTTTTCATAAAGAGACATTTAACTAGATAAAGAGGGATTTTCCATTAATGAATCTTTGGTTCGTTACATTTTCCGAGCCCAAATTTTCAAATAGCAAGGATGTAAATTCCCAAAAGGGGGCCAGGATGTAACATCACATGTAAATAAAGAATATTAATTTTTCATACTTATTAATTTTTGAATTAAATATTACTTTTACTTTCAAATGGTTTCTATGTTTGATAACATACCTGATACGCAACAACGAGTTTTTTGAAATCTTACATTGCACACTAATAATATATTATTATTTTAAATGGTAGTTAACTTATAGACGTTATATTGGTGATAATTAAAAAAATAACTACAATATTATTATACATGTTTGTTATATGTATTTACATTTATTCAATAAATTTAGAGGCCTAAAATGTGAATGAATCTAATTGTAAGCAAAATTTGCATAAAAAGGATGATTTATCTCATTTTAATGGCGAAAACTTTTCAAATATTGTTTAGGTCACATTAATAAATTCTATATGACCAAATAAAATCCTTCTTTAGAATGGGGACATCATAATTTACTTTGTGTACAGTTTTGGAATTTTTCCGATAAAGTTCATTTTTTAATGAACAGTGATAAATATTGTATTTTTTTTTCAAAAGTGCCTTTTATTATAATATATTTATATGGATATATTATCTTTTTAATTTTTTTTAAAGTGAAATTAAAATATATTTTATCCATTTAATCCAATTTTGGTCATTGGAATTAATTTCACTTTGAAATTGGACATAGACAAACATCAATATTTTTATAGTTATCGTTTCTTAAAAACACACTATTTGTTTTGATAATGTGGATTAATTTCAATATTAATTAATTCCACTTATATGTTTTTAATTTGAATAAATAGGCATCATTTTTGAATTTGGAATAGAAAATATAACTTAGGCTGAATATTTGGTATTTTTCTGAATAACATTAATTATTGATTAATAGTGAAACCACTTAGTGGTGGCTAAAAAAACTGACTTTTTCATTTAAATGAAATTTTACCACTTCTGTGAATTGAATTTCAAAAATCCAATATACATGGTTGTTATCAAGAAGTTAAATTATGTTCAATAAGATTAAAATAATTTTTGGTGAATTGTAACTTTTGACTTTTATTTACCGCGGATAAAGCTAAATAAGATAATTAAAGGTAAAAAGAATATTATAATAAATAAAATTTACCTTAACACTTGTCCAAAACATATTAGTTGAGTAATATATGACCATGTGAATCTTTGGGTTGATTTTGGGACCCCATTGTTCCACATGGGAGTGATAATGACAATTTATAATAATTAACATAAAGTAAAGACACAAATGACAAAAGAAAATATCTTTCAGTAAATTAAAATTTTTATGGTGTTATATAAGTCATATATTCGATTATAAATATTATTTAGAAAGATAAAAGTATTTCATACATGATAGTATTTTTTTATAATTTTTAGTCTTCCTATAATTTAAATTATTTATGACACAATAATGATGCAGTGTTTACCTGATTAATATATCATTTAAATAAATAAGATTATAATGAATAAAATATTATTTAAAACCTCTCCAATTCCTTTTAGATGAATTTATTTCGACTATTAGTCATCCTATCATTGACTATAATGATTTTTGGACCAATATAAACAGAATATCAATATATAATAAAATAACGTTTTCACACTTTCGTAAAGTGCCCCACCTCGCCCTTATAAAAGGAGACCATTTCTAACCAATTCCCCACACCTCTCAAGCCTTCTGGATCATCCAAACTCTACCCAATTAAGCTCCCTACATCGCTTTCATCCTCCTAGAAGACTTAATGTATGAAAAAGGAACTTTAAGAAGTCCTTTGGTTCAATCCAAAGGGAGTTACCCAAATTAATGGTAACAATTTCTCTTAAATTGTTCCCTTTTATTTAACTTCTCCAACCCCTAAAATATTTTTATTCCTTTATTTTGTAACAAAACCAGTATCCTCAATATACTAGGATGTTGTTATGATAAATATTTTAACAACACTTACACACATATCCATATAATGGATGAAAAGATAATATTTCTATGGATAGAATACTAACACCTCACGAAACAATGATTGTTCAGATATCTCAAACCGCCTCTCAAGGTGGCCATTATGATGGAAATTTATTTATATATGATATCTATTATGTTTATTTTTTCTTTATGTTTCTTTATTTTCCATTTATATCATGCCTTTATGGTTTCCATAGTGGGTTAATAAGATAATCTCATTTGAGGAAGCGCGGACTACCGCCCCCTCAAAGTGATGTGACTCGTTAATGCCGTATGTGGGATGTATAAAGGATAGAGTTAATGATATTATATATGATATTATAAATGATATTATACATGAATTATAATATACCTATTTATCATTATGTTTTAATTCCATTAAAATAATAAATAGAAATGAAAGTAGCGTTAATGTGTACGTACGACTTACCGTCTCCATGAATAGTGCATTTTATTTGTTACCTCTAAATGTTATGTACAATTATAAAAATATGTATATACTGTATATATATGATATATATGATATCTAAATCATGAATATAATTTTGGATATAATGAACCTTTGACCTCATGAAAAACATGTAATTATAAGAAGACCATTTTTGACTCAAGTACCAAATATCGACAAAACGAACATTATTAACTAAAATGATTACATAATGCTTATAACATGGTAATAAGTAATGTAAAAAGAATAATAAACTCTAAATATGTTCTTAAGAATGTATAGATTAACTTTAGATTATTATTCAGGAGATTAAAGAATGATCGAGTCATGTCGGACAAGAGGTAAGGGATTTTCATATCTCATTTTTAATTTCCTAAGATTTCCATTGTTCACCACTTATTCATTACATGTGGTGTATTGTGTATTTAAATTTTATATATATTATAATTATTCTCATTATATTCATGGTATTATATGATTCATCTGGTGGTTATTTACTTTTGTTCATACTACTCAGTTGATCACAACGTGGTAAAGGGTTTCATCTCACTTTTTATTCCTGTGAGATTCATGTTATATTTTCCACTATTTAATTTTGTGTTGTGTATGTAATTACCACTATTGTACTATATGTGTAATATAATTTCATTTATGAGTATTTATATCTTCATCGTATGATCCGTTTTGACGTGGTGTATATTGTGTAAGTTACCAAATCGGTAAGGGAGCATTTGACCCTCCACTTTTTAAAAGATTTCTTTTCATTATTTCTTTTAATTTATATCTTATTATTTTGGGATATGTTCTTATATATACTTATAGATTTAAAAATTATTTTCATGTGATTAAATAAAATTTTTATCTCATGAAATCATTTTCTGAATTTTAAAGTGTCGTCGTTAGGCTGTCAAATTTTTACAGGGGAGCTTCTTAACCCAATTTCAATTCTTTGGGTTCAACTTGTACTTATTGAATATGTCATCCAATGAATATGTGTGAATGAAATATAATTGTTTTAAACATAATATCCAATTATATTAGGTTTATTTATATTTTTCACACATAATTATGTGATTTATTTATACTTAATTTAAGGATACCATCTTTATAAGGGATTTAATCTCCTTTTAGATTTTTATTGAGATTTCATTGTTGTTATACACCAATTCACTCTTATATGGTGTATATATTGTACATTGACATATTATATCATGAATCCCTTTATTCTCATGATATGATAATGGTATGATGAAATGTTATTCCTTAATTATTTGTATTCAAGTGTCACTCTTTTTGTTAAAAAAACTCTTTAACTAAAATATCATTTTAAATGTTTTAATGATTTATTATTCCAAATATTTCTCATTAATGTCCATGTTTTGAAAATGTGTTTTAGGATTTATTAATATGGTAATTAATTTTTTCAAATGAAAATTCATTTAAAAGCTTCAAAGTGGCATGGGATGCTTTGATTCACAAATATCTTTTTAAATGGGGTTGAAATGACTTGATAAAGCATTGTTTATTTCAATATCATGATTTCATATATTGGAATGTGTAAATGTTATATTTCTTTTATACATGAGTTATATTTTATGATTATGTTATGGTTATTGGGCATTGTTTACGTATATGGTTGGTTTTGTGATAAAACTAGGGCTGGTGAGCCTGAGATAGATCCCCAATGCATTGGGTAAAGTGACAGAGGTAAACGTGGTGTTTCTCATAAGAGACTTAGGGAATATAGTGGGATGGGTATTCCAAGTGTAACTCCCTACGTAGCTGTTATATATACAATGTTTCTTTGATATGGATGCATTAAGTAACCTTTATGATATATGATTTGTGTCTGTTATTCATAAATCTTATGATTTCATAAGGTATGTTTTGATTGAAAAGTATGGTTTCATGGATTTGTATTTATTGTTGGGATAATGTTTTCCTTCCTTATTTGATAACACTTACTGAGCTTTTTATACTCATCCCTTGTTTTTTAAAAGTTTTCCACATGAATTAATGAGGAATTGGTTCAAGGATGGGATCAAGGAAAAGTCATGCTGTCTAAAACATGGAACTAGACATGAGTCTTTTTAAGAGTTTTTATTTTATGAAAAAAATGGATATTGATTAGTAGTGCCTACTTGTAATATTCATTTTGTTTTGTAATTGTTACAGACTAATTCTCTATAACTCTAAACTTTAAAATATCCCCAATGTGAATTATTCATTTAATTCAATATTATGTAATGTTTAAGGTCGGTTCGTTATAGAATCCACATTGGACCTCACACATAAAAAAATTCCTACTAGATTATAGGGTATCATAATTGTTTTACAACATCCACCGGCATTTATGATGTAGATCACTTGTTTTCATAGCATTTGACAATATCAATGTAAAAAAACAATTTCTTCACATAAGATATCCTACTATCTTATAATCATTACAAATGGAATAATTATACACAGAATATATAAATACTAATTCTACAAGATCTTATTCATAATCTGTTTATTAAAATCTCCCACTCTGGCTTGAACAATCATGATATATTATTAGTATTCTACAAAACTCCCTAAACATTTTCTTTATCTAATCATATTCATATTTCACTATCAATGTTTCAAAATTTTGAAACACATGAATCTTATGTATTCATATTCTCTTATTCATTGATATACGAGTTCAATTTACCTATTTTTTATAAACTTCATCCTATTCCATAACACCTAGAAGTGTATGTCTCAACAACATTGTATCAAATTCTACTCCCTTGTCCTGGGAGATATCATTTTTTACATATAGATATATTCAATCATAAGTAATTTTAATTTATATCTCTTTCATGATTTTTTATATTAAAATATAATAACATATGTTTTCTAAATATTTCATATATAAAATCTTCATCAAATATGTATGGTAATTATCCTATCTTTTTTTCCATAACATTTTACTGTGGTGTATTATCATGATATAATTTATTAAATTTTTTCACAATTATTTGTGTCTACATAATTTCGAGGAATAACCATATATACTTCAATATCGTGGCATACAACTGAATAAAAATTCCTTTTAATAGCTAGAAGGCATCGGAATATTCTTCTTAATTTTTTCCCAAATTGTTTAGTTAATAGAATATGAAATTCTATATTAAAAACATTTAAATATAAATATTGTGTCATAGAATATCGGTATGTGTAATGAGAAAATCTTTAATTAATGTAAAATCATCACAATTATTCTCTAATATTCAGTTCACGTATCAACATGATTGTTTTCAACAACAACCATTCATATTTAATGAAAACTAATAGTTAATATGTAGATCATTGAGTATAAATAACATCATCATTATATTTTTGTTTATAAAGATATATATTTTTATTGTTGATAATTTTGTTTCATTATTTTTCTCATAATATCCTATTAAATTGATCTTTTTACATAGTAATAATGATTAGTTTTTCAATTGTTTTCATGAATAAAAAATTCATTACGATGTTTAAATCATTAATGAAAAATCATGGTTTAATATGATTTTATTACATTCATCATTATTTTTAATATTATGGAATTATCATTTTTTTATATTTTATTAATCTCTATTTTATACAAGGGTTTTATCATATTATATACAAAATGATACTTACAAAAAAACTATTATGGTTCATATCCAGAAAACCTTACTCTGTGTGAAAATCATCCTATGAATCTATTAATTTACAATTTTTTTAATAAAATGATTCATATATAGATAACTAATTAAAAATTAAAATTACATTAAATAGAAAATTTACCCTTAGGATCATTATTTCCATCCTTACAGTGCTTATGATTTAAACATATAATTTTAATGATCATGCTTATATATTCATAAATCAACCTTATGAATTCTCAAACCATCCATTCAAATCCATGAATCATCCTTAAATAGTTTAGTATGATGCTTATGGAATCAAGAATGATCTTAAAAATGTTGTGAATGATCTTGAAAATGTCGTGAATAATCCTTATGTTATGATTGTACATTATTATGAACTCTTAAATGATATTTAAATATATCCAATAATCATTCCAAAATCTAGATTTATCCTTAAAAACACATTACTTATATATTTTTCATAGCTTTGAGTGAAACATATGAAGGATATATGGAAATATATGAAAATAAAAAATAAAAACTATGAATATATTAGAACTTATAAAGTTTTAATTTCAATATATAATTTCAATTATTCTTGAAATAATATTATAATAAAATTAAATCCATATAGTTATTCAACGTTTTCTATAGTTCATTCCAGAAAAGACTCAAATAATTATTGGAGTTATATTAATAATTCTAATCACCTTTTCTACATTCTATGGTATTTTAATAATTCTATTAATCAACAATATTATTTCTAGTACTTATCTAGATTTATAATATTAGCAAAAAAATGTTTCTTCTAAACATCATCCATTAAACTGATGATGGTTAGTCTAAAATCAAGATAGCCTTTCTCAAAGCGATGGACCTTGTTTGTGTTTCTTAGTAATAACTGATTTATATGATATTCATAATCCAATTTGTTATTCAAAATCACTCATATATTCTTCAATCCTTTTAAACTATTCTACACAACACGATTATCATGAAAACATTAACCTTTATTTTATTACAAGGAGACATTCTTCCAAAATTTTTAGATATGTAAATAAAAATCATGAATTTTCCAATCCAGGTATTCAAGGATTAAAAACCCTCAATCATTTTTACTACTAAAAGTATTGGATTCATCCTTATAACCATTGTTGGTTTTATGCTTACTATAACACCAAATACTCCAACAAAAATATTGACTCTTATTTACTAGAAATATAGAAAATATAATCTTTTCTGGACTTCACAATGAATTAAGAACCATGAATTTTCAAGTCTAAAAATAATAGATCTATAAATTCATCTCTTTACATTTGTTTATCATAATGTGAAACTATTTATCTCACGCAACAAAATTGATTTATTTATTATGTAATAAATATCCCTCAGGGATAAGGCATTTATGGATTATAGACTCTACTCTATATTTTCAGAATCCAACAATCAATTTATATTAATCTTTTTTATTCTATATGAAAATATAAGTTTAATAATTAATTAATTTTTTAAATACTATCACAATAACAAATTTTTTTATCTTTGATATTCATGTCTTCTTTAACAAAATTAAAATATAATAAAAAATAATTATTATAGAATTTTTTAAGACATTATACATATAAAATATGATAATAATTATAAAAAACCCATAATTTACAATTTAATATCAAAAAATACACTACATATATTAAAAATTGTAATCAATTTCATCAAAAATCATAATTTAGAAACACTTTATTTTAGTTTTATGAGTAATTTTTAAAATTATGATCCACACTAATATCCATACCAAAATCCTCTCAATACATTTATTATCCTTAAAAATTTCTATATAATGAACTCATAAATAAAAAACTATGATACTTACTATTCAAAAAATATATTTCTAATTTATAGGGAAATTATTATATTTATAATCAACATTACAAATAATTACACACGTATCAAATTGATCTAACTAAGCATTGTCATACAGTACAAAATAATATTTAATATAGATTATAAATAAGAAATCATCATGAAAAAATGTTACAAGGATCAACCTTGATATGGGAAAGTGACATCGTTTCATGTTAAATTACTTTTAAGGAATATATTATTTACTATAAAAAATTTACATGTTCTTATAAATTATTTTTAAAATTACTTTTACATATTTCATAGGTGGAATGACACTACTATGTTATATTTGTGAAGTTTTATTTATACAACATCCCACTTTTTTCATACTGGCATCACATCTACTGGTCTACGTATTTTACTTCTTCCTCATATATTAGATATTTAATGAAACAAGGATATTTCACAACATCCATAAGAGATGATATTATTCCTCAAATAGAGTCTTAATCTATAAATTGGTCTTCAATAAAACTACTTTTAATAAGAATTTTTTTACTATCCACAACTTCCATAAATTAGATAGAACCTGTAATTGGACAGAATCCACTCAATATTTCATGGAACTTGAAAGACTATATATTTTATATAGTTTTCACTATTTGATAACCCTGATCAATCTTATTAACTTTCACTACTGAATAAACCTCTCTAAAAAAATAATTTAAATCACTCATTTCTTATTCTTATATTTTATTTAAACCTTAAAATTATTTGTTTTTTACTATAGTATTATAAGCTCCAATTCTTCTTAGAGAGATATAGATAACATGGATATTCCTTTTTATAAATCCTTCATTTAGAGACATTAATATTATCCTAAATTTCTTAGTTTTTTTTCTTTCAACACTCAAAATTAGTAAACAATTTTATTATATTTTGAGATCCAATATATTTTTTACAACTCCAACTATATTTTGTAGGGTCATTTTCTGATTACAAAAAAATAAAAATGTGTGATTTAATAATTATATGCAAAAAAACAATTTACAACATTATTTACCATATATATATTTATTTATTAATGATGGTAATTAACTATTCAATCATTTTTATTTTCAAATAATTTTACTCATTGAATGATATCATTACCCCTCATTTTGTTTTAATTTTCATTTTGTAGTATTTTGATTACGTATTCTCCTTTATATATAGAATGATTGACTTAATATTCTTATAAATACCTATCATAAATATTAATTAAAAATTGATTATAATAAATACAAAATTATAAAAAAGTATTAGTGGATCTTCTAAAATTTATGTTTAGTGGTTCAGAAAGAAATATGTTTCAATTTTGGTTCAATAGGTACAATCCAGTTTCATCATAGCCTATACATCTTCTCATAATTTAATTAAAAATAATGTTTGTTATTTAGTACACTAAAAACACAACAGAAATTTATTATATCATTATCCATTCATTTATATATTTATTAAAATCTTAAAATCCCTCAATTTATTCTTGGGAAAATTCCAATGATTAAATTTGACCCATGATCTTATTTTTCAATTTCATTAAGATAATATAATCACTCAATCAACTCATTTTAGATTTTTTTCAAAATTTGAAGAATAATCCACGCTTGAGAAAAACTCCATCTTCATTATTATTAAAAACCCTAGAAGCTTATTATAATTAAAATGAAGATATTCATATTTAAATTATCATTCTTTTTTATGTCAATATTAGATAATTGCTAAAAACAGCTACATTAAAATGGAACATTAATGTATAATTATGGTTTTTCTAATATCATTTTCATCAGAATTAGGAATTTCAAAAACTCCATTTCATACAAGAATAATGTCTCTTAAACTATTATTATTATATTGATATTCTTCTCTATGTCATGATGATTATCTTCTTGAAATTTGTTAGATTGAATCACACTCATTTTGTGATATTTCAATCCATTAATGTTAACTTTTTCATCATCAAAATTTAGTTTCTCTATATATTCATAAATCTGGGCACTCTATCATTTAGTGTTCAAAAATTCATAATTTTCACCAAACGTTCATGATTATAAATATTAAAGAATGGTCTTTATGTAATTAATTTATATATATATGATTCGTACATATCTACTTTAATTGATTCTTACATAGATATATGATGTTTAAAAAAACAATAGATCATGTATATATAGAGGATTAATGCTTATTTGGTGAGGATTTTGTCTAATTAAGTCTAAAAAATACATACAAATATCTTAAATCTATTCAAATTATATCTATGTAACACTTGATCATACACAATTACATTGTCTCTAAAATGTTGCAGACATAGATCTTTAAACTTATCCGAATTTCAACCATAACCACTATTATCCAGAAATCATTAAATATGTTCATGGCCTATTAAAATAACCTCTAGAATTAATCAATCTTATTTTAAACAGTAATTTAAATACCTTGTATGATATCTACTCTAAGGACAGATTCTCTACTACATCAACTTATATTTATTTTTTTAAATAGGTATCTTAAATATTCTATTATTCTAGATCCTCCTAAGTTTTCATTGAACTATTATCAAACAAAAAAACACATATCTATTCATGTCATTTTCATTAGCATCAACTCCCCAATCACTATATTTAATGGATAAAAAACCATGAAACCTAAATTATTATACATTAACTAAATACATTATAATCATGTATACATTTCACATATTGGATAGATCAAAATTTTGATATAAAATAGAAGATATCTAATAACTGTTAACATAGATCAACCATATTCATATTAAAAACAAATAAAAATATATATTATCCAAATAGAAGATCACATCAACCCTCAATTTTGGTTTTTTTTTAATTCAATTTTACATCCCAATTCAATGATACTTTTATCTCTCCCATAATAATAATAAATGATATAGTGTGAAAGGTTTCATCCTCATTATCAATCAATTTGGGAGGATTGATGATGTTATTTTTCCTAATTAGTGATCTCAGAACATTAAATGAATGAATGTTTCCACTCATATTATCTATTTTATCTTTTGGAAACAAATATTCAATAAATATTATTACTCTCCACCGTTGGGAGATCCACTCAACATTCATTTGAGTGATCGATGAAACAACATATTCCAATAGAAATTATCCATAAATAAACCAAATTTAAGAATAAATAAGATAAATAGATGTTGTGAACAAGAATACTTAATTTTGCTAATAGTTAAATCTATTAACTTGCTTCAATACGAAATAAACTAAATTTTATAATCTCCTAGGGATGATCAAACATATTTTAATGATATTTTTTAAACATGCACACACATGAACACACATATCAAAAAAATTGGTCAAGGTTATTTATTCCCAATTTGGATAGATAATAACCCCTTGACACACACACACACACACCAACATATATGAGGGTTAAAATGTTATAGGAGAACTACATCCAACCTACTACTTTAGTTTTTGAATGGGATATCCAGATTTCTAGTTTCATCGTTATGATATCAAACTCTATAATATTTCTCATTTTTTATATATCCCCTAAACTAATCCAATTTACTCTTCACTACGGTTGATTCTAGGAGGTATGATACTTGTTTCTATGTCTAATTCTAGTTATTATATTAATTACTATTGATATAATCTATAGTTGATAATGTTTCATGTTATCTAGATATTTCAACTTTAATAATTTCTCCTCTTTTTTGAGCTTTAACATTAATACCAACATTGCCTTTTCATAGATAATTATTTTTTGGAATGTGTTTCATCAGGCATAAAAATGTTATTAATAGTTGTAGGGTTGAGACTTGTTCTTAAACCTATAAATTCTTTTCTAGGAATCTCTAATGTTTCTAATACTCATTATTCATTATTTCCCTTTGGTTTAACGAATTTATACCAATATTGGAATATGATTATTCATATTGAATTTATATTTATCATTAGATAAATTATGATTCTAAAATTTAAATATTAGTGTTGTTGATTATTTTTATCTTTATACAATTTCGTTTCATTTATAGATGATATATATGTATTGTTAGACACTCATTATTGACAGTTGTAGAATTATTTTTGTGTGTCGACTCCATTTTCATAGAAAAAATTATGGTATATTGTGTCACTAGTGATTTCCACAGGTTTTTTATTTATCTAAAAAATAGTTTTACATCTAAAAACCTAATTTCATTATTACTTTATACTTCTAGAAACTAACTTACACTCATTTAGGATACCATTTTGTGTATACCTAAATACAAATCATTATGGATGTACACCGCTATAACAATATTAAAATATATTTATAGGATTGAAACTTTCTTTTATGATTCTGTCTTGGTTCCATTTAATTTTATATTGATTTCGATATTATAGAACTCGATGATGGGTCATGTCATTCAAATATATAATCAAAATATCCATATATAGTGAACATATTCATTACATTTATTCACTATCTACATGGGTGTCCTCTTTGTTACTAATTTCACTAGTTATTACCCCATGATTTAATTAATTCCCTTCACCTCCTATCATCATATCAATTGTGGGATTTTTTTACATTAACTAGTTGGTTTTATTGGTTATGTTCATAGAAACATTCATTATAATGGTGAAAATATAGTTTATACAAATCACCAAAACATTCATTGCATTCAAATATATTTTTCAATAATAGTACATTCTTTCCCAATAATAGATGAATTATTATTGTATGTTTTATTATTTTTTTCCATTCTTTTTGGATTTTATAATTTACATAGGTTACGAAATGGAAATATTAATTGATATACCTATGGTTAATTATCTAACATCAACAATATCTTCCAATATGACCTATGAATTTATATATAGGGTAATTCTACACAGATTTTATTCCTTGATTTTATTTTTCTTTAACACCATGCTTTTTGGATTAATTTACTGTGAAATCATATATTGAATATGAATACAATCACCCTTAATGATGTTTTGATTTTATCTTAAATTTTTTACTACCCTATATATAAATGATTTATAGGTTTTGATCCACAATTCATAAAAATTGATTAAGTGTAAACAGGTTTATCTCCACAGTGGGATAATTATTTAAATGTTCCTTTGGTATAATATTTTACCAAAGATATAAATCTATCATTTCCAATATCATGAGTCCCTCTTTTGGTAAAACATGAATGAGTTACATGGGTGGAATCTAATTTGATATATGTACTTTGGGAACACCTAGATTATGAATCTTCTTGATTATGAAATTAAAATTCCAACTCCAGGAAGTTCATTTTGAGATCTCACTTATCTTACTCACCCAAAGTTAATATTCCCTCCTATTTTTTTCATCACTCTAACTTGATCCTGATGAATTTCCATTACATTGACTAGTAAAAGTTCTTGAAATTTACATTTTCTTACATTAACTTTACAATAGGATGACATGATATCCATGTAGATTTTACGAAACATTACAATTTCATTGGGAATATCTCTAAAATTATTTTGAAAAACCCATTCAACACATAAATGTAATTGAATACATAACTAAAATATTTAGTTATTCTATTTTACATTGGAAAATTTTAATTTTTTTTAAATATATTAGATTTGTGAGAGTGTTAAAATAACATAATTTTTTATATTGTTTCATCCTCAGAATAATCTTATTATTCGATATATGAATTATAATCATATTCAAACCTCTTAAATATAAATATATAGGATATTTCTTAAATATGGAATTTTTTTGAATTATCCATAATAACAAGGTAGAAAAATTTAATAGATTCCAGTTTTTATTCAAGACAACTTGAACATAATTTAGAATAGAAATACATTGCAACTATTATACCACATCATTTTACACTTTGATCATATAAATATAGTAATGATTAATTGGAAGGTAGTTTCCAGCATATTTGAAGTGCCGCTGCCTTGGGGCAATTCAATCATGGAATTAATGTGAACCTGGCCTTCGATTAATCTATCTACACAACCCAGGTACATATTACTAACTACTGGAGAAGAATTAACTATTATTATATGGAAAACCAGAATCAAGGCCATTCATGAGAAGAATAAATTCAACACTGGTACTGCAATTTCTGGGCTGCTCACTGCTGTTCATGAGGTTGTTCTTATGAGAACCAGCTACTGTGACAATTCTTTCCATGATCGTTCTTTTCTGAAGTGATTGGGAGTTTGGGGAAACATCCCTCTACCTCATGGCATGATTGAAGTGATTTGGGAACCTCCCTTCCAAGTCAAGATCAAGATCGACACTAATGGAGCCTCGTGAGGTAACCCGGGTAACTCTGGCTTTGGAGCGGTTTTACAGGATCAAACAAGATGTGTTGTTGGTTCTCTCTATGGCTCGTGTGGCTTCGCCACTGCTCTTGAAGTAGAGATGAGAGGTGTTATTGAAGTGGTTGAGCATGCTAGTAGAAGCGGCTGGGACAAGCAATTGGTTAAATGTGACTCCACACAAGTAGTTATTGCTATTTGGACAGGTTCTCTTCATCTTTATTAGAAGTTGACAAATAAATGATCAAGATTCCTGGATCTTCTATACTCAAAGAAACACATTGTTACACATGTCTATAGAGAGGAAAATGTGGTTGCTGATGGTCTTGCAAAAAAAAGGTGCGGATGGCTCTGATTTTCATTTGGAGGATCATGTTCCAGGATATCTCCTTTCCTTTTTGAGGATGGATCAATGCAAAAAATCTACATTTAGACTGGTGTAAGTGATTTGTTTCTGATCAATAAAGGGACCTATCTTTTATGGGCAGGATCTCAGTCTTTCAAAAAAATCTTAATGTTTAACAATTCCATATTGAAACTGCTCTTTTTTTTACAAAATTTTCTCCCTATTTTTAAATAATGAGATGAAATATAAAAATTTACTTTAACAAGGATATAATCATAATTTCACATTTGAGTCCCTTTAAACTAATATATAGAATTTATTTAATCTCATTAAAATATGTAGTTCTTCATAACATATATAAATTATATGTAACATCCCAATGATTCATACTGAAGTGTGATCATGAAGACACAACTAATAGGGGTTTTAACTCCATTGGTATTATGAGACACTATGGCCAGTAATAACATATATGGATCTTGTTACCATTTATTCATCAATGCATAACAACTTGCATTATAAAATGTAAAAAAAAAATTACAATGAGATAATATTACAGGGGTCAAACATGATGTAGGATACATAGTCATTATCCCTTTAAATTCCCTCTAAGACACATAATATAAACTAGATCTATTGTATCAATATTAATTTGACACCATTGATTATCCTAACTCAAAATTTACTATATCATATAAAAAACATATTCTACTGTATTACCTACGGTAATGGATCATTATATTTCATCCCACGACTATCAAATTTTTATTACTTAAGATGATATTCTTATCTTCCTTCCTTATCTTATTGTATGTCCTTAAAAATGCATATTGATTTCACTATTTCCCTAATAGATAATCATATTTATCAAAATAGGGCCTTCAATTCCTCATTTATATTTAAAATATCTACCTAGTATGTTGTATGTTCTCCCAAACAAAATCTCCCAGAACATATATTAAATCTATTATTAGAAACTACGAACTATGTAATTAAATGAACTGAGCTACATATTGTATTTTTAATACCTAATTTTATTTCATTATTTCCAACTATTATTCTTTTTATTACATAATTCAATCAATATTATAGAATACAATGGATCCCTTAGTTCTTCTTCTTCTCTATCTTTGAATCCTATAAAATATTTATACCTCATTAATATCTGATAAGATCATATCTTTTATGTGATAACTACTTTTTCAAAATAATCCTTCTTCATATATATCTTTTTTTAGGTTAATTTTTACTACTATTAGAGAATATAATTTATCTTCTCTCTTTGAATAATCTATAAAATAATTATTTTTTTTGGTTTTGAGATCCACTATAATTTTCTATACATACATAAACACTGTGGGGGATTATTATACAATTCCAAAAAATGGGAATACATGTCGATCAATAAATCCTTAAGAATACAAAATCGGATATATCCCCATTTTATAGAACTACACATGTGATGTTATCAGGTTTTATTCTTTTAAATGGTTACCCTCAATAAATGAAAAAATTTCCTATAATTTTATTTTCTTTCAAATTTTGGAAACTCAAATGAATATATATTCTCCTTCATCGTATAAAAGATCAAATTTATCATCTTAAAATTGTACACCAGAACATATACACATAAATAGTCTTTCATATTTATATTAAAATACATAACAAAATTAATTATTGTTAATTTATTCAACTTGACTAATTAAGTAAGAAAACTATATAGATTACAATAAATTATATAAAATCTAGTTTTATATCAAAATTACAATCTTCTCATGCATGAATGTCAAATAATTTTATATATTTAATAAATTCACGAAACAATAGATGCATCATAAGTTTTTTTTGTAATTCCTTATTAGGTTTAAATATAAAAATAAATATGTTTTATCGATTACTAAATTCCTAGACTTTTATCTTATCAATTATCATTCTTATCTTAGTCATGATGATTACAAACTCACTGAACCATCTCTATTCATGATGATATATACCTTAGTGAATAGTCCATTATTTGAATAAAAATTATCATAATTATTAAAAACCTATGATGTTTCAAATAATTTTTATATAATATTATCCCCTTGAAATTTTATATATTATTTATTTTAATATTAGATCATGAATTAAAATTTATTCACGATGTTTAGAAATTATTGAATTTTCAAATTCCATTTTTATCATAGTTATAGCATATAAAAACAAAATTTCAAAAACAAATAAATCATTTAAAAAACATTTTCTTACATTGAAAATATTATATAATTATTAATGATAATAATATTAATTTACTTGGATTGTATCAAATTATATTTGTGATATTTCAATCCACGAAAACTATCTTTGTCATCATAAAAATTACTTTACTCTTTGGATTGATAATTATTGATACTCTATCTTTTAGTATAAAAAATTATAGAGTTCTCATTTTTTTTATTATTAATATGAAGACTAACTAAGTATCCAAATACATGTTATTTATTCATAGATGATACTTATGGAACCACTGGAAAATATTCATACATAGACATACGGTGTAGATGTAGACATTAAATCGTGTATAATAACATGGTTCATGCTTACATATTTGAGGATCAGGATCAAATAGGCTCTAGGTATTCCTTTCACATATATCGAATATTCTAAAATAATAATTACTCAATAATAGATAATCCATACAGAGGTCCTTTTTATTTGAGATGGTGCATACCTATAATTCCAAACATATTAGAATTTTAACTATTAACATAAAATTATATAATTCATAAAATGAGTTTATGGTATCTTTAAATCATATCCAACCATAATGTAATATTTTTTAATCATTTAATAATGAAAAAAATATGTGATATACTTTACAGATGAATTCTACAATAATTCCACTATATATTCCCCTTCCACACACATATATTAAATCTCTATATGTTTATTCACTTATTGGGTTTTCATAAAACTGGTGTAGATAATATTATCCAATATTAGTATATGTATTCATTCATGAGGAACCACTCTCTAATTATATTATGAAATGGGTTCCACATAAAGAAACCAACTTCATTCTAGTTTACCATAATAAAACATCATCCTTATTAATCCTCCTACCAATATTAGATAGTTCTTAATTTTCATATACAATATTTTTTCATAAATTCTTTTTCATCCCCATCGAATTTATTTTTATTTACAATTAATATACCGAATGCTTATCCAAATACATGAATACACCATAATAATAATTATTTTCATGTTATTTTATTTGAAAATTATTTATATGGAAAAATAATAATAATATTTAAAATTTTCATTAAAACATTATCTTTTAAGAATTTTACTATTATATATTAGTCCAATTAAATTTTCAATTATAATTTATTATATCTAATTATCATATTTTATTCCAAATGATATTATAGTTCTTATATACACCTCCCATTTTAATCATTATTTATTCAAAAATATTTTATCTAGTTTTTTTATATTACATTTTATATTCAAATGTAATTTTATTTATTTTCACACTTTTAATTATGTATGTGAGAATTTTATGGGACTAAAATATACAAAAATAAAAATTTATTATTCTCATAAGTATACATTTGATTTCCCTATTATACCACATTCAATTACAAGGAGTAAATTCCTATATTTTATATAATGTTTTATATGGATGTAATGATGATTTTTCTTGGCACCAATTATTTATGTTTAATGTAGATTATATAGGTAAATATTATTTAATTAATATATCACATCATTACATTATATCCCCATTCAGAAATGTCACCCATGAAATTTTACCTCAAAACTGAAGTGGTAAATAGGTATGGGAACTATTTTTTAGTTTCATTCGTGAGTTACCATGCTACCTATTTATATTAAAGATTCATACACTGTACTTTTAAAAGATTAATTACCCTATTTTGTTAAAATTAATCTCCATGATCAATTATTTGTATTATTTTATCTAACTAGGAGATACCATGAAACATTTTAATATATGTTTTGCTACAAATATAATTCTTTAAGTGGGAATTATTTATGTTTTTTAGTCTAAATTACTATGAACTTTGAAGATATAGAGTATTCCACAATCTTGATGAATTAAAAAAATACTACAGAATGTTATTCCAATTTGCAGGGTCTATTTTTGGAAATGAAACAGTCGTGATTTTATCGAAAATAAAAAACACTCCCCGTGATTATGTTTTCCATGCCATATCAATAATTTTCATAGAAAAATATTTAGGTTAAAACTACCACATAATTTTTCAATGGGGTATGATTCATTGTATGTTATGGTTTTCATAGTATTCAAAAGAAAATTTATGTTTGGGAAATTTCATATATTTTTTTGTTAATTAAATACATTAATCTATAAAATTGGAATTCATCTATGGAGATATGCAAGAAAATAATTCCAATGGAAAGAATTGAAGAAGGATATAATCATATTTGATATATATTTGAATATTAAATTTATAATTTTGATGATTATTAGGTTATGTATAATCTATTGTATATAATTTAGACATTTGTAGAAAAAAATATTATAATAGAGAAAAATTTAATATAGAGGAGATGAACAAATTTTTTTTCCCTAAAGAGATAAGTGATGTCAGAAAAATAAAATAAAATTTAATATAAAATTCTAAATAATAAATTTTTTGTTTTGTGACATTTCAATATAGATTATTTTTTGACGAAGAAGAGTGTTGAGAATATCTGTGATGACTAGTTCTGGAAAAAATTAGAAATATTTTTTATATATTTGACGATCAAAATTGTGGGTTCTCATAAATACATATGAATCATTAAATTCAATAAGGGAGTGTAAATTGAAGCATAACTCTATTTGAAAAAATATTATTCATAGTGTATTTCTCTTATGTGTTGTTTTATTTATGATGAATGACTGAATTCTCCATACAAGAACATCAATATTCCAAGGTTTGATTTGAAGAAGAATTAGAAAATTATCAGTTATATTAATTAAAATACGCATATTAAATGATTATTTCTTTCTTATACTAATTTTGATGTGTAAATGAGGTAAATAAATTGATTAGATACCTTCATGTCTATTAAATATCATTTGAATGTATCTTTGACATATTCAGAAGAAGGGAGTGAGAATTAATGGACCATGGTGATGCAATGAGATCTTCTGAATGTTTTAATCTCATAAGAGATAAATACTAGTTAACAAGGAATAATAATACATCGTGGGTATTTGTTCAATGTAGTATCCTTTTATAGGTGAACCAATAAAAATACCCAACTCTGTGAATGTTACACATTCAATAATATTTCATGATATCTGTTGTGGTTGAGTTTGGTGAAGAGGTAATTAATTAAATATTGAACAATGTAACATCTAAAAACTGAAGAATATATTAAGGGAATGTAATTTTATAGATAATTATAAAATTTCCTTCACCATGAATCACCCCCTATATCAGAATTTCGTGAGACTATACATTAGTGTTGTATGATTAGGACTTTGAGATTGTCTATACATAAGGTAAAGGGAATTTTGGGGATAATGTAATATGTAATATATTCAATGGGAATTTTCTCTATGAAAAAAATGTTTCTATGAGAGTGATTAAGGATATCCCAGTGAATCATCTTAAAATGGTATAAATTGATAGTAGATGGAGCCTTTATAAGATAATAGTGTTGTCAACATTGTTAAAATATGTATAGGAGTCTTAATTGGGGGATTATAAGGTGGAGGTTTGCGGAGATTGACAATTTTTTGGTGATTTTATTAATATATGGTCAGAGGAAGATCAGAGTAAAGTGTTGTTCTAGGATATTCCAATTTTTTCCATTAGTAATAAAATAGGTTGATATAAAAGCGATCTATAGATTAATTTTGGTAGAAAAAATTGTTATATAAAATATATATCAGGAATTGGTGGTCAGGTATAATTTATTATGTTACTAAATAGTTATCTTAGTGTTTGTCCTAATATAAGGTTAAGGTTTTGCATCGTGTTCATAGTGGATTTTTTTAACCTTTGAACGTTCCATGAATTTTTCTAAAGACATCTCAATATATTTCATCACATTTTTAAAATTAACTGAATGTCGTTTTTATGATATATGGCTGAATTTTGACCATTTTTAAAATTTATCACACATTATAGTGGTTAATAGGTTTATTAAAATGGATTTTTTATCGAGGCATTATATAGAAGGGGTTATAAGGATTTATGTTGTTTTGTATACTATCAACTCTAATCCTGATTTCCTTTTCACCTCCAAGACGTAGAGATGTATCCTTCATGACTTTATCTCTTAGTATATATAGTTGAAACACATTACATTCAATTATGGATGGTCATAATGAGTAGACTGTCACTATATATAAATACATGTTTTGAACATGCATTATAGACTTCACAGGTTCAGTCGTGGGGAACTTCTCCTTGGTTGAGTTTTCTTACACAAAAAAATATCATTCTACCATTGGTAAGGTATAATTAAAATTCTTTTATTATTGAACATTATAAAATGTATTATTATTTGCAGAGGTTACAATGTCATCTATTATTGCAATACAATTACTATAGAACGCATATGCGAAGTTGTAGATAATTCATATATGGGTACAACCATCACATGACATATGGAATTTAAATGTTATTAATATTTGGATTCCTATATAGTTTTTATAGATCATTTATTATTTATGGATCTCAAAATAATGTGAAAGAGAGGATTAATTAAAGTATTTATCATTCTTCTATATTTATTTTATATTTTTAGGTGATGGAATTGTTGCATACCGAATAACGCTACCCTTAATGATAAACCATATCAATGTTTTCTTCCACATTTTTAATATTTGAGGGTATCTTCATGATGATATAAATTTCATTGACAAGGGTGATTTGTATGTTAATGATTATAAGTCACTTAATATTTTACTGAAATCATTGGGGGTGAATAAGTATTTAGAAAACATTTAAATTTTCCCCTATTAAGATAACTTATGACATTGGTTAGAGTTATTGATATCCCTATTTTATCAAAAAAATCACAAAAATGAAAAAGAAATACAAAATTTATTTCATTCAGTATTCTATAATAGTAGATAATCCAACATATTATGTTTAAAAACATGATATCCAATAGTAAACTAGAAACAATCAAGTTGATTAGAAAATGTAGAGGAAAAAGATAAACTAATGACACACCATGGTCTCCCAATAACAAAACTTCATCCCAAAAAGTAATATAAATTCAGATAGTATTTTAGATAATAATAAAATTATTCCATGGATTTATAATTCAATATAATTGTCACTTTTCTTCTTCCTTGTCCTCTCTAACATTATTTATCACACACATACAATTATTCTTCATAGCACACATAAATGGTATCTAGAATGATCACCATATTATAATGGAATCGTCTTCTTTTCTCTCTTTCTCATCAATAAAAACGCTATCAATTTATATTCTCCTTTTTCTATCTGAAAAATAAAATAAACTTGTTCTTATTCACTCCCTTTCATAATTTTTTCCCTAAATTAGTGACTATTATTTCTATAGGTTAATAATAGAAATCCCATGAACGTTTCCTTTCATGAAATCTCAGGTAAACTACTATTTAAATCATTTATAGTCCTCTTTAAATGTTTTAATTTCAAATAATAATTTTTAAATTCCATTAATTATTTCACAAAATCCAATTCCGTTTAAAATTATAATTTGTTTCCTTGATAATTCCTGAATACCACTAAATTTAAAACATTTTAAAACATATAAATGAATAATTTTGTACCAAGATGTATCCCATGATGTGTAGATGAGCATACATATCATCAATCTACTCATGTTGAGGGAATAACATCACACTCACTTAATGTGAACCAAAACACGGTCCACCACATCATTTCTCATTAGTGGCCATCATGTCTGTGAAAACTACAACTATGATTTAGTTCATAGAGTTCAATCACTTTTTCTATGAATTTCACAAAATTATGTGAAATTATGATAGACTAATATACCACTATGTGATTACCTTCCTTTCTTAAGATCCTGATATAATTAAATCCATTTCAATTGTGCAAAGTATCTTTTATTCTAGCCTCCTACATGATTGTAAATCCAATCATAATATCATGAATTATTTTTTTAATTTGGTCATCATATTTTTATTCAGGAATAAAATCCCAATATCATTGGTAGATTTTATTCATTCTTTGGAATATATAATTTGTTGTAAACTCAAATTTTCACCCAAACCAATCCTACAAAATCATTATGAGTTGAATTCATATGTTTTTTCAATTAAATTAATACATTATCATCCATTGTTTAATTTTTTTGGAAGGTTTAATTTTGAATGACATGTGAAGTCATTAATAAATTCTTTATGATTTACAGTTTTTTATGATATTGTATAAAAATGAAACAAGATGTTATATGAAATATATTTTGTTTTTTATGAAAATTTGGAAGCCATATAGAAAGATCAAATTCATATTAATTATTATTGTAATAAAAATTACTATTGACTATACAAAAAAACTATGTCTGTAATTTAACTTTAGATGTAACTATTGACTCCTAATGTTTTCAAACCAATTACAAATCACATTGATCTGATTATGAACCACATTAGTTAGTTTCAAATTTTTGAATGAACGTCACCTAAAATGAATAAAAAACATCACTTTATTTTGAAAATGATATATTTGTTCAAAAAAAGGGATAAAAAAATTTATATATAATTCAATAATATATCATATTTCTTCTTCATATGAATACCTCATCCTTGAAGAACTTCTTTAATAAACAAACTATCTCTAAAAAATCACCCCTGTGTGTTTATTTTGTATATAGAACATCATAATTCCCTATAATAATCTTTATTTTAATGAATTAACAATCAAACAATAATTATAATAATACTTTAGATAATTTGGTGTGGTAAATAAAAATATTGAATTCCAATGTCATATTATACAGAAAAATATGATAAATATGCATATCCTTTCAAAGAACAATTTCTTGATTCCCCTTGATGTAATGATACAACTTAGGAATAATTTTGAGATAAAATATTTCATTAATCAGTAATTACTTACGACATATGAGAATTAATATTTGTTTAAATAAATAATTCACAATCTTGTTTTTCATCCCAAAATCGATGAACGAACCTATTATAGAGATATCTCATATATTTATTTCCATAAATATATAAAAATTGATCACAAATTCATCATGAGGACCAAATTTAGTTGTTAATAACTCTATTTAAATATATACACCACATAAATAGATATATATATATCTATGGATATTCCACATATTAATATTCTCTACATTATAAAAGAAATATTTGAGGATAAATATAAAAAGAAATATTTATATTTCCTTTTCATTCCTCCTGATTTTCAAAAAATATCCAATGATAATATGAGAGTGTGTGAAAAATATTACACTTACATTGTGACATGCATGATTGAAATCGAATTTCCAACCCCATCCCTTAAACTCTAAAATAATAAAATGGTTTAGGGAGCACATTTAATATTCAATAAAAAGTAAGAAAAAATTACAGATTTTGGAAATTTGTTTCCACAAGAACTCAAATCAAGTGATTTTTGATAAAAAAAAATTATTATGTATCTAATGCTGTATAAAATTATTTGAAAAAATTATACCATTTTGTTTATCAAAACGTAAAATAAGTGAAAACTTCACATCCACCATGACATCTTCCAACTATGTTTTAGTATATATAATTTGAGAAGAAGATATATATATATATATATCCATATACTCTTCTTTAGAAGTTAATAGTTTTAAAAATATATTCTTATTTTTGATCTAATAAGAAACCAACACGAACAGACAACACTCCCCAATATATGGATTTTTTCATAAAAACGTTTTTCCATATCGGCCTTTTTGTAACTATTCAAATTAAACTCGTATTTTCTATAAAATATTATCCGAAATGTTTTTTTGCTCATTATGTAACTAATAATTATTTTTACAATGATAATACATAAAATATATTCGCACTTTGAAACCTAGAACAAAGGGTAAAAATATATACTATATATAGCATTGATACAGTCAAGAATAAAACATTTAAAATAAAATTTAGGAAATACCTTTACATCAATACTTTTAATTTTATCATCATTGGACATAATAAGACTTATTGAAATTGGTGTCGAAATTGGTCTCAAATCCTTCATTCAATATTGTTTAATAAAATCCCTTGCATATCTTTCTTCAGAAACAAATATGGGAAATTTATATTGAAAATTTTATTTTCTATAAAGTACCTTATCACTACAAGAATAAACATTTGAAAAAGACATTTTATCTCAATAGAATATCCATATTAGATAAAAATATAATTTCAATAAAATATTATTTGTTCTATAAGAAGAATGAAAATGATAGATTATCCTTTATCATCTTTGTTGTAGAGTCCATTATACACTATTACCTTATTAAAATTTTCATTTTAAGAAGGTTTTCATAATTGAATATAAATATCATAAGGATTATTTAAAAACATATAAATAAATTATTAATATTAAAAATTATTTTCATATTTTCCACGCATGAAACCATTAGTATTTTCAATACGAACCACCTCTACAAGCTCATCATTAAGGAAGGAAAATATTATATTCATTTATTATATGCAATTTTTCTGTTTGTATAAAATAAGAAAACATTCTAATGGTTTCAAGGTTATAAATTGTTTCTATTGTATTATCAAAATCGACTTATCCATCTTGATAATAATCCTTACACACATACATTTATTTATTTTATATAACTTCTCCTTAATCATTCCTAGTTTTTTCAGAATACCAATTAAGTCGCAATGAAATTATTGTCTTTTGTTTTTGGTATGAGTTTTAATGTCACATTCTTCTATATATCCTCTAATTCTTCAATCATTGCATCAATACATTATTGATACATTACAGATTCTTCAATTTCCCTTAGTTAAATCTATAAAAACAATGTGTTATATGATGGTGTTCTCAATGTTTTACTGCTTTGAACTTGTTTTACGTGATCTATAAGGATGTATTTACATCCACCCACATTATAATCCTTGGATTAGTTGCATTTAGTTTATCCTCATCAGTTAATTTATCTACAAAATCATCATCAACTTATAACAATTAATAATTTAATCGATTTTGTTCAACATTATCATACTATTTTATCAAAACAAAATTATATCCACCAATTTAAAAACATGTTGTGTAATGTTAGTAATCATTATTATGATGTTATGGAACATTATAATTATCTAAAAAAATTATCTCCCCTGTTAAATTATTGCATAATCAGTATCCTATTACATTTATTGAACAATAAAAAAAGGAAAATTTAATAGATACTCCACAAATCAAACCATGATTTTAACTATAGAAATTTATAAATTATGGACTATAAAATAAAGATATTTTCAAAAATTTTGGGGTATTATTTTAATAAATAACAATGAGACATGTTCAAAAAAATTTATAAGAATTAGTGTTGAACATGAATACTTTATTTATAGCACGTATCTATATGTACCTAAAAGGATCACCCTCTATTGAAATTTTTAGATACATATATTCTAAGATTCTATTTATCTGTTTAGTCACAAAATTGATTGTGGTTCATATGTCAAAATATTATCATGTTTGATACCTTATTACTCATGATAAAATTGAATGATCAAATTCATTAACCAAATACCCTTCTCTATCTTGATATCCATTAATTTGTGACAACCCCCCTTTAAATTAAATCAACCCAATCTCCTAAAAATATCAAAGGATTCTAAATTATGTTTCATAAACATGATTAATTTAATGTGAGATATGTTATTAAAAAATAAAATAAAATAATTATTCTCTATTTATTGATTAATTACTAAGAATAATGATTCCATAATGAATAATCCCTAAGGGTGTGGATTTATGAATCTCAACATCTTTTTATAATTAATTTTTAATATTACCATCTTGGAATGTTAATCATATTTAGTCCCTTTATCTATTTATATTAGAAGCAACACAAATAATTTCTATTTCTATAATATTTCCCATATTCTATTGATAAAAATTGACAAACCTTGTAATACCATATCACCATCCATTAGGTATTCATTTTTGCTTTATTGCGTTCTTTTATTGAGGTTTGTTGGGGAATCAGTGAGAAATAATTGTATGTTTGGTATTTTTTGGTCATGTAATAGTTTTAAAAACTATGTACTATTCACTGGGATGCTTCCATGAGTCTAGTTCAGGTCATGAAAAGTTTATATAATGTGTTAAATGGTTCAAATCATGTAAAAAATGCAATTTTTTTAAGGTGACACATTTTGTGGTGTTTTTTTGGATTCATGGATTAAAAAAAGTGAAATGTGGTTACATGCTATGTAATTATTTTTTTTGTGTTTTTTAGGGTGCTATGTGGATGATTTTTTGTTTATTCACTCAATATCCCAACCTATTGAACCCCAGGAAAATTTTGGATGAACATTGGAATTTGTACTCCTTTCAAATCAACCATTTTGTGATTGATTATAATTGTTGTCAAATTTCATCTATCAAGATAGAAATCCTTCTTCTTGTCATTTACCATTGTCTATATATGATTTGTCTTTTATAACTGTGGATCCTAATTTTTATTGATGGTTTCTTATATTGATAAATTTTAGTTTCTTATAATGTATTGTCTTACAAAGGTCGATATATAGTATTCCAATATCCATTGCTGAATGTGTATAGGGTTCCATCATTCTTCAGTTTTATATTTCTATATAATGAGTTCATTATATGTATTGATTACCATTATTTAAAAATCCATTTTCGATGGTTATTTATTTGATGTTATTATTCGATTTGAGGTATTTATTGGTAAGATAAATGTTATTAATGGAGTTTTCTTTAAAATATTGTTCAATTCACTCCATGTGTTTTTTCAAAATGCATGAGTGGGAATTTTGATTTGGAAATGGTTTTTCAAAATCTGATGTAGAATGGATTGTATTTGAAAATATGTTATAAATAATGGAAATGAGACTAAAATAGATTTTAAAAAACATGGGACATTAGAAACATTGGGTGTGTCAGGAAATATACATGGGTAACTACATTGATTGGGGAACCCTTAGGATTTACTCTAGAGACAATTAAGGACTATATAAGGTATAGAAATTGGTTGGTACCAATGTATTCCTTATTTTGGGTCTATTATGTCTAGTAGATAGTCACACTATCAACAGACCAATGTAGATTTTTTTATTTATTATTTTTTATAACATGAGTTATTATTTTATTTATAGTTTCTCACTTGTTTTTATATGAGGTTGTGACTCATTGATTTAAATGATAGTTATTTAATGGACATCATTTTACATGGTTACATTATATATTATCAATATTTGTTTATCACTTTTAGTTGTCCTATTTGATAATTTGAAAAAAAGAAATGATTTTATGAAAAGAAAAGGGAATTAATTTATAGGTTGTTTTGGATTTATGAAAATGTGTATTAAAACTATATATTAAAAAAATAATTATTGATTCTTGTAATTAGGCCATTTATATACCCTTTTATAGAATCCTATTGTGATATATATTCATAAAATACTATTCATAGTGAACATTTGTAGATATTGTATTAAAGGATTCTTGTAAATGGAAGGGAACCTATTATCATTCTTCCTTATCTTGTTGTCCCCGCCTTAAATTCGGATTGTTTAGGAGGTTACAATCTATAAAAGGAAATATTTTTTATCCTTATTACTCATACATTATATATTAATTGAATTAGATAGGATTTTATAGATCTTGAATGAAACACATTGTTTTATTTTCTTACACTATTTGTATTTCTTATTTTTGTTAATAAAAGTAATATTTACTTTATCTTGTTACATATAACCACTATGACTGGCCGATTCATGTGTCTTATGTAGTTTTCACATATTAGACTTTAATAATTTGGTGTTAGAGGGTTTCTTATCCTATTATGTTTGTTTAATCTACCTGAGTATGGATACATTTCATTAATAGAAAGAATATAGGGCCATTATAATTCATGTAGTAAGTTCATGAGGATGCCTAACATACATACATGCGTGTTTGAACAAGTGTTATAATGGGCGGTGGGGAAAATTTTATATTATATAGAGAATTGGTGTATGAAGTTAATTTGAATGAATTATATGGTTTTTTTTTCTGTAGCCATTACATATTAATTTAATTTATTTCTATATATAATAGTCATAATTTATTTAAATTATTTTGTTTTAATGATTTTATATCGATGCCTGAAGTTAGTCTTATGATTTTGTAATTTTATCAGAAATAATTTTGTTTTATTATTTATATTAGAAAATATATCTTATAAGTTATATTCCAAATAAAATAGAGTAATATATGATAAAAAATCTAAATTTGAATCAACTAGTGGACCATTCTTTTTTTGACCTTATAATATACATAATTTGGACTCTATGCCAATTGGGAGTTGAGAACCCAATATGTGTGATAGATCACAGAATTGAATTCACTAAGAATAATCCACCATTATTCTATATTGAAAACGGAATGAATGAATCTAAATTGTGTCTTGAGAGAATTCAGAGGATCCTTAACTTATTGAAGAGAGTTGACGACTTTATTGTGGTTTTTACAGAAACATACTCGAGGTACTGGGAAAAATATGGGGGACTCTAAAATGAACGATAAGATCCATCATAATATTACTTGTAAATCCAAAAAATAAAATATTCAATCATAAGTTCTATATTAATAATTTATTTTTGGATAAGACCCCATAGTTTTGGACCATGGATCAATGGGCATGATATTCTAGAGTATTCTTCAAATTTTAGAGTTCTGATGAATCTAGTACTGAAACTTTTCACTAATGAGTACATGTAGTATAATATGATTGTTTTTGGACAAAGTCTTGATATTCATTAAATGTTGATTATAATTTTCCTTTGTACTAGTGAAGAATTATTTGAAAAAGAAATTTTTTTTAAGGCATACATTATTTGAAAGAAATGATTGTGTGGAGCCTCAGTTTGTTTGGTTGATAGCCAAGGTGTGTGTCTGGTCAGGAAGAGAAAGTTGAAGGGTGTTTAGTTTTATTCATAACTAGTTTAGGGGATTTATTAATAAAATAGAAGTTCATATACTATCAAATTTTATAGAGTGTTAATAGCAATACTAACTATAAGGACGTCCCCAATCCATGACATTAGGGTATATTATTGGGCCTTGTTAATTTTTTTTGTGAATGGTTGTCTGAGATATGTAAGGTTCGATCCACTCTACTAAGGGTTTGATTGTTTGTATATTTTCCCCCAAGGGTGGTGGTATAATACATATGCCAAGGAGGTGTTAATTTTTTATGATGAGATGCATTTATGTGACTGAGTATGAACAAGTAAATTCTAAAGAAGGACTAGAAACAATTAGGGGTATAGTGCTTATTTTGACATCCATAGTGATAGTATTTTTTGAAATAGGTGATGATAATTATTTTATATCATCAAATATAGATGAAATGTTTTTCTTAAATTCAGACCATGTTCAATTATTTTTTTTTACTTCCACTCTATTGGTAAAAATTTATAAAAAATGTTTCAACTATCCCACATTTAGAGTGATTATAACCAACCTTGAGGTGGAGTGGGGCTTCTTAATTATTGATCATGATATCATTAACATGATTTTTTGAAAGTATTAGATGAAAAGATGCTAGACCCTGATATAGTTTTTTCAATTTAATGATTAGTTATCATCTTTTAATGGGGAAAATTATTAATTCTGAGAGAGTGCGAAACTAGAACATGATGGAGTGGTATGTTATTCATTATTTTGAGGCAATCTCATTCCATTTTTAGACGTGTTTGTGGATATCTTTTACCCTTTATTGGGTACTGCTATTCCTGAAGTAGTGTGTTAATATAATGAGGTATTTCCTAATTATTTTTCTAGTTTAAACCCACAGAGATATGTTGATATTACAATTAATAATCTCCATGATATGTATTCCATTTCTAGGACATCTTACCATATGGGACCAACTGTGTTGCTGGAAAAGGATGTCCATGTTTTTAATCTTATGTCTATGGGATTTTTTCATCCTATCATTTCATTCTGAGATTCATATGTGCTATTTTCAATGAAGGAATTTGGATCCTTATAGTTTTTATGGATTATCAAATGTGGATTTGGGTGATCATTAAGAAAAAAAATACATTTCCATGGATTAATGATCTTTTAGGCCATATTTGGCGTTAATGTTAGTTTTAAAATATTTACCTTTGGTAGAGGTACCAAATGATGAGATAAGTGAAGAGGATAGTTGTAAGAAAACATTTTTGAGCATATATGGTAAATTCGAGTTTTTTGATTTTTCAATTCGATCATAAAATTTATCATATAGTGTTTATATAATTGGGGAACTAAAAGATTTATCTATTCTTATACAATTTTATATTATGTTTGAGGATATTATTTTTGTGAACTCTTTGTAATAGGAGGATCATAAGAACCGTATTTGTATCATTTTTAGAATGTTGGGGAAACATAACTTGTATAATATTCTTTGTAATTGCATGTTTTTGATAAAATATCTGTTATCATATTTCGAATGTTGGGATCCAAAACATCTTCGGTTAGACGAGTTAAAATATATGGTTTGGCCATGATTTTTCCAAGATAACGTATCTGTTATCATTGTTATATTGTTATCATGTACAGATTTAATGGAATGGAAATTGTAAAAAGTTTATTGAAGACCTGAAGCTATGGTTGAATTAAGCAACAATTTTTTTCTTCTAGAATCAAGTTTGAGTTATGAGTTTTTCAATGACACTTCTTGTACGAGTTTGGGATGTTTCATAATTCTGCGAAACATGTGGTGGCCTATAGATCAAACAAGTAAACATATATTGAAAATAAATACCCTAACAGTGCTCTTGATTTGGAATCAATTATTCATGAGCCCAAAATTTTGAGTCACTAACTCTTTAGGGGGACGATTATAGTGTATTATGTATAGTAGGTCATGAAATATATATTTACGTACAAGGATTTGAATTTGCTATATAAATACTAGGTGGTGTATCTTTAGAAATTTTATTTTGGTATTATATATATTATAGAAAAAGGGATCGTGGTTTTCGATTTATTAAGCATAAATTTATAGCCACAAGTCAGAAATTAATCTTTTATGGATCCACATATAATGACTTTTTTATTAGATTATATTTGGAGTGGAATAATTTATTGGATAGGTGTTCATGGATTCGATAAAATCCTACACATATTTTGATTATTGACTTCATCTCAATAATGCGAATGACTCGGAGTTCCAATGATTCTGTGAATGCCTTTATGGTGGGGAGACCTTGGGTGAGTGGTATCAATATCTTTGTAGAGATCTTTAATTCTATAGAAGGATGGTTATTCTGATTTCACTGATGCATGAGATGTTAGATTTTCTATACTAGTCATGTTGGGATATTCACCTTGGGGATACCAATATATATCAAAACCTGAAATATCGGTATTGGTTGCTATGTATGAGGTAGTCGATTGTAGATTTTGTTTCTCGGTGTCTCAATTTTCAAGAAATTAAGGCAGAACACTAGAGACTGTGTAGATTTTTGCAACATTTAACCATACCAAAATGGAGTTGGGATAATAATTCCATGTATTTCAACGTTGGTTTTCCATGTAATCCTAGTGGATGGGATTTTATTTGAGTGATCATTGATCAACCAAAAAAATAATCAAAATTTTTACCCATCAAAGAGATGAAAAAACTACAAATAATATTGGAAGTGAACATCAGAGATAATAAAAGAGATTATGGGGTTCCCTATGAGTTTTTTTTAAATTTTATTGATGTACATGTCCAGGTTTGGGAATGTTTTATAGGATGTGATGGGCTCTCAGATGAAATTAATCATGTCTTATCTTCAGAATATGTATGGTAAGATAATGATATATATCCTGGTTCATGATGATATTCTCTGGACATGCGTGATTGATCTTAGAAGATCCTGAGAACATAATTTCCTCCCATGTAATTTGAATAAAAAATAGAAATCATTATTTTATTAATATGGATACCATTGAATAATTTTTTGAGAATCAATGTAGATCCCATTTTCTCTTAGAGGTGTTGGGAGAGCGATATTTTTTTGGAAGAGTCTCATTTCGGAGATCATAGAAAGTGTTATGTTCATACAGATGTATTTATACAAAAAATAAATCCATTAGAAATCTTATACAAACATTTAGCTATGTGAACTGAAGTTTTATGGTGGTGATCAGGTCTTTCATAGAGTTCCACCCCATAGGGAACATCATTAGTTTGGGAATATAGGTTATGTTGTAACATATATTTATGCCCCCTTGGAGATCGTTGGATGATTCAGGACGGTGACATAATGGATAGACATACCATAGTGTATTAGTTTTAATCATGTTGTTATTTTAGTGTCCATATTGAAGAGGTATCGATTGGATCCTTATCATGTTATTGAAAGAAAGTATTTCAATCTTTATCATGATATAGCCTTTTTTAATGATCCTTTTAGATTATAGATCTCATGAATAAGGTACATCATGGAAAAATGATTCCTCTTGTATGAGTACTATGTTAGTGAATATAGGATTCCATTAGATATTAGAGTGGGAAATATTTTTTTCATAGTAGCGACCATTTATTTTTGAAGATCCATGATCATGTGGAAATTATAGGGAAAGGAAGTGTTTATACTGGTGATATTGTATCATCATGTTACCTTTAATCAACTATTATTTGTCCTCGATTATTATGCCAGTTTTATTTAAGGTATTGTAGAGAATTAGGGTTAAGAACTATTATCATAGTGCTTACACATCAGGTAATGGTATTAAAAAAGTATAATAATAGGCTTCCGCACTAAAATATTAATTTTATTTATTTATAAAATGATGTTAATCATTATTTATCTAGATTTTTACCATTGTTTTTTATTAAAGATGACGTTAAAAATCTACAGTGTTTACTATTAAATCATTTTTTCA
Source organism: Viscum album (assembly GCA_963277665.1). Classification (NCBI taxonomy): domain Eukaryota; kingdom Viridiplantae; phylum Streptophyta; class Magnoliopsida; order Santalales; family Viscaceae; genus Viscum; species Viscum album. Next base: position 272,913,879 of record OY728141.1, read on the forward strand.
TTAAAAGCAATGTTTAATGATTTTTTAATAATTTTTATCATATGTTTTTATAAAAAATATCATTAAGAACTATAAATAATACTCTTTAACTCCAGTTTTTAATAGTAATCAATGAAAAATAGTTGATTTTTAATAATGTTATTATGTGACATTAAAAAGAAATTTATAAATAATTGTAATTTATGGTTTTGTACTACCCGTGGTTAAATTTTTTTCAAAAAAATATATGAACAATCTAATATATTTTTTATTTCCCCCCAATCCCTATCTCTCTCTCCCGATTCACAACTAAAAATTCCTTATACATATTTGAAGAACTTTAATCCTCTATTTAAATGAATTTTCTTTCATGAACCGCCCCCAGTGCCCGTGCCGTAACTAGCCCAAGCCCGCCTTTTATAAGCCAGGGGCTGGCGACTAGCACCAAAAGGCGTATCCCCTAAAACTGGGAAGGAATTCCCTTTATATCCTATAAACACACTCAACTAAGCACACGAAAATATACGAACACATGTAAACTGTATAGAAAAAAGGGTGATGAAATTAAGAGGGTTCGGAATAAGAATCTCAATAGTTAAGGTAAAATTAAAACTACAAATAAAATACAAATGATGAAACAGACAAAAAACTACTAGGTCATCCTCCGAGGTTCCTACATGAAGGGTATGTACAAAGAGCCTCCTCATCACTCCATGTCCACTCGTCTCCTCTGCGTACTGACACGTTGTATGGTCCACCTCAAGGCACCGTCAAATTCTGGTACCCTCATCCTTGATCAGTGATGTCTGTCATCTGCACCAAACACAACAATGTGCAGGCAAAGCTGATGTAGGGGTGAGTATTAAGATACTCAGAAGAGACCCTAAAACCCTCAAGGTCTCAAAATATCCGCAAAGGATAAACCACAAAGCGTGTAAATCTGTGAAAACCCTACTTTTTATATACCCATACATATACCTAATTTATCAAATATTACCCATCTCATTCATGATGAAACATAAGGTCCAACTCATTAGCCAAAGTACAACTATTCCATGAAGGAATGATTACCATGAAGGTTAGTACCACACAAGTACGCCACACTGAAGAATACCACAAAGATAACACCACGAATGTAAGTACCACACATGGCACCACATAGAATAATACCATGAAGGTAATGACTCAAATCACACCGGGTATAACTTAGGTATACTAGTAGAGATGATTAGATGTTACTACTGAATCATTTTAATCTGTTAAGAGGAAAACCTGTGTAGGATCCAAAATCATCAGAACCACACAAGATCCTAGTACATCATCAGACCCACATTGTATCCTAGTAAAGCAGACCCACACATGATCCCAATATATCATCAGGCCCACACAGGATCCTAGTACAGCAGACCCACAAAGGATCCTAGTACTTTATTAGATGCACATAAGATCCTAGTATAGAAGACCCACACAAGATCCTTGTACATTAGCAGAACAAAACAATATACTAATACATCAGACCCACACATGATCCTAGAGTAGTCCCACATGGATTCGTAGTGCAGATTCATGTGGTATCCTCAATCAAAGACCAACGAAGGATCCTATTCCCATGTTATAGCCAGCTACAATGTTCCATCACTAAGCTTGCTTGATTCGAAAATGATCCTCTATTCAAGCCACAGGTGGAATCTATAACTACCACTATGTCCCATGATGATATATCCAAAAGGAACGAAATGTAAAAGGGGTCTCATGAAAATAGACAGTGAATCAATCGAACACCCAATCTATAATTTATTTTACTTTTAGTCCTGAGGGCTCGATTGGATTAGTGTACGATCCATCCCTACTGTACACCATCATTAATCAAATCTCAAGTGGGGAATATCAAAAGATCTATCTCTCTACAAGTTTTCTAGCACCACTGACGGTTCGTCAAACTGACGCTTGTAGCTCAAGATATTGCTAAAAGAGTGAAAAGGGTCGAAGTTAGTCCAGGTCTGGTCCAACATGGTCGGACTAACCCGGACTGGGCCTACCTAGCCAGAACCCAGTCTGTCCTTAGGTCAAACCTGACCCGCGGGATCTGACCCATCTTGTTGGGGTTGGCCCGGCCCGGCCTGCTAGTACGGCCTGGCCCATTGGACGGCCCACAGTGCAGTGGGGCACGGTGCTTTCCACTAGGGCGGACCACTTGGTTTCCCCGGCTAGCTGGATGGCCAGACGCTTCTCCGTGCAGCACAGTTTCACGCTACACCATCGCCAGTGGCTGATAGCGAGTCAGCCGCCGCTTCCTCACCGGTGTGGCACAAGGCCTCAGTAATTTTTCACCGGGTGGCGCAGACGTGCGCCGCCGTCCTTCGCGCAGCCGGCCACTGCTAGCCGACATCGTTGTTCCACCACATCTGACAGGCCGTGCCTCTTATCCAGCGGTGCGGATGCATAGCTGCTTTCATTGCAGCCGACCAGAGTGACAGTCGCTGTTCCTGAGCCCCATCGGTTTTGGTCGCCGACACAAGTCGTTTTCCTCCGCCATCACGTAGAACACACCAAAAATCACTACGATTGTGGAGTGGTTGGGCCATGTTCATTTTTCCCGCACCCTACGCATTAGAGCAGTAGAAAGCCTGTCATGGGGAGAGATTCAATGTGATAGAAGAATAAATGAAGATTAATAAAAAAAACTCACCTCTACCTTGAAGGTTCCAAAGGAGGAGGCGCGAGGAAGAAGACAAAGAAATTGAAAAACCTCATCGTTCGTCATCTCCACAAGGAACATCCGATCTGGGATCGCGGTTGGTTACATGTTCTTCATTTCATTGTTCGGGGTTGCTCGTCACCAACCACTGTAACTAGCTCCTTCCTCCACGTTTCAGGCATTGTAACACTTTACCAGAGCTTCGTCCCTTGGTGAAGCCATTCCAAATCCTCCCCCAAGCTACATATAAATAGAAGAGGGGGATGGTAAGTAACAATCATGGAATTTATGAAGGTTCATTTTATAGGAACCTTCCAAAATTCCAACGATGATGTTACACAGTATTTGATAGGTTTAAAAAATTAATTTACATTGACCAAATTAAATGTTGGCACATTTATGAAATTTTTGTTGGCTCAACGAATAAAATAGAGAGTTGAATAGTTTTCTCCCATTAAAGTGGGTTCGGGTGGTCGCCACCAACATAACCTATTTTGAGTGGGTTCAATAAAAATAAAATAAAACTTGTTCTTTATTTTATTTTTATTTCCACGTAAAACCTGAAACTATCATTCACCCTCGACCTAGTACGGTCGATGTGAACATCTCCTTAAGCGAATATTGGTGCTGCGAGTACAATGGTGTCCTCAAATATCAATTTCGAGTACCAGTTCATATGTTACAAAAAACATGCTCATATGTTTAATGAACATACCAAGAAAAAACGTCATAAATTAACTCTGAGAACACCGGGCCTCAGATTCACACACCATAAATTTTCATGGACTCGTCAAATTTTCAGATAATTAAAAAAAATTACATAGAATTTCCAGGTCATTACATTCTCCCCACCTCAAGGATTTTCGTCCCCAAAAGCCACATAAAAAAACTAAGAATACAAGTGTGGGTACTGAGCACAAATCTAAGCCTCCCGCTCCCATGTGATTTCTTGGAGGTTTTCGTGTGCCAAAGTACATGCAAAAAAGGTACATATCAACCCTGAAGGACTCTCTAATGTCGATCCTCAATCTCCAATAGAACCTCCATAAACGTCTCCACATCATCGATGTCCAGCTCACCATGGTCGACGATGTGGGATGGGTCATGCACGTATCTCCTCAGCTAGGATATGTGAAAAATGGCATGGACCAAGTGAAACTGAGGGGGAAGTGTAGGTTGTAATCTACCTCACCAACTCTACTGAGGACCTGAAAGGGTCTGATGAACATCGGAGATAACTTTCCACCTCGACCAAACCTTCGCAAACCTCATCTAGGTGTGACCTGTAGAAAGATATAGTTACCATCCTAAAACTCTAGAGGTCTCCATCACTTGTCGACATAAGACTTATGCCTGCTCTGTGTACTCTTTATCCACTCCCGGATGATCTGCAACTTCTACATGGTAGCTCATACCATCTCTAGTCCCATGAGTGCTCACTCCCTAGGGTCAGTCCAGTACAAAGGCGATATGCATGTTCGGCCATACAGATCCTCGAAAGGTTCCATCCCAATGGTGGAGTGATTACTGTTGTTTTATGGAAACTCCACTACAAAAACGTGTTCCTCCCAGTTGCGACTGAAGTCAAGGACGCAAGCACAGAGCATGTACTTGAGGGTCTGATTGGTCCGCTCTTTTTAGCCATCCGTCTGAGGATGGAAGGTAGTGCTCTAATGAAGATGCATCCCAAAAGCCTCCTAAAACCCCTTATATATCCAGGAAGTGAAACATGGATCATGATAAGATAAAATCGTCAAGGGTACTCCATGTATCCACCCAATCTTCTGCACATAGAGGCGTCCCATTCTCTTTATATAACAGTGCTCTATGATAGGTAGGAAGTGGGCCGACAGGGTGAGTCGATCGATGATCACCCAAATAGAATCATAACCCCTAGATGTACATAAAATTCCTATCACAAATTCCTTTGATATCTCATCACACTTCCACTCTGGAACCTCTAAAGACTGTACTAAGCATGTGGATACATGATACTCCACCTTCACTTACTGACAAGTGAGGTACAGAGAGACAAACTATACTACATCGTTTTTCATTCATGGCCACCAATTCTGTCGTCGGAGATCCTAATACATCTTCGCCACTCCTTGATGTATCACTAGAGGGTATGTGTGGAACTCCCTCAACACTTCCTCCTAAAGAGACACTGGTACCATGGTAAGTCCTTTAAAAAGGATGACGTGCACCCCACCTTCTGAAAATCCATCAAGTTCCCATCCTTTTTATTTCTGAGCACGTCGATCCTTGCAGTCAGTGTCACCACACCTTCCCTCCCTGACACACTGAAGAAGTGGGGTACTGACTATAAGACAAGGAAGAAAAGATGCTCCATATCGATCCAAAAAGGATATCTATAAAGCGGCTAGCTGCTCCGTCACCTCACCATGTAGTTGTATACCATATATCTTGCTGAGTGAATCTGCTACAACATTCCTCTTCCAATAAGTATAGACTATCTCGAAGTCATTGTCCTAGAGGAACATGAGCCACGGTTGTTGTCTCAGGTTCTGGTCCTTCTGAGATAAGATTTACCTAAGACTCTTTTGATCAGAGTAAACCGTAAAACGCTTACCCATCATGTAATGTCGCCACATCTTCAAGGATAAGGCCACTTCTGCTAACTACGAGTCATGGGTTGCATAGTTTATCTAATTATATCTATGTTGTCGAGATACAAACATGATAATTGCTCGTTACGTTATTAGGACACATCCGAGTCTGTTCCCTGATTTGTTGCACTAGACTACGTACCCAACGCCCTCATTTGGAATCCACTAGATGTGGGAAATATTAAGTATCTAACTTAGCTCCTGAAAACTCGGCTGTCAACTCTCTGACCACACGAAGGGTTTCCCCTTCTTCGTCAACACTAGTAAATATGCTGTAACTCTGGAGAAATATGGAACAAACCACATGTAGTATCCAGACAAACCTAGGAAGCTTCATACCTCTGTCACACTCTAATGTGGATCCCAAGTAAGAACTGCCTCAATCTTCGCTGGATCCACTGCAAATCCAGACTCTGAAATGATGTTTCCCTAATTGTGAACCTCTCAGATCCAGAATTGGCACTTCGAGAGCATACCATATAGCCGGTGCTCTCAAAGTGTGTCTATAACTACTTTCAAGTGATATGCATGCTCCACCTCAGTTTTCATGTAGATCAGAATCTCGTCGATGAAGACTACAACAAAGTGATAATGGTATGGCTGAAGGATCCAGTTCATGAGTCCCATGAACACTGCTAGAGTGTTGGTCACACCGAATAGAATAACCAAGAACTCATAATACTCATTCCGATATCTGAAATCTATTTTCTTCACATCCTCATCTCTTACTCTGAGCTGTGATAGCCTGATCTAAGGTCTATCTTAGAGAACCACCATGCTTCCTTAATATGAAAAAAGAGGTCGTCAATACTTGGAAGTGGGTACTTGTTATTCACGGTCACTTGATTCTGACGCTAATTGTCAACACAATGTCTCAAGATCCCATCCTCCTTCTTGGTGAACAAAATCGGGGCTTCCCAAGGAGAAACACTGAGCTGAATGAACCCCTTCCCCTGCAAGTCCTACAGCTGTACTTACAGCTCACAAAGCTCCGCAGGAGCCATATGATACACAGGTGTATATATCGGTGTTTTCCCGGGGTATAAGTCAATGAAAATGTACAAATCACTACATGGAGGGAGAGCCAAAACATCATTAGGGAAGACATCTGCTTACTGATCCACCAATACCGGATAACTCAGACTCTCCACAAAAACTACTCCGAGGTTAAGGCTAGCCAAATGATGAGTGATTGGTTGCACTCTCCTCTGGGTAATTCCATCCTATTCTACAGAGGCTCCCTTCTCACTGGTGAAGGTAAACCTAGTCCCATTCGTGTGGACACACTGCACATTGTGCCTAACACAGTTGATCTAGGCTTGGACTGTAGATAACCAGTCCATAACCACGATGACGTCGTAAGTCCACGACGCCGCTACTAGAAGATTCCAACTGAATATTTCTACTCCTGGAGTAAGCTAACACATCCAACACCAGTGTGTAATCACAAAATCTGCTCTCGTAGGAGTCTATAGTCATAAGTATTGAGCCAATGGATCCACCGAAATCTCTGGGCACCAGAAGAGGGCAGCGGAAATAAAAGATTCAGTGGCACCTTTGTCTATAAGTACTTCATCTAAAGTGGAGTAGACACATATCATACCATGTTTCGTATCTGGAGCACCATGGTCATAGGCCTCAGCTGCCTAGAGCTAAGCTCACCCCTATCCACCTGCACAATCTGGTTGGGGAGGACCACCAACTGGTGGTGACTGTAACAACTCGAATCTTCACCAACCCCCAGCTGTATGACCTGCTCCTCTACCACCTCCACCTGCTCCCATCATACCTCCTCGTTCGAACCTCTAGATTTTCTTGGGTTTTGCTTCGACCGTCTATTTATCATCTGTATGGTTGGTCGGGCAGTCACGAGGCATGTGATCTTTCTTGCCGTATGTGAAACACTACCTACTCCTCGCATGACTGGTTCTGTCTCTGTTGCCCCACACAACCGACCCTAAATCTTGCGGTCGTCCACCTTTAGGCCAGTCCTCATGGACCTCTATGACATCTATCTATTACCAGCTGCACAAGACTTCTCTACGTGATGCCTAGTGGTGGGTCTCGCTGATGGCGACTGCCCATCAAGAAAACACTACACTATGAGGGAACACTCTAACAGCCCTGCCGAAGTCGGGATGCTGAGAGAAATCATCTAAGCCATGATCTCCCTCATGAGCTCTTGATTAAAGGAATGAGCCTTAAATAATGGTTCTTGCACCATATCTTTGGAGTCGTGCAAGAGGTTGGTGAACCTCGTTGAGTACTGATCCACAATCATGCTGCCCAGCTGCAGATGAAGAAGCTCCTGCAGGTGCACTGTGCAAAGGGTCTATGGGACAAACTCTGCCCAATACAGACTCTCAAAGTCTGAACAGAGAAGTGTCACCTCATCGTGAACCTGAAGCATCATGTTCTACCATCTTCATGCTGCTGTCTGTTTAAGACTGGCGGCAAGGATCACCATGAGATCAGCTGGTGACCCCACCAGTCAGAATACTCTCACCACAACCTCTTTCCAATCCTTAACTGCATGTGGGGCTGTCTCTCCCTTGAAACTGGGTGGCCTCTAGCACTGGAAATTGTACAATGCACTCAAGCAGCGCGCACCCTCTACTGCTGGGGTTGGTGGAATTGATTGACCAATGGGTAAAGGTACCACCAGTGACTCCACTAGTTCCTCTATTTATGGAGGGCCTTGCATAGAGGCCACGTCGCTTGGTGGGCTATCATCACATACTATACCTAAAACCCTAGCTGGCTGTCTATGTAGAGGCATCCTAAAAAGAAACAGGTGCGCCACGGTCAATAATTTATACCTAGTGATCTCACTCAAAAAGATCACAATGAAAACTTTTCTATGCCCACACGAAATCAGTGTTTTCATGCACTGAGTCAGAAATCAGAAGTCAGGGTCCTGGTGTTTGGATATGTCGGCCATTTCACCAAACTGGATTCCATAAACTGATAACCACACCCACAATAATTAACACTATAACCATCAATAGGATCAGTGTCCAATATTCTATGGTATAACCGACTCCCCTAATACCAATTTGTCATGACCCTTCTCCTGGGGCCAATGCCGTGATTACCTCAGCCCATCTTCTATAGGCCAGGGGATGGATACTTGCACCGAAAGGTGTATCCCCTTAAACTGGGAATAAATTGTCTTAATATCATGTAAACACACTCAACCAAGGACACAAAAATATAGGAACATAAGTAAACTGTATAGAAAAAATAGTGCTGAAAGTAAGAGGGGATGAAATTCAATCCCAACAGTAAATGTACAAGTACAACTGAAAATACAATACAACAGAAGAAAGAGAAAGACAACTAATGGGTCGTTCTCTAAGGATCCTACCTGAAGGGTAGGTACAGGTCAGCTCCTCAGCACTCCATGATTGCCTGTCTCCTCTGCGTACTGACAGACAGTATGGTCCACCTCCAGGCACCGTCCAGTCCTGGTACCCTCAGCCTCGAATAGCGCAGTCTATCGTCTGCACCAAACACAACAGGGTGCGTGTAACACCCGAGACTTTTATAAGAAATATTTTGTTTTTATTTTATATAAATCATCAAAGGAATCTTTCACTACACAGAACACTATCTTGGTTTGATTTACACGCAATCACGACATTCCTTGATAGTTTGTGTCGTACGCAATACCGAGTTTCACTAAACAACGATATGCTATTAAAATATTTTTAAAACTAGCCATTATGAATAGTAATAAAAACTTTTTGATATTTTGTAAATTTTATTTTTCAAAATGGACTTCATTTTTGGATTCAAAATATCGATATTAGCATAGGGTGAAATTTTGGTATTTTTCTGGAAACTTTCTATTTTTGACGAATAGTGAAAACACTAGGTTACTATTTAAAAACCGAATTTTTATTTAAATAATTATTTATTTTATTTGAAATTATTTTAGGTAAAAATTTATTCATAATACCTATATAAGTTCCATGAAATTTATTGGAGTCATTTCATAAAAAATTTCGATATATAAAAACATTATTGATCTTTTGACCGCCTTTTATCCATATCCTAGGAGAATTTGCAAATTTACATAAAACATAATTTTACCGCATATGTGACTATAATTTCAAAAATCCGAGAGAAACGGTTGATGTCAGTAAGTAAAATTTTGTTCAATGAGATGAAAATAATTTTTGGTGAATAGTAACTTTTTACTTTTATTTACCACGGTTAAAAATAAATAGGGTAATTAAGGGTAAAAATGATATTATTATTACCCTAAAACATGTCCTAATTCTTTTGTATAAGTTTAATTCTACCAAAAACAACCTTAGGAATAAAATATGACCATTTAGGCCCACTTGGATTCGATTAGGACATTTATTATTAATTTATTTAAGGAAGGGTTAAAATAGTTAAAATCAATGTTTAATAAGTAAATAATTATTAATATATGGTTATACATAAGATAAATTCGAATATAAATATTAATTATAAATATAAAAATATTTCCTACATAATTGTATTTTATTTGTAATTTTTAGACATTAAATAATTTAAGTTATTTCTGACACAAAGATGATGCAGTAATTATATTATTAATGAAATATTGACATAATTGATGTTATAAATACCCAAATAAATGCAATTTGAGACTTTTTATGAATTACACTAATTTTATAGGTTAATATAACATGTTCTTAGTGATTTAATTAACCTTTTTCGAACTAATCATTCTGTTATGGGTTTCAAAAAAATCAATTACTAAATAGTGTCAAAATTGACATAAAATAGTTTTTAAAACAAATATTATATTATTAATTGTTATATTATTCATAAAAATATATGATTAGGAAAAATGACTTAGATAAGGTTATATATATTAATAATAAACATCTTGGGGTTCGTTAGTCTTGTTATAGTATGTTTATTAACCTTATAGTGTAAGAACACAAAAAGACACAGTAAAAGTAAAAATTATCTAAATTAAAGTTATATCTAAATGATATGGTTAAAATAGTAAACTAAACTTGTCCAAATTCTGGTTTATGAGAGGCTTTAGACCCTTCCCCACCTTATAATTGAAATAAATCAATTTGGAGCTATTTAAAACCGAATATGGCTTTATAATAAAATAATATTTGTAGTTTTTTCTAAGGTGCCCCTCTCCTCCCTTATAAAAGGGCACATCCTCCCTCTCTTCCTCACACCATTTTGAGCCTTCAATATCGGCCAACCCCTGCGAATTTTTCTTCTACACTTCCCTAGAAACATCCTATAGGTACTAGTCTTTTTCAAAGACCAATTTTAGTGCCCTAAAAGGAGGTCTCAAAGAAGCGCTTCAAAGAAGAGGTATTGTCCGTTACCGATTCTTTCAACATTATTTCTTCTTCCACTTATTCTTCTTTATTTGTTTCATTATGAATTAATAGCATCAGTATCACTCATATACTGATATGTTACTATAAGTATGAAATAACCCTATTTCACCATATATCCATCCTATGGAAAACGAAATCACAGCGCGTGCGTACGTACAGAATACCGTCTCCACGCTGTGGTGTAATCTATTTTCAACCACCACCTAACATGGATGGGTATAATGGTGTTAATAATGAATATATATGATTATTGTAAAGTGATATTGATTCTGAAATAGTCTACATACACTCCAATGCAATTCCGCGATCATGGGAATGATATCATCGCTCGTGCGTACGTACGGAATACCGTCTCCCCGATGTGATGTGAATCGTTTTACATGATTTTCATTGCATAATGATTATATAAATGAATTGAGTGAATAAATATGATATATATTACACTAATACCATTCTTGAAATGAGGTATCTATGACCTAAAAAGAAAAATAAGAATTTATTCGACAAAACACGCATAAGAACAAAAAGTAATAAACACCCGAATAACAAGTAGCAATGAAATATTACTAATAGTAAGATAATAATATGACCATATATGATATCATAACAATGAGTATGATTTAGTAATAAGTCAATGAAATTATTTAAATCATTATACAGGAGGTTCAGACACTTACGAAGCAAATCGGACCTAAGGTAAGGGGCAATCTTTCAATCTCAATTTTTATCCGAGATTGTTTATACTTCATAATTTACTGGGGAATATTTATCATCCACATCCATGTTTCCTAAATATGTAATATTATTTATATCCTCCTACAATTGTATAAATCCAATTTTACCCTTCTTTGAGTTTTTAGTAAAAAATATGAATGGATTCTTTTGTCGTTTTTCGTACGAGGCACTTTTTGACTTTCCCGGCCAAAGTATGAGAAGAATGTTTTTTTAACATATACAACATGAATATATTTTTAAAACATTATTTCCAAGAATATTCCTTTACAAGCTTTCAAGATTATTTTTATCCAACTTTTTTTAGTTTAGAATTGTATGACTTATTATGAAAGGAAAAATGTTTTTTAAGTGGAAAGGATATTTTCCTCAAGAATGGAGTTCACGTGTTTTATGAAAATTATTTTCCATCTAAGATAATAAAGGGTTATGTTTCTATCACTATTTTTACATTAATTTTATTATGTTATGATGGAATTATTTTTATGACGTCATTTTATCTATTATGGATTATGTTATGATGGGATGATGTTTAAGATTCCCATTTTTATTATATGGGTTATGCAATGATGTATGATTTTTGATTTTGTGGCACACATAAGAATGGTATCATTATGAGATGGGTGGGACCTATATCTCCCTCCAATTCATTGGGTAAATATTTTTATCTCATGATATAGACATGGCTAGAACGGTAGGTTAAACGGGTTCAGTGAAACAAGACTGAAACGAGGAGTGAACTCGGTTCAGAAATGGACTTTGTCCACTAAGATAGTCTTGGAAATGGGTCTTGACTAATAAGAAATGAGTCTCTATGATTATGTGTGTATTACACAATGTTTCATGCTTTATGTTGTGATTATTGTGATTACATTTCACTACAATGATTTATCCCATGTTAGGAAATTATGATCTCTTTTGCAGGGTAATATTTCCGAAATGTTATGTTCTTATGAATATGATGTGATTGATATTTCTTTTTCTTACCCTTACTGAGAATTTGAGCTCACCCTTTTGTATGTATTCTTTCCCCAGGTCAGGAAGAAGGTTATTAAGTAAGATATTCCAAAAGGGACTATAGATATGATGAAATAAATGGGAGACAATGTAGATGCATTATGAACCAGTTGTTTATGTTTCCTAGTTTCTAAAGACACTATACCTATACGGTCCTTTCATGGGTTTTGTTAAATTTTGTAATAAGTGCACATCAATTTTGAAGTACTAAAAATGTATTTAAAGTATGTGTCATTATAGTTGGTATTACAGGAAATGTATAGTCAACCTTTGGAAACTAGGATGTTAAAGCCTTAGTAAGAATCCTACGGATAAGTCTAAGCGTAGAACACAATCTTCGTGTTTTAGAAATGTCCATGAATAACCTACTATAAGACCTTATGTGTGAAATTTTATTCTTGATTATGTTGTTTCCCTATTATAATTAGTGTTGCTCACATAATTCTTCTTGGTTTTAGTCAATAGATGGTACCCTAATGAACCGTGTTAATGCGGAATGTGACGGGAAATTCAATGATTGTCCCCCTGAGCAACCAAACGTTATGGGAGATACAATGAAAAATCATGTAGTCGTGCTCACACAACTTTCTAAAGCTATGAATCATGCTGGACTTACTAATGAGGAAAGGAAGTAGAAACATTTTGTTGAATCCTTCATGAGACAGCGTCCACCTTCATTCAGCGGGTCTACAGATCCATTAGTTGCTGAACAATGGATCAGTACTACTGAAAATATATTTGGAGTTCTTCAATGTTTTGAACATGATAAAGTCATCTTAGCAATGTATCATTTGGAAGGTGATGCTGATCAATGGTGGAATCTTATCAATAATACAAGGCCAAGAGATGAAATTGAGTCCATGGAATGGGACGAGTTCAAGAACCTATTTTTCAATAAGTACTTCCCTCGTATTCTCCAAACAAATATGGAGAAGGTGTTTCTTGACTAAAGCAAAAGTATGATGAATATGTTGGTACCTATGAAGCAACTTTTACAAGACTTGCAAGGTACGCTTCTGGGATTATTATCCAACCGGAGACTAAGATCGGTCGATTCTTTAGTGGCTTAAAACGAAGTCTTCGAAGGGCGTTAGCCATAAGGGACTTCAACAGCTACGAGGAAATCGTTCGATGTGCTCTCAAAGTTGAGATGGAGATTTGAGTAACCCATCAGTCATATGGTTTTCATAAGAAGAGGAAAATGGAATTCAATGGAAAATATAAAGATCACACTAAAAAGAAGATGTGCTTTCCCATATGCTCAAAGTGTGGAAAGAAACATTGAGGGAGTTTTCTTAAAGGGACAAGTAAATGTTTCAAATGTGGAAAGGTAGGTCATCGAGCATTTGAATGCCACAATGATGGGAAGAAGATGTATAATGATGTAAACAAAGGAAGGGATACATAGATGGAACCTACTACACTTCAATGTTTCAAGTGCATGGAGATGGGGCATTATGCTAATCAATGCCCAAATCCAAGGGTTGATGATGATGGTCGACGTCAACAAACTCTTATGGCCAAATACAAAAGAAAGTCACATGCAATTTCTACCAGCGATGTGGAGTACGATAATGAAGTGGTGAAAGGTACACTTACCATCCACTCTAAAGTATCAAATGTTTTATTTGATTCTAGATCCACCCACACTTTTATTTCTGAAGAATTTTCTAAGGGTATCACCATATTACCTCAACAATTAGATGTTGAGTTAGCTGTGACAACCCCTAATGGCACAACAGTCGCATCATAAGTTTATAATTCTTCTCCGATTGAAGTTTGTGGGAAAGTGATTCGTGAAAATCTTGTGATCCTTCCTATAGTGGAATTTTATGTGAATCTTGGCATGGATTGGATTTCTTTATATGGAGCTCATATCAATTTCCAACGAAGGGAAGTCACATTTCATATTCCAGATCAATCTATGATCGTCTATCGATGAAGGATGAACATAACTTTCCAGTGGAAATTTCTTCCATAATATGGGTCTTGATTCAACTAAATGAAGGTTATTTATCTCAAATGGTTGGTGATAAACTCGTGATTAAGAATATGCCCCTTGTACGGGATTTTGACGATGTCTTTCCGAAGGAATTACCGGGTCTTCCACCAAATCGTGAAGTTGAGTTTTCAATAGAACTCGTACCGGGCGCTTTACCTATTTCAAAGACACCTTATAGAATGGCCCCAATTGAGCTACAAGAATTGAAGAAGCAACTCCAAGAGAATCTTGATAAGGGGTTCATACACCCTAGTGCGTCACCTTGGGGAGCACCTGTTCTGTTTGTTAAGAAGAAATATGGATAAATGAGACTCTACATTGATTATCGAGAACTTAACAAAATCACTATCAAGAACAAATATCGTCTCCCGCACATTGATGACTTATTTGACCAACTATGCGGAGCTCAATACTTTTCCAAGATTGATATTCATTCCGGGTATCATCAATTAAGGGTCAAAAGGGAGGATATACAAAAGACAACATTTCGTACATGTTATGGACACTATGAATTTATAGTGATTCCATTCGGTCTTACTAATTCCCCTGATATCTTCATGGATCTGATTAATAGAGTCTTTAGATACTGTCTTGATCAGTTTGTTGTAGTCTTTATAGACGATATTCTAGTATATTCAAAGAGCAAGGAAGAACATGGAGATCACTTGAGAATTATATAGAAGACCCTGAGAAAGGAGAAGCTTTATGCCAAATTTACCAAGTGTGAATTTTGGCTTCAAAAAGTATCATTTTTAGGTCACATAATCTCAAAAGAGGTGATATCTGTGGATCCAGCAAAAACAGAGGTTATCGAAATATGGTCGAGACTTACAAAAGTATCTGAGATCTGAAGTTTTCTTGTTTTGGCTGGATATTATCGACCTTTTGTGAATGATTTTTCACGATTATCGAATCCACTCACCAGGTTGACTCGAAAAGGAGTTATGTTCGTGTGGACAGAGGAATGTGAAGAGAATTTCAAGGAGTTAAAAATAAGGTTATCTAGTGAACCTATACTCTCACTTCATTGTAGTGGAGAAAGGTTTTTGATCTACAGTGATGCATCAAAGAAGGGATTGGGGTGTGTTCTTATGCAAAATGATATTGTGATAGCTTATGCCTCACGACAATTGAAAATACATGAGAAAAATTACCCTGATCATGATTTGGAGTTAGCTGCGGTAATATTTGCATTAAAGATTTGGAGTCATTATCTTTATGGAGAAAGGTGTGATATTTATACTGATCATAAAAGTTTAAAGTATATTTTCACACAAAAGGATATTAATATGCGCCAAAAAAGATGGTTGGAGCTGATTAAGGATTATGAATTCTCAATTCATTACCACTCTTAGAAATCAAACAAGGTGGCGAAGGTTTTAGGTCGACAAGACCATGCCAGTTTATCCATGATGTGGATCACAAAAGATCCAATATTTATGGATTTACAAATGATGTATCTTGGAATTATATTGAAAGGTGAAAAATCGTATCTTTCTCAAATGAATGTTCAACCATCTATACATGTGAATATTAAAGAGGCACATAAAGAAAATGAAGAGTTACAAAATATGGTGATAAATGTCCCTAAATTCATCCTTAATTGTGATGGGATAATAAAGTTCAAGAATCGGGTTTGTGTTCCTCCCTTCCTCGAATTAAAAAAGGAGCTTCTAGATGAGGCTCATAGTCATTCATTATCTATTCATCATGGAAGCATGAAGATGTATAGGGACCTGAAGGAATACTTCTGGTGGGATGGCATGAAAAGAGATGTTGTTGAATATGTCTCTCGATGCTTGGTTTGTCAGCAAGTTAAAGCTGAGAGAAAAAAGTCTAAGGGGATGTTACAACCATTACCCATACCTGAATGTAAATGGGAAAAAATTACTATGGACTTTGTCACAGGGCTTCCTAAAACATCCATAGGCAATAATGATATCGGGGTCATAGTTGATCATCTTACAATGTCTGCACACTTCATTGCTATTAGAGAGGATTTCTCTCTGGATCAGCTTTCCAGGATATATGTAAAGGATGTGGTAAGATTGCATGGAGTACCACTTTCTATTATATCTGATTGGTAACCGAGGTTCACCTCAAAGTTCTGGAGAAGACTTCACCATACTCTGCATACAGAGTTGAGTTTCAGCACTTCTTATCATCCTCAGACATACGGTCAGTCTGAGAGGAAAATTCAAACTCTAGAAGATATATTGAGAGCATGATCTATGGATTTCAAAGGTAGTTGGGATCAAAACCTACCTTTGGTGGAATTTTCTTATAATAATAGATTGCACTCTAGTATTCAGATGGCTCTTTATGATTCTCTCTATAGAAAGAAATGCAGGACTCCAACTTGCTGGGATGAAGTTGGGGAACGAAAGCTAATAGGACTTGATCTTGTTGATGAGATGACAGAAAAGGTCTGATCTCTTCAACAATACATAAGAGCATCTCAGAGTCTACAAAATAGTTATGCCGACAACCGAAGAAAAAACTTAGAGTTTTAAGTGTGTGATAAAGTGTTCTTACGAATATCTCCTTGGAAAAGAGTAATGATATTTGGAAATAAGGAAAAGCTGAGCCCTGGGTATATCGGTCCTTTAGAAATACAGGATCGTGTTGGGAAGGTAGCTTAGAGATTGGTGCTTCCACCGAATCCTTCTCAATTTCACGATGTGTTCCATGTATATCTCCTAAGAAAGTACATACCTGATCCTTCACATGTACTCAACTCAGAAGTTGTACTGCTGGAACAAGATCTTTCTTACGAAGAATAGTAGATAGAGATTCTCAATCGTAGTGAGAAAGTCCAACGGAACAAGGACAATTGCTTGGTGAAAGTTTTATGGAGGAACCACCAATTATAAGAAGCTACATGGGATCTTGAGGATATGATTAGGGAGAGGTATCCTTATCTGTTTGTTACAAGTGACGATTTTGAGGGCGAAATCCATTTTAAGGGGGGTAGAATGTAACACCTGAGACTTTTATAAGAAATATTATGTTTTTATTTTATATAAATCATAAAATGAATCTTTCACTACTCACAACACTAGCTTGACTTTCTTTACATGCAATCACAACCTTCCTTGATAGCTTGTGTCGTACGCAATACCGAGTTTCACTAAACAACGATATGCTATTAAAATATTATTAAAACTAGCAGTTATGAATAGTAATAACCACTTTTCGAAATTTTGTAATTACTATTTTTCAAAATGGGCTTCAATTTTGGATTCAGAATATCGAAATTAGCCTAGAGTGAAATTTTGGTATTTTTCTGGAAACATTCAATTTTTGATGAATAGTGAAAATACTGGGTTACTATTTAAAAACCGACTTTGTATTTAAATAATTAGATATTTTATTTAAATTTATTTTAGGTAATAATTGATACATAATACCTATATAAGATCAATGAAATTCATTGGAGTCATTTTATAAAAATTTTAGATATATAAAAATTTTATTGAACTTTTGACCGTCTTTTACCCACCTCCTAGGAGAATTTGCAAATTTACATAAAACTTAATTTTACCGATTTTGTGAGTGGAATTTCAAAAATCTGAGAGACACGGTTGATGTCAATAAGTAAAATGTGGTTCAATGAGATGAAAATAATTATTGATGAATAGTAACTTTTTACTTTTATTTACCACGGTTAAAAGTAAATAGGGTAATTAAGGGTAGAAAAGATATTATTATTACCCTAAAACATGTCCTAATTCTATTGTATAAGTTTAATTCGACCAAAAACAACCTTAGGAGTAAAATATGACCATTTAGGCCCGCTTGGATTAGATTAGGACAATTATTATTAATTTATTTAAAGAAGGGTTAAAATAGTTAAAATCAGAGTTTAATAAGTAAATAATTTTTAATATAGGGTTATACATAAGATAAATTCGACTATAAGTATTAATTATAAAGATAAAAATATTTCCTACATAATGGAATATTATTTGTAATTTTTAGACATTAAATAATTTAATTTATTTATGACACAACGATGATGGAGTAATTATCTTATTAATGAAATATTGACATAATTGATGTTATAAATACCCAAATAAATGTAATTTGAGCCTTCTTACGAATTCCATTAATTTTCAAGGTTAATATGACATGTTATTAGTGATTTAAATAACAATTTTCGAACGAATCATTCTGTTTTGATATTCAAAAAAATCAATTACTAAATAGTTTCAAAATTGACATAAAATAGTTTTTAAAACAAATATTATATTATTAATTGTTATTTTATTCTTAATAATCTAATATTTGGCCAAATGACTTCGATAAGGTTATATATATATTAATAATAAACAACTTGGGTTTTTTTGGCTTGTTATGGTAAGTTTATTAATCATATATGTAAGAACACAAAAAGACATGGTAAAAGTGATATTATCTAAATTAAAGTTAAATCTAAATGATAAGGTTAAAATAGTAAACTAAACCGGTCCAAATTCTATTGGATGAGAGTATTTCGACCCATCCCAACCCTAGCTTGGAAATAATTAAATTTTGAGCTATTTAAAACCGAATATGGCTTTATAATAAAATAATATTTTTTGTTTTTCCAAAGGTGCCCCTCTCCTCCCTTATAAAAGGGCACCTCATCCCTCTCTTACTCACGCCACATTGAGCCTTCAAGCTTGGACAACCCCTGAAAATTTCTCATCTCCACTTCCCTAGAAACATCATAGTGGTCATGGTCTTCTTCAATGACAAATTTTAGTGCCCTAAATGGAGGTCTCAAAGAAGCGCTTCAAAGAAGAGGTAATGTCTGTTACCGATTCTTTCAACTTTATTTATTCTTCCACTTCTTCTTCTTTAGTTGTTTCATTATGAATTAATAACATCAGTATCACTCATATACTGATATTTTATTATAAGTATGAAACAAACCTATTTCACCATATATCCATCCTATGGAAAATGAAATCATCGCGCATGCGTACATACGGAATACCGTCTCCACGCTGTGGTGTAATCTATTTTCCACCACCACCTTACTTGGATGAGTATAATGGTGTAAATAATGAATATATATGATTATTGTAAAGTGATATTGATTCTTAAATAGTATACATACACTCAAATACAATTCCACGATCATGGGAACTATATCATCGCTCGTGCGTACGTACTAAATACCGTCTTCACGATGTGATGCGACTCGTTCTACATGATTTTCATTGCATAATGATTACATAAATGAATTGAGTGAATAAATATGATATATATTAAACTAATACCATTCTGGAAATGAGGTATCTCTAACCTAAAAATAATAATATGAATTTATTCTACAAAACACGCATAAGAACAAAAACTAATAAACACCCAAATAACAAGTAGCAATGAAATATTACTAATAATAAGCTAAAAATATGACCATATATGATATTATAAAAATGATTATGACTCCAGAATAAGTCAATGACATTATTTAAATCATTATACAAGAGGTTCAGAAACTTACGAAGCAAATCAGACATAAGGAAAGAGACAATCTCGCAATCTCAATTTTTATCCGAGATTGTATATACTTCAGAATTTACTAGGGAATATTATTCATCCACATCCATGTTTCCTGAATATGTAATATTATTTAAATCCTCCTACAATTGTTTACATCAAATTTTACCCTTCGGTGCGTTTTTATTAAATGATATGAAAGGAATCTTTTGTCGTTTTTCGTGCGAGGTACTTTTTGACTTTCCCGGCCAATGTACGAGAAGAATGTTTTTTTAAATTAAATGGCATGAATTGATTTTTAAAACAATATTTCCAAGAATATTCCTTTACAAGTTTTCATGTTTATTTTTAATCAACTTCTTTTAGTGTAGAATTGTATGACATGTTAAGAAAGGAAAAGTGTTTTTGAAGTAAAAAGGATATTTTCCTCAAGAATGGAGTTCAAGTGTTTTATCAAAATCATTTTCCATCTAAGATAATAAAGGGATCCATTTCTATCCCTATTTTTACATTTATTTTATTATGTTATGGTGGAATTATTTTTATGATGTCCTTTTATCTTATATGGATTATGTTATAATGGCATGATGTTTAAGATTCCCATTTTTATTACATGGGTTATGCAATGATGTATGATATTTGATTTTGTGGAACACATAAGAATGGTATCATTATGAGATGGGTGGGACCTATATCTCCCTACAATGCATTGGGTAATGATTTTATATCTCATGAGATAGACATGGCTGGAACGGTAGGTTAAACCGGTTCAGTGAAACAGGACTGAAACAAGGAGTGAACTCGGTTCAGAAATGGACTTTGTCTACTAAGATTGTCTTCGAAATGAGTCTTGACTAATTAGAAAGGATTATCTATGATTATGTGTGTATGCCACAAAGATTCATGTTTTAAGTTATGATTATTGTGATTACATTTCACTACCATGATTTATCCCATGTTATGAAATTACGATCTCTTTTGTAGGGTAAGATTTATAAAATGTTATGTTCTTATGAATATGATGTGATTGATATTTCTTTTGTTTACCATTAATGGGGATTTGAGCTCACCTTTTTGTATGTTTTATTTCCCTAGTTCAGGAAGAAGGTTATTAACTATGATATGCCAAAAGGGACTATAGAAATGATGAAATAAATGGGAGACAGTGTAGATGCTTTATGAACCAGTTGTTTATGTTTCCCAGTTTTAAAGACACTATACCTATACGGTCCTTTCATGGTTTTATTATATGTTTTAATAAGTGAACATCAATTTTGAAGTAATAGCCATGTATTTAATTTATGGGTTGTTATAGTGCGGGCAAATCCCATGTAGGGGTGATTATAACGATACTCATTAGGGACCCAAAGACCCTTAAGGTCTCAAAAAATCCACAAAGGATAAGCCAATAAGCATGTAAACAAGTGAAAACTCTACTTAGGTATATGCCCATAAATATATCTAAGTTATCAAATATTACCAATATCATTTATGAGGAAACACAAGGCCCAACTACTTATCCAAAGTACAATTGTTCCATTAAAGAAAGATTACCACGAAGGTAAGTACCACACATGTACACCACACAGTAGTAGATATGATTAGATGTAACTACTGAATCATCTTACTCTGTTAAGAGGCAGACCCACGTAGGATGCTAAATTATTAGACCCTCACAAGAGCCAAGTACATCATAAGAACCACACATGATCCTAGTAAAACATACCCACATAGGATCCTAGTACATCATCATACCAACAAATGATTCCAGTACAGCAGACCCACACAGGATCCTAGTACATCATCAATCCCAGACATGATACTAGTATAGCACACCCACAAAGGATCCTAGTACATCATCAGACCCATACGGAATCCTAGTACAGTGGACCCACACATGATCCTGGAGTTGTTCTACATGGATTCCTAGAGTGTATCCATGTGGGATCCTCGAGCACAAACCCACAAAGGATCCCTTTCTCATGTTACAACCAACTACATGGTTCCCTTTCTAAGCTCTCTTGATTGCGGGAGGATGCTCTTATCAAGCCACATGTCAGTCCTCATACTTCCAAAAAGTCCCATGAAGAATTATTCCATAGGACCACCATGTAATAGGGGCATCAGCACCATAGACGGTGTGTAAATCAGATGCCAGACCTATAATTTATTGGCCTTTTAGTCTTCAGGGACACGTTTGATTCACGTTCGATCGAAGCCATCCATAAACCAACATTATCCAAAAATCAGCTGGTTTATACCAAAATGTCTATTTCTGTCCAAGGTTTCCGTTACTGCTGATGGTTCATCAAACGGACACCCATAACTCAATGTATGTCCGAAAGAACGAAAAGGGTCATAGTCGGTTTTAGACAAACCAGGCCGGACCGACCAGGCTAGGGCCGACATTACCTAGTTCGGGTTGACTCGGGCCGACCTGGGTCTAGACCCGGGTTAGACCTGGCCCGTGGGATCTGACCCGACCCACTGGGTCCGGCCCGGCCAGGTTCGCTGGGCGGCCCATGGTGCGGCGGACTGATGGGCGGTACGCTAGGGTGGATCGCTTGGTCATCTCCAGCTGGTCGGGTGGCCGAACGCTCCTTCGCATGGTGCCGTCAAGTGTTGCGCCATCTCTGATGGCCGACAGCAAGCCGACAACCCCTTACTCACCACCCAAGCATAAGGCCATGGTACATCTCCACCGAGTGGCACAGACGCGCGCCACTTCACTTCGCGCGGCCAAACACCACTGGCTGCCTCCCTTGCTCCACCACGGCTGACGGGTTGCGAATCTTCTTTGGTAGCACGGCTACGCTGCTACCTTCATTGCGGCATGCCATAGTGATGACTGCCGTTCCCAAGCCCCATCGGTGTTGTTCGCCGGTATCGGTCGTCGTCCGACACCATTGCGTAGAATGCACTAAAAATATCATGGATTGCAGAGTGTTCGGTCCATGTTTGTTTGGCCCGCACACTCCATGTTTGAGTGGTAGCAAGCCACTCATGGGGAGAGATTCAGCGTGAATGAAAAATCAACAAAGATTAATAAAAAAACACCACTACCTTGATGGTTTTGAAGGAGGAGGCGAGAGGAAGATGACGAAGTTGTTGAAGAACATCGAAGTTCGTCGTCTCCACAAGGAGCTTCTAATCTGGACTCAGGGTTGGTTCCCTGTTCTTTATTTCATGGTTCGGGGTTGCTCGTCACCGCCCACTAAAACCGGCTCTATCCTCCAAGTGGCTTACATCATGCCACTTTACAAGAGGATCGTCACTTGGTTAAGATGTGCCAAATCTTCCCTCCAAACTTCATATAAATAGGAGAAGGTGTGGGTAAGTAATGATAATAGAATTTATGAAGGTTCATTAAATTGGAACCTTGATAAATTCCAATGACGCTGTTACTTAGTGTTTGATATGTTTAAGCAATTAATCTACATTGGCACAATTAAATGTTGACACGTTTAATAAATTTTTGTTGGCTCAACTAATTAAATGGGGAGTTGAAAGGTTTTCTCTCATTAAAGAGGGAGCGGGTGATCCCCCCCCAACCATAACCCATGTAGATAGGTTTAAATAAAAATAAAATAAATCATGTTCTTTATTTTATTTTTCTTTCCACATAAAACATGAAAACTAACATTCTCCCTCGACTTACTATGGTCAAGGTGAAGGTTTCATTAAGCGAATACCAGTGTTGTGAGTTCAACATTGTCCTCAGATTTCAATTCCAAGCACCAGTTCATAAGTTATAGAAAAACACACTCGTACGTTTACTGAGCTCACCCAAAAAAAAGTTCAGAAATTCACTCTGAGGACATCGGGCCTCAGAATCATGCACCGTCAATTTTTATGGACTCATAAAATTCCGTTATAATTAAAAAAATATACATGGAACTTCATGGTCATTACATTTTCATCCACATTTCATCTTCATCATTCTCTCTAATCCCTCTCTCGACTAATTCTCAAAGGAATCTCAACTGATGAAGATAATGATGGCTTTGAGGTCCCCAATCACCATATATTTTATTTAAAATTCAAATTGAATCCACTATTCTCCATATTTATAATGGTTATAAAATTATTGATACTAATTCGAGGATCTTATAGCAGTTACGATTGTTTTGAAACTTCTATTTGAGGGCATTTTTGGTTTTTTACATCACTTTTCATTCATTTTTCATCAATTTGGCAATATTTTAAATTTACCCATGAACATAATTTGAGTATATTTTAATTCAAGAGGCATTTTTAATTATCAATCTCCAAAATTTTTATTTTTTAAATTTATTAATGTTTAATTGTTTTTTCTCATAATTGTTTGAAATTTATTATTTTATATGTTTTAAAATTATTTATATAATCGAAAGAAATGATAACATAAAATGATATTTTTTCATTTATGATGAGTTTAAATGATATCATGGAATATCAATTTTTATATGATTATCCCAATTAATATTACACAATACACACAAGTGCGGACACACCAAGGATTTATGATTCCAAAAAAATTCCAACTAAGCAAGTGATGTCGAGGTGTAGTTTTTTCATTTAGTAGTAGGTCATCTATTCATGATGATGATGACATATGTAATGGATTCTAATGTCAAATATTCTCATGATAATTTCATTTTAAATTATTGAATATCACATAAATTATAATTTTGTGTTTATATTTTAATCTTCAGTTATAGTAAAAAAATACCTAAATTGAGATGCATTGGCATTTGACTAATCTTATATGATATTCATTCAATGATGGTTATGTTGTAACAAAATAGAATAATGTATTTAGTGAAATAAATGTAAAATATATTAAATTGATATCATATCTTGTGTTATCTAATAATAAGGTATACACGATATATATTCGAATCACTATGTTCATGAATTATTATAAAAATGATAAATTGGATATATGGTTGTTCATGTGTTATCCAAGAACATGTCACATGTAGGAGGACGTCACTAGTTTAAAAGGTAGTGAACAAAAATTTTTCATTTAACTAAATTAAACTATGTTATTTGTGATGTTTTTTTTTGAATATTACTTCTCATATTTTACTACAAAACTATATATATATATATATATATATATCTAGGTTTTTGTTTCAATGTTCTACTATATATTATAATAAATTTTTTTTATAATAATTGATTTAAATATATTTTTCATAATATTTTTTATAATTGTTTTTCTGATTTTTAAGTATAACTGTTTGTAAAATTGTTTTTATAACCCTTTATATAATCGATATGATAATATTTTTATGTTATTGTTATGTAATATTTTTTATAATATTTTAGATAATTGTTTTTATAAATGTTCTGAATTCATGATCTATTTTGTGTAATTCTTTGTAATTTAATTTTTTTATTTTTAATTATTTTTCATGATAAATATATTTTATGATTATATTTTACGATAATTTTTTGTTATGATAACTGTTGGTTAGTTATTATATTTTTTATGTTTTATAAATTATCTATATATTTATATAATCAATTTTTTATAAATTTTTAAATGTTTATAGTTTGTAATATGTTCCTGTATTATATTAGGATCTTAGTTATTTAATACACTATAATTGGATAATTTTACAATGAACTGCGGATTAATTTGATATGAGAGTTGATTATTTCTTGAAATTTTTTAAAATAAAATAATCAATACAATGATTTTATTTTATTTCTATGCATGAAGAGTTTGAATATGATGAAGTCAAATTCCAAATAAATCAAGGATCATTTAATAACTTATGGGTTCTTCCATAATTATACATGTTGGATTTGGCATGGTGAATAAATTTGATGTTCAAAAATTAATGTTAATGAAAGTATTCTGAATGAGACATAAGATCGTATTAGAGAATTATTACACTATTTAGGCACTAAAAATATTGAAAAAAGAAAATGTTGAATGATTAAATCATGAGTCTTAAAAACCATTATTCAATGGTTTCACTAAATATTCAATGTTATCAGAATATATGAGATTAGATAAAATTAAATAAGGAAATGGGTGGAGTGATAAATTTCTATATGACATTATTGAACTTTTAAAAGAGATTCTTCAAGATGGAATCATTACTCTATATTTCAATTATGGGAAAAATAAAATTTTATGCCTGATGGGATTTATGTATAGAAAATGATATGAATCCCCAATGTAATTTTATTTCATATGAAGGAATATGAATAATCTTCAAAATTTATTAAAATATGGGACCTCATGTTATAATATCTATGAAAATGATACTCTAATTCGTTATTATGTATTAGAACATAAGATCATGGTAAATCAAATTGGTACATTCCAATAATTTCCTACATAAATTCAAATTATTCATCTCTAATCCAGTATCAGGTACCATATTGAGTCATCATTGTAAAGAAATTTGATGCCTTCTCATAAATCCCCATTTGATGCATCAATTGGAAAATTATGTTGATGAAGAAAACATAATATTACACTTTGACCAACGTGCCTCTCATGGAAACTTACACCACAATGCAGATTCAACATAGTGGAAGAGATTTGATAAAAAATATAATAATTTTTTTAGTGAAGTTAGAATCATCCTAATTGGACTGTGAATATATAGAATTGATCCATAACAAAGATTAATTACCCAAAATAGTTCATGTCCTATTTTGTTGTTAGTTTAAAACATGTCCCTAAAGATATATATTAAGGAATAATATGTAATGATGATATGGATGATTTCAACACACAAAAAACTAGTAAATAATATTTATGTGTATCATTACTATTTATTGATGATTTTAGAATACTACGGGAGACATGTGATACATTTGGTGATGTATAAAAGAAAGAAAATTTTATTTTTCTACCTATTAGAATGTTCCCTATAAATGAATTTCTGACATGTGGAAACATATCTGAATATAATTTTATGGGACAAAAATTATCATCAATTTTTGAATATGATACTTAAATTATCAATTTATAAATTGAAGAAATAAATTGTACATGTTACATTGGAGATTATTGAAAATTGATCATCCATATCTTAGATTTAAAGAAGATCTTAACACTTTACATGAATATAATTTTCCCACATAGTATTTTCAGTCAAATAATACTATGATAGTCTGAAAAATATTGATTTTATAAATAGAAACAATGTATTTAATGTTCATAAAAAAATAGATGAAAATTTATAATTTTATTACTTTTCATATTGAATATTTTTTTGGATAAAACATAACATTGAAATTATTTATCTTGAAAAAATAATACGTGACATTTTGATTAAAAAAATTTAGAAATAAATGTAAAGGAAAAAAATATAGATTTCATGGTAGAATTGACTTGATATCAATGGGAATACATTTGGAGTTTTCATTAAAAATAAGGGAAATAGACCATATTTACATCCGTCTTATCACACATTATGAAAGAGTGTGACAATGTATTTTTTAGTGTTTTCATGGTATTAATTTACATTTTTTGTATTATTTAAATTTAAATAATTTTATTTCATTGAAGGATTGAAAATCAGTATTTATATAATCTTTTAATTTTTATTTATTGATGCAAAAAATATCTACTAGTTTCAATGCATGTTATATTTATGAAAACTACTTAAAAACTATTATCGTGTTGTGTAATTTTTTCACATTTATTTTTAACAATTTATTAGATCTAAATTTTTTATATGTATTAGACAATAATGTTCTATAATACATTTTATACTAAAAATGTTTTCGCCACCTATGTTTTTTGATATAATGGTTAATTTGGTGATTCATCTAGTGCATGAGATGGGAATATGTGGTCATGTTTATTAACGTTGGATGTATCCTTTTATATATATATATGAATGTTTTGAAATGATATGTTAAAAATCCTTATTGACATATAGACTCTATTATTCAATAATATATATATTTGAAGAGGTAACCGAGTTCATTAAAGATTATATATATGAAGGGGATCATATTTATCTTCATATATCTCATTATATAAAAATTAAAATTTGTTGTAAATGGAATCAAGGATTGATGGGAAAGTCAATTACAAGTGATGATGTTATGAAAGACCATTTATACATTTTTTATGGCACAAATGAGGTTTAACAGTATATATCATCAGATATTGTTGAATTAATGGAATGATAGCTAACATGATTTTGAAATTGGTTGATGATTGAACTTGAGAGTAAATTTGTTTCATGTTTTAAAGATAATGTCATAAAATATATATCTCGAAATCATAGATAGTGAAATATTTGGCAGGGGAAACATCTATTAATGTGATCATATTGAAAGCTTGTATATTAATGGTTACACATTTTACAAAAAAAAATTAGATATCAAGAGTAACGTTCAAAATACTAGGGTAACTATCATTGTTGAAGCACTATGTTTTTTGAGTGAAAATGATAAAATCTAAATTTTTTCTTCAATGAAATATTTTGGAGTTCTTGAGGATATATGGTAAATTCGTTATACTAAATATTGAATCACTGTGGTTGTGTGTTATTGGATTGATAGTAACAGTGGAATGAAACATGATGATTATGGGTTCCATCTAGTTTATTGGAAAATATTAAGTATTAAATATGAACAATTTATCATAGAGATAGATGAAAATAATTTTTTTCAATGAATCATCTATTATTAGTGTGTTTTCTTTTTCCAAGGAAAAATTATTCATTTTGGTGAGGAAGAGGATGATGGTGTTTTAGATTTAAATGAGTATTGTAATCTAATATGTTATTTATGGACGATAATAATGACTATAAAGTGAACATAGTCAATATTATATGAAATGAACATGCATAATAGATATGGGAAAACACTAAATTACTCACATAATTATTCTGCTATATTTTTTTTATTATATTTACATTTTGAAATTTTAATTTTTTGAAATATATTTTTTATTAATTATTGGATTTTCTATAATATATTTTTCTATATATAAATGTTTTTTGGTAAAATTTTATATTCAACATTTATGGATAATCATATTTTTATTGGAAAACCGAATATACTTCATTATGTTTTGGACAAATTTATGCATATAAAAATATTTTTCTATGTCATTGATATTTAAATTTATTAATTATTCTATAATTTTATATTTAATTTTTATATACAATATTTTAAAATGAATATTTTTTGTTATGAATATAGAAATAATTATATTTTCCTAAAATTTACCCATGTGTGATACTATTTTATTTATTACATTTTTTTTCAATAATTTTTTTAATAATCCCTTATCTAATAATATGAATTTTATAATAATTTATTACATATAAAATTTTATTTACAGACACATAGGAAGGGTAACACTTATCGAGATGCATTTCTTTTTTAATAATATTAACTATAATAGAAAATAATCATTTAATGAAATAAAATTTTCATTTTACAAAAAATAATTAGAAGACTCTTGATATGCCTCGTACTAATAGACCTAATATTGGTGATTATTCATATTATATAGTGAAATCAATTTATAGTGTTTGTAACCTTGGAATTATACATCTACCAAAACTGTCACATTCCCATGAAGACTAAATAATATATATTGAATTACATGATAATAATAACCCAACTAGTCAAAAAAACTACACAGTTTACTGGATATATCACCTTATAGATCCATTTAAGGATTAACATCATATATCATGATAGGATGTCCATAGAAAAAATGGTGAAATAGAATGTGTGTGATTCAATTAAGGTAATATATGTTAATCTATTTTTTTATCTGATTTTCAAATATTGTCTATTTTAAATGACTAATATTTAATTTATTTGATTATAAATGACTTTAAATTTTCATTAAATGAAAGAAATTATGAGACTATTTCTATTTATAGCTATGGTTTGACATAGGTATTTAAAAATAAAATTGAAAAAAATCATGTTTTTGGGAAGTTGCAGAATGAAAACTTTTTCCTTTAGTACAGTTTTTAGATACATGTATATATAGAACAATTGTCACCAATCGAAATGAAAAAGCATTTATGTTATGAATGTAATTTAATATTTCTAATTTTTTTAATATCACATTATTAATTATTAGTTTATTTTTATTGAACCATCCCCATGATGATATCATTAAGAGATCCAATGGAAGATCATAAACATTCATACTTTATCACCATGATGGTATCATTTATTTGAGGATAAAATGATTGCTAATGGAATAACAAATTAAGAGCTCAGTCCAGCAGTGTCTCAGAAGTGGTCCATTTAAGTCCTCTATCTCCACCCAATCACCATTAATAATCACAATTATTGTGAAGGGAAAAATGAAATGTATCTTACAGAACAGTCAAAGTAAGTATCTAGAAAAAGTTTTATAATTTTTTATTTTTAATGGGGAATTTTATTTTTAAAATTAACATCACTAATATACCTTTTAAACATTACATTTTATAATGAACATCGGGATCAATAAACATGGGGGACATTTATCACTAAGGGTTTGATGGACATCATAGCTACTGTTTCAGAAAATCTAGAGCACCTTGGTCATGTAACAAGATATGATTCAAGTGTTAGTGTTTTGGATATTTTTGGTCATCAATGTATGAATTAAATGGATCTTGAAATAGAATCCTTAAAAGATAATATGAAATACATGAACTAGTCTATGTATGATTAAATTCAACCTATTGTGCTGGATATGTTTGAAACATTGAGGAGAAAATCACAGCCTTCCAACATTCCATGCCGGCCAAAACTATCTTGCCTCCCCAGCCATCCCAGCCAGCCTACTCAGATGCCCCACCGAATTATTTGTACCCTAACTTATACATTTATCTGTATGATAAATAAAAACTTGTATGTATTATTGCATATGGATTTATACATATTATAGGATATTTTGTACATAAAAAACATATTCAGTTTGGTTAGGTATGAATAATTGTAGATGATAATATTGTTCTAAATAGTCTACTATTATTTACTACCAAGGTGGTTTCTAGATTGGGAGATTGTATGTGCCATCTTTTACTTTGGTTAGGTATCCTTTTTCATTATTGGACAAATGATGTATTCATTTTTAAAAAATATTATTTTCATTTGTTTTTATATTACACAGAATGATTTTTTACATTATATTTATATAGGAGTATCTAATTTCCAATGAATTATTACAAAGGAGATAAAAGGGTCAGCCGACAACAACCGTAGATACATATAATATTTTTGATGGACCAAAATAATTATCCTTGGTTTCATCTTCTTTTGATATTTTTATCAGTTTTGTGTGACATAAGATATATGTGGAAGAGGATATCAATTGATAATATTATAAAAAATTATCAACGATATGGTTTTCTTTGAGCTCTGCATGCTTATTTTGTAGTTATTATCCGTGTAAGTATGTTTATATTTCTTTTTTTCATTATGAAAATAATGATTATTTAAAACGACTTACTATATTACATAATTATTAAGGTATATATTCGTTATTCTTATTCAAAATAGGGCCACTTGATTTAATGGGATCGTAGATCCAATATTCATATTAATGGCAATAAAATATATGAAAAATCGTTCTAGAGTAAATAATTTATATAGAAAATTATCAAATACGAAGAATGAGTGCTAGTTGTTTTCAATTCCTTGATTGATAAAGACATTATGACGATTATCATTTAATAATAATTAATTTTATCAATTTTTTACATTTTATATTATAGAGGTCATTTAATGTAATGTTTATTATTCAAAGATGATTGAAAATTCTATTATTTTTTTCTATTTCTTAGATGTTATTTGTAAACAATATATTGGGTTGATTAAAAAGTAAGTATTTTTATTTTTTATATTTTTAATTTTCAGTTATATTTTTTCTACATATTTTTTAGAATAAATATTTAAAAAAGAAGGATAGGGAAAATGATTAACAAATATCACTTATTGAAAAAGAACCCAAATACAATCTTATTCGTAGAAGTAGATGTAAATAAATCTTTTATTTTTTAATAGTGGGTTCTTTATATATATATATATATATATTGGTTTTTAATTTTTATTTAATGTCTCATAACCATATTATCATCTTCAAAATAAAGTGCGGAATGTGGTTATATTTTTGTATGATTATTGTATGAAATAATAACAACTGTGTCATCAAATGAATTTTATAAAGATAGTTATATTAATTATATTATGTTTTATTTCAAAATATTTTATTTTTTATTCTAATAAAATTAATTGTTATTGTATATATATAATGATATCTAGTTATATATGAATGATGAAAAAACTCATCATTTCGGTTTGTTTAGAAACAAATTTATTTAGGTAATATTTAAATTTAAATTATTATGTATATCTGTTTTAATAAAATTTAAAACAATGAGTATTTAGATAACAAATTTTTACATTATCTTGGTATATTGTGTTTATTTCTACATGGTTTTTATCTTATTAATAAATTGTAAATGATTTATTAAATATCGACACTACACACTCCATTAAATTGGTTAGGCATGTTTCTTGTTAGTTATGTATATAAAATGAGTAATTATAAAATTATTTTATCATTAAGGTTTATATATTTTGATGATATATAAATGTTTTAGATGATTCAAGTATGAGAATATATATATTTTTACTTTATATTTTGGTTTACATTATGTCACAATACTTCCTCTTGAAATATGGAATTATTTATTTATGATTTTATCTTTTAATGAATGGTTTATTTTACTAGTATAATGGCTATTGTATATATTATTTATTTCTATTTTCCATTATTTTTTTGGTTTTATTCATTTTTTTGTAAATAATATAATATTTTTAAAAATAATTATAAACGGTCAATGATATTTTTTGAAAAATGATGTTGAAGATCGTAGAGATTGACATTCGAGGTCTATTATTCTAAAAAATGATGTTGAATGTATCACTTATGGAATTTTGATGTCAGTTTTTTTGAAAACTGACATTCAAATTCTCTGTCATAGAGTTTTGATGTTAGGTATTTTGGAAAAAATTCATTGATAGTACTAGGGATGGATTTTAGATTTTAGTTTCTCACAAACCCAATGCAAAAAGTATCAATGATGTTCTTTAGATAACTTTTTTTCATAAAAAATGTTTAATGTCTAAGTTTTTGACAATTTATGTTGTTGATTTTCTAAAATCAATGGGGAAATCCGATTTTTAATTTAACTTTTTATGAAAACAATGTCAAATGTCACTTTTATGGGTGTTTGATGTTAGTTTTTATATATAACTAACATAAAAAAATTTAATTGTTTTTTCCATTAAAATAAAATGAATATCATTATTTATTACTATAAAATTATTTGTTTAAAATTTTATACACAACATCTCCTATATAAATTTTAGTTTTTTTCCAATTTTTAAAAATATAAAAACTTGTTGATGAAATATATCGTTACACTAGTATTATATGATGTTTATGGGTCACCAGATACATCCTGTGAATCAGGTTCATAGTGTGAGTGGTTTACACAATGTGTAAAAGGGTTAACATCATATAATGAAAAAATAGACATTTTAATATATTCAGATGTTTTTTCTTTATTTCAATGTTTTTGGATTATAAAATATGAAATTGGGTTTCCTGACATGTAATTATCATAGTTTATAATTTTTAATAATTTCATGACTGATTTATGATTCATTAGGTCTACGCCCTTCAAATAATCCCCTAGGTTATATTGGAATATTTTTATTATCTCAACTCAACATGGATCAATCATTCAGTGATTGATCATCATTGAGGATATTTTTAGTCTATTTAGGTATGAATCCTTCTATTTCTTCTTTTCCTTTGGTTAAAACTACAGTAGTGGTAACAATTTTTATTTGTATTTGTGATCTATTGTTGGTTTACAATGAACCATTATAGTAACTTTTTATTCCTTGTCTTACAAAGGCCAATACATGTTTTTTAATTTCTATTGTTGAAAGAAAATAGGATTCCCTCATTCATGAGTTATGTTTTTCTATAAAATTTCTTACATCTATGAATTTATTATAATTCCCGTAAATACCA
The DNA here is from genome assembly GCA_963277665.1 of Viscum album. Lineage (NCBI taxonomy): Eukaryota > Viridiplantae > Streptophyta > Magnoliopsida > Santalales > Viscaceae > Viscum > Viscum album. The sequence continues at coordinate 272,947,831 of OY728141.1, forward strand.
TTTGGGTTGTTCATTTAATTGATATGATTTTTGGTTTCAAGGTATTTCCAAGTTTGGTATCATCTATAAATAGGTTTTCTTTTTAAACTATTTTCTTCTCATCAAGTGTATATTAAAAATATTGAATGGGGATAATGATTTTTAATTATGTTTTCCAAAAACTATAAATATGGTATTGGATTTGAATATGGTTTATAAAAGGTAAGAACAAATTTTAAATGGATTTTCACAACCATGGAACACTGTGAACCCTTGGTTTTTTGAAAAATAGACATGGGTATCCTTAAAGAGAGAGGCACCATAGGGTATTACATTTGGGATATCGATGGACTAGAGAAAGGCTCTATATTGGTTAGTGTCAATATATTCATAGTTTAGGATCAATTTTATATTGTACATATTCCTATTGGTATATTCCAAAAATAGACGTGTTTCTATTTTTTATTTAATTATTGCATGATGGATTTTTTCAAGGATAGATTCTTATATTTTTTATATGAGGCTGTAACACATGTTTTTACATGATGGTTATTTATTTAATATGTGTATATCTTTTTACCATATAGAGTATTTATATTCTTTCTTGCTACATCACTTATACTTATCATATTTATTTATTTTTGAATATTCTAGGATTTTATTAAAACAAATGGAATGTTATTTAAAAATGGGTATGAATTAATGAAAACTCATTGTACATATTATATATTAAGAATCTATAACTGTTGAATTACTTTTATTAGACCTTATGTATACTCTGTGGTTGTATCCTTTTGGAATTTTTTCTCACACCTTAATTATTTATTTAGGTTATTGTACATGATCTCATTCATGTTCTAGGTTAATTAAAGGATATCTTATAGAATACCAGAATATATTGTTGTAGTTGCCTTTGGTTCATGTTGTTTTGGAGGTCACTATTGGTAAGATGGATATTTTTAGGTCTTATTATTCATATATTATGGTTTATCCTATTTGAACCAGATTTTATGGATCATGGACAAAACTCTTTCTTCCATTTTTCACTCTAGTGGTATTATTATTTTTGTTTTATGGAACACTTATTTTTGTTATCATTTTCCCCCTCACCAATGTGGTGGGAAAGTGTGGGTGACATTTCAATATGACATGGTTTGGTATGTTACAATATATTTCTTCCATAGTTCAATATTTCTTTCGCACAGATGTACATCAATTCAGATCATTTCCCAATAGAAATATGATACCATTTTTCCCTCTTCATTTCACAATACTTATATTACAATAAATTTACATAATGATTTTTAAAAAAAAATGAATTACATTCCATTCATACATATCTATGAAACAATTAATAGGTTTTATTTCAAGACATCAAAAAATAATGTTTTCATTTATTCCATATACTCATTACCTTTAATAGAAGAAATAAATAATGTTATCAATATTGAACCATCAATCAGAATGGTCACAATCCCTTTTTAAAAAATTTTACATTAATTAATATCTTCATGTCTCCCATTATATATGATTATAACCCATTATACAAAATACTTGGAAATTTCTTTATTGAAACATTATGTTATAATCTAACAAATATATCATTTGACTTTCATAATTTTTTCAATATAATAATCTATGTTTTGATATGTTTCCCCAGTTGAGAAGGTATAATATTGAGGAAACCATTATAAAGGTGAACACTATTATCAAATCTTTTAGATAGTACTTTTTGAGGTCGAAATCTATTATCAAACATTAGTCCATATCATTAGGTTGTTTTTATATTACATTCCACAGATTTGGTTGAATCCCCCTCATGTTCTATCACCCAAAAACCATGTGTTAATATCCATGTTGATGATTTATCAAACACATTCCTTACATATTCATAAATATCCTATAATTCAAATAGTATCCATAATTTAAATACCTTACACTATAATTTATTTATTTTTTATAATATTATACTTTCTTTTATTCATTATTTTTACCCACAATATTATATTCATTTTTTTGAACTAAAATTTTATTGAAATCCTAAAAAATTATTTTGAATATAAACTTATTAACATTATCTTAAAATCCATCAATTGTAGAAATGTTCATGTTAATTCAAATGTTCCCACAATTTTCATTTATCGGTGAATTTCCGGATTTGGACAGAAAGTTATTTTTAATAACATAACCCTACTTCTCAGATATAAAAAAATTATGAATTTATTCGTTCTGCTATTGAGATTATTTTTTCCAAGCCTCCCCTAGTCTATTATTTCCTTGATATATTTTCATCATACTGTGTAGAGTTGTAGAAATTGAATAAGACATTATTCAGTTATTTCCCAATACTCAATAGTTTTAGTTGAATAATAATATGTTTCATCTAATTATCAGTCAAATTTTATTCATTTAAAATGATGAAAGTATTTTTATCCTTATGGAACATATTATGATCTTTGATTTTTTGAAATAAAATAAAATTTTCTTCAATACATTAAGATTAATTATTTTTCAGTTAGTTGATCACCCCTTTTCATTTTCTTATTCTCTTTTTTTAGCATTGAAATTTCTGATAGAAATTATTTTAACTATACTTATTTACTTGAGTCCATCTGATTTTATTCATCTTCACTTCTTGAACACATACTTTCTATGATTTTTCTCATCATTTACCATAGAAATAAATAACATCTCACCATATTAACTAGAAGCCTCAACTACCTCTCTATCATTACTCACATAACATCAATAAAACATAGTTAAGATGCAACTATTTTTATATTTAGAGAACATCCTATACTTTACTATATATTTATTATTTGACTTATCAACCTTCCTCCTGTAGGGTAATTTTGATCCTTCATCTTCTTCATAATATGTTTCTTCTATATTCAATATTGTATTTTTTTTTGGAATGATTCTAATATCTCTATACATGAAATATTTTATTGTAATATTACCTATGTAATTCCATATTTCAAATACATCTTTTATACAAAATCGAAATATATTCTCATCAAACATCTCATTTAATTATTGATACATATTTAAGAAACCATCTTCATCTTATACATCTTTATTTTTTTCTCTTTCTTTAAGGATTAATACCAAGATATGTTTTCCTCATTTACCATACTTATGGTAGAATTTTCCACCCAAAAATAATTTTCTCTATGAATACCTTTTAAATAAAAAATAATATGTGTTTTAGAGTCTCTATGATCGAGGGAAAAAACATTTTTGAAAATCTTATATAGAATGATTCACATAATATTCATAATTATAGATTAATTTTCCAACATCTTAGCAAATCATATGATCGTTATCACTAATGGACTAGCTATTGTGAAAGGGTCATCAACATTTTCGTTAATTAATTTTAAAGTAAATCCCATTTCCAAAACAAGGAAACATGTTTTTAAAAAGCAAAACCCATCAAAATATTGACATCTGTTTTTGTCAAATTTAAATGCGAAATTATTTCGATTAACCAAAATTGGATTTAATGATAAATACTTCACGTAATTAATATTGAAACTTAGTTAATATTATTACATTACTATATAAATAAAATTGATGAAAACACACTTTTAATTAAAATACAAAATTTTCACTATTCATTAAAATATGAATTTCAATAGAAAAATAAAAATATTTAAGCCAATGTAAATTTTGATGACCTGATTCTAGAGAATAAGTTTTTTGTGTCAAATATAACATGTAAAGACCCAGATTTTCCTTGTATTTTTTAGTTATATGGAATTATTATGAGTCTACAAAAATTGACTGCGCCTGATTCCTTACCCTGTCTTGCCCAGAATGAATTTCTGAAAAAAAAATTGATGTAGGTTCAGTAACTACACGATCGGTGTTTTTTAACTTTTGAACCGGTGCTCAAGTTCAAAATCTGATAGCACCATTGAATCCATAGTGCCATGATTCACTTAAATATTGCTTCACATATACAACAGTAGGAAGGGAGAAAAAGATATATTATGGAAATTTAAAAGAATTATAAAATAAAGAAGTTATTTTATTTATCTTTTTATTTTCCTCTAATGGAAAAGAGGTGATTGCGGGACCAATACATGTCAATCCATTAATTGGATTGTCTTCTCAATCATTGAAACCAATCTTTTGGAATTTTTGATGTTCGTTAATTAAATGAACACCATAAATTCCCAACAATGTTACCCACCTACTACCCCTCTTATTTTTATAGAGCTTAGATGTCAGTATGGACACTATGAGTGCATGGTTATTCCATTCGGTGTGACTAACACCCCAATAGTGTTCATTGGACTCATGAACATGATCTTCCAGCCATACCTCTATCGCTTAGTGATGGTCTTCATCGAAGATATCTTGATATACTCAACGATGGAGCAGGATCATGCTTATCAACTGCAGATAGTTCTGGATACACTCCGAGAGAACCAGATTTATGGTAAGCTTTTAAAGTGCCAGTTCTGGATATGAGAGTTCCACTTTTAGAGACATGTTATCTCATAGGCTGGATTTTTAGTGGATCCAGTGAAGATAGAGGCTGTGCTTTCTTGGGAGCCACCCATGAGTGTGATAGAGGTATGTAGTTTTCTTGGGTTGGTTGTGTACTACCAGAGATTCGAGCCAGACTTTTACATAATTTAGATACACTTCTCAGCATTAAAGGAGAAGGTAAAACCCTTCGTATGGTCGGAGATATGTCAACACAGTTTCCAGAAGCTGTGGTAGAGACTGACGAGTGCCCCCATTTTGAGGCTATCAAAAAGAGGGTGTTGTGTATCTAGTCTATTAAGATGCATCAGAAACCAGAAATGGATGTTTCTAGATGTAAGAGGGAGCCTTTATCGGTTATGGATCACAAAAGCTAAGAAAACATGAGCAGAACTACTCCACACATGACATGGAGTTACCAGTAGTGGTATTTACCTTTAAATTGTGGTGACATTTCTTGATAGGTAAGCATTTTATAGACTACTCTACTCATTAGAGTATCAGGTATATATTCTTTCAGAATGACCTAAACCTGAGAGAGCGGAGATAGATGGAGTTCCTCTAGGACTATGAATTTTATATAGTCTATAATCCTTTGATGTGGAACGTAGTGGATGATGTACTCAGCAGGAGTTCTGGTTTACAGCTACTGAGTGAGGTGACAAAATAGATAGTCGTGTTGTAGATATCCTTTGTGGATAGAGATGGTGAAGCTTACCTATAATCTATGACTATCACTCCCCCACTTATTTAGCGAGTACGGGAGGCACAACATGGGGATATTTACTGTGAGGTTCAACATGTTCAGAATTTCCCAGGACATGCACATGTTGGATTTTATGAAGGTGGGGAGCACGTCATCGTCTTTAGAGGGAACACCATGGTACTAGTGGCTCTACGAGACGAGGTTTTGAAATAGTTCCATTTGACCCTTGTTACCGTACATCCTGATGTGGATAAGATGTACCAAGACTTCCAATGTCAGCACTGGTGGCCAGGGATGACGAAGGCAGTGCCATAGTTTGTTTCATGATGCCTCTCTTGCCAGCAAGTGAAGGCCAAGCATCAGGTTCCAGCAGGCTTAGCACATGCACTAGAGCTGCAAGAGTGGATGTGGGATGGTATCTCTAGGGAAATTGTGATAGGGATTCCATGTATATCTCAGGGTCATAATTCCATCTAGGTGATTGTTGACCGACTCACCAAGTCATCCCACTTCCTACCCATCCGAGAGAAGGGATCAGAAGAGGGCATGAGATGCCTCTACATACAAGAGATTGAACGACTTCATGGGGTACCATCGACGATTGTCTCTGACTGTGAAGCACATTTTATATCCCAGTTGTGGAAGGGATTACAGGAGGCGTTTGATACTCAGCTATGTTTTTGCAATACTTTTCATCATGAGATAATGGTCAGATGGAGTAGAACATTCAGACACTGGGGGACATGCTTTGATCTTATGTCCTAGATTTTGGAAATAGTTGGGAGAATCACATACCCTTGGTAGAGTTCATGTAAAACATTAATTATCACTCCACCATTGGTATGGATCCATTTTATTCCTTCTATGATAGAACTTTCATGTCACTCTACACAAGACATACCGAGGGGATTCAGTACTTATGAGACCATAGTTGGTATGGGCTACAACTAGAAGGTACATGTCATCCAGAAGCAGATGAAGGCTGTACAGATCTAAAAAAAGTCTTATGATGACATGAGGTGAAGAACATTGGTGTTCGAGGAGGGAGAAGATGTCTTCTTATAGGTCAATCCTTGATGAGGTTTTCAGAGATTAGTTCAGGGAGGAAGGTTCTCACTGAGGTTTATAATACCTTTTCAATCTCTCAGAAGAGTTGGTGAGGTGGCGTATCATCTAGCTCTTCCCCCAAGATGCACCACGTGCATGACGTTTTCGAAATTTCATAATTGAGGAGGTATGTTCATGATCAATCACAAGTCATCGACTTGGGAGAGCTGGACATTGACGATGGGGTGACGTTTACAGAGGTTCTTGTGGAGATTGAGGATCAACAGGAGTGGATCCTTTGTTGAAGATTGATCTATCTGGTGAACGTTCACTGGAAGCATGTGAACCTCAAAGAAATCACATGAGAGTGGGAGGCTTATATTCATTCATAGAACCCCATGTATTTCGTTAGTATATGTTGTTGCTTTCGAGGACAAAAACCCTTATGGTGGGGATAGTGTAATGTCATGGATTTTCCATTTATTTTATAAATTAAATGGAATTACTAAGAGATTGTGAAAATTGACAGTGCATGATTCTGAGGCATGATGTGTCTGGAATTAATTTCTGAAATTTTTAATGTACGTTCAGTAAACATGAAAGTTGCATTGTCTAACATTTGAACCGGAGATCTGATTAAAAATCTGAGAGCACCATTGAATTTGTAGTGTCAGGATTAACATAAGGAAGGATTTGATTCGACCATAGTTGGTCAGGAAAAAGCGGTAAGTTGTTGAAATTTAAATGTATAATAAAATAAAGAAGTTAATTTATTTATCATTTTCTTTTCATCCATTGGACAAGCTGCAGTGGAGTTACCATAGACATTTCAATACATTAATTGGCTTGACTCACAAACTTTGTAACAATACCATTGGAATTTGGGAGGTTCGTTATTTAATTGAACCTCATTAATTCAAAATGGTGTTACCCTACCTATACCACTTACTATTTATATGGAGCTTTGGGAGGGGTATTGGCACATCTTCACCAAGAGATGAAGTTCTAGTAACGCATCGCGATGCCAACCATCTGATTGGACCAGTTCTAGAAAGTGGTAATGATCACCCCCAAATCACGAAACAACGAACACTGATTCCTTCTCAAGTACGAACATTCTTCAAAAAATCTTGAGGTTGGGTTTATTTATTCTTTAATGTCAAGAGTTTTTGAATCATTATACTACCTTATTGATATCAAGCTAACACAAAGGGCATGGGTCAAACAAACAAGGCTCAGACCGTCTACCTTTTGTTGAAATTTTTCGTGTTCTTCTTAAGCGATTTATTCAAGTTAAAAAAACGGGAACTGTGGGTTTAGAAATGAATAGGGAGTCCTAGAGAGTCTGTTAGAGCCTTTTGATGAAAAAACCGTCCATCGTAGCTCACCTGGTGACCCGCAGAAGATCGGCAGCAACAGGTGCTATTGGAAGAGGAGATGAAAGCGCACCATCGCACCCCACTGGTAGAGAAGGTCGCGAATGTAACCACGGCGGGTGAAGATGGTGTCCTGCTCTATCTGATCGCGAAGTAGGTGATGGAATCCCGTAAAGTTCCGCTGAAGAATTTGGCCGTAATAATTAGCCACATCAGTCAACATCAACCAGCTGCGGACAGAGGCGAGCGACGCCCCATCACCCGCCACTGAAGATGGATGCGGCTCGAAAGCCAAGGACGAGGGACGAGAACCGCTCCCTATGGTTCTAGCGGGCGAACAGGTTCCACCCCATGGTTTCACTGCCCTGACATATGTATGGGGAACCCCCCAACCCCTGTACTATCTCAGGTGGGCTTTGCTCCAGCGGGCCGTGCTGGACCATGGCCGAACGGGTTGAGCCCAGTGTAGCCCCCCCAACCAGGTCGGCCCAGGCCGGTTCGGGCCGGGCAGTGTCAGTCCCGTTTCGGGCCATGCCGGGTTAGAACTAGACCAGGTCAGGTCGACCTAAACTAGGTTGGGTAGGCCATGAATGGGTTGGGTCGAGTTGGTCTGACCGGACCCATACCCTTCTTGGCCTAGTTTCGCTAATAGAGTCATAAAATTTGAACCGGATTTCCATTTGAGGAACCGTCTATGGTGATAAGATCCTTGGAGAGAGATGATACTTTTGGTATACATTACATGAGTTTTTGAGAAAGAATGTGTATGGCCTGGTTGGATCGATCCTGAATCCAACCAGGCACTCAGTACTAAAACATTTAGAAGTCACAGACTGGGCATCCGAATGACGCAACATCTATCATGTTGGAACCCTTATGAAATGACAGTCCTTCGGGTTACTTATTTGTGGAACTTCATGGTAGATGAGGTATGAAAAATGGATTGAGGATTGGATCTTCCCAAAATCAAGCATGCTTAGTGCGAGAATCTCATGGTTGGATGAACCGTGGAGAAAGAACATCGATCAAATGTGGGTCAGCATCTATTGATCATGAGTGTGTTAGTGATTAGCAATCCTATGTGGGTCAGTATCTATCAACCATGTGTGGGTCAATGTCTATCGGTCTTATGTGGGTCAGCATCTTCTGATCAAGTGTGGTTTATCAGAAGAGACTCTTGACAGAATAATATGATCTAGTTTTATGACTAATTATATGTATTTCTGTACATAAGTTATATACCTGTTGTGAGGTGAGTCTTTTACCTTCGTGGTGTTACCTCAGTAGTGTTACCTTTGTTGTTATTTTACATTTTTATTGTTACATTTTTGGTGTTTCCTTTCTGGAACTTTTACATTCATGGTGTTACCTTTATGGTGTTACATTTTTTGTTAATTTTACCTCAGTGGTGTTACCTTCGTGGGGTTAACTTTTTGGTATTCTTCCATTGAGGATTAGTAGTGAAAATGGCATAAAGGTTAGAGCCTTATGTTTAATCATGTATGAGATGAGTAAGTTTGAAAACAAAGGTATATTTATGGGAATATACCTATGTAGAGTTGGTGACAACTGCTTCGTGCTTTGTGATTGAGGTCTTGGTTTGTGGTTTTCCCTTTTTGAAACTCTAAGAGACCATTGGGGGTCTCGGGGTCCCTACTGAGTATTATTATATTTTACCCTACACGAGTAATGCCCACACCTTTCGGTATATTTTGAAGATGATGAAAAATGTTGATCAAGGCTGAGGGAGCCAGGAATCGACGGTCCTCAAAGGTGGATGATTTTATGTGATGTGCTGCAGTGACTACTGGTCGTGAGCTATACCTACCATTCATGTTGGATCCTTGTAGTACATTTTGGGAGCTATTTTCTCTTTCAGTTGTACTTGTATATCCTAGTTGGGCTTGTATTCTGACCCCTTTAAATTCAGTACAATTTTTACTACAACTATTTACTTCTTCGATGCTTCTTATTACGTTCTTGGATTGTGTGTTTTTACAGGTTTAAAGGCAATGCTATCCTGTTATAGGGATACAAATATTTGGATCTATTTGCCATCCCTTAGCCTATGGAAGGCAGGATAGGCATAGTCATGCAACATGAAACGAAGTATGGCTCATGACAAAATATATAAAAGTTATAAAAAATATTTCTAAAAAGGATTCACTACGTATAAGTGGTAAAATTACATTTAAAAAAATTAGAGTATTATATGCTTAAAATTGGATTCATTCTCATTTCAAGCCTCTTTCTTTTGGATAAATATAAAAACATATGTAAAACATTTTAATCATATTATTATTGATTATATTCATTCTCACCAATACAATGTCTAGAATTTAAATTCCATTTAAAATAATAATAATAATATTATTGTATTATTTTCTAGTATAACTCTGTGTTGCGTGCAATGAGAGATTTCAGAGAAACCCATTGTTGCATGTCAAGTAAAATATCATACAAATTGCTCCATTTAATGTAAAATTATTATGTTATTCCTAAATATTAATAGATATGAAAATATTATATTTTATAATTAACTGGGATGTTTCATCCTTCCCCCCTGTGGAAATTGCATCCTCAGAATTTAAAAAATGGGCTTGGTAACATCATTGAAAATCCCACTTCGGAAAAGAGTCATTAAAACTATCACATTAAATGAAATAAATAGAAGTACAATGGTGTTCCTAAATAACAAATACTATGATTAGCTGTAAGAAAACGCGAATATTGATGAAAAACTAACAATATTGTTCTGATAGAGAGTGATAGAAAACCAGATCAGGAAAATGTTAACAAAAAGAAAACCACAAACATGTGATTGGTTAAACGATCATTGATTTTCTAGATGGAAAATAAATAGTTTTTTTTATTTTAGAGTATTTTAATTAATACTGAGGATTCATTTTACTAATTATAATAAGAAGATAAGGAAATTTACTTACAATAAAAGTAGTGTTTTATCCTTTAATAACATTCGAGAAAAAATCATCTTCCTCCCCAAATGATGATTATTCTAGAAGAAGAAACTTCTTAGTCCACAAAATTTTAACTGTATATTTTTTCTATCTTGAAACATTAACTGAATCCAACATGTTTAGTACAACATCATATAACCCCCATACGAGTAATAAATTATAAAGAGAAGGGCTACTTTTAATTTCAATTATTCAATTGTAATACCAAAAGTTCAACAGAGTCTATTCAAGAAACAAATATCCTTAAAACTATTAAAAATAATCCAAAATAATATTGAATCCCAAAACTCAAAATAATTTGATAAGAAAGTGTTCTAAGATAAATTTTAAAATTTATCTCCAAATAAAATTGATCTCTCTTATTGTCTCATACTGAGAAGCAATTAACCAAATCACATATTCTCCATGATAGGTTAACAATTTCCATAAATAACCTAATTACTACAATTCCAAAATTAAAATCATAGATTCTTCCAAAATATAATTCAACTATTACTTCATTAAAATCTCATAGTGTTCTATTTACCTTCATTTCATAATGTTCATAAATCAGTTAACGTCTTCCAAAATATCATCTGTCACGTAATCCCAAAACCATTCCCAATATTAAGGATATCCATTTGATAAAATTTATGTCTCCACAATCAACATATTATTAATAAATAAAATTATTAAAAAAAAAATAATTCATACTAACCAAGGACTTCAAGTAGGCCAATGGTAGGCGATAAAGGCATGTCACACTTTGGTTGTGTGTTTGATTCCTGCAACATTGTCCGATAAGATGGATTGTCACCCATTATGCATGTTATTCTTCTTCAAAAGCTACATAATTATTATAAAATTAAAAAAATGAGATAAAATAATAAAAAATAACAATAATATGTTGTAGGCTCAATGGTTATTCTATACCTTTCATTTTTCATTCCCAAAATTTCTAACACATATCTACCTCATAAATAATTGTCTCCAAAAATATTGATAATTACCTTGAAATTTTATAACATAATCCTCAAATGGGAGTTCTAAGACATTTAACTAAATATCCTAATTAAAATAACAACCCCATAAGGATATCCCTAACACATATTAAAACCAACTAATCTCCATAGTTCCATAAACCATCATATTATACCATCTTTTAGGTGATAGCTTTAAATGTAACATAATCTTGAGTTATGTAAATAATTTGACCTTATTTCTAATTGAGGATCTTTTCATGTTTATAGTTACATAGAATTTTTCCATAACTATTACATCATAGAAATAGATATTTCATGTGGATAGTTACACTAAGTATCCACTTTTTCCAGCAAAGAAAACCCTTTAAACAAAAAATGATTTATTTTCAATGATATCAATCTTATTGATTTCTTGATTCCTCATACCCATCCTTATAAAACGTGGAAAACATTTAAATAAAATTTTATTAACATTAAAATATCAGTATGTAATATAAAATAATGAAAAAAATCGTTAGTCCACGAATATTTGAAACTCATGAATTTTGTTTCTCAAAATCATAATTTTTATGCATAAAGCATAAACTCTTGAACATACCTTATGAAATGATAAAATTCTTGATAAACCAATGGAAATAATAAATCATAAAAATAAATTATATCATCAATAAAATACTTACATTATTTATTTCATAATTATATAGGGATTAACCTTCATGGTTATATTTGGTATACCCATCACAGTATATTACCTAAATCTATTCAGAGAAAAATTATAATTTACCTATCTCATGTTACCCAATGTATTATAGATCTGTCATGGGATCACCCACCATTGGTTTATCATAGAAACACCCATATACATAAACAATACCAAAGGAACATAACACAATAATATCACAGAAAATAGTAATAAAAATAAATACAATTTACACATTACAATCACAAGATATCATTTCTAGATAATGATATAATCAATTAATTTAAAACATTCAAAAAGAAAAGTATTGAATCAATGTTCCTCATACAACATTGAAATTTTTGAATGAAATTTACACTTTAAAACAATAATGTAAATATAAAAAATCCTTAAAACCATTATTAAAATAGAGACATTAATGAGAGTGATTTAGAATATTAAATATTTAAAATATTTAAAATGATTTTTTAATTGAAGAATCACTTACAACTATTGAAACACATTAATAAAAATAAGTTAATAATAACATCAAAAAATCATTAAATATAACGAGAATATAGAAACATAGGATATATAATTAAACATGATTGTATATACACCTTATAGTATAATAAAGCTTCACAATATCATGATATGCCTCAATGAAAAGATATTGAGATACAGTCCCTTACAAAGATCATATCATTAGATTAAGGTTAAATAAACGGAATAATTATGTCATAAATATATAAATAATCAAAATATATGTTTATATTTTTTATGAAACAATCATATTTAATTCGCGCATATTCTGCAAAAAAACCAATTAAATAAATATTTAACTCAATTAATGGATACGAAGTTATGATTTCTCTTACCTCGATTCTAAATTCTAGCGTACGCTCATTATATTCTTGAATAATAAAATAAGGTTGATTTATACTTTATTTCGATCAATTTTAATGTATATTATTCATATTATATTACTTATTACTTTGTTATAAATACTATTTAATTATCTAATTTAATATTGGACATTTTTTCATTGTTTAGTACATGAGTCAAAAAGAAAAGGTTATAATTACAAATTGTCCATGTTGTCAGAATTCAATTATCTAAAGAATAGTAATAATTATTTAAATTTAAAATATATCTAGCATATATTTATTTATAATAATCTATAATATTTGTAGATATGAAATGAAATTCACATTTCATGGAGATGGTAGGTCGTACGTATGCATGAACAATACATCCATTTCAGTTTCATATTTAAAGAATGAAAACTAAATGACACACATGTATAATATAATTCCAGTATAATATATATGTTATATATGATACATATGTTCTTTTACTCAATCATTTATATGTTCCATGTATGGAATGAATGAGTCATATCACATTGAGGGGATGATAATCCACACTCTCTCAAATGAAATTATCGCATTAACACATTATGAAAACAATAAATGTAAGTTGTAAATAAAAATTACATAAGAATACAGAAAATATAAATATATTGTATTTCATATATGAATATAGTGACATCAAAATGTCCACTATTTGTGGTGATAGGACAAAAATTAACAATCCTTGTTTTGTGAGGTTGTAGTTCACCTGACATAGAAATAAAATGTTCTATGTCCATTAGATGTAGGTATGTGTAAGTGTAGGTATAACTCATAAAATAAAAAAAACTATAATATTAATGATACTTGTTTTTTATTTAATTATATAATAATATGGTAATTGTTATGGGAGAGGTAAAATAATGGAAAGGAGCTTGGATAAGACGTTGCATCTAAAAAGGACAACTCTTTTTGATTTTAGGAAAATGGATTTCATGAATTTCACTCTTCCAAAGTTAAAGCATCTAAAAGGATGGGAGGGATGTTATAAGATTATTTTGATATATTTCAGATGATAGAATGGGCTTGAGCAGTGGGATTATGTTGTTAGAGGTGGTTTCCTATTATAAGAGGGAGTAAAGGGACTTTGAGAATGTCTTGAAATATTAGTTTCTTATTAATTGATTTTCAAAATCTAATAGCTCCAAAGTGAAGTAATGGGAGGATAAGATGTGTATTGGCCCAAATAATCTCAAAAAATTATTTTCAGACATATTTATATCATATATTTAACTTTATATGTGGCCTTTGACCCTTAGTTAAATAAATTAACTCTTACCATGTCTTCTTGTTTTTTTCACTATATAGTAAATATAGTATGTATAAAATAAAAAGGGAAACTAAAGTGGATAATTAATGGAAAATAAATCATTTTATAGGATAGTTGGCCAAATATTATATTTTTTTGACTATTAAATCCTTTAATAAAATACTATAGGCCTTAAAACCTCATTTATGTAAATTTTGACATTATTTTTTAATTGATGTTTTTGTTAAAGTCATAAAACCATGATTCATTATAAAAAATAACATTAAAAATAATATTTCATGTAATAATAATCTATACAGGTATTTTATAGAATCAGATGTTTCAAATTACATTTATTTTATTATTTACAATATCCTTTATTTGAGTCAATCATTAATAAGGTAATAACTTTATTATCATTATGTCATAAATAGATTTATTTATTTAATATATAAAAATTATAAATAAATTAGCATGATGGAGGAAATCAATTCTGATTTATAATGGATATTTATAGTCATACATATATATTATATAATAGTATATTAAAATTGGTTTATTAAAAAGAGGCATGTTTATGTTACATTTCTCATTACCATTAATTGATTATTATAACATGTCATTATAACACCCAAGTGAATCCTAAATTCCAAAAGATAAGAATATGAACCGTTTTGGTCTCCCATGATTCATCAATTAAGATTATAACATGTTTTAGGGTAGTCATATATTTTTATAATACTATTTTAACCCTTATTTACCAAATCAACCCTTAAACCTTGGCAAATAAAAATAATTGCTAAAGTAACGATTCATAATGTACAAAAATAAAAGGTTCCTATTTACATAAATTGTAACTTGTGATTCCATATATGGAATAATTTTTTTCAAATTAAAAAAACGGATGTTTATGTAATTAATTTAAATTTAAATCCTGTTTTCAAAATGAGAAAACACAATTTTAAAAATTAAAAACCATTAAAAGATTGACAAATGTTTATGTCCAATTTAAATGTGAAATAACATATAATGAATAACATTGTAATAAATTATAAAAACATAATACAATTAATCTTTTAAACCAATTAAATGGAAAACATAATTATATAAATAAATTAGAGGAAACAGAAAATTTGAATTAAAATTTAGTATTTTCACTATTCATTAAAATATGAATTTCCTCAGAAAAATTCAAAATTTTCAAGAAAGGTGAATTTTGATGTACCTATTCAAAATAAATAGTTTATATTTTAGACTATAACACATAAAAGTTTAAAAAGCTATTTCTAAAAAGGGTTCTCTATTAAAATACATTAAAATGACCTTTTAAAAAATATTAGAGCATTTTTCGCTTAAAATTGGACTAATTCTCATTTCATGCCCATAAAATTTATTTGATAAATTTATAAACATTAAAAACAATTATTGAAATTATTTGTGTTAGTTCTATTCATTATCACTAATACAATGGGTTGATGTTAACTACAATTTTATATAATAAAAATAATTTTATTGTTTTATTCATTGATATAACACATTGTTGTGTGCAACATAAGATTACAAAAAAACCTGGTGTTACATGGAGAGTATGATATTAGAAAAAGAATACCATTTAATGTAAAATTAATATATTAGTCAGAAATATTAATATTTATGAAAATGTATTGTTCTATAATTAACTGGGATGTTACATTAACGATCATGCTTCACAATGGGAAACAGGCGTATGGGCTTGATCCACAATGGGTAAAAGGTGATGATGCCTGATAAACCTTGTTTTATTTTCTTTTATTTTATCCTTGTATGTAAAATTTCTATCTATTATAATTTTGGTGGCTCACATTGTTGAAAATAAAATATGGTTCAAGAAGTTTGATTATTTCACACTCTCATGATTATGTATTTTGGAATGATAATTATTTCTTCCATGATTCATGTTTATGATCAATAATAGGTTGGGTTTGAAATTTTAATGTAATTTTTATATTCTCATGCCCTTATTCTTATCTCATGATTTCATAAGATCAAAGAAAAAGATATCTCTTGTTTACCCTTACATTGAATCTGATCTCACCCAATCTTATGACCCATATCCCCTAGTTATGATGAGAGGTTTTCCTGAATGATATGTATTTTATGGGACAAAATAGGGATTCTATTTATGGTAGATGATGAAGATATTTAGTTAAATAAGGAGATTTTGTACATAATCAATAAAAACACTAAACAATTATCATCCTCAAGTGTGTTTTTTTGAAATGTATTGAATTTTAATCTAATAGGATGATATAGATATGTATGAATCAACTTTTTAGATGTTATCAGTATAAAGGAAAATCCATTGTAATATTTTTTAACTAGGAAGAAAAATATTTAGTGGAGAGCCTAAGGATTATTCTATGGATAAGGAAGGGTATCAAAAAATTGTGTTTAAATTTGGTGAAAGATAGTGTTAGTGTTTTCCAGAAAATTACATCCTAGTTTTGATAATAGATATTGATGTGGATATCACACAAATTTATCAAGGTGTAGTAACTATGAAAAGGGAGCATTGTTATTTGAATCAATCATCATTGTGTGCATGGAAATGATCCATGTTGTAGACATGGTTTGAACTGCCAGGCTATATTATCAATAGTAACATTAATAATTTATTTCACCACTGTAAATGGTAAATAAAAAAAATAATTAAAAAAATAACATTATACTGAATAAATAGTAACCATAAAAAATATATTAATTTTATATAATGAATATATCTCATCCAAAATAATCCAAAATTCAAATATACGATTTTTTTTCATTTGGCCTTGATTTTGACCTATTAGATTATTTTACATAATGAAAATTCTAAAATATGATTCTTTTATTTTTGTTATCATTATTTATATAAATTTGGGACTAAAAAATGGAATGTTTAGAAATAAATATTCATTTCAAAGTGAAATGATTTTGGGATCTTGGTTTTTTTTCAATGATTAATTATGTACCTTAAAATAATATTCAATAATGATACGTTGATTATTCAATGTGTGGAAGAATTAAATAAATTGGTTAAATAACGTTAAAATATTTTTTATTTGAGGAAATCATTTATTTCATTGATTTTTTGGATTAAGATGAAATATAATATAGTTTTTTAGGAATTTAATTTTAATTCATTTATTTTTATTCAATTTTTTAATGTCAATGTAATTTAATATATTAAAAATTCACAATATTGATATTTTATAATAACTAATATATTATCATATAATATTAAATTCTTAAATAAATAGGATTCATTCAAATTAATGGGATTTAATTATGATTATTAAATATAGTACATTAAAGACTTATAATTCATTTTGTAGTAACATTATTATCCATTATAGATTAGAAATCATTAATATTATGTTAATTATAAAAAGGTTTAACGATAGATGAGGTATGGTTTTTGACCACATATATTTGGTTTATTTCATCATTAAACTCAAAAAAATTATTCTACCCTGCCAAAATATTAAACAATGATTCCTCTATTTACTGATATTTTATGATGTTACTAAAATTTATTATATCCATCTTTATCCTCCATCAAATTTCATTGGAATTCATCGTTCGTGTATATGGTGGAGAACAACCTCATGAACCGATTTAAATAATTTTCCATCAACAACACTGGAAAATTGTTACAATTATGTATTTATTGTGAATATATGATATTAATGACATATTATAAATTATTAAAGTATAAAATTTAGATAATTATTACCTTCCATTCCATGATAAATGATAACATCTTTTATTCATACGTGTGGGATACTACATCTATAAAGTGATGTAATTTATTGATCATAACCACATCTTATAGATGATATATATAAGTAAAATAAAACAAAAAATATAAAATTTATGATATTATAATAATCATGGATAGATAAAATAATATTTACCTTATTTTTATTATAGTAGTGGAAAAATGGAAATGTTACTTACAGATTCACATAGCCTACCATTTCCATGATTATAAATAATATAATTTTAAAAAATAATATTTAATTTTTGGTTTCATAAGTTCAATTTATGTAAAAAAATTATTATTATTTAATTATTATCATACTTTTTATGTTGTAATATGATATATTTGACCATAGTCATCATACTATGGCTAAGTTAGACATCAAAAATGAATATCATAAAAACATCTTACTTGAATTTTATTGATTAAATAATTAAACATAGAATGAAATGATATGAAATAAAATGATTAATATAAATGAAAATATTTATTAATAAATTTAATAATTAACAAATATTTATTATTTAGGATGATAAAGAACTTATGTGATGAGTTAGACACATGTTAAATGATTATATTTTAATAATATTTTGTAATGTGTCCTTTCAATTTTTTTATTACATGTCTATGTTAATGATATCATATTATAGATACTATTAAATAGGAATAAATTATTTATTAATTAAAAACCAACATATCTTTCTTATGTAAATTTTATTTTGAAAATTGTGTTTCATAAGAATTTGATATATCAATATCCGAAAATATTTTATTTTGAGTTCAAAGAATGTTTTTATGATTCAACGTTTAATGTATTCTATTTTACTTTGATGAATTTTTTTATAAAAATGGGTTGTTCCATTATAAAATGATGGTGGGTGATCACATTATATCCTAAAATGTATTGGGTAATAGGATAGAGATAACCAATTAGGATTATCCTATGTGATTATTGGAATATACTATGACAGTTATTCCAATTGTCAATATGATGACTATAATATGTGTAATCATAGTGGTTATTATATGCGTATCCATAATGATTATCTCATTGGTAAGAGTGATATGAATCTATTCCCTAAGTTTTATTTAATATTTATCTATTATTTCTCTGGATATTTATTGATGTCTTGTGATTCCACAATGTATGGGAATGTATAATCTAGTTTATAATGATGAAAATAATAAATTTATTAAAATGTTACTATTAGTATGTCATTACTTCCAAGAAACCATTATTAGTTTTATTTTCTACATTAATATTTATTGGTAATTTGTTTATGAATATATTTGTGTATAATATTTGATTTATTTATTGAGAAATTGAATATTTTAAGACATATGAGTATTTTGTAAAAGTTAAATTTCTATATTTATTAACATATTAATGGTTCGTTTCATTATTCATAAGCCCTATAAAAACATTTCTTTGATCATATAATGTTTTAAAATATTTTTCACAAAATAATTAGGTACAAGGATAAGGTCAATATCAAATTAATATAGATGTGTATTGAAAATAAATCTTGTTTCTATTTAAATATTTTTCTTTATAGGAAAATAGATATTGAAAAGAAGTCTCCAATTTTTTATATATTGGTTTTTTATTTGAGAATAATGATTAAAACCCCAAAAAATATAAACCAAAAAGATCTATTAGAATTTTATAATGTATATTAGAGATTAAAGGGACTATAATAAGTCATGTATAAGGATGATCCATTAATAACATAGATGAAAATACTTTAACATATCACTGGAAAATTTCATATGTAAAATTTCCATTTCATATAGAAATTAGTTATTTGAAAAATAAAAATATCATAGATATTATTTAAAACAGTGTATTTTAATGTTAAAACATAAAATTGAAATTTAATACTATATGAATTGGTTGATCATGATAGAGGGATAATATTATCACGCAGTATATGTGAAATAATGATTCCATTCAAACTTCCACTAACAAGTCAAAAGTTCCTCATTCTGAAAATTACAACAATAATACTTCAAAAAAATTCAAAATTCAAAAAATGGGTAAAAATTCCCATAATAATAATTGGGTAATTTTAAAACATTCCTAAAAAATATCATTGATAATTAGTGAATGAAAAAAATAAACCCAACCGAGTAGAAAAACAACGTAAGTTTTCCTTAAAAATTTTATTTATGTATCATTAGTAATTACAGATGAAAATGAATGAAATAATTAATATTTATTAAAATAAAATAGAAGACAAAAATTTATTGGTTTTAGTATATAATGACCAAAAAATCATATCAGATACTAAAACATAAACAATATGGAAATATTATAAGATTGCTAAATAAACTCTTACATCAGGTCTGACTTCTTTTGTATGTTTTTGAAAATCATTTATATTAAATATATGTTTAATATATATATATTTTAAATACCCATAATAATAACTATAATTGAATATATGATTCATTTAGTAACGTAAATCAATGGTTTATTAAAAAAATATTTATTAAACTAACTATTATTTGATATAACTTATTCATTATTAATGTATGTTTTGGTGTAATATTTTTTTTCTTTTAAAATTTATCCGGGTTATATAGTAACTATAATGTTAATAATGATGTAAATATAATATATATTCAATATATATATGTTGAAACATCAATAAATGGTAGAGATAGAATACATAATTTAATCATTAATGGAAATGGTTGGCCATACATATACAAGAATGTTGTATTTACTATTTAATAGATTAAACGATAGAAAGATATGTAATAATTACAAATCATAGGAACATTTTAATACCGTAAATATCTTATATAATTTTTAAATTAATAATCATAATCATCTACATAAAACCCAACTGAAATATGAATCACATTTCTTCATAGAGGTGGTAGTCGACACATAAGGACGTGTGATTTTATCATTTTTCAAATTATTAGAAGTTAAAATGTTAGAAATTATATTATATTTCGAGAAGAATATTTATTCCATTAATATAATATTTATTCATGTTTTAAATATTTACCACCATTAATTTTAATTTGGATGATAAATGAATTACATAGTTACATGGAGACTGTAAGCCATGTGTATGTATGGGTGCAATTTTATCTTTTTTATAGGATATAAATGAGATATAAAAGGAATATCTGAAATACATCATTAAATTATAATGAAGTTATGATACAGAGTATACTATTTTATATGTGTAATACATTTTTATATATAATAGTATAATAAATGTTCCCATATTATTTAGGAATTATGTTTACATCGTTTTTGTTAGACATCATTTAGATTCATTTTAATGAGACATAGAAGTGTCATTTAATAAGACAAAAATATATAATAGTTTTCTATGAATTTTTAGAAAATAAAAAATTTAGGGTCTGTTCTAGTAATATGGATCAATGTGATGTAATGAGAATATAGTAGTGTCCTTTTATTATCATGGGAATGTGACATGTTTTCAAATTTATGAAATATTTTACAATAATAAGTGTCAAAATTCTATTAAATGGACCAAAAAGAGATTAATGAAACATATACTTATGATATGATCTTAATATTATCATAAAATAAAATTTTAAAAGGTTTAGATATCATTTTAAACAACATTAATTACATTAACCCATTGGTTAAAGAATTTTATCCTTTTCCATATTAATGACTTTATAAATATCAATGAATTATAATTTTACTTGTAAGTTGAAAGTAGAATTATAAATAGACATGGTACTATAGTTTTTACCACATATTATCCAAATTTTTTATATTAATATTTTCATTGTTTAATAAATTATTATTTTTATAATTTATGATTCATGCCCTTTGTGACACAGTTCATTTAATTTGACATTAATGAAACCAAGAAAAATATATAATTAGAATATAATCCAATTTTTATTACTTAATATAAAATATTCCCTTCAAAATTGTGTGGTACACAATATTTTACAAAAAATATAATACTATTTATGGTTTTAGAATAATTTGTTTTATATTTTTATTAATTAAAAAATATCGTGTTGTTGTTGCATAAGAATTTAATGTTGGTTTTCTATCACTAAAAAGTTAAAATAAATTGAAATGATAATAATATTAATTCAAATATGAATTGAATTTTTTAAACCAAAAATAACATATTTATATCATTATGGTAAAATATTAGGGATATTAAATTTTATAGAGTAACATATTTAATTTATTCTTATCTTAAAATAATATAAAGACAAATATAAATGAAAATTGGTAACAAGTTAACTTTTATTCTAGAAATTAATGTATCATTCCAATATCAATTCATCCAATAAATTAAAGGTGTGTTTTTATATATTTATCAGCTTTAACCCATTGGTTTGATGATGTATTTCTTGTTTTACACTTACCAAGGTGAAAATATCGACCATGGATAATATATATGACGACAAAAAATAAAAGGTAATTATTTATAATATTTTATACTCTTGAATCAAAATATGGAATATATTTTGTGAAATGATATTCAATGAAATGAAATAAATTAATTTCAGATAAAAATGAAAAATGCATTGATAAATTGTACTTTTTTGAAATATGGGGTTTAAGTCAAAAAATAAACTCATAATTTTTTTGGGTATAATTATGATTCAATTGTAATTAATTATATTATTTTTAAATAAATTATTAATATGTTGAAATATGATCATATTAAACTTATTTTGGGTATTTTTTAATTAAAATAATTTATAATTTTAACAAAAATGTTTATTTTTACATATTCACAAATAAACAAAAATTCTCAAAAAAATATTCCCAAGAGAATATTTACTTTAAAAATTAAAAAATAATATCTTTATCATATAACAAAGTTATAATAGGTCATCACATTTATATTAAACTCCATTCTATGTTGTAATCATTATATCTTAAAAATTAATTTATATATAAAATATCATAAAATATTACGCTATTATATTCTACCCACATATATGAATATTAAAATTTAAATTCTATCATCTCAATAGAAAATAATAAGGATAAATTTTCCTTCTCACATAGTGAATTTCCAATATATAATCCAAAATTTTATAATTTTACCGCAAAACATTTAGCAGGTTGGTGGTCTTTTTATTGTAGAAATTTATCTATACAATCCATAATATCCCTCATTTGTTCTTAAAATATAGATCTCTATATAGTTGTTGGACATATTAGTTTGATACATATGATTGATCATGTATGTACCTTTTCATGAGTGATACAAGGAAAATATAATGAACTAGAGAGAGAGACAACGAATGTGTGAAGTGATATGTTACCATATCAATTTGATTAAAATATAAAATCAGATGATATATCTATGGATTTGATTTCCCTTCTTACCAAATATCAAACCCTTATTCCAAATAGATATTCATATGAATAACTTTCCACAAAATTTGAACTCTATATTGCATTGTGAACAAAATTTTTTTATGGCTATGAGATTCCTTTAATTGTTATCGAATAGATCTAATATTTTATTCAATTACCTTATATTTTTTGTCTCCTAATGGATTCTTTATCTAGTCACAACCCCACATGTTGAGTTTTTTTCCTTCCACAAAAATTTTAACAAGGATCCAGCAAAATTATATATTAATATAAATTATTTTATTAAAAATCATTAAAATAAATTTTTTGATCCAAATCACTTTTGAAATCAACATAGAAATCTCTCAACTTGTATTATAGAGTTTAAATGCACCACTCAGATTGCCCATATATCCAAGGATGATATGTTATAATAAAAGATAACTTTTTATACATACAATGAGAGAGGCTTATTCTGAATGTTGAGTTAGACAACATAAGTAGACCATATTATTGAGTATTCTAATTCATGTTATCTAAAAAATTATATATTGCATTGCCGAGTATGATGATCCTGAAATAAATATACTATAATAGAGATAAAATTCCCAAATTTTTTATTATGATCTATTAAATCCTTAATATAATTGAACCCATTAGATATTTTATGGAGTCTAATGATGAAATACCTGGTAATTATTTCCCATTTTTATTAAATACCAAAAATGTTATTAACATCATTTTACAATCCGTTCTCTCAACCTTAACATCCAGAAACATAATTCATCATGATACATACTCATCCACATCCATTTTCATATTAACCCCATATAAATAATATTTCAAATATATAAACATACTTTTACTTACAATATGAATAGTGAATGATGAGCTATGAGCTTTATCAAAGAAATCATTCTTCAATACCAGTATTTCAGGGAAACATGTTCAGTTTCTAAACTATATAATTCTAGCATGATCTCCATTGAATCTAGAATATTCTACATATTCTTTTATAATTCATCATCTTTATTTGATGCCTTATTGATAACAATAAATATGGATGGTTTAAAATAAAACATAAAAATATATGATTTATTCCTTTTACAAAATATTTCTATATCCAACATTTTAAAATTACAAAATATTAGATAACATTCATGAATTATCATAAATATCAGCATGCTTTTTCTAGTTTAGATAATTATTCAATTTCTCATTTGAGGTTTTTTGAGTTATATTATTTTTTATTTTGGTTTTATAATGGGTACATATATATTCAAATCATTTATGTAGAAAAAAGGAGTTTTTGGACCTATGAAAATATAGCACACAATTGTCATGCAGTTAGTAGAAATGGTGTGCCTCCCTATGAGATATTGTTCACCATCATAAACTATATTTATATTAGGAGAAGTGTCAACAAGGGGTTGGGGAAAAGGCTACGGGGGTCGAAAATGGTGTATAATAAGGGAATCCCATCAGATGATGTTTGTACCTGCTGGAGTCAGGTTATGTAGGTCGTGAATGAAGAGGATCTCTATTCCATGAATGTCGTAGGAGGCCAGGAAGTATGTCACCTTGTTACCCTTCCGTAAGGTGTGGGAGATTTTGATGTTGTTTTCATGGAGATCATGGAATTTTTTGATAGTTTACTCTATAGCCCACAGGGTGTAACCCATTACCTTCATGACATTATGGACTATGAGAGAATCTGTTTTAGCCTCCACAAGGGTGATCCCCTTCTGCTTACTAACTAGGAGGCCCCCCAACATGGTGTTTGCCTCTACAATGAGCGACGAACTGTTGCCCAAGCGTATGGAGTAGGCCAGAATGGCCGAACTGTTGGTGTCGCGAATCATCCCTCTGCCACGCATGAGCCCTGCAACATAAGACCCATCAATTTTGAGATTGAGGAATTGAGATGGGGGGTTCCACCTGACCCTTCTGCCAACAGAGTTACTGGAAGCTTGGTCGTGAGAGTTGTGGGTGAATTGTTGCATGGTCGGGGCATCCTTGCCGATATTCACCGCTCTAACCATGTCGAGGAGAAGGTTTTTGGTTCTGATCCCAAGCGCACAGCCGGAGGGGGAGCCCCTTCATGAAGGATGTTATTTCTTGCCTTCCAAATGCACCAGCATCTTGCTTGGAGGAACAGAGCGTGAGCTTTCCCATCCGACCCTTGTGGCCCCGATCTGTGGAATCAACGAACATGGAAGGCTTCCTCTGCCAGACCAGGAATCGAGAAACCAGTAAAATCATCAAATCTAGACCAGAGGACTTTTGCCCAGCCACTTTTGAAGAAAAGATGGTTTGTCCCCTTCTAATTGTGTTCTTTACAACAGACACATCAAGAGGACATGTGCACGCCACAATGCTTAATGTTTTAGTTTGTGGGGAGGGATCTATGGTGTATCCTCCATTTGAGGAAGTTGATCTTGGTCGGAATGGCACGATCCCACAATACATTGTTCAATTTATCCTCCTCCCCCTACATGTTAGCGATGCGACGATAATCCTTAGCCGAGAAAAATCATTAGGGGGACAGGGTGACGACACAGTGGTATAGGTGAGAAGAAGTCTCGATCAGATGAAACACTTCTAGTTTGTTGTTATTAAGGACTGTGTTGATGAAGGACGGATGACATCTAGCCTCCTTGATGGAGATTCTCGTGGCTGGGCAACAAGGTAGCCGATAGTGCCCCCGCACCAGTTGTCATGACAGAATGAAATCTCCCATGTTCCTACAATCCAGTGGGAGTGGTTCTTAAGCAGTGTGGTGAGTGGAGCGAGCTCACGCCAGAAGGGGGAGTGGTGATGGACCCTGTCATCCCCAACCGTGTCGTAACAGGTGTG
The DNA here is from genome assembly GCA_963277665.1 of Viscum album. Classification (NCBI taxonomy): domain Eukaryota; kingdom Viridiplantae; phylum Streptophyta; class Magnoliopsida; order Santalales; family Viscaceae; genus Viscum; species Viscum album. Next base: position 272,974,181 of record OY728141.1, read on the forward strand.
TATGGTTTTCCCCCAAAGGGTGTGGTTTCCTAGAACCTCCCAAGCCAGTTTTGCGTGAATGCATTCCATTGTTTCTTTTAGGCTTCATATGTTGATACCCCCATCGTTGATAGGTTTTTTGAGCTTCCCCCAGGAGGCCCAATGACTCCTTCCCTCGGACTAAGTATCCCAAATGAACCCTGTAATGATTCTTTCTATACTCCGAATGACCCCCTAAGGATCCTTGATAGTGGAGAGGGAGTGGATTGGGGTTTCCAGAAGAATTCTATTGATCAGGGAGATCCTGCCACCAAAGGACAGAAATTGATTCTTCAAGTTGAGAACCCTCTCTGTGATCTTGGAGACGATGGGGTCAAGGTCCTGGATGTGCAGAGACATTTCAGAAATCGGAACACCAAAATATGTCATGGGGAGGTTTCCTTTTTTCATTCCCAATGAGAGGTTCACACTAAGGATGCGCTCTTCTATGAATTAATTTGATACGAGTAAGGTGCTCTTGCTATTGTTGACGTGTTGTCTGCTCTAGGGGGAGTACACTTCCATCACCTTACGCAGGCCTCATATTGATCTGCTTGATGCGTTGGTGAAGAGGATTGAATCATCCGTGAACATGATGTGAGAGATGGAGGGAAGGCTCATTCTCCTTTGAAAGGGGAGGATCTCACCCTTGCTAATGAAGTGATGATTGAGTCTTCTAAGGAAATTCTGTGTGATGAAAAAAATGCTTATGGAGATTGGGTCTCCTAGTCGAAGGCCTCACGTGGCTTTGAAAAAGATGATGGTTTTCACCATAAGTTAGATCCCCAGCCAGCCTGAGCTAAAACACCAGAAAATAAGATCAATAATCATGGGGGAGAGACCCATACCTGCAATATCCTTTTTGATGATGCCCCACTCCACCCTATTTAAGGTCTTTCACATGTCGAGCTTGACCGCCAGGTTAGAGCCGCGAGATATAAAGTGGAGACCTCTGAGCATTTCTGGGGACAAGCTGGTCACCCCCTGGATGGAAATCCCTATGAAGAAGACGTGTTACTCCATTGAGATCCATTTGGGAAGATGACACGATACCCTAGAATTAATTATGCATGAAAGGATTTCGTAAGGGCCATTACACATGTTGATCGGGGGAATGTGATCCACTGTGTCAGGGGATGTGGACATGGGAATGAGAACCATCGTGGTGGCAATAGCAACACGATGTAAGGAACCACCCCTGAAAAAATCATGAATGGCCGCAGTGATATCGGCTTTCACAGTGTCCCACAAGGCCCTTTAAGAGGCTAAAAGGAACCCTTCAGGACCTGTCGAGCTCTCCATGTTCAGACTTTACATGGATCTTCGGATCTCTTACTCCTGCGGCATGGCACTTAGGGAATCATTATCATAACCTGATAGGATGGGATGAATTACGTCAAGGATCTTTCTGTCATCGCCATTGTACCCGCTGGGGAAGTTCACATTTGGACCAGTGAGAAGGTTACGGAAGTGTTCGCTAGCAATCTCCCCCACCACCTCCCTCTTTCGGGAGTAAGAACCATCCCCAAGAGCAATGTTTAGTAGAGTCTCTCTCTTCCTTTCTTCGATACACGCATGGACATAGGGGTTGTTCTTATCCCCCTCTCTAATCCATTTTATCCTGGACTCCTCCCTCGCCTTTCTCTCTTGATGAAAAAGCAAGTAATACATAAGCACTTTTTTGATTGATAGATCCTCAAAGGATCGGTTGTCCCAGATTTCTTCGAGTTTCCTCTCAATGAAATCAACATCCTATTTTAAATTTTCCAGATCCCTCACTGATGTCGGGAGGTCTGGCGCCCATCCTTGGAGCATCTTCCAGAGACAACAGAGCTTATTGTAGATGGATGACCACGTGTGACCCTACACGGGTATGTTCCATGAGGCACTGACCTGCTCTTGATATCCAGGGTTGTTCACCCAATGATGATAGAAGATGAAACGAGGGTCATGCTTTTGTCCGGAGTCTAAGGTGATCAGCAAAGGGGACTGATCTGAGACTCCATGTGTGAGGTGAGACACCCGGGATCCAGTGAACTCTGAGAGAGCGGACAGGTTCCCCAGGCATCTGTCCAACCGGCTCCATGATCTGTGTGCACCGCATTGGTTGTTGCACCGGGTAAACTGGTCTCCCGTGAAACCGAGATCCATGAGTCCTTTCCCTTCCATGAAATGGGAGAAGGCAAGACTAGTCGAACGATAGAAAGGTCCTCTTCCCTTCCTTTCATACGGCTCTGCGACAACGTTAAAGTCCCTCCCCCTAGAAACCAGGATAGGTTTCTGGGATCGAACCCGCTGAGAGCACCTTAGAGGGATTCACGCTGGAGGGGGTCTCAGCATCCGTAGACAATGGAGATGTTGAAGGTACGGATACTGGCAGTGATATTAGTGGTTAATAATTGGTCCCCCGCTTCTAGAATCTCCACTATGAAAATGTGGTGCCATAAGAGCCAGATATGTTTGTTATGAGGGGATGCATGCATGGAACCATGCAATTTGAGCTTCCTGGAATCCTCATTGATTTTTCCTGGCTGCTGCTTGTGCTCCAATATTTCCACCACTGATATTTTGTGATTGGATATTTATGATGCCAAGAAGTCCATTTTAATGTGGGATCCATTGCCTCGGGTGTTCTAGATGAAGAGAGGATTTGATGGAGGAAGAGTTGTCTGTGACTGGCCCCAGACTGCATGGCCTTCTCAAGGAGGGAGGATGATTGTCCCTTATGTTTCTTAAACTGATATCTTGTGCACACGCCGCTTCGTGAAGGCTCAGAGCCTATTGGAGGAGACTCGGGTCGTTGGGAGGAGCCCTAACGCTGCCCCCTAAGTACTGAGCCTGACAAGACCTCTCTACTTGACCCATTTTGTTTTCATATTGGGCTCTCCCACCTAGAATCTGGATGATAATGGAAAACATAGATGGAGGAGAGGCTTTAAAGGAATAACCCAAGGGCACAATCGCTAGCGACCGGCCCTCTGCAATGGGGGAAATTCAAGCCAGGGGAGTGGTAGGGATAGGGGGGTTAAGAAGACCCTGTAAAAAGACTTGAGAGAATATAGGGGAGACAAACTTGGTTGTAGACACACTGTAACACCCCAGGATTTCAGAGTGTGTTATTTCTTAAAAATAATTCAATAACTTGCACTACACGCAACACCGAGTTCAATCACACCATTAAAAGAGTTCATGAATAGTATTAACTACATTTTGAACTTTATATAATCCTTATAATTTTAGAATCCCTATTATGAGTTTCTTAGTCATATTGCAAGAACAGATTCATTTTCAGTATTATCAACTTCTAATAGTGAAACCTTTTTAAATATAATATTTTAATCTTTTTGACTAAATTGGGACATCAAAAATTTAAAATGAAACATCCCAAGCTTCCACGGTACGCTTTCTTTGAGTAATACAGTAGCGTGTGTTGTACGCAACCTTGAGTTTTAACACACACCACAACCAATCAAACTAGCCGTTATGAATAGTAATACCTAATTTTTTAAATTATATATATTTTATATATAAAAATGGACTTCATTTTTGGATTCGGAATATCGAAATTAGCCTAGGGTGAAATTTTGGTACATTTCGGATAACTTTTATATTTTGATGAATAGTGAAAATTACTAAATTTTAATTAAAAACAACTTTTTTAATCAAAATAATTAATATTGATAAATTATGAATTTGAGTGGTTTTAAAGTATATTTAGAATATATTTTTACCATTTAATATAATGTTGGTCATTGGACATAATTTTACAATTAAACCGAACATAAACAAGTGTCAATCTTTTGGTAGTTATTATCTCTTAAAAACACGCTTTTTGTTTTGACAGCGGGAATTAATATTAATTTAATTTCTGCCACTTATGTGTTTTGAATTTAGAAAAATGGATTCCATATTTGGAATCAGGATGTTCAAATTGTGTAAATAGGTAACTTTTATTTTTAGACATTTTGAATAATTACTGCGGTAAATATTTTATTTACCATGGTTAAGGGTAAATCCGGTAAATAAGGATTAAAAAAATAATATTATAATAATACTAAATTACCCTAAAACGTGTCTTAACCCTATTGGTTGATACATAGTCGACCATGGGCATCTCTGGGTCTATTTTGGGACCCCATGGATCCACTTGTAAGTGATAATGACACTTTATTTTAATTAAGTCAAAATGAATACAAAAATGACACAAGCATATATCTTTTAGAACAACAATTTTTACATAGGGTTATACATGTTGGATTTTAGATTATAAATATTCATTAGAAAGATAAAAAGATTTCCTACATAATGATTATTTATTTATAATTTTTAGACATTAAATAATTTATTTTATTTATGACACAATGATGATGCAGTAATTACTAAAATAGTAAAAAATTAACATAATTGATATTATAAATACCCAAATAAATATAATATGAAACTTTTAATGAATTAAACTAATTTTCTAGGATAATATGATATATTAGGATTGATTTAATTGACTTTGTTCGAAGTAATCAATCTGTTACGAGTTTCACAAAAATCAACTATTGAATAGTGTCAAAATTGACATAAAAGAGTTCTTAAAACAAATATTATATTATTAATTGATATTAAATTCCTAAAAATCTATGGTTCGGCCAAGAGACTTATATTATGATAGGTTAATCATTAATGGACCACTTGGGGGTCTCTTGGATGTATATAGTAAGTTTATTAACCATAATATATAAAAATACAAAGAGACATTGTAAAAGTGAAACTAATTAACTTAGAGTTAATACTTAAAGATAAGGTTAATATAAGTACCCAAACCTGTCTAAATTCTATTGGATGAGTTGTTTTCGACCTACCCCCACCTCATCCTTTGAATAGTCAACTTTGGAGCCTTTAGAAACCGATTATGAATTTATTATAAATTAATATTTCTAGCTTTTCCAAAGGTGCCCCTCACCCCTCTTATAAAAGGGCACTCCTCCTTCCCATTTTTTCACACCTTCAAAGCCTTTTGGTTCGGCCAAACTCTGCCCAAATACTCTCCCAACATCCCTCACTACAACCTAGAGGCCTTAGTTTGATCAGAAAGCCAACCTAAGGAGCCCTTTTGATCAAATCAAAAGGAAGAACCCGAAGAAGAGGTAATGATTTCACCACCCTTTTCTAAGTTCATTTCTTCTTCCACTTCTTCTTCCTTTGTTCTTACCATTCTGAAATAATAACTCCAGTATCTCACATATACTGTGATGTTATTATAAATATGGTACAATCATATTCAGTATTCTATCCACCCTTTGAATAACATGTCACCATACGTGCGTACGTACGGCTTACCGTCTCCACGTCGTGGTGTAATTGTTATTCAATATAATATTATTTGGATGGGTATAATAATGATGTGTAACTCATGTAAATAATAAATATAACATGTTAATGATTCTGTATATATGATATACCATCCATTTATATATTATTTTAATATCAAAAGAATGATATTGTCGCTCGTGCGTACGTACGGACTACCGTCTCCACGAACGCGATGAGATTCATTCTCCATCGTATCCATTCAAGTATAATTATCATTTGATGATTTAAAAATGATGTTTAAGGACTGTATATCATTCTGGATATGAATAAGATACAACAACCATGGCTTATGTAACAAAACATATAAAAGAAAATGAGTAAGTTAACTCCCGAAACGACGATAATTCTAAGATATTATTAACAAATCAATGTTAAAAGATCATATATGATATCATATTAATATATATGATTCTTGTATAATTTAATAACAACTATTTCACCATTATACAGGAGGTTAACCTACCCCAACCAATGAAAAGTACAAGGTAAGGGTTATTTCACAATCTCTTCATTATCCGAGGTTGTTTATACGTAATAATCTACTGGGATCTCTTTATCATCCACATCCATGTTTCATAAAAATGTATTTCAAAACATTTTTACTATTTACAAGAATATGGGTTAATGTCATTTATACCCTTGTTTGACTTTTTATAAGAGGTTTATAAAGGAATCTTTCCGTCGTTTTCAAAACAAGGTCCTTTTTAACCTTTTCGACAGAATTGAGATAAGAATGTTTTTTTTTACTTATACGGCGGGTGCGGTTATTTTCCGCCGTTATAAAATCGTCAAAGCATTCCTTACAAGCTTACAAGAATATTTTCAAGAAAATGTTTTATTTTATATGGCTCTTAAATGATTTCAAAAATAGAAAGAGATATTTCTCTAAAAAGTGTTTTGATTTCATCTATGTCAACATCCTTTAATGGATTTTACGCTTATTTGAAGTTGATTTATTATAATACAAAACTTCTATATTGTATTGAAAGTTTTATGATATGTTTGACTGTGGATGTGCTATTTTATACCAATCATATTTTATGGTGAAACTATTGACATTTCGTATGCTAGTTTTAATCCGAATGTTTATGTTATATTTCAAACTTTTCTTCAGATGAATGTGCTAAACAAGTATGTTCCGGGTTGGGGACCGGTAAAAGTAAGCCCTCCAGGTTGGGGACTGGTAAAAGTAAGCCCTCCAGGTTTGGGACTGGTTAAAGTAAGCCCTCCAGGTTAGGGACTGGTAAAAGTATGCCCTCCGGGTTGGTGTCCGGTTATTAGAGGCACTCCGGGTTGGTGTCCGGTTATTAGAGGCACTCCGGGTTGGTGTCCGGTTATTAGAGGCACTCCGGGTTGGGTTCCGGTTAGAAGTAACCCCTAGGTCTTGGGATGAGGCCTAGACAAAGAAATTAACGTTTAGCATTATGCATTCCAACATTATGAAAGTGGTTATTTATTTTTGCATGTGATTATTCGATTAGTGGAATATCCATGTGAATAAGTAAATGGAATTATTTCATTTTATTTATGCCATACCATGATGAAAGTTCATGTTTAAAAGGCTTTTGTTTTAGTTATACATTGCCTTAAATGTTTATTCTTATTGATGAAAGTTTCCGCTATATTGTTATCCTTACTGGGCATTTGAGCTCACCCCTTTTCTATGTTTTATTTTTCCCAGGAAGTGAAGATGTAAGTTATGAATGACCTGCAGGGATATTATGAGGGGATTGTAGTGTGGACTGTGGAAACATTATGTTGTTGTAGTAGTTTTTGATTTTATGATGTAATGTAAAACTTATGAATATATCTAGTGTTTCCAAGGCTACTAAACCAATCGGTCTTTCGAGATTTGATCTTTCTTGTGATCATGCCAATGTTATGAAGTAATGCACCGACTCTAGGTAATTAGGGTCGGGGCGTTACAGTTGGTATCAGAGGAAGTTTAGTACAAACCTTGGAAGCTAGATTTAGATAAACTCTGATTAGAGCACATAGACCTAAGATGAACGTTGAGGATTAGTATAGAAGAACTTCCTAGAATTTTGGTATTGTAGAGATTTTGTGAGTTTTCCGAGCAATACATCCCTGTCTGGATACGAGCAGGTAGAGGCGGCTCTGGCACAGATGTACCTAGGGGTAAAACCCGAAAACACCGCTTTGAGCTAGACTCGAACGAGAACTGGTGCACGACAACGGGCCTTGCTGCACTCTTGGTTACGACACTCCCGGGGGATATGCTTAGGATAACTCTCATTTTCTTTACAAATCATTATGAAGGGTTTATGAGTATATACTTCCTCAAAGAAAACATTTTTATGATTATGGATTATATCCATAAATAGTTCAATTTATGTTAAGTGTTTTATAAGTATGGGATTATGTATTTTGATTCATAAACTGATCTAGTTTATGCCATTGTTTAGAAATGGCGCCCAGTAGAAGGAATGAGAACTCCAGAAATACACATGATTCAAAGAGAAGGAAGGATCATATCTTTCATGGTCTTAAGCTAGAATTTATAAGAGAAATAGTCTCCCATGTATTATCATCATATGAAGAAATAATATCATGTGTTGATAAGATAAGTAAAGAGTTTACTGAGTCCTATGGCTTTGAAGGGAATCAAGAGAAGAAAAGGATGGAAGAGAGAAAGATGGATAAAGGGAAAAGGGAAAAGAATAATTTTCCCATATGTGGTAACTGTGGAAAGAAACACCCTGGAACTTGCCTGAATGGAATGGGAGTTTGTTATAAGTGTGGAGGAAAAGGGCACAAGGTACGTGACTGCAAGGGTAAGAAAATGGTTTTAAATGTACAATGCTTCATTTGCAAGGAGTTTGGACACTACGCGAACCTATGTCCCAGTCATCAGACTATGCCGAAAATGATGTTATTGGATAATAATCAAGTTATGATACTACCACAGATGAAGAGGAATGATTAGAGTTCTTATGTTGATTATGTCAATTGAGTGTTGTATCAACAATGTACTTGTTACAATAATTATGGAGTATATAAGGATTGTACTGCAGTACTATTTCATTAAGGACTTGAGATTGTGTGGAACAAAGAAAAGTGACTCAATAGCAGGATAAATTTTTGGAAAATATATGGTTGAGAGAATGATAAATCATAACATAGTTCTGATACTGAGGTAGTGATTTTGGAATAATATGTGATTGTTTTGGATAAATTATATTGGATATTCCTGACTACCCTGGAACTGATTAATGATTTGTATATTCCATCATTATTGGGGTTTAAAACATTTTTGGATTAATGAAGTATATCCAGCTTTCTATATGGAATAAGGGAGCATGAAGGTAATCAATAAGGAATATGGTAATTCAGGATGTTTCGGTGTATTAAAAGAATACATGATGAAGGTATTCATATGCTATTACGGGGTAAAAAGGTTCTACATTATGTTTACCTTACTTATAAATGTTGGACTGTGAGTTTGGATAGAAGTATTTTGGATAGTTCTAGTTTGGATTATTTTGGATTGCCATAAAAGGACAACCCGGAGGTCGGGCGGCAACCCGTCGCGTCCGGCAAGGCTGCGAGACTTGGACCCGAAACCGAAGGGCGACAAGGGTGTATCACCTACCACTGGCCCACGAGATGTCCTGGATTAAATAATGTAGTTTTTATTAAAAGATCTTGTAGATGAATTATAAATTCATTTATTTTGGAACCCTGTACGAATAGTGTAAATAGAATTTTTCTTACATTCTATTATCTTTTAGAGTGAAAGATGAGTTTGTGGTAGAAATTTATTAATGGATAAAACTATAATTATAAAGTAAGTATATCTCCTTATGATCTTAGTCAATCTCATAAATTGATTCCTCAATATTAAGAAAAGCAACTTAGAACAAAAATGTTTTCCTAGATGGTACCTTAAATCATCACTAATTTATGGCTTTGGGATTGTTGGCCTTTTCATAGCCATGTTCTCTACCACTCTCCATCAGATAATTGATGGTTAGATTTCTCTTCCATATCCATATTTTCCTAAATGGAACCCTAGTATGTGTTATTTTCGGTAATCTTCATACTTTCCACTCTTTATTTTAAATAGAGGCCTCATTAATTCATTTTTCGATGTGGGATTTCAACTAAGATATTTTGAAATGTAAAAAATGTGTTGTCTCAATACCCTATATTTTGTTGAACCGATGGTACTTCAAATCATCATAGATTGATGAGTTTAAGGACCTCAATTTTATACTTGTTTGTGATTGATGACCTCAATCACTACCTATAAATATTTACGTTTTTCCTCCAATTATATGTCTCTAATTGCCACCAATGTTCTCCTAATCGAGATCATAATTTGGTGGTGACCCTTTCATTTATCTTTTCCTCATATTAAGACTAAATTTTAGTAACCCAATTTCCGATGTGGGTTTTCCCACAAATATATTTTCTACTTTCAACCTTTTATTTTCGAAGAACAATTTCAAATTGCGAGGACGCAATTTATTGAAGGAGGGGAGAATGTAACACCCCAGGATTTCAGAGTGTGTTATTTCTTAAAAATAATTCAATAACTTGCACTACACGCAACACCGAGTTCAATCACACCATTAAAAGAGTTCATGAATAGTATTAACTACATTTTGAACTTTATATAATCCTTATAATTTTAGAATCCCTATTATGAGTTTCTTAGTCATATTGCAAGAACAGATTCATTTTCAGTATTATCAACTTCTAATAGTGAAACCTTTTTAAATATAATATTTTAATCTTTTTGACTAAATTGGGACATCAAAAATTTAAAATGAAACATCCCAAGCTTCCACGGTACGCTTTCTTTGAGTAATACAGTAGCGTGTGTTGTACGCAACCTTGAGTTTTAACACACACCACAACCAATCAAACTAGCCGTTATGAATAGTAATACCTAATTTTTGAAATTATATATATTTTATATTTAAAAATGGACTTCATTTTTGGATTCGGAATATCGAAATTAGCCTAGGGTGAAATTTTGGTACATTTCGGATAACTTTTATATTTTGATGAATAGTGAAAATTACTAAATTTTAATTAAAAACAACGTTTTTAATCAAAATAATTAATATTGATAAATTATGAATTTGAGTGGTTTTAAAGTATATTAAGAATATATTTTTACCATTTAATATAATGTTGGTCATTGGACATAATTTTACAATTAAACCGAACATAAACAAGTGTCAATCTTTTGGTAGTTATTATCTCTTAAAAACACGCTTTTTGTTTTGACAGCGGGAATTAATTTTAAATTAATTTCTGCCACTTATGTGTTTTGAATTTAGAAAAATGGATTCCATATTTGGAATCAGGATGTTCAAATTGTGTAAATAGGTAACTTTTATTTTTAGACATTTTGAATAATTACTGCGGTAAATATTTTATTTACCATGGTTAAGGGTAAATCCGGTAAATAAGGATTAAAAAAATAATATTATAATAATACTAAATTACCCTAAAACGTGTCTTAACCCTATTGGTTGATACATAGTCGACCATGGGCATCTCTGGGTCTATTTTGGGACCCCATGGATCCACTTGTAAGTGATAATGACACTTTATTTTAATTAAGTCAAAATGAATACAAAAATGACACAAGCATATATCTTTTAGAACAACAATTTTTACATAGGGTTATACATGTTGGATTTTAGATTATAAATATTCATTAGAAAGATAAAAAGATTTCCTACATAATGATTATTTATTTATAATTTTTAGACATTAAATAATTTATTTTATTTATGACACAATGATGATGCAGTAATTACTAAAATAGTAAAAAATTAACATAATTGATATTATAAATACCCAAATAAATATAATATGAAACTTTTAATGAATTAAACTAATTTTCTAGGATAATATGATATATTAGGAATGATTTAATTGACTTTGTTCGAAGTAATCAATCTGTTACGAGTTTCACAAAAATCAACTATTGAATAGTGTCAAAATTGACATAAAAGAGTTCTTAAAACAAATATTATATTATTAATTGATATTAAATTCCTAAAAATCTAAGGTTCGGCCAAGAGACTTATATTATGATAGGTTAATCATTAATGGACCACTTGGGGGTCGCTTGGATGTATATAGTAAGTTTATTAACCATAATATATAAAAATACAAAGAGACATTGTAAAAGTGAAACTAATTAACTTAGAGTTAATACTTAAAGATAAGGTTAATATAAGTACCCAAACCTGTCTAAATTCTATTGGATGAGTTGTTTTCGACCTACCCCCACCTCAACCTTTGAATAGTCAACTTTGGAGCCTTTAGAAACCGATTATGAATTTATTATAAATTAATATTTCTAGCTTTTCCAAAGGTGCCCCTCACCCCTCTTATAAAAGGGCACTCCTCCTTCCCATTTCTTCACACCTTCAAAGCCTTTTGGTTCGTCCAAACTCTGCCCAAATACTCTCCCAACATCCCTCACTACAACCTAGAGGCCTTAGTTTGATCAGAAAGCCAAACTAAGGAGCCCTTTTGATCAAATCAAAAGGAAGAACCCGAAGAAGAGGTAATGATTTCACCACCCTTTTCTAAGTTCATTTCTTCTTCCACTTCTTCTTCCTTTGTTCTTACCATTCTGAAATAATAACTCCAGTATCTCACATATACTGTGATGTTATTATAAATATGTTACAATCATATTCAGTATTCTATCCACCCTTTGAATAACATGTCACCATACGTGCGTACGTACGGCTTACCGTCTCCACGTCGTGGTGTAATTGTTATTCAATATAATATTATTTGGATGGGTATAATAATGATGTGTAACTCATGTAAATAATAAATATAACATGTTAATGATTCTGTATATATGATATACCATCCATTTATATATTATTTTAATATCAAAAGAATGATATTGTCGCTCGTGCGTACGTACGGACTACCGTCTCCACGAACGCGATGAGATTCATTCTCCATCGTATCCATTCAAGTATAATTATCATTTGATGATTTAAAAATGATGTTTAAGGACTGTATATCATTCTGGATATGAATAAGATACAACAACCATGGCTTATGTAACAAAAACATATAAAAGAAAATGAGTAAGTTAACTCCCGAAACGACGATAATTCTAAGATATTATTAACAAATCAATGTTAAAAGATCATATATGATATCATATTAATATATATGATTCTTGTATAATTTAATAACAACTATTTCACCATTATACAGGAGGTTAACCTACCCCAACCAAGGAAAAGTACAAGGTAAGGGTTATTTCACAATCTCTTCATTATCCGAGGTTGTTTATACGTAATAATCTACTGGGATCTCTTTATCATCCACATCCATGTTTCATAAAAATGTATTTCAAAACATTTTTACTATTTACAAGAATATGGGTTAAAGTCATTTATACCCTTGTTTGACTTTTTATAAGAGGTTTATAAAGGAATCTTTCCGTCGTTTTCAAAACAAGGTCCTTTTTAACCTTTTCGACAGAATTGAGATAAGAATGTTTTTTTTACTTATACGGCGGGTGCGGTTATTTTCCGCCGTTATAAAATCGTCAAAGCTTTCCTTACAAGCTTACAAGAATATTTTCAAGAAAATGTTTTATTTTATATGGCTCTTAAATGATTTCAAAAATAGAAAGAGATATTTCTCTAAAAAGTGTTTTGATTTCATCTATGTCAACATCCTTTAATGGATTTTACGCTTATTTGAAGTTGATTTATTATAATACAAAACTTCTATATTGTATTGAAGGTTTTATGATATGTTTGACTGTGGATGTGCTATTTTATACCAATCATAGTTTATGGTGAAACTATTGACATTTCGTATGCTAGTTTTAATCCGAATGTTTATGTTATATTTCAAACTTTTCTTCAGATGAATGTGCTAAACAAGTATGTTCCGGGTTGGGGACCGGTAAAAGTAAGCCCTCCAGGTTGGGGACTGGTAAAAGTAAGCCCTCCAGGTTTGGGACTGGTTAAAGTAAGCCCTCCAGGTTAGGGACTGGTAAAAGTATGCCCCTCCGGGTTGGTGTCCGGTTATTAGAGGCACTCCGGGTTGGTGTCCGGTTATTAGAGGCACTCCGGGTTGGTGTCCGGTTATTAGAGGCACTCCGGGTTGGGTTCCGGTTAGAAGTAACCCCTAGGTCTTGGGATGAGGCCTAGACAAAGAAATTAACGTTTAGCATTATGCATTCCAACATTATGAAAGTGGTTATTTATTTTTGCATGTGATTATTCGACTAGTGGAATATCCGTGAATAAGTAAATGGAATTATTTCATTTTATTTATGCCATACCATGATGAAAGTTCATGTTTAAAAGGCTTTTGTTTTAGTTATACATTGCCTTAAATGTTTATTCTTATTGATGAAAGTTTCCGCTATATTGTTATCCTTACTGGGCATTTGAGCTCACCCCTTTTCTATGTTTTATTTTTCCCAGGAAGTGAAGATGTAAGTTATGAATGACCTGCAGGGATATTATGAGGGGATTGTAGTGTGGACTGTGGAAACATTATGTTGTTGTAGTAGTTTTTGATTTTATGATGTAATGTAAAACTTATGAATATATCTAGTGTTTCCAAGGCTACTAAACCAATCGGTCTTTCGAGATTTGATCTTTCTTGTGATCATGCCAATGTTATGAAGTAATGCACCGACTCTAGGTAATTAGGGTCGGGGCGTTACAGTTGGTATCAGAGGAAGTTTAGTACAAACCTTGGAAGCTAGATTTAGATAAACTCTGATTAGAGCACATAGACCTAAGATGAACGTTGAGGATTAGTATAGAAGAACTTCCTAGAATTTTGGTATTGTAGAGATTTTGTGAGTTTTCCGAGCAATACATCCCTGTCTGGATACGAGCAGGTAGAGGCGGCTCTGGCACAGATGTACCTAGGGGTAAAACCCGAAAACACCGCTTTGAGCTAGACTCGAACGAGAACTGGTGCACGACAACGGGCCTTGCTGCACTCTTGGTTACGACACTCCCGGGGGATATGCTTAGGATAACTCTCATTTTCTTTACAAATCATTATGAAGGGTTTATGAGTATATACTTCCTCAAAGAAAACATTTTTATGATTATGGATTATATCCATAAATAGTTCAATTTATGTTAAGTGTTTTATAAGTATGGGATTATGTATTTTGATTCATAAACTGATCTAGTTTATGCCATTGTTTAGAAATGGCGCCCAGTAGAAGGAATGAGAACTCCAGAAATACACATGATTCAAAGAGAAGGAAGGATCATATCTTTCATGGTCTTAAGCTAGAATTTATAAGAGAAATAGTCTCCCATGTATTATCATCATATGAAGAAATAATATCATGTGTTGATAAGATAAGTAAAGAGTTTACTGAGTCCTATGGCTTTGAAGGGAATCAAGAGAAGAAAAGGATGGAAGAGAGAAAGATGGATAAAGGGAAAAGGGAAAAGAATAATTTTCCCATATGTGGTAACTGTGGAAAGAAACACCCTGGAACTTGCCTGAATGGAATGGGAGTTTGTTATAAGTGTGGAGGAAAAGGGCACAAGGTACGTGACTGCAAGGGTAAGAAAATGGTTTTAAATGTACAATGCTTCATTTGCAAGGAGTTTGGACACTACGCGAACCTATGTCCCAGTCATCAGACTATGCCGAAAATGATGTTATTGGATAATAATCAAGTTATGATACTACCACAGATGAAGAGGAATGATTAGAGTTCTTATGTTGATTATGTCAATTGAGTGTTGTATCAACAATGTACTTGTTACAATAATTATGGAGTATATAAGGATTGTACTGCAGTACTATTTCATTAAGGACTTGAGATTGTGTGGAACAAAGAAAAGTGACTCAATAGCAGGATAAATTTTTGGAAAATATATGGTTGAGAGAATGATAAATCATAACATAGTTCTGATACTGAGGTAGTGATTTTGGAATAATATGTGATTGTTTTGGATAAATTATATTGGATATTCCTGACTACCCTGGAACTGATTAATGATTTGTATATTCCATCATTATTGGGGTTTAAAACATTTTTGGATTAATGAAGTATATCCAGCTTTCTATATGGAATAAGGGAGCATGAAGGTAATCAATAAGGAATATGGTAATTCAGGATGTTTCGGTGTATTAAAAGAATACACGATGAAGGTATTCATATGCTATTACGGGGTAAAAAGGTTCTACATTATGTTTACCTTACTTATAAATGTTGGACTGTGAGTTTGGATAGAAGTATTTTGGATAGTTCTAGTTTGGATTATTTTGGATTGCCATAAAAGGACAACCCGGAGGTCGGGCGGCAACCCGTCGCGTCCGGCAAGGCTGCGAGACTTGGACCCGAAACCGAAGGGCGACAAGGGTGTATCACCTACCACTGGCCCACGAGATGTCCTGGATTAAATAATGTAGTTTTTATTAAAAGATCTTGTAGATGAATTATAAATTCATTTATTTTGGAACCCTGTACGAATAGTGTAAATAGAATTTTTCTTACATTCTATTATCTTTTAGAGTGAAAGATGAGTTTGTGGTAGAAATTTATTAATGGATAAAACTATAATTATAAAGTAAGTATATCTCCTTATGATCTTAGTCAATCTCATAAATTGATTCCTCAATATTAAGAAAAGCAACTTAGAACAAAAATGTTTTCCTAGATGGTACCTTAAATCATCACTAATTTATGGCTTTGGGATTGTTGGCCTTTTCATAGCCATGTTCTCTACCACTCTCCATCAGATAATTGATGGTTAGATTTCTCTTCCATATCCATATTTTCCTAAATGGAACCCTAGTATGTGTTATTTTCGGTAATCTTCATACTTTCCACTCTTTATTTTAAATAGAGGCCTCATTAATTCATTTTTCGATGTGGGATTTCAACTAAGATATTTTGAAATGTAAAAAATGTGTTGTCTCAATACCCTATATTTTGTTGAACCGATGGTACTTCAAATCATCATAGATTGATGAGTTTAAGGACCTCAATTTTATACTTGTTTGTGATTGATGACCTCAATCACTACCTATAAATATTTACGTTTTTCCTCCAATTATATGTCTCTAATTGCCACCAATGTTCTCCTAATCGAGATCATAATTTGGTGGTGACCCTTTCATTTATCTTTTCCTCATATTAAGACTAAATTTTAGTAACCCAATTTCCGATGTGGGTTTTCCCACAAATATATTTTCTACTTTCAACCTTTTATTTTCGAAGAACAATTTCAAATTGCGAGGACGCAATTTATTGAAGGAGGGGAGAATGTAACACCCCAGGATTTCAGAGTGTGTTATTTCTTAAAAATAATTCAATAACTTGCACTACACGCAACACCGAGTTCAATCACACCATTAAAAGAGTTCATGAATAGTATTAACTACATTTTGAACTTTATATAATCCTTATAATTTTAGAATCCCTATTATGAGTTTCTTAGTCATATTGCAAGAACAGATTCATTTTCAGTATTATCAACTTCTAATAGTGAAACCTTTTTAAATATAATATTTTAATCTTTTTGACTAAATTGGGACATCAAAAATTTAAAATGAAACATCCCAAGCTTCCACGGTACGCTTTCTTTGAGTAATACAGTAGCGTGTGTTGTACGCAACCTTGAGTTTTAACACACACCACAACCAATCAAACTAGCCGTTATGAATAGTAATACCTAATTTTTGAAATTATATATATTTTATATTTAAAAATGGACTTCATTTTTGGATTCGGAATATCGAAATTAGCCTAGGGTGAAATTTTGGTACATTTCGGATAACTTTTATATTTTGATGAATAGTGAAAATTACTAAATTTTAATTAAAAACAACGTTTTTAATCAAAATAATTAATATTGATAAATTATGAATTTGAGTGGTTTTAAAGTATATTAAGAATATATTTTTACCATTTAATATAATGTTGGTCATTGGACATAATTTTACAATTAAACCGAACATAAACAAGTGTCAATCTTTTGATAGTTATTATCTCTTAAAAACACGCTTTTTGTTTTGACAGCGGGAATTAATTTTAAATTAATTTCTGCCACTTATGTGTTTTGAATTTAGAAAAATGGATTCCATATTTGGAATCAGGATGTTCAAATTGTGTAAATAGGTAACTTTTATTTTTAGACATTTTGAATAATTACTGCGGTAAATATTTTATTTACCATGGTTAAGGGTAAATCCGGTAAATAAGGATTAAAAAAATAATATTATAATAATACTAAATTACCCTAAAACGTGTCTTAACCCTATTGGTTGATACATAGTCGACCATGGGCATCTTTGGGTCTATTTTGGGACCCCATGGATCCACTTGTAAGTGATAATGACACTTTATTTTAATTAAGTCAAAATGAATACAAAAATGACACAAGCATATATCTTTTAGAACAACAATTTTTACATAGGGATATACATGTTGGATTTTCGATTATAAATATTAATTAGAAAGATAAAAATATTTCCTACATAATGATATTTTATTTATAATTTTTAGACATTAAATAATTTATTTTATTTATGACACAATGATGATGCAGTAATTACTAAAATAGTAAAAAATTAACATAATTGATATTATAAATACCCAAATAAATATAATATGAAACTTTTAATGAATTAAACTAATTTTCTAGGATAATATGATATATTAGGAATGATTTAATTGACTTTTTTCGAAGTAATCAATCTGTTATGAGTTTCACAAAAATCAACTATTGAATAGTGTCAAAATTGACATAAAAGAGTTCTTAAAACAAATATTATATTATTAATTGATATTAAATTCCTAAAAATCTAAGGTTCGGCCAAGAGACTTATATTATGATAGGTTAATCATTAATGGACCACTTGGGGGTCGCTTGGATGTATATAGTAAGTTTATTAACCATAATATATTAAAATACAAAGAGACATTGTAAAAGTGAAACTAATTAACTTAGAGTTAATACTTAAAGATAAGGTTAATATAAGTACCCAAACCTGTCTAAATTCTATTGGATGAGTTGTTTTCGACCTACCCCCACCTCATCCTTTGAATAGTCAACTTTGGAGCCTTTAGAAACCGATTATGAATTTATTATAAATTAATATTTCTAGCTTTTCCAAAGGTGCCCCTCACCCCTCTTATAAAAGGGCACTCCTCCTTCCCATTTCTTCACACCTTCAAAGCCTTTTGGTTCGTCCAAACTCTGCCCAAATACTCTCCCAACATCCCTCACTACAACCTAGAGGCCTTAGTTTGATCAGAAAGCCAAACTAAGGAGCCCTTTTGATCAAATCAAAAGGAAGAACCCGAAGAAGAGGTAATGATTTCACCACCCTTTTCTAAGTTCATTTCTTCTTCCACTTCTTCTTCCTTTGTTCTTACCATTCTGAAATAATAACTCCAGTATCTCACATATACTGTGATGTTATTATAAATATGTTACAATCATATTCAGTATTCTATCCACCCTTTGAATAACATGTCACCATACGTGCGTACGTACGGCTTATCGTCTCCACGTCGTGGTGTAATTGTTATTCAATATAATATTATTTGGATGGGTATAATAATGATGTGTAACTCATGTAAATAATAAATATAACATGTTAATGATTCTGTATATATGATATACCATCCATTTATATATTATTTTAATATCAAAAGAATGATATTGTCGCTCGTGCGTACGTACGGACTACCGTCTCCACGAACGCGATGAGATTCATTCTCCATCGTATCCATTCAAGTATAATTATCATTTGATGATTTAAAAATGATGTTTAAGGACTGTATATCATTCTGGATATGAATAAGATACAACAACCATGGCTTATGTAACAAAACATATAAAAGAAAATGAGTAAGTTAACTCCCGAAACGACGATAATTCTAAGATATTATTAACAAATCAATGTTAAAAGATCATATATGATATCATATTAATATATATGATTCTTGTATAATTTAATAACAACTATTTCACCATTATACAGGAGGTTAACCTACCCCAACCAAGGAAAAGTACAAGGTAAGGGTTATTTCACAATCTCTTCATTATCCGAGGTTGTTTATACGTAATAATCTACTGGGATCTCTTTATCATCCACATCCATGTTTCATAAAAATGTATTTCAAAACATTTTTACTATTTACAAGAATATGGGTTAAAGTCATTTATACCCTTGTTTGACTTTTTATAAGAGGTTTATAAAGGAATCTTTCCGTCGTTTTCAAAACAAGGTCCTTTTTAACCTTTTCGACAGAATTGAGATAAGAATGTTTTTTTTACTTATACGGCGGGTGCGGTTATTTTCCGCCGTTATAAAATCGTCAAAGCTTTCCTTACAAGCTTACAAGAATATTTTCAAGAAAATGTTTTATTTTATATGGCTCTTAAATGATTTCAAAAATAGAAAGAGATATTTCTCTAAAAAGTGTTTTGATTTCATCTATGTCAACATCCTTTAATGGATTTTACGCTTATTTGAAGTTGATTTATTATAATACAAAACTTCTATATTGTATTGAAGGTTTTATGATATGTTTGACTGTGGATGTGCTATTTTATACCAATCATAGTTTATGGTGAAACTATTGACATTTCGTATGCTAGTTTTAATCCGAATGTTTATGTTATATTTCAAACTTTTCTTCAGATGAATGTGCTAAACAAGTATGTTCCGGGTTGGGGACCGGTAAAAGTAAGCCCTCCAGGTTGGGGACTGGTAAAAGTATGCCCTCCAGGTTTGGGACTGGTTAAAGTAAGCCCTCCACGTTAGGGACTGGTAAAAGTATGCCCTCCGGGTTGGTGTCTGGTTATTAGAGGCACTCCGGGTTGGTGTCTGGTTATTAGAGGCACTCCGGGTTGGTGTCCGGTTATTAGAGGCACTCCGGGTTGGGTTCCGGTTAGAAGTAACCCCTAGGTCTTGGGATGAGGCCTAGACAAATAAATTAACGTTTAGCATTATGCATTCCAACATTATGAAAGTGGTTATTTATTTTTGCATGTGATTATTCGACTAGTGGAATATCCATGTGAATAAGTAAATGGCATTATTTCATTTTATTTATGCCATACCATGTTGAAAGTTCATGTTTAAAAGGCTTTTGTTTTAGTTATACATTGCCTTAAATGTTTATTCTTATTGATGAAAGTTTCCGCTATATTGTTATCCTTACTGGGCATTTGAGCTCACCCCTTTTCTATGTTTTATTTTTCCCAGGAAGTGAAGATGTAAGTTATGAATGACCTGCAGGGATATTATGAGGGGATTGTAGTGTGGACTGTGGAAACATTATGTTGTTGTAGTAGTTTTTGATTTTATGATGTAATGTAAAACTTATGAATATATCTAGTGTTTCCAAGGCTACTAAACCAATCGGTCTTTCGAGATTTGATCTTTCTTGTGATCATGCCAATGTTATGAAGTAATGCACCGACTCTAGGTAATTAGGGTCGGGGCGTTACACACACTCTGCGGAATATAGGCCTCCAGGTCCAATCATTTCTCACTACATGGCACCACTGAGGGATCATGTTCGAGAGAGAGGTCGGATTCCACTTCAGGGGCAATAGATGGCTTGGGATAAGGTCCTACAATGGTGTTCCCCTTGGACACACGTAGCACTCTTTTTACAAGAACAAGACGACGCCTATTATCTAGCCGTAGATGTCAGCATGCCTGCAAAGAGTGTCCCTATAGAAGGTAGTGAGAGTGGAAAAGAGGACAAATAGGATAAGATATGTCTTGGGACCATAAAATGGATTCTTGCAATCGATGATCATGCTTTTATGGAATTGGTAGAAAAATATTGAGATCCACACAGATGAGAGCCACATCAACCTCCGCACAGGAGCTAGTTCGGAGATCAGAGCACAGATAGCCACCCAGAGAATATCTGATCACTTTTAGAAGACCTGTGTTTTGGAAAGGAAGTGGGAGGCCTAGAAGAGAGATCCAAACCGCTGCACGAGGGGACTCCTTTCCCTGGTGAGCATCCATGGAACAACAGGATAAGTAGAAGTGCTATTGACCCCAGGATCGTGGGGCTCTGCACCAGGCCTGAATAAAATCTTCCTGCGAACCAAGGACGACGCAGAATGAGTGCCGAAAGAGAAGGGAAACCATTACAGGTGACCGCATGCCCCAAGATCCCACGCAACACTGGAACACAGGAAGGGAGGAATTGGATGCTCCTAACCCGGTGACTAGAGTGAGATAAATAAATTCCAAAGGTAGTTGAAACGACGATTTGGGGATGTCAAGGCACACTCGGGAGCCTCCACACGATGAGAGGATCGTCCCCGACGCTACCACCGGGAAGCAGGGGAGAGGAGAAGACGAGGAAGATCCGCAAAGAACATCACGAAAAGAGGATTGAGAGCCGGGGTCATCGTACGATGGGCCAAAGGGGAGAGGAACGACACGGAGGGGTCACCTGAGCCGGGAGCAGCAGGGGGTGGGGCCGAGAGAGACTATGGGAATCTGACAAAGGAATCCACAACGGTTGAAAAAGTTTGAACTTAGGGTGGCGCGTAGGGCGTGTTATTTTTTCTATACATCCTAATGTTTAAATACAGAGATATTGTTTACAATGGAGAGTGGAAATGTTCAATCATCACATCCTAGAACAATGGTGTGTGGAAAACCATCCACCAAGACTAGTGGGTTTCTCCAAGGGACCTAATTCACTATATGGAAATAGGTTCATCCCATGAATACCATGTGGCTAGTTTCATCTTAAATAGTGTAATTCATATGGATTCTTCATAGTTTTGGAATATTATGGATATTAACTATGATGCATGTTCATGCCATTGAAAATTTGAATTTTTTTGTTTTGTCCATCACATATTTTAGCCCAAATCTACCCTTTTCATCCCTAAATCACGAGTTCCATCACTAGGCAACTCTCCCTCTCCTATTGTCTCCCATAGAATGAAAATTTCATGTTTTTTGGTGTGTAATCATTTTGAACCACAAAGTATTTCTTCTAATTTCTATTTTTTTCTTTATTCATGGTTCATTCTTTCCTCTTTATTAGGGTATCATTTTTATATCATATTAATTATGTTGTAGTGGGTTAAACCTTGATTATAAATACTAATCACCTTTTTTTTGTATGGTATTTACTTTATTTTCGTTTATTTATTGGTAATGCATTATCTCAATAATAATCTATAAATCTAATATATTTTTATTCTCACAATATCCCTTGTTTTTTCTACAAATAATAATAATTTATGTGTATTTAAGGAAATAAATATTTTTTATAATCTTTATTTTGGAATTATATTCTAGCTTATTATTCATTTGGAATATTCATCAAAATTTTCAAAACACTCTTAAAAGTATTCTGGAACATTGTTCATAACCTAATATGAAGAACATAACATAAGGAACATACCCTATGTTTGTGCTAAACCTTATGTTGAATGATCAACATGTATGGTTGATAAACCCTGCCTTCAAAGAAAAATATGGATAAAGAACCTTACATTTGGATGAAACCTTATGTTTGAAAAAGATAAAAAGAATGTTTATAGAACTCTATGTATATATGGAACCCTACTTTTAAGATGAATATGTATGGATAATTATCCTTAAATTGTGATAAACCCTACATTTTAATCACTATATTTGTAGAATGAACACCACGTAGTTGACCACTATATTTGATATTTTTTCATTTTGTGAGGGAACCTTATGTTTGACTTTTCATCACTAGAGATTTGAAATTATGATTTTATTTAGGTTTTAGGTAATAAAATTTGTGAAACATTAATATAATTTAATGATTATTTTCAAATAATTCAATGATCTTTATATTTTATTCAAATAATCATACTATGTTGTGAAATATTCTCATATTCTTAAGGGATGCTATGACTACTCTGATTTTTCTTATGAATTTGAATTGTCACGATTTATCAAGAGATATTCATGGGTTTGAAATCGAAAAGAAGGCTCTATAATTTATTTATTCTATCGATGTATTTTCTAGAATATCAAGGAGTGGACGACATAAAGAGGATGTGATATATTTATCCATATATTGAAACAAATATTCATGATTGAAACTAAATTCATGGGTAGATCATTTATAGATCTATAGCAATAAATGACTAGACTCAGTTTTCTATAGAAGAAGCTAAACTTTAGAGATATACATGTTTTGAATCTCATATTTTAGATATGTCTGCTAATGCTAATCATTTCTTGTTTTATTTTATGATCTATTGCAACTAGACCACTTAATAACTACCCTTTATTGAAGAAACTAGTTCTTAAAGAGGACGATCCCTCTAATGTCAGTTGTTGATTAAACTATTAAGTTCAACCAAATCCTTTTTAATAATTATCATTTTATTGAGTTTCAACTTCTCGTACTCAGGTTTGTGGAGTATCATCTTCTCAATCTAAGTTGTGGTTATTCGATTATATATTGAAGAACCCAGAGGCTCTGTTTTTAGCCTCATTTATAATGGTGCCAACTTATTGACCTTATTATATGATGACATAACTAATAAAATTTAATAAACTCATAGAGAGAGTAATTTGTGTAGTGCATAAGGAGTCCTTTATTCAGAAAAACCCTATAAATAGTTGTGTTATGTATTTCAATTTTATCTACTACTCATATATTCATACACAATATAAAAACTTCTTATCCTCATAATCTATAATTGAAATCAAAAGAAAGAATTGGGAATGATTTTGAAAAGAAAAAATTCACCCCTTATTGTGTATATTTTTATTTTCCAAACTAATAAATGGTATCAAAAGGATAGATTTTGGAAAAAGATACAATTAGCTAAAAGTCTAAAGTCTATACAAAGATGGGAATAACTGTTCAAAGATTAAAAATGTCAATGGTTATTGATCCGTATTTAAGTAGTGAATATTAAGGATTTTGGATATCAGATATGATAATCTATTTCGTGAATCTTTAATTTAATGTATACTCAAAGATCATTACTGATTATATAATTCTTAAAAATGGTATATTGTGGACTTTTACATCATAGGATGATTATGACACAAATTCTAAAGCTATTAATTCTGTTATATGTGGTCTTGGACTAGCTGTATTCAATTATGTCTCACAATGTCCTACTACTTATGAAATGTGGCATACAGTGGTAGTTCTCTATTTAGAAAAAGACAATGTATGAAAAATGACGTAGAAAAAAAATATGATACATTTACAATGTGGTATGTAGAGGGTATTATTAAAATTAATTCAAGGCTTATAGATATTATTAATAATATTATGACCTTAGGTGAACCTATCAAACAATAAGACCATGTTTTAAATGTACTGAGAGTACTAACTACTAAATGGAATAGTATATCAGCTACAATTCGTTACTAATCACCTATAAAAAATATGACAATGAGAGAATTAATTGGTACACTGATGATATATAAAGATGAAATTAATGGTGATGTTGAAGATTATATTTTTCTAGTTAATATGACATTGTATTATAAAGGAAACATCTCAAGAGAATAGAAAATGAATAAAAAAAAGTAAGAGTAGAAAATAATTCAAATACATCTGATATGAAATGGTAATGGCTCAATTATCCATAATGTTTAGAAATGTTTATAATAATAAAAGATGATTCAAAAAATCATTAAAAAGGGACAAAAAGACTATAGGGAAGTCATATGCTATGAATGAAAAAAATAAGTCAAATAAGAACGCACCATCCTATGATAAAATGTTTAAAAATAAAAACAAAATATACTTTATAGAAAAAATTATTATTATGAACAAAAATAAAAAAAAATAACAATGAATACTACTAGGAGTCTTTCTGAAGACTCCAAAAGCTCCTAAAAATATGACCCAGAAAAGGAATAACCTAATCTGAAAGAATATATGTGCTTCATGGCTGAAAAACATAAGGTAAAAACATATTATTCATCTAATTTTGATTCTAAATCTGATTTAAATTGTTCAAATAATAAATTGGCTCCCGAATACATAATAATAGATGAAAAATTTCACTTCATATCAAATAAACACAAATCATTAATAAATATTCTCAATGCTGTACTACTAGAATGAGTTACCTTAATTAAATAACATTATGAGTTAATTGAAAATATCAACACATCTACCACAAACTCTACTAATAATGAAAATAAGTTTATTACATTTCAAGATAAATTAGAAATTTATAAAAGTTATGCTCTCTTGTTTACAAAAAGAGAAAATATTCAGAATGAAATTATCTGTTAAAAATTAATATGAAATGATTTCGTATATATAGTAAGGGAGAAATATATAAAATATATAATATTTATTTACTTCTTAACTAAAAAACATTTAATTTTCAATTTCATGGAAGCAATGTACATGTAATAATATTCCATTGTTTAATAAATACTGTAATAAGTTTTATTAAAAAGAAATTTATTTCAAAAACTTTATCTGAATAAAATTTTATGAGTTGTGGAAAAAAAATCAGATCTGTATTCCTAGATCTCTACTACATATCACTGCTAGACCAAAGAAGATATGTGTACCCAAAAAAATTTATTTAAATTAACTTTTCACCAAATAAGTCATAGAAAAATAAAATATATATGGCATATGGATAGTGGATGCACCAAGAATATGAGTGGAATTTATCAATATGAAATACAAAAACTCAAATTGATAGTGTTTTAATCACCTTTGGTGAAAATTCCATAGGACTGATAATAGGACTTTGAACTATTGGTGATCCGAAAACTATCTCAATCAACAAAATACTACATGAAAAATGGCTGAAGCACAACCTGATATGTATCTCTCAACTCTATGATGATGGATATTATGTTGATGTTTCTTACAATTATTTCTCTATGATAAAAGATATATTACTTATGTTTAGTGAACCTATAATAGATAATGATTATACTATGGATTTAAATTCATTGTGTAAATGAAAAATTAATTTTTTAACTAATTAGAGAAATGAGTCTTGAATATGGCATCAGAGAATTAGTCATAGTAATATTTTTTCATTCCATAAATTATTTAAGAAATAGTTTGTTTTTGATATACCTTGTTTTAAATTTTATGGTGAAAATTTTTCAGATTCATGTAAAATTAGAAAGAAGAATAATTATTCATTCAAATGTATTAACAAAATTGATAAATCAAAACTTCTATAACTTATCCACATGGATTTATTTGGACCATCAAGAGTAAAAATTATGGCTTAAAAAATAAATGTATATTTTTTAGTTGATGATTATTCTAGATTTACATGGATCTATTATATAAAACTCAAAAGTGAAGATCTTACTATTTTTGAATGTTTCTGTAAAAATTTTCCAAATGGGAATGGTTTTAATGTAACATCATTGAGAAGTGACCATGGTATATAATTTGAGAAATATGAAATGAAATTATTTTTTTTCAAATATGGGTATTAAACACATCTTCTCGGCACCATTAAAACCATAAAAAATGGAATTTTTAAATGAATAATAGAATTATTCATGAAATAGATAAGACTATGCTAAATGAGTATGGTCTGCATCCCTACATAGGGGAATAAGCTATAAGACAATCCTGCTATATCATGAATTGATATTTAATTCAACCAATTTTAAAAAAATCTCTTGATGAACATTAAAATAATTTAAATACTAATGTAATGTAATGTAATGTTATTGGATGCATGGTGTATATCCTAATCACCATGTATAATCATGGTATGTTTGATCTCAAAGCTGATGAGGGGTAATTTTTAGGATAACCTTCTACCTTGAAAGACTATAAAGTTTTTAATAAAAAGTCATGGATTGTTGAAGAATCATTCCATGCGATGTTTAATGAAACATACCCTTTTATTAATAAAAATTACCAAACTAATGAAATTACTAATGTGAATGACATCTAGAATGTTGAAAACCTGAAAACGAATTTTATAAAAAAAAATATGTCTAGTTCAGAATAATGTGATATTAACGAACCTAAAAGTGTTGTACCTTAATAGTTTTGAACCTTAAATAATATTCCTTTAGAAACCGTTATAGGATAACTAAACATAAGAATACGAACTAGGGAAAATAAAATAAACCTAGTTGAGTTCAATTCATTTCAATCTCAAATAGATCATAAATCTTTTGAAGAGGCCTTAAAAGATGATAGTTAGATGTAAGCAATCCAATATGAGACAAACCAATTCAGAAGTAATTATGTTTT
Organism: Viscum album; assembly: GCA_963277665.1. Lineage (NCBI taxonomy): Eukaryota > Viridiplantae > Streptophyta > Magnoliopsida > Santalales > Viscaceae > Viscum > Viscum album. Next base: position 273,001,794 of record OY728141.1, read on the forward strand.
GTAATTAGTTAAAAGGCCATAAAATTATCTAGTTATAAGAAATAAGTGGGTCTTTATAAATAAACAATAATAGCACGTGATTATTACTGGAAACAATGATAGGTCTATAAATAAAGGGTTTAATCAGGAATATGGTAAAGATTATAATGAAATATTTTCCATTTAGCTCAATTATAAGAAAATAAATTTTTTTATCATATAAATCTCATTTAAACCTTAAATTATATCATATGGATGTTAAACTTTCCTTTTTAAATTTAAATTTATTGGAGGAAGTTTATGTTTAACAACCTTCTGGTATTGAAAATTATTAAATACGAGATTCTGTTTTTAAATATTCAAATGCTCTATATGGTCGTAAACAAGCTCATAGAGCTTGGTCTGAAAGATTAAATTCATTCATTTTGAAAAAAATGATTTACTATTGGACTGGTAGATCCAAATATTTTTAAGAAAACCATTTGTTCTAATATATTATTTCATCAAATATATATTTATGATGTTATTTTCTGGTCAACATATAAAAAACAGTGTAATGATTTTTCAGAACAGATGAAAAAATAATTTGAAATTAGTATCATGAGAGAATTAAATTTATTTTTAGGAGTTAAAATTTATCAAAAAGATTATAGAAATATTTTAAACCATATTAAATATATTACTGATTTATTTAAAATGTTCGGTCTTGAGAAGAAAATGATGTTCATAACTCCCATCTATAAAAATAAGAAAACATGATTTGGATAAATCTAGATAACTAGTCGATAACAATTTTTATAAAGGTATTATTGGTAGTTTATCATATCATACTTCTAGAAGAACTGATATTATGTTTTTTGTATGTTTATGTTTAATATTTCAAACAAAACAAATATAATCTTATTTTATTGTTTTAAAAAAATTATAAATATTTAAATGAAACTATTTTATAGTATATTCTTTATCCTAAATTATTTAATTTTAATTTAATATCATATTCAGATGATGGTTTCATAGGTTGTAGATTAGCTATAAAAAGTACCTGAATAACCTGTCAGTTTTTATAAAAATCATTAGTATCATGGAATAGTAATAACAAACACTCAGTAACCCTATCATCAGATGAGGTAGAACATGTAGTTATAGGTTGTTTCTATGCACAACTATTATGGATGAAAAACACACTAATGGAATTTTTATTAAATTTTAACAACACACCTAATTAATGTGATAATAAAAGTGCCATAAATATTTCAGAAAATCCTATATGTCATTTAATAACTAAACATATAGATATTTGGAATCATTTTCTAAGAATTCATGTTCTTAAATAGTATGTATATTTAGAATTTATCAAAACTGAATGTCAAATATGTGATATTTTTACTAAACAACTTATTTCTATGTGTTTTTATTTTATTAAAGGGGATTGATGTTTATTAAATTATTAAATAAACGTTAATAATTTTTTCTTAAAAATGTTTTAATATAATTTATTATATTATTTATTTTTATTTATGTATTCTAATTTATTTGTGTAAAAATTATTTATTTATTACATTAGATATGATTTGTTTCATTTTATTCTAATCTATATTTTAGTTAATTTATTTTATCTTAAATTTATTCATGCTACATTTTTTCAATAATTTTCCTAATTATCTAATTTAGTTACATGGGAAACCGGGTACTATTAGAAACCTTTAGAATACCTTACCTATTAATTTGCCAAACAATTTTCAAATACCAAAAAAATAGGGTTCCATCAATTACTTCTATTTTCTTATGAAACAATTGAACTATAGAACATTAGAGGTTTTATTTCATAGAAATGATGAATATTAAGAAAACTGAAGAATGTAAAGCAAGCGATCTGAAGAATCAGCGAGTTTATGAAAGAATGATACTTCAAGGAAAATTGGTAGATTTCAAATGGATATACAAGAAGAATCGTCTTCTAAAATAGGTGTTAGCATTTGAAGGTCTGAAATCTGTGATCAATGAATCAAACTCATAGTTTCTTTTAGTGGTAGAAGAAAAACATTACCACGAAAATGTATAGTTTAGTTTTGATGATTTTTAAGATACTGTTTTCGCATGAATAAATATAATGATTTTTTCATTTCTTCTATTAAGGGTTCATAGATTTGGAAATTTCCTCATAAGGAGGCATTTAATTCTTTTCTATGGCCAATTGAAGATAAGGATTATAAGTCGAAACACATTATGTCTTTTATTTTTGGTACAAAAAACATTAAGATGATGTTTTTCAATGATCTCAAGGAATATATGAAAATTTTGGATATGTTTATTCAAAAAAGAATTTCTCCTAGAATAGATGAAATGGAAAATATTATATATCCAAACATGTATATCATGTCACTATTATTGAGTGAAATAAAGATGAATTTTCAAATATATATGTTCGGATATCTTCACTAATACTGTCAAGCTGATGCAAGGATATTTGTTTATCCTTATAAAAGGATAATTTATCGAATTCTATTTATGAAATATTTGATTCATTTAATATATTATCGAATCAAATGTAACCACAATATTGTACTAAATGCAGGAACAATGTGGAATCTATATTTTTTCTATAGTACAGAAAAAGGAAAACTCGTTCTAGTTGGTGAAAATGAACGAAAAATATCAGGATCATCTGCTTAGGGGGACAAAATTGATGTTGGAAATGAAATAATAGTTGAATATATAGGTGAAGGAATTTCCAAACCAACCCAAATAATATTAAAATTTATTAAAGAAGAGGAATAAGAAAATGTGATAGAGGAATTAGTTATAAATTCAAGGAATTTAGTAGATCCAGAAGGCGAAGAACCAATGTTGGGTTCATGTAAGGATACTTGATCAGTTCATTTAGAAGATACATTCATTGAAGAGTATCAATGTGATGTATGATAGATTTTGTATCTATAAAATGTTGATTTACCAGTTGTCTAGGAGGAAGTCAAAGGCAAGAATCTGTTTCTTGAGGAAAAATAAAATTTCTTAATAGTATCTGTTAATAAAGTAAAAAATAAATTGAAAAATATTTAGAAATGGATATGATGAAATATACTTCAAAATATTTAGCAATTGTGGCAGTTGGTTTGTCACAATATCCAAATGAATGGACATCTTATTCCCTGACTGACTAGATATGAGAGCATTTGATTATGTTCAATAAGCCATAGTAATTAAATGTCAATATTCAGTAATAGATCAATGTTTAATAGAAAAAAAATTCATTATCTTAAATATAAATATATTTCCATGAAGTAATTTGATGAATTTTAGATACATATATGGAATAATGTTTGGAATGATTATGTTTGATATTTTTTCTAAGTTAGACATTACTGATTTCAATTGGTTTATGGGTAGTATCTTTGATTCAATCTAGAGTAGTGTTGATCAGAACAATATATCAACCTCTTCTTCTACTACCACTCAATATTTTATTCATTGATTATTGGAAATAAACACTATTATGAATAACATGAATTCTCATCATCAAAATCTGCAGTTTAATTGTGCTCCTCTCTCAGTTATGCAAGAAAATAAAAAACTAATTGTTGACCAAGTAACTAAAAATGAACTAGGTATCAGATTTCATCTGAAAAAATTTATAGAAAAATTGGACCACTTATGTAGTAATAGGAGAGTTTTTATGACTTTTTGAAGTCAATCTTGTGGAAAATATACATATCAGTCAAGATTCTAGAGTTTTGATTATGTAGTTATTTAAAAGTCTTATGAGAACATTCTGGTTACAGATGGCAGATTTGAAAGTCATGTTTGAAGCTTCAAATAATCATATATAACCATTATCGAACCAAATCCTACCCATAATTTTGTAACATAACCATTTAAGTTAACAAAACATGTTTCCTGTAATACTGACTATTGTATTTATACATTTTTGGATTAATAAAATTCCCTTATTTAAATTTTTGTGTTATTTATTTTATATTATTTTTATGTTTATGTCTATATCCAAGGATCCTAATTTATTAATTTAAACATATTATTATAACATTTACTTACTGATCTATGAAAAATTAAATATGTTTTAATCATTTTCTATATTTTCTTTTTGATCTCACAAAAGGGTGAGAAATTTTGATAAACAAACCATTTCATTTTATTGAAATAATTTTGTCAAATCAAATTTGAAATTATATTATTTTAATTTTTTATAAAATTCTAAATTTTTTATCAATTTTATGGTGTTTTTGATAATCAAAAAGGGGGATATTGTTGGGGATGTGTTGTTTCAAAAATAATATATAAATCCAATTTATTTTCATGCACACAAATACCCTTGTTTTTTACTACTGATATTACATTCATTTTATTTATGGAAATTACTATTCTTGAAAATCCTTTTTTTTAAATTATATTCAAGATTATTATTCATGTACAATATTCATCAATGTTTTCAAAACACTATGAAATCAGTTATAGAATCAATGTTAATACCCTACATTGACGAACTCAATGTAGTGAACAAACCCTATGTTTGTTATAAAACATATGTTGAACGATCAGTGTGTATGTTTATTCAATCCTAAATCAACAGAAATGTAATGATGAAGAACCTTATGTTAGGACGGAACCTTATGATTGACAAAGAGAAAAAGTATGGTTAAAAACCCACAATAAGTATGGATCCCTATGTTTGAGAAAAAAATGTATGGATCACAAACCTTAATTTTTTACCAATATTATGTTGTCAACCATATGTTCGAAGGAAGATCATTACAGAGATGAACCCTAAGTTTGGTATTTTTTTTATTTACTGAACAAAACTTACGTTTGACTTTTCAACAATAGAGATATCAATATACAATTTTATTGGAGTTTTGTGAAATGTTCTTTGTAGAATATCAGGCTGATATAAATATAATTTTCTAATGATTCAATGATCATAATGAATAATTAAAATATTTTTATTATGCAGAGAAATTTTCTTATATTCTTTAATAAAGTTACACCAACTATTATATGTTTTATTAATTTGAATTTTCATGATTTATCCAGAGATTTTCTTGAATATTAGATTGAAAAGATGGCTCTCTAAATTATTTATTCTATCACCGTATTTTTTAGAATATCAGTGTCTATATTATTCAAAGAGAATACTATATATTGATCCATATATTGTGACACATATTCATTATTAAAACTAATATATTATGATGATATTTTATAGATATACCACAAAAATGATCAGACTCAGTTTTCTATAGAAGAAGCTACACATAAATATATACATGTTTTGAATCACATATTTTCTACAAGTCTACCGCTTCTAATCAATACGGAATTTTTTTAAAGAGATATTTCAACCAGATCGGTTAAGAACATCTATTTCATGAAGAAACTACTTTCTAAAGAAGAATATCCATGTATTTTTATTTTTTGTTTCAACTGTGATGTTCTACCAAAACATTTTTAATCAATATATTTTTATTGAGAGTTTAAACATCATGTACTCTGTTGTGGTGGAGTATCTGCTTCTCGATATGAGATATGGGTATTCAATTCTCTATTAATGATCCAGAAGGATCTATTCTTAGCTTTATTTGTAATGGTGTCAACTTCTTTCCCTTAGTTTTAGATTGGTATTATGTTATGAGGAACTGACTAGTGAAATTCAACAAAATTGTAGACAAACTAATTGGTGGAGTATACAAGGAGATATATATTCCCTAAACCACTATAAATATTCATGTTCTCTGTTTCTGTTTTCTTTTCTACTCATACTGTCGAACATAATTTTAAACACTTATCATCCACATAATTGATAGTTGACATCAAAAGGAAAATTTTTGAATGATTTTCAAATGCACAACTGATCCCCCTCTTATGTATATTTTTATATTCCATCCTAACCCCCTTATGTTGTGGTTCTAGGATTCCATCAGATTCTAGATGTTTCTATGCTTGGGTAAGCTGATTTCATCCGTTATCATTATTGGATGATTTTGTATGCATCCACTGCTTCCCTGATATGAACTATAGATCATGAATGTGGTGTGAATAATATTTTCAATGTTTTTTGGAGTGTGTATGAGTTGAAATATTATTTTCTAAATAATTTTTTTTGGTTTTCATGGATCATTGGACATGTGTGTTTGTGTTAGTGGTTTTGATTATAGTTTGATATTTGAAAACAACTGGTTTTCTTGGGTGTATTAAATGTCGGAATTGTGTTTGTTGAAGTGGTAGATTTTTTGTGCATTATCTATTAATAATAATGAGGATGTGTATGTGGTAGATCATTTGACATTAAATGAGGATGTTGACCATAATGGGAATCATAGGTGTCTAGACATGTGGACTAAGAAACGTATGATATTCAGATTTGTGGGACCTAGGCCACGTTCCCTATTATAGTTTTGGCGCTACGATAGTAACAAAACTTATGATGATGATTGGAGGCTACTATACCATGGCATGTCTTCACTTATAGAGGATCGTTCCTAAGGAAGACATGGGTTATTGTTTCCATACCATGTTCACTAATGTACAAGGTTCCTAGTGTTCCGCTAACACTATGAATTAGGGATTACTCATAGTACTCATGTGATGATATGTCAATATCATGGATCATGGTTTTATGTGATTTTACATATAATTTTTAAATCATTAATTATTTAAAAAAAATTCATATTTTTTATAAAAATTGGCATAATTATTTTTCTTATAATATTTTTGTATGGAATCCTTCACTTTGGGAAATTTCCATGTGGGAATTTTATCAAACCATACATACACACTCGGGTGAATATAGATGTTTTTATGTTAAACCCAAGTAACAGATATATGTTCTATAGTGATGTTGGTTGACCCATTTTCTAGTGGTTATTCTTGATTATTGTTTTAGAGGATGTGGCATGAGGGTGAAAAATCTATTGTTTAATGGATGTTGGGTTGTGTAATTGGATCCCACCATATTTTTGTGTTTTCGGTGATTTAGAAATTTTTAAAACTTTTTTACATCTGATAGTTGTATATATTTTGATTAAGTATATTTTTTGTTGTAATATTTTATTTATGTGGGTTTTTCATTATGATTTTCATTGGTAAAATAGATCCCAAAATTATAATTTTGATTCTTATGTAATAGTTTCCAACCCGTGGAGATCGGTAACAACATTGGGTCCATGTCATGGGCCAGGATGGGTATTGGTTTGGATCAAATCCTAGAATGGTTCATTGAAAAAATGTATCATAAGAGGATTATCCTGTTTTTGGAAATCCTATTTTGGATAGTCTCGATATACATGATCTAGGAATATTGAGGCTTGATGATATTATTGTGATTGGGTTGCTTTGCCAATACACCTCATGGAAGTCCTTGGGAATACATGAGATGTTGGGAATTGGTTTGATTCCTCCTCTAGATGAGATTCAAAGGTTTTATACTATGCATAGACACCAAGAAGCGGTGGAATGGTTTTTTTTGTTCACGTGATTGTGCGGTTTTTGTTTTTGTTTTAAAACTATCATTAAAAATTTATGTTGGTGAAGATATTTTTGAATGGTCTGTCGATTCTTTTCCTTAATTTTTTGGATTGATGTTGCATGATTTATCCTCGAATAATAATTCATCAATTATGGATATAGACCAAAGAGTGTTCCCCTTCACCATTTTATTATAGACTAGTGTATTTTGTGGTTCTTGTTGTCTAGGATTTGGTTATAAGAGTAATCCCTGGTACCGTTTAGGACAGAGAAGATGAACTTGGTTTTGGGAAGGACAAGTCATATCTGAATCTATAGAATAACCCTCATTCCATCTATGGTATCACTAATCCATATGACATAGATGTTTTTATTGTGAAATATCAAAAGAAGGTTTTGGTTTCACGACACTCTGGAGGGTGTATTGGGGATGTCTAGTTTTATTGTGGAAATATCCTAGTCATATGTTCTCGGACTGAGTTGTTCAGTTTGGAAAACATAAGCATATGGTTAGGAAGGATTTCAAGGTATCCTATAATGAGTAGTGTATCTCTGAGACATTTTCCTTCCCTAAGACCTTAGAGTTTCTCTATTTCCACTTAGGTGACCATATGATGTTGGAATATTCCAATTTTGTCACTGAATCAGTACAATACATTCCCAAGATAGTATCCAATTAGAAGATAATGGGTAAATGGTTTGAGATAAGGCTATGACCAAACATTTGATACCAGGTCTTCTGGTTCATGTTGAAGATGTATACAGAGGAGGTCAATTGATCCTTGATTGTGGAGATTGATCGTTCATCCATGTCTTGTTTTTTTACAGTGGCTTATAGAGTTGGAAAAGGGTGTGATATATTGTTTTAGAAAAAAAATGAAAAATGGATAGATGTAAAATAGGAGAGGGGTAGTTCAGGCCATCCATCCCAACTATTTTCATCTAATGATTCTGATGTAGGGTTAGTTCTATTCCATCAGTGTGGGATATAAGAGAATATGTGGTGGATGTGTTCATCTCCACCCAGAACGTACCATTACTGTGTAAATCCGGGTCAATGAAATAAATAATTTAATTTGGAATGACCATAACAAGGTGCTATAACTTCTACAGCTTCTGAGGGAATTTCATCCTAGTAATATCCACCTAGGAAAATAGGATCCCAGTTTGGGTTCATGGTCATTGGGTTAGAACTAATTCTGGTCAATGTCAGCTTAAGGAAGAGCTACATGTCAGTAGTCATTCTCAAGCTGATGTGGAGGCCAACCATCTATGTATTATGGATAAATAACTAGTTTAATCAAACACATGACATTCCATGGTTCATGTTTTGACTCTCATTGCATTATCCATAGTTGTTCTATTTTAAATAGGTTACTCAATTTCATTTATTTATTACTATGTATAGTATTTTTTGAAATTTACATCTAAAATCGTGAAACATGAGATGGATTTGGTCACACAACTTCACCAGAAGTATGAGTATGGTTTTATGTGTATGTCATGTGTCCTCACCATGTCAGGGGTCGAGTTGGAGTGGGATTTCCTTGTGTAATAAATGGTTCTTTTCAATGTTATCTTCACTAGGCATTGGATGGTGTGTTTTCAGTCAGACATTGATTTTATCATCGATGAGTGATTTTTTTAGAACTTGGTGATATATATATACGAATTCATGTTGAATAGGATCTCGAGTCAGGATTTGCTAGACTAACACTTTGGGAATTAGGAAATATTGTTTCTTATATATCATCCATTATGTTGGTTAAATATGGTACCAATCCAGATAAAGAATTAACTCTAATAATGGATGATTTCCCAAAGGCATTTCTAAATGTTTTTTCAAGGTTATATCCAGAGTGGGATGTAGAGTTCATCATCAATTTGTGACCACGAGAACAACTAATATATTTTACATCATACCATGTGTCCCCCATCACATTGTGTTGAATTAGAGGTATAACTAAATGATTTAGATTCCAAAAGATTCATTATCCTGAATGTATCACCTAGGTCATCCACTATTCAATTTCCAATTATAGATGATAGATCACATAGGTTAATAATAAATTACTAGAATTTAAATAAGGTAATGATGAAGAATAAACAACCTTGTCCCCACATCTAAAATTTTTTTATCAGCTCAACGGGGAATGGTGATTCTCTATGATCTATTTGAATTCTGGGTATCACCATATCAGAATTAGATTAGAGGATGATCCTAAGATAGTTTTTAGATTTAGGTAAGGCCGCATTTATTATTTATTCATTCCTATTATGTTTAAAAAATTATCCATCAGTCCTTATATAATTTATAATAGGATTCTACATGTGTTCAATTTTTATTTATTTTTATTTTTTGATGATGAAATCTTGGTCTATTCTATAACCACAAAAGAGCATAGAAATCCCTTGAGGATTTTCAAGTAACTCATTGTGATCATCAACCCTTTGATATGTTCTCCTATTAAACATTTGGGAGGTGAAGTTCTTGGGCCATGAGATCTCGGAAGGGGAGTTTTATATGTACACCATGTTGATAAGAGTGGTAATTTAATGAGATAAACAAAATAAAAATTCATGATCCGATGATTTTTTACCATAGGGGGTTATTCCAATCCTTTCATCAATGATTTTTCTGATCATGATTTTCCCATGACCGCATCTACCCAGAAGGGGGTAATGTCAAAATAGCGTAAAAAATGTCATGAATCCTTAGAGGATCATACGGTTCTATTGAAAACATCACATGTGTATATATTTTTGGAATATGGAAAGGGATATGTAGTATACAATGATTCTTCAGGTATGGTTCTTAGTTCTATTGTGATGTATGATGATCATGTGGTGGAATTTGGTTGTCTCTAACTCCGACCACATCAGAAAAACTATCAAACAAATTACCATGAAATAGTGGAACTAATGAATTCCATGAAGGCATCACATAATTACATATGTGGGTAGAAAAGTTTTGGACTAACAAGATCATAAGAGATTTTCCAACATTTTATTTGAGATTGATCTGAATATGAGGATGAATCATTTGTTGGATTACCATTATAGGATCTATTTTGATATCATTTATAATGTAGTAAAACATAATTTGATAGGATATTCTTTGGCCAAGGAATTGGCAGTTCATGATTTTATAGATTACTGTGATGAGTTTAATTTTATGGGGATTTTTTCCTAGTTTCACATGGAGATGAAGGATCAAAATTACAGTGTGTTCTTTCCTAGTGTTCAACAGACACCTCCCTTCATCCGTTGATTCGGAAAGAGAATCCAGATGATGAGATATGATAGTATTCTATTCATTACTTAAATGGTGGGGAGGTTCCCAACTCGTAGTCACTGACATCATATTGAGTTCTTTTTTTCATTGTTTCTGATGTGGTATTCTTTTTTTTATAGAAGGTGGTGATGAAATATAGTCATAACTCTAAGTGGCCTTTTTTTACCTGGGGGCCACTAAAATATTTTATGATTCATTTCATTAGTTAATTTTCCCGAGGATGTTTTTTGGAAATAGAATACTTCTTATATTGGCTTTATACATGTAACCATGTTAAATTAGTGAAACATAGGTCCTATAGTTTCCTTCGAACATTTCACATTACTACATGGATGTTGGATGTCATCTCGATGGACTTAATTATTGGAATTACTCATACACCCTGAGAAATGAGGGAAAGTTAGGTACTAATTTACCATCTCACAAAATAATCATATTTTATTCGAATCAATGACTCATCCACGTTGGAATAAATGGGTGGGTTTTATGTTCAAGTGATAGTGAGTATTCATTGGGTGTAGTTAGAAATTTTTTTAGCTAGGGACCCCAAAATGACCTATCAGTTATGAGAATGAATTTACTGAGAAATGGGTTCAATGTTGAAATTGATTATGAAATACAATCCTCAAATAGATGGTCATATGGAGTGGGTGAATTATATTTTTGAAAAAAATATATTGGATTGTTTTTTATATTTTAAAGGATCATGGGATAAACATTTGGATTTATCAAGTTTATATATAATAATAGTTACTAATCATTGATAAGAATGTACTCCTTTGAGGTACATTATGGTTATCTATTTTAGTCACCTTGTGTTAGAATTGGTTTGTGAGACCATATTGTTGGGAGTAATCCATGTGCAGGATAAATCTAATAAAGTCAATATTATTAGGAACCATTTATTGATAGCACAAAGGTACCATAATTCTTATTCCAATTATAAATATTGAAATTTTGATTTCTATGTTGGTAATTAGATGTTATTAAATGTGTCAACACCCTTAGGTCACCTTCATCTTCGTTGGAAATGTTAGATGATGCAGAGGTATGTCAGAACTTTTTAGATTCATGAGAGTTGTTATGGTGGAATACAATTTGGATTTTCCACCTCAGTTGATGTAAATTCAACATTTGATTCATTTTGCAATGATGAAAAAGAATAATTCATATCTATCTCATGTGATTAATTGGGTAGTTTTGGATTCAGACACCAATTTATCTATGTATGAGGGACCAGGACAAGATATGGATTCCTAAGCGAATGTTTTTTCAAGGATATCAATACAATTGGTTCGGCCCCTTTGGAAAAATAGAAATGATTTTCATTATACATGGGATCATAAGTATTGTTTTGATGAGTAGAACCCAATATTTTTTTGATCAATCATTTGAATGAATTTATGAAGGTGGAATGTTTTCTTGGTGGGGAGAAATGTCACATAATTGGTTTCATTCTATTTTAATTTATTTTTTCTTTTGGGATTACATTTTTTCTTTATCTATAACCAGATTTATTGATAAAAACAGTGTTTTGGACCAAAAAACTGGTGGTGCATGTTTGGATCATGGTCAGTATAAACTATATTCTAGCCTAGGAGAGACTGTAGACCCTAAAAATTGCACTATCTAGGCTGCACAACCTACCACACAGGTGTGTTGCTCACCGTAGATCCAAAACAGTGGGTTAATCTAAGGGGAACAGCTTCCCGCTCATGCATGAAAACTTCCTCGGAAAATTATGAGGTCGTTTTCTTCATAGACAGAGGAATCCTCATAATTTGCACATGGTTTAGTAAGATCATGTGGCTAAACCATATTCCATATCCATGTCATAAAAAAAATGTAATTTCCACATTTTCACTTCCATTACATTAACCCAAATCCACTCATTTGTTTTATTAATTAGGATTTCCAGCATTAGGAACCACTATCTCTCCATTTGTCTACCCTGGATCTCCATTTTCAAGGTGGTTTGGTGTATAATCATCAATAATATCCATGTATGTCCCAATATATCACTTCTTCCTCCTTCGTGTAGGTTCCTTCTTAAATATTATTTAGGTTATCATTTATACATTGAATTGGATACCCTAAATTTGGTTGAACCTTGATTCTTGAGTTTAATCATGATTTTTTTGGTATTGTCTTTCCTTTATAAAGACCCATTATGGTGTGGTTTTGGTTTTAGACTAGAATTTAGAAGTTTCTAAGCTTGAGGTGGTTGATTCCAAAATATATCATTATTAGAGGAATTTTGTATTCTATACATTCTTTTAGAATATGTTATGTTGATCATGTGTGTGGTGTGAATCATGTTTTCAAATATTTTTTGTGTTCATATGGGTTGAAATATGATTCTAAAAATGGAAATGTTATGTTTTCATGTATTTTTAAAAAAATTTATTTCTATAATGGGTTTAAGATATGGATTTCTATTAAAAATAGTTTTTTTACTTCAGGGTTTTCAATTTCATATTTGAGTCTATAAAATTGGTGGATTTTGTGTGTGTGTGTTATATTTTGAATTTTAAAAATGTGAAAGTGGTGGTTCATGTGACTTGAAAAGTTGATGTTTACCAAAAAGGAAATTATAGGTAAATAGCTGAGTGGAATCAGACTTGTAGACTTTTCAGATCGGTCGGGCTATTGTCACAACCCGAACTGTTGGGGTGTGGCTCATGACTATAATAAGAACGCATCAAATTGGAATGTTCCTAGTGAACAATGCCAAGAAGGAATATCTCACAGATGTAAATAATTGCAATAAAATAAATATATGCAGGCCCACATGTCCAAGGAAACACAAAAAATTAACATAAAACCACTAAAACAATTCATACCTACATTTAATATTCCACAAAAAAGTATTAAACTAAATGTACTAAAAATGGAAAAAGGGTAAAAATACAATCCCAAAAAAATTATATAGTGAAACCTACTCCAAGAGAGTGGACTAAGTAAAAAAATAAATATCCCGGTAAAACACATCGATCTGACAACTCTAGCTGTGGTCTACCCACTCCCAATCCATCTAGGTCATCATCAAACGTTTCATCATCTGCAAAAGACATGATACAGGCAGGCAATGCCCTTTCACGGGTGTGTTTAAGAAAAACCATTATGCCACCTCAAAAACACTAAAAATATTGATCAAATTATATTAAAATTAATATAAGATATACTAATCAATTTATAATAGAAACAACCTTATATACATATTAAAGTCGCCATTAAATCATTTGATCATTACAAACTTCCAACCACAAAATTCTACACGAGGAAACCCTCATTCTAGGTGAATCCAGTCAACTAGAAATTCCTTTATAAGAGACGCTCAATGAATAGGTCTAGCTAATTAGGGCATGTAAAATGAAATATCATTTTTCTATGAAGTCCCTAATACATAGATAGGGTGGAACGCCCTTATCTTCTAGGGGACACCACAAACCCAATCCTGACCAACCTGCTATGCAGGGTATCGTATACCAACAATTAGAAAACCCTCATAATACATTCTTCTATATTGAGGATAAACGCTGTAGTAAGATATTTCATAATGATCCCACAAACTCTGCATATGTAATAATGGATGATAGTGGATCATAATCAGTCTCATAGTGGGACAAAACAACACTATCTAGAACTAGATATCTAGAGGGGGTGAAAATACTATAATATAGATGTAAGGCATCGCTATACCCTAGAGGGAAAAGTACCAATAAAATCACACTAATCCTATACTGGTCCAAATTATGGAAATCATGAGACACATGCACACTTGAAGGGGTTACATATCGTGTACCTAGGCTACATGGAATGTCCAGCTATCCCCATTTATACTTGTGTAGAAGATCCTCACATGGAATGCAATATCAAAATATTTGATGGGTAGAAGGAGTTAACAACATGTAGAGAAACAAAGTGTACTTCCCATGTTTCTTGGTCATTTCTGTGTACTAATGTTGTGTCTCTGTAAATGCCCATGTTGGCTAATCCATATACATGTAAATGTACATGTCATGGCATTTGGAAGTGAAATTTTACTTATTTTTATGTACTCTATGAATTACATTCCATGTAACATGGAGTGGTCACACAATGTGTGATACTTAACATTGGATGAAACCCTTTCACCGCAATCAGGGGTCCCACATTGTGTGTAATCTCAATGCACAAGTTATGATGCTTGGTATTTTCATGATTTGACAGGAAATTTTATACATCGTCATGTGCATATATAGTGTTTCCAACCTCACCAGTTAATGTAGTTTGGGGTTCATTCACTCTTTTATATTGTCTATCTATGAAAAATCAGACTAAAATCTTCTCAACATACATATCTATATGTTTTTTTCATTGAACACTGAAGAAGATTGAAAAACTCGTAATCAAGTATCCCAAACAATCTGATTCACCACTACATCCACCTCCACCCAGCCTTCATGCCATACAAATCATAGAGAAATTATTTTATATCATTTTCATAAGAAAAGTATGTTCAAAAATTGATTGATAGAGATATTTTGAACACCAGACTAAATTATGGTTGTATGTGGTGAACTATGAACCAGGGGTGAAACCCACAATAAAAAATAGATGAAAAAAACTCGATCAATGTTCATGTCGATCTCGATTAATTTTTGTGAGAATAATATTGAAGGAATCAATAACGTCAAAATAATTTTCTTAAAAATGATTAGATCTAACCCATATAATAAGATGATTGAACAGTAGATCAATCTATTTATTTATTTATTCACATTCTTCTTTCAAATCAAGAATAGGAAAATAAATCCAAAAAAAATCCCTACCTAGATTTTATATTGATCAATGATGAAAAATTGTTCGCTTACTATTATTGAATAGATCCCCTTACTCTTTCGATGCAATGATACACAATCTGATCTAGATTTATTATTATTCCCCAAGAATGATCACCTATAATAAATCCTAGGACTCTAGGTTTTAGTAGAAAACCATGAGTCATAATCCATATCATTATATATAAAGTAGAATGTGGTTAATATATTGACAAAAAAATAAAAAAAATAAATTATTTAATTTATTTCAATTAATTACGCCAGCCATGAATTTTTTTCAAACAATACACGTATAAAATGATTATTCATTACCAATAGTCAAACTATCATCCATAACTTAATGATCTTTGTTATTTTTGTCCTGAAGTGTGAAAAACCTACTAAAAATAATTATAATGATGTGTTCGCACTTTGGTTTCCCTCTCCAAGATTCTCTACCAAGGATTCATGTGATGCCACCAGACATGAATAAGTGAATCAAACTACCATGGATGATCCTGTCATTCCAAAACTCTATCTCCAGGTGTTACTCTAAAAAGGATTCTACATCATAAATGACCATAAAACCCCATTCCATAATGTATGATGAGTTATGCATGTACTACATCATTTGAAAATTTAGAGGATGTTATATACTCAGTCCAATTGTGGTAATTGATAAAAGTGATACGCCATGTCACCATCTCTACATAGTGTCTGAAAGGGAACAATTAATCTCATATAGAACATTTCACTATAGAAACAACTCTCCAATCCACATTGTGGTAATATTACTAAGAACATATGACCTTATTCTTAGATCTCTAGAGGTATTCATAATTGGTTTTCATAATACATCTGTTGAATTTTTACAGTCTTCATCCACTCATGTATGATTTTAACCTTATCTTTAGTAGCTCATGAAAAATCCAACCCCATGAGTACTAAAACGTATAGATCATTCCAAAAAAGAATTGACTCACATTTTTTCTAAAAAATATCCTCAAATGGTTCCATAATAGTGGGGGAATGATATGTGTTATTTTATATTAACTCCAAAAATGACATGTGATCCTCTCAACTATGTACAAAGTCAATCGTGCAATCTCGCATCATGTTTTCAAGACCTGAATGATCTGTTCTATCTGGCCATTATTCTGGGGAAGAAACATAATGTTGAAGAATAAGTATGTCTCAAAATATTCTGGTTTTTATCTCCATAAATGGTATATAAATACATAATCATGGTAATATATAATCATCAAGGGAACTCCATGGTGTCAGACTATATTCCTTAAATAGATGCGTCACAAACTATCTAATTGTCTCTACTATCGAATAGGTAGGAATTGGTCTGACCTATTTATTCTTCCAACAATCACCCAGATAAAATTGTGTGTCTTGGACATATGTGATAAACTCATAAAAACTTACATGGATATTCTATCCCTCTTCCTCTCTGGAGCCTCATGGTGTTGTGAAAAACCTATTAGAACATTTCATTCTGCCTTCCATTGTAGACATGTATGGATTCAAGAGACAATCTCTACTACTCAATTTATCATTCCAATCCCCCAAAAAATAAAGTTGGATGTCATAGAACATTTTTCCACACCATTATGTACCTCTAAATTCTATGAATTAATCTACCCTAAAAATCTCCTACACCATCAAAGGTACCATTTCAATCCCTTTGAAATGTATGCTATGCTCACCACCTTTAGAATATCCATCATGATGATTTACCATGGATATATGAGTACATAAGGTCTCACAGTTGGTATATCCAAAATTATAATCCATGACATGTTGTAAAACTGATGGGGTAACCATTATTGACTTCCGATATGAAGCTATATCCTTTTCCATTAATTACAATAGTAATAAGGCCAGTTGATTTGACACCTCTTCCAACAAATGAGAACAATATATCATCTGGATAGTGTGTACCCCCACATTACCATTACTGTATGTACAGTCAATATTGATGACATATTCATGGAGGAAATCAATTCTTCACCCCAATCTCAAGATACGATCCTTTTGATAAAAGATGAAGATAAGCATTTTTTGGTTAGATTAGATGATAAACCACATTCCCATTAGGTAGTTATTCCACATATTCAATGTTAAGAATACCAATGTTAACTCAATATCATGGGTCATGTATTTCTACCCATGTGATATCAATATGAATGAACCATAGGAGATAACTTCTTGCCTATGCATCATCACAAAACCCTGTCCAGTCCTTGATGCAATATAAAACACTAAGTACTCAACACCCTCCGATGGAAATATTAATGTTAGAGTTCTCATTAACATATGAATCATATCCTTAAATCACAGATATCACATGTTCATCCACACAAAGGGTTACCCATTCTGAGTCAGTGTTTTCAAGGGTGGTGCAAATTTGGAGGAATCGGGCAAAAAATGCGGATAGTACAATGGAAATCCAATGGAAATCCACACCATAGAAACATTCATGGGTAGATCTCAAGAAACAAATGACACAACTTTTGTAGGGTACACTACTACACCAGGTTTATATAGGAGAATCCTCAATTGTCTCACATGTTCTTATGGTGACGCGGAATAAAATAGGATATCATCGATGAATTCAACAATGAACGAGTTTATGAAAGTCCGAAATATCCAATTCAAGAGTACCATGAACAATTATGGTGTATTCTTCACTTCAAATGGCTACCCCATGTACTCATAGTGATAGTAGCGACATCAAAATCTGATCTTCACTATATCCTTAACACATACTCATAGCTGGTAAAATATTGGCCAGAGGTCAATATTGGAGAACCATCATGCCCCTCCAAACTGATCAAAGAGTTCATAGATCATTAATAGTGTATACATATTCCACAAAATCACAGGATTCAAGATCTGATAATCACTACATATCTTTAGGCATCAATTTTCCATCTTGGAAAACAATAATGGGGATTCCTATGGGGAAATTCTAGGTCTCAACAAGCCCTTATTCTATAAGTCCTCTATTATCACCCTCAACATTTGGAGCTCAATGGGATCCTTTTTACAGGTTGGTTCATATATCAATGTCATCCTATCATCTATGTTGATTCATAATTATATTTCTTGGTGGATATGTAAGCTGAGGACATCCTATGTAAATACACATTCATACACAACCACCACTTTAAGAATTTTATATGCCAAAGAATCCAATTCTAAAATATGAAAGTTATATAATATGTGAGTAATTAGATGCACATTATTATGAATTATCTCATCCTGACCGACTTTGGGCTCTATTTTATCCTCAATGGAAAACCTATTTCAATCACTAATGACACACTACATCTTCCACCCTATAAAATCAATCTATGAAAAAACATTGGAAATCCGGTCCATACATATGATGATTTTGTAAGGCCTTAATGATGCAATGATGTGATACAATAAAAAAACAATTTCCTCCAAGAATTATATCACACTATTGGAAAAAAATGCAATCACTGAGTCATCCCATAAAAGTCTCTAAACATAAGGGATGAGAAAACAGTTCAATTAGAATCTCTATGTCATGAGACATAAAAGTATAAACTATGGAATATATAGAACATGTGTCTATAAAGACTAAAAATATACCATAAATGGAAAATATTGTACCCTATACCATTCCTGGAGCCTCAAGGTCATAGGATTCTATATCTTTTATATGTCGTCATCCCCTCCAACTAGCTCTTTAATCTTGTTGTGGACTACTTGGTGCTGGTGGTTGTAAAATGTTGATCCTCCTACGACCGCCTTTTTACCATTCAACACCCTTCTACATCCACCACCATATTTACCATCATTATAATGCCATTATCTCTCCCACATTGGTTGCTCGACCATGTCACGATCAATTATATGACGTGTCAGACAATCAGAAGCTAGATTTCCCCAATCGTCATATTAGAAACATCACATGTCCCTCTTATTATTCTAGCAACATTAAGAGTCATGAACTATCATCCCTAAGTATTTGGGTCTCTTATAGAAGAATCTGACATGATGGATTCCTTATGAATATTGTTGTTTACCTGATGTCAAGGACTCACCTACTGGGTTCGCACTTATATCTCTCACTACTGGTGTCATCTCTTTCAGAAATCCCTTCAACAAAAAGGCAATGTCAAGAAATCCAAAACTAGTTCATATGAAAAGAGATATCACTAATTACATAATGCCCTAGTGGAAGTCATTATCAGTGGTTCGAGATATTATGACATGGTCATGCACCATATGAAAGGAGTAACATGAGAAATAATTAAACCTCACTGAGTACTCCACCATGGTTATACATTACTACTATAAAGGATATAACTCCTCAATTAACATCGATCACAACATTTATGGGTAGAACTCTTATCTAATGGGAAGGTAAATTTTTTTAGGGAGAGAGTTGTCTTGTTGTGTGACTATGTCACCAGCTTCAACCCTCGCCCATTGGTTCCATGATGATGATTCACCGTGAGGACATCCATTAAGTGGTCTTGAGATCCTCAAAAGGTAGAAAATATTAATGACTACCTCTACCTAGTGCTTAGCCAATTAGGGGTTTAGCTCTCAAAAAATCCTAGGTGTTTTATAACTACATTTCTCATGCAACACACTCAACCTATGTGTATCCTCTTATAGTATTTCCACCTCTAATTGTAACTCAACATGTGGCGGTATGGACATTAGACCTCCTAGAGGTACTATAACTACAATATTCTCGTTTACCGATGATTAATTACTCGGTGGATCATTCTCATGATCATGTAGTGATATCGTGACTGGATATCGGTGTGGAGGCATTTTGAAATAAAAAAAGATTTAACTCATTCAAAATAGGATATTTGGGGAGATGGCATAATAAGGATATAAAAAACACAACAATTAATCTATGATTCATGTTCCAAAAAATTATCTATTCAATAAATGTTTACCGTTAATTAGTCTGAAGGAAGGTAATAAGAGACCCTATGTATGGATACATTTTACACTACACGAGCATTTGATTTTATGGCCTGAAATATGAACTAAAAACAAAGGTACGACATTTGACTAACCCAATACCACATCTAATAAGGTTGGTTAAAAAACTCAGTATCGAGCAAGAATAAAAAAATGGGAGTCATTGGCATATAATACTAGTAAAAATTAACATATCATCAATTCCATAGAATACTGAAATGTAAGACAACTGAATCTGTCGACGAATAAATATATGATCCTATTCAAGTATATAAATCTAAAAATACTGAAAAATGGAAAAAGGATCTAAATACAATACCAACCAAAAACTATAAAAGTCCATCCTATGCCAAGGGTGACGACAATATAAAAAGAAATAACCCGGTAAAAAACCATAGTCTGACAGAAGAAGATATGCTCCACCCACTCCCTATCATCCCAGGACATTCCAATAAAGACATCACCTGTATTAGAAGGGAATCATTATGGAAAATACCAAGCATGGGTGACTTTAATAATACAAAGTATGACAACCAAAAAACATTAATCATGAACCACTATGTATATTCAGATTAATATAAGAAATAAAAATCTATGTATAACATAAAATCCATTATATAATCAGGAGAGACACCGCACCATCAAGAGATCCAAATTAACTACCACTCATTGGATTCTACCTAAAGCAATTCCCATTCCATGAGAAACCACTCCATGGTCCATGACATCATCAGTGACATTCTATGAAGAGGTCTACCTCAGTGTGCCTCTCCCAATGAATGATCATTGGCCTAAGATAACCCTTGAACTCAGATAGTAGGTCGTGCCTAGAACTAGTCGGGGACACTATGAAGCTAATATTGATCAAACTATTTCATATGGAAACATATGCCAATGATTCCCAAAAACCCTAAAAATACAGCATGTTATATGGAGGATCAACTCCATACTCAAGGTGGTCATGTGGATTCCACAAAATCTGATGAGTAAAGGATGTCAAATGATTTCACCATATTCTTAAAGAGGGATACTCAACTTTCTTAGATGCTCTACCTCTATATGGGATTAAAATCCTATGATATGGATGTAATATTGAACTATATCCTTGATAGAATGGACCAAGGGAAAGACACTCATCCTATAGTAGTCTAATGTAAAAATGAAAAGAGCCACAATCACTCTTTAAGGGGGTACACAATAAAAACCAAGTCTTAATATTCATATACATTACATTAGATTTTTAGAATACTTAATACATTAAAAAATAGATCCTGAAATACTGTACTACTTTAGTGACATTGGAAACAGGAAAACAATAACACTGGTACATGATTGATCTATATCATCTGCCACTAAGTAATACATGACTCTCAATCATCATAGACACATTAAACAAAATAAATATTTTTATATCCATGGGGAGAAAAAAGGGGGAAATCTCATATTCTTAGTAAGGGTAAAAAAGAGAGACATTTAATCACAAAAAAGAGCATAAGGGTTTGATAACGCGATCATAACATTAGAAGATCATACCCTTCATATCAAAGATAGTAAACATAAATTATGGAATAAAGAATAGTAGTTCAAAAGACATTAATCATAAGGAAAAAGACAATGATCCATGAAATAATAACTTAGGAAAACTCATAGAATTTTGGATTACACATAATCATGTATTATCAAAGCATATAAGTCCAGATGCATTTAGAAAACTTATTAAGGAAAATTATATTGTCTACTACTACTTAATGGGACAGACAACCATAAATAGTTACAATAGTTTCCTTATAAAATATATTCTTCCCCCATATTCCTATAGTGGATTTGTTTCCCCGTATTCTTACAGTGGATTGAGTATCCCCATCCTCCAACAGTGGATTGATTTTTAGTATCCTCCATCATCGTGGTGACTACACATACTGGGTAGGACACAACACCATCCCCAGTCGCATTCCTTTCCATGTATAGAATATTGTTTCCACACATTCCTTCTTCATATTGACTATAAATATATGGAGGGACACACCACCACCTTCATCCATGATAATTTTTTTTAGAATGGATCATATTTTCCTATCTTATAATAATGGATCATTCCCGTATACTTCATTCCCCAGATTATCTTAAGAGATATTAATATTTTCTGAATGTATTAGAGAGATATGTAGTTCCCTCCCATATCATAATAAAATCATCCACACATGTTCCACTAGATAATAATACATTTATCAAATCATGACCCATAAAAATAGACATGTTTTATAAAAATCATATCGTAATAATAAAAGTGAAATGTGTTCTATAAACATGTAATCAAATCTTAACCTATCGAAAAAAGTAGGTTTTAAATCATATCATCAATTAATAACATGTGAAATAATGTTGTTTTTATTATCATATAACCTGTGAAAGGAAAAATGAGTCTCACAAACTTATAACCCTTGAAATAGAAAAAGGCTTCATAAACAACATGACATCAAAACATAAACTATACAGGGAAAGAATATGAATGTATCCTTTGGATCATTTCCTATAAATGCATTACTGACACTAACATATATTTTATTATATGGAAAATCATATAGAAATATCTTTCAAAAAAAATATCTTCAGGAAAATATCATTCATTTATTGAGTAATTATTTATAAAATAAAAAAATTCATATAAAAGAAAATTTATTTTTACATACATTGATTACCTAGAATAAATTATTGAAATCATTTTGGAAATAATTTTCCATGAAAACATATTTAATATTCCAGAAAATATATTGAAATTTTATTTCCTCTAAATCATATAACTTAAGAATAAATAAATATTATATATAATTTTATTTGAATTCAACATGGAATCATGTAATGAAATATTGAAAATGTTTTGAAAATCTTTTTTTCAAAAGTAATTTGAAAACATATAAATAAATGTTGATTTTTTTGAAAACCATTTCATGAAAAATACTTCAAAAACATATAAATAATCCATGAAAACTTTTTACAACCCATTACATGACAAATATATATAAAATGTATAAATAATGCTTCAATATGTTTTGAAATAGTTTCATTGAAAATAATTTCTAATATTTGATATAATTATTAATGGAATTATGAAATAATTTTTAGGAAAATGGTTTTTAATGAACACATATTTCTAACTAAAAAGAGAGCTAGTGTAGAAATTTATTAAAAATGTTTTCTTAAATATACTATATACCAAATAGTGGAAAATGGTACCAATAAATTAATATATAATGAATATATAGAGGAGTATAAATTTCATTAGCTCTATTGGGATATGTATTATAATATTTCATTAATGGAATCATAATCACAAACAATATCGATACATAATGAGATTCATTCAATAAACTATTAGCCCTTGATAAAATTGACCTAAAATACCCCAGTAAGGAAATGAAATTAACTAAATCATAAAATATATTAAAAATAAGGATACTAATGATTTATCATTTAATTCGTAATATATAAATCTCATAGAAAAACATTGGCACCTTACATGGTATGTGTCACAATGAGGGAAAATTGAGACAAAATTAACTTAAAAAATTTGATCTTTCTGAAACATTAACCCCATAAAATAATTTTAATAAAATGGAAATGTAAACACACATAAATATAAATATAAAAATCATATAATAAATTTATGTTCAGTATGAACACCAAATATAACAGATACGAGGTGAGCATGGCTTCTCTATCATGGAAAATAAGTGTGACAATAGAAAAACCTTACAACATATGTTTGTTTAGAATCATGATCTAAATAAAAGAAAAAAAAAAATTAAATATCCTAATATCATTATTCCAAGGAATTTAACGATATAAATTTCCAAATATAATTATATTCTACACAAAAAATAGTCATGTGGTGAATTTGGCATATATTTCACTGAAATAAATAGTTAGATGAAACCCCCTTACCATTAGTCTTGACATTCATTGTTCACATTAAATCTGAATGTATAATAAATATAAGTTTATTACACATGTACCCAATAATAATATTATTTTACCAAATTTCATATAATATTCACTTATGAATTTGTATTAATTTTTTTATAAATTATATGTTAATGTAATGATTCACCTAATAATTTCATTGATTATCGTACATGTTTTGAATTTTCATTAATGATCTTCTTAGATAATTTTTGATATAAATATTCCTTGAATATAAAACATGATGTATATATCATATATATTAAATATAAATATTTTTATAGTAACATATAAATTATATTAATATTAATGGAAATACAATGTTCATGGAGACAGTAGGCCATATGTACACATGAATGATACTTCTATTGTATCATTGTATTGAACGAATCTAAATGAAATATATGTATATAAATATATAATACCATTCAATTTGAACTATAATTTTTTCTATATCATAAAATTTTACCAACCCCATTTTAATACATTCCATGTAAATTTTTAATGAGTACATTTCTTTGAGGAGGCGATAGTCCACAATTTCACAAATGATGTTATTGAATTTAAACAAAATACTAATATTGAGGTATGATTTATATAAAAAATAACTTTAAATAAATCTTAATATCTTATATATCCTATAAAATATAATTTCAAACATAATTACCAACCCTGAGATATTATAATGTTAAAATTAACAACATCATTTCGTGAGGTGCTAGTTCGATATACACAAGAATGTAAGTTTGTTACACATTAAATGGAACCAACTATCTGTGTTAGATGATTTTATAACTTAAGAAAATATTAGAATATTTAGGTTAAATTTTAATAATATGATAATGTAATAATAATAATTTATATGGTGGATAATTAATATAATTTAATGGATCTTGAGGTTGGTTGTTACCACTTCTTTGGGTAAATCTATTCGGTTTTCAGCTAAGGGTTTCCTTGGTTAAATTTATGCCCAAAAGGATGAATCAATAAGGATTTTAGTGATGTTTGTAAGTGAATTGTGTGTATATTTCCTAAATATAGTTCCTTGAGAGGTGTGAATAATGGGGAGAGGTGGTGGCCTTTTATAAATGAGGGGGCGGGGGACATACTTGGAATTTTTAAAACAAGTTAGGTGTATAAACATTTTTACAAAGAAAATATTATAAAAACCCACAAAACTAAAGAATGTAATGTTTGTGTCCACAATGTGGATATCCAATTGGAGTTGGATAAGTTTATAATTTTTTTCATATATGTTTCATGTTTCCTACCTTATTAATCTTAATTTTATGTTAATTTTATGTTAATTTTATGTAATTACTTTTTCACCCTTTCACCAATAATTTTTGCCAAAAATAATGCTTACATTATTAGAATATATATATTAAATATATTAAAACCATTTATTTCAATATTTTAAAATTTTATTATTTATAAGTAGAAAAATTAAAGTTAATTTTACTCCTAAAGTGGTCGCAATAAAGAGGGGTTATAAATAGAGAATATCTAATACTTCATTAAGTATTGATTTCTATATTCAATATAAAAATCATATTAATGACCTATAATGGATTAATATATATATATATATATATAATTGATCTACTCATTTACTTTAAAACAACCGTAATATTAAATATATATATATATAAATGATGCAAAAATGAAATTTTGAATTAAATTATATTATTATTGAAAATTCATCTAAAATGAATTTTGTCAGAAGAATTCAAAAAATAAACCATAAAATAAGTTTGAAATTATGGATTAAAAAATGATGTTTATTTTATCAAATTCAATTTGTAAATGTTTTGAAAATTTATTTTATTATTGTTCACAAAACGACATAAAAAGAAGTCTTTTTATGAAGATAGATTTTTCAAACATATAAACACTATTAATATAAAAGATTTTTTCAATATCAATATGATATATATATATATAACCATTAAAGTATTATTTAAAAATCATTTATTACTATTCATTTTACTATTTTTAATGGTAATGTCCAAACTATTACATTTAAATAATTATAATACTAAAACGATTAATAGAAATTCAGTTTTGTGTGTAATAGAAGGCATGTCGGTGTAGCGTGAAGTGAAAAATTTAATTATTGTAAGGTATACAATTCTTTTATGATTATAGTATTCAACACATGAAATCAATGAAAATTAATTTATTTAAAAATAAGTTTCACAAATAATCTAGGTATTACATTCTACCCCATTAAAATGAATCTCTCCCTCAAAATTCATCTCAGTTGTGAATTGTTTAATACTTTTGAGTTCCTTTAATATAAACTCAGAAAATAAAATGAATACTAAAACCTTATTTAAAATGGGAAATTTTGAACAATAATAGCGACCTAAGGAAACTCATAACAAGGTTTCCATGCAAGAAATCATATATGGTATGTGAAAACTTGGACATGGAAGAGATTTGTAAATATCAATATTTGGAGGAATGTTATAGAGAACATGGTTTGGGGAAACATAAAAATCACAAAGGAAAAAATCTATGATAAACTATGGGAACTTTTATTCATTGAAAAAAAATATAATAGAATAACCTTTTCTGTTTCATGATACTTTTCCAAGAGTTAATGATTTTTAGGAAGATTAATAATGACTAGACACCAATATATTTCATAAGAACAATATCATTACTATGTTTTAAATTTAACAATTTCCACCACATATTTTATTCTAGGAAATGAAGTGAATTGTTTATGCCAGATAAACCAGTAGATCAAGAGGTCCATAATTGTAATTCATTCCATCTATAGTTATATGATAACATCGGTTTCCCGATATTAATAAATCCTAATATAGAGGGATAATACATTATTCTAAAAAAACACATAATATTATTAACTTAAAACATTTCATAAATGATTATCCTTATAACCCTTCTCTAAGACGAGAATTCAAACCATTAGAACGAAGGCTATTAAATCAATTTAAAATAGATAGCTTATATATATCACAAATTTGATATTGGGTGTCACATTCTAAACATGTCAATACTCTCATCATATATTCTATTAATACATGGTAGTAACTGTAATTACCATAAATACTTTTTGTAAACATGATTGATTATTTAATACAAACAACATTGGTTATAATTTGTGAATCAATGTAGTTAAAAAAACACTCTATGAATAAATAGACAACTTTTTTTACAATTCCTTTATCGGTTCCAAGGTAATATATATTTTCTTGTTAACTTATTTATATCCAAAATGTATTTTATCCAAACATAATTATCATAACATAATGAACACAATAATGGTTATATTTATGTTAATCATGTGTTTCCAAGGAATAAAATCATACATTAAATTATTTATCTAGTTCCTAAAGAACAATTCAACATATAATTTCAAATCTTTAATGAAATATATATATTGAAGATAATTATAATATTTCATTAATCATATATCTTAATAATTAAATTACAAAATATAAATACATTATTAATCCCACTTACTTGTCAAATAATTAACTATGCTTCATCATCTTATTATTTAATACCTATTTCATAAAACAAGATATATGAATCATGTCTAAATTTTTTTAGATTATATTTAATTATAAAAATAAAAAACAAAAATAAAACACCACATGCCTTAAATATATTGTTAATATTCTTTTAGTGTTCTGCAAAAAAACATTACTTGTACCACCTTGATGATTATCTTCTTGGTCCTAACACATATGGCATAAATTTTTCAAAATCCTATACATGCCAAATTTTAAGCATTCATCAATTGATAACACTTTATAGGGGCTGGAATTATAATACATCGTGTTAGATTAACTTTTCATTTTTCCTTTGATGTTACTTTTTCCCCTTCTTTTCCAGGGTCAAACAAACTTGTGTTACACTAAGGCATTCACTTGGGTGATTCAATCCGCATTCTCGACATAAAGAAACCGGAATATTCTATCATTGATAGTACCGATTATATTAAATCCCAGTTAATAACTTCCTTGTCTACTTTTTTTAGTACAAGATTTTGTTAAAGTATATGTTGTTAATCATGATTTGTGAAATTAATCTATGCATGATCATAACCTCCTTCACTTCATTAACTGTACTATTTGGCATCTCATTATAAAATTTTCTATTATATTCAAGGATAACCCATTACCCTCTAGTTTTCTCCACCGACTAAACCCATAAATCATTGAGTAAGAAACAATTATAATAGCAAGGAAACACATAATCATGAAAAATCACATATGGGAAGTATAAAT
Source organism: Viscum album (assembly GCA_963277665.1). Taxonomy (NCBI): domain Eukaryota; kingdom Viridiplantae; phylum Streptophyta; class Magnoliopsida; order Santalales; family Viscaceae; genus Viscum; species Viscum album. The sequence goes on from OY728141.1 coordinate 273,030,557, forward strand.
AATGACACCATCCATAATATATGATACCATAGGTTTGTCATAGGTTATTCATATTCATATTATATGAGAATCTTTCATGATGGATTTTAATGATTTTTTGAGTTCCCAATGAATCTACCTTGTGAGTATCAAACCATGGGTGTAATAAGGCTTGTTGTTGTGTACCAAGTTATACTCGAGTCTGGACAGACACAACATGTTAGACTGGTTAATCCTTGGTACATCTATGCCAAAATCATGACCAATGGTATTATATAGAAATTTATATATTACTAATAAACAACTAGCTGTATCATTTACCAAATTCCCATGATATTTTCCTAAACATTAACTCATCCGAATACTTATCCTTAGATCCATTCCTAGGAAAATTATTAGAAATATATAAAGGGAAATCACGAATTTTTTCTCAACCAATTTCCCAAAGTTTCTCAAAACATATTGTTTGATACTTACTATATCAATCAGACCATAACAAACATTAAAATTACATTTTTTTCGGAATATATAATATGTTACACCAATAGGCACCCATAGACCATATTAGTATAGTTCATTCAAAAACATGGAATCATAAAAACTATTACAGAAGTGGCAAACACTATCACCCATTAGGTTCTTTATGAATATATTAATTATTAGACACATCATAATTAATTCATATCTTTATATCACAGGGAAGGAAATAAAAATAGCGGTGAGCTTTGATAGTTAGTATCAGTAAAAAATGAGATATGTCATCATACACATAAGAATATGGTTATGAGAACATAACCATAAGATTATAATATCATAAACGTAAAATAAAATATCTTAAATGTATATCATGGAATATGTTTTAGTAGTTCATAATACATGAATTATACGGTAAGTAAGATAATAAATCATGAAATAATAACTTTGGAATAAGATATAGAATTTTGGCTTACACATTAACATATAATATCATTCCCTATAAGTCGAGATATGTTTCTAGAAAATATTATTGTGTTTCCTGGGGACTAGAGATAGTGGGTGGGACACATAACCATCCTCATTATTAGTCCTTCACTTTTATGAGATTGACTTTAACCATTTTCGCACAGTGGATCGGGTTTCCCTATATTCCCCTGGTGGATCTTGTTTTCCCATATCCCGTCTTCATGGTGACTACACCTAATGGACGGGACACACCAACTTCCCCAGTCATATTTCATTCAATTTAAGGGATCTATTTACTATATCTTCAATATTCATTGTGACTACACCTACTAAGGTGGACACCCCCCACCCCTAGTCACATTCTTTTCCTTAGAAGGGAATAAGATTCTCCATATTCCCATAATGGATCTATTTTTTTGACATTATTCCAATCATTATCTGATGAGATATAAATCAATAAAAAAAGAATTATATAGAGATATCAGTCCCACCAATCAAATAATAAATCCATTTATACATGTGGCATAAGATATTAAAAAATCATAATATCATGAACCGAAAAAATATATGGGATCCATAAACATCATATCGTAACACATGAAATGAAATCGGTCTCATAAACAGGTAATTATTTCATAAAATATGGAAAAACAAATATTTTACAAATATTTTACCAATGTATAACCTTTGAAAATAAGAGGGATTCATAATAATGTAACCCATTAAAAGTGATATGGGTTATATAAAAATTTAACCCATGAAAGTGGAAAGGGTTTGAGAAACATCATGAAATTAAAACATAAACTAATGAGAGATAGAATAAAATTGTAAAATTTGGATCATCTTAGAGAAATTAATTTGTAATATCAAATGATATCTTCATAAATAGAAAATATTTCGGAAATATCATTCAAAATAATTTTATGATTAAAATATCATATCATAATTTTAAATGGATTTTTTAAACATAAATCCTTTTTAAAAATATTTTCATGAAATTACATTGAAAACATATAAATAATTCATGAAATCATTGTGAAAAAACTATTCCACGAATATTGATAAATGATGCTTAATAAAATTTAGAAAATTCTATTCCATGAATACTTCTTAAAATAATATTCCAAACATTATAAATAAATTTTAATTTGAAAACACATTGAAATCATATAGAATTTTTTAAAAAATTGAAAACCATTTTTTGAAAACAATTTAGAAACATATAATTAAATCTTTAAAATATCCTGATATCTATTTATTTGAAGATACTGTCAAAAGATATAATGACTTATTGAAAACGTTTCGAAAACCATTTCTTAAAAAATAAATTAATAACATAAAAAGAAAGCTTTAAATAGTTTTTAGAAGAAATTTCAGGAAAATTAATTGAAAAATCATAATGAATTATTTCATACATTTTGAAAAACATTAAAAAAACATGATTCTTAAAGAACACATATTTTCGACAGAAGATAGAGGAAAATAAATAAATTCATAAAAACACATTCTTAATCATTTAATGTAAAAATGAGAGGAAAATAGAACCAATACATGAATATGTCATGAATATAAATAGGATAAAAAGTATCATCATCTCTTCAGAGATATGGATCATATGATTTTGTCAATGGAAGAATAATAATAAATAGTCTTGATAAATGATGAGATTTTTTTAATAATCACATAACTATTTATAATATTAATCTATACTATCCATGTATTAAAATGAAAATAAATAAAGCATATAATATAATTAAAAAAGTTATTCTCAATATATCATTATAATGATAGTATATACACTTCATAAAAAATTACAGGTTCATAGCGTGGATTTTTTCTTAATAAATGGAAAATGAGACAAAATAACCATACAAAATTGGTAAATTTTGAAAATAACAACAATTAAATAAAGGTTATAAATTATATATATAAGTACCCAAATATTTAAATTTAATATTCATATAATATATATATAGTTATTATTCTGCCCATATATAATAAATATCGTGTAATCATGGATTGTTTCTCATAGAAATAAGAAAAGATGATATGGAAAACACTTACTACATGAGTAACTTCTGAATCGTGATCCCCAAGAAAGAATAAAATAAATTTTAAAATTTTAATAACTTCAAATAAAATAAATTAATCACATAAAATTTAATATGGTAGTATATAAACTACAAAAATAATCTTGTTTTGAATACGACATGTATCTCATGAAAATTTAAAGTGATATGGAATTTGCTTATAATAAGTCTTTAATTTCATTAAACACATTCAAAAATATTACATAATAAATATAAGATTATTATATACCTTAAAAATTAAAATATTATTATCACTAATAATGTATATGATTCAATTATGACATTAAATTATCAGTTTATTAATAATTCAATGTAACAGTAATGTTTTGTTGAAAAACTAATTTGTTTATTGTAAATGTTTTGACTCGTTAATCATGATCATATTAAATAGATCATGATTTAATTATTTAAAAAATATATAATATGATTTATGGATATTATATTTAATGAATATATATATATATAAATTTTTCTTTACAATATGGATATATTAAACCAAATACACTGTTCATGGAGACGGTAGGTTGTACATACACATAAATGATGGTTATGTAATATTGTAGTATTAAAAGAAAAAAATTAAATGAAATATATATTTATAAATATATTATATAATAATATTTGAGTTATTAATTCATATACATATATATATATATCATATAAATTTATGAAACACATCTGTAATACATTCCAGGTAAAATGTGAACGAATCACATTGTTCTGAGGAGGCTATAATTTATAGTTCCACAAACGATGTAGTAATATTTAAAAATGGAAAAATGAAGGATGTATTTTTATAATAACTAAATAAGTATAAATACATCATTAATATCATATATATCATATATAAATAGTTTACATCATAATTCCAAACCATAAAAGGTGGTAGAGTTAAAAAACAACATCGATTCATGGGGAATTTTTTCTCCACACACCAGATTGGTAAGTTCATTACACATTCAGTGGATGTGTGTGTAAGGATAGGATTAACCATTAGATGAAGAAAAAGAAGTATATTTAATATAACTATTTTGTTATGTAAAAATTTAATAATAATAATTACGGTGGTGGATAAATAAAATTAAGGAAATGATCATGAGGAAGGATGTTACCGTTTTTTTGGGAAAATCATTTTGCATTTCACCAAAGGGCTTCCGGGGATGGATTTCTTTAGAAAATAAGGCTTCAAGGAGTAATTTATGGATGTTATAAAGTTAATTTTTTCGATATTATCTGATCTTAAGTGGTTTTAGAGGTGTAAAAAAGGGGATAGGTGGTGGCATATTTTATGGGTGGGTGGGGACACATTTGGAATTTTTAAAAACAAGTTAGCCTTACCCACACTTTTTACAAAACAACATCACAAAAAACAAACAAAAACTAAATAATGGAGAGTTCATATATTGAAATATGGCCATAAAACGGGTTTTTTAAAAAGTGGATAGGACATTTTGTTCCTTATGTTAAAGGTTTAGTCCAATATTAAGGTTAATTTTACATAAATCGATGTAATTAATTTTAATAACATTCACAAAGAAAATTGGTCAAAATTATGTTGATATTATTAGTATATAAATATTATAATGATTAAAACCTTTTATTTCTATTTTTCAAAAATCAATTCACATAAACACCAAAATCGTGTGAAATGTTAATCCCATCGATGGGGCTAGAAAGAAATTTTTTAATGTGAGAATGTTCAAATGTTCCTTAAGAGTTTATATCTAAATTGAAGAAAAAATTTTCTAATGACTTACATTGAATTAATATATGAATTATTTATCTATTGTGACTTTAAAAATAACTTAAATATAACAAAACTCTATAAATATATTACACCAAAATACGTTTTGAAATAAAAGTTATTATTTTTCACTATTCATCTTAAAATGTAATATCATCGAAAAATAAAAAATGTTAAGCCTAATATAATTTTGAATGACTTATTTCAGAAATTTTTCTTATTATCTCAAATTCAATTTTGAAAATTTTCAAACATAAAATTTATTTTTGTTCACAGAAGGACATAAAAATATTTTAATTTTAAAAAATATAATTTTTAAACCTATTAAGATATTACTAAAAAAACTGTATATCTTATTATCAATATAAAAACATTATAAGAAATATGTAAAATTTAATTTTTATGAATCATGTTTCTATGTTTAATGATAATGTTATAACTATCTCATTTAAATAATAATAATAATAACATTAATATTAATTCATAGAAAATTGTTATTGCATGTAACACAAGATAATTTAGTGTTCCATGTAGTGAAATAATATATTATTATATTATATAAATAATTTTTTAGTTAGTGTTGGAGGAAATTAATTCCATCAATGATAAATAAATTAGTCTAAAAAAGACACACAAAAACATCGGGTGTTACATACATGTCATGTACAAGGGGGTACATGGAATGTCCATATATCCCCATGCCTTCCAATGTTGTAGAGCCTCAAGTGGAATGTAATCCCAATATTAATGGAGTATAGGAGTACATGACATATAGAGACATACTATTTCCTTCCCATGTCGCTTGGCCACATCCCTTACCAAATCATTGTCCATGTACATAACCAGGTATGCCAAGCTTTCTCCTTGTTCAAGTACATGGAATTCCATATGGCCTTGTAATTTAACCAATGATTAGGTACTCGATGATGTACACGCCAATTCACATAAAGGGGTTACATTCTATTTGATATAGGTCACATTCCATGTGATCCTTATCAATTTTCAAAACCCTAGAACCACAACCAAGGGGCACACACATCATGTAATCCCGAAGTACACGATGTATTGCTTGTGATTTTATAGATCCTTCACGTTCTCTTCCGCGTCTCCCGATGAAATGACTCAATTATCGCCATCTCTAGAAATTGTAGATTGAGGATCATCTGGTCCTTGCCAACACAGATCTACATGGAACTAGACTTGAATCCAACTAAAAAATAGATCTACACATTATTCTTCATTATACATTGAATAAAACTGAATAACCTATAATATGGTATCCAAAACCATCTAATTCTCCAACACATTCATCATCCCACCACCATTTTGTTATTCCTATGATAAATATATGTTTTTGGATCACTACATCATGAAACGAGTGTGAAATGATCGATTGATCGAGATATGTTGATCTCAAGGCCAAACAAATGATTTTAATGGTTAATGATGTACTGGTGGATAAATGAAAAAAGGTGAATATAACTGAATGGATGTTTGTTTAAATCTCTATTCGTTTCATATAGAATTATAGTCAAAAAATAAACAAAATCCAAAAAATTATCTGAAACATGATTCAATCTTACACATCCCACAAGACGATCAAACCACAAATAAATAAACTATTTTACTTCTTTGTCATCATCATAGAAATCATGAATGTGGAAGTAAATCCAAAAAAAACTCCATACATTGTGGTAGGATCAATTGTTGGTGAAGAAAAATTACAATGATGATATCCTCCAACACAGTCGACGCAAATATCTATGTTATGGTCCTGATTCTTCATCATTCTCTATGAACACTTTATTCCAATGGCACCTAGTTATTTAGGTTTTAGTGGCCTACCACATGAAAATATCAATATCCATATATTTAAAGAGAAAGTAGGTCAATATGTTGAAAAAAATATAAATATAAATTATTTAATTTATTTTAATTATTTATGCCTGGGATGTATTTTTAAAAAAATCACCAATGCTGATAAAGATAGTCCAAGCCTATGGTAAAACCCAAATATTAAACTCAACAGCTATATTTTTTTCTGATTTAGTCCTCCATTTGGCTATTATTACAAATTTTTAAGAAACTTTTCTCTCTTGAAAATTAATATATATAATATATTTGAATCATTTATTCTTGGACCCTCGATCCTTACTATCACACACTGTCTCAACGACTGGTCTGAAAAATAATAACAATAATATAAAAACATAATACATGGAAAATATGAGATATTATAGCTGAGCCCTGGTTCCCTCTAATATTATAGACACAACAACAATAACTAAACACGTGCCAATGATTAGATATCATTAGACCCATAGATGTGTTCCCATCTAGTGGCTCCAATATTTGGATTCTGTGTGTTATGGTTTAAATACCATGTTCATTGAGGTATTCGATTCCTAGGGTCCCCGTAAGACTAGTTCATAATGATTACCTAGGTTTCTCATGTAATGATACCATGGGTCTTGGATATTGGTTGTGTGTTCTGTTCTTTATAAATTTTAAATATTTTTTTATTTAAAATAACTTGTCTATTTTTATTAATAATATATTATTGAATTTAATTATATTTTTCTGTCATGATATCCCGTATTGTTGGTGGTATCATATTGGGAATTTTCTCACCCCATATATACACCATAAAGTGTCTTTAAATCCTATTATTTATAAAATAGGAAAATATTATATGTTTTGTAGTGGGGGTGCTGAATCAAATTTCTAAAGTTTCCACCTCATGCTGTTTTCGGTGGAGGATTCATAAGGCTGATAGACTTCTCATTGCTTGGATTTTGGGTTTTTAGCTGGTTCCTCTCAATGTTTTCGTGTTTTATTTTTTTTAATTTTGAATATTGTTTAACTTATTGTAATTGTGTCCCTTTTGGTTATGGATATTGGTTGTGATGTTATGTGATATTCAAGTAGTTGTTTTGTGATGAATCACTTTAGTGAATTATTTTACACAAGGAAATGTGTAACTCCCAAGCACATGATGCATGTACATGGGGATCAAGAACCCACTTTGGTATATTTCATCTGTTGGGTGTGGTTTTGGGCTAGATGGGACCCAATCTCAGTTATTGACATCCACTTTTTTCCTTCTAATGTTGGTAATTTATTAAGAATTTTAAATATATGTTCATATTCAACCATTTCATTTTCGGTAATATTTAATAATTTATTTGTAAATAAATATATTAATATTTTATGATAAGTATATATATCACACCATTCAAAATAAAGAGAACACTTTATTTTCATCAATGAAAAAAATACAACTTCCTTCCCCAAATAAAAAGCTTGGGGATTACGCTCATGAAATTCCAATTCAAGTGAGGCATAAAATAAAACCATATTATTAGATATGAGGGATCATTATAGTCCCATTTTTATTCATAATTATATATCCCAAACCATTATCCATTTAAGCGTAGTGTTTGTACAAGAACACAAACCCACATTCTCATCAGTTATTTGAATTTATATTCAAATTCATCCTTCCACAGGAACGTAACTCCATTCCATGCCAACATGGATATGGGATTACATAGTGACGATAAATCTGTCAAAAAGCATCAGTAGTATCCATCATACCTAAGAAATCTAATAATGTGAATTATAATGGTGGGTATAAGTCATTTATCAATGACTTATATCGTTTAAGGATCCACCATTATGCAGCCATATGAGATCATATGTATTAAACATGAATCATTATAAGTAAAAAATTCTCAATTGGTAAAATATTAATATAATATTTATATCCTTAGGATCATCATTACCATACACAGATGTTCTTAATTATCATAATTTCTATTTGATTATATATGATTATCCTATATAAATACCACCAAAAATAGATAATTATTGAAATAAAATACAATTCATTAAATCCATGATGATATCATGAGAACTGGTGATTCCAAATGGAATTACTATAAATTCTTAATTAACATAACTCACACATAATGTGGCCATGGGTACATACTTCTTCTTGATCATTAGTTGATGATATGAAGATCAAAAATCAACCATTGAAAAATATTAATCTCCACATAATTGTTTAATTGGATCCTCTATATATGGTAGGTGATACCTTTTCTTAATAATGTTTTCTTTATGTTCTATATAACAAATTCAATGATACTTCATATATAAATTTTTCATAAGAAAAATAATAAGTGAACTCCATTGTGAAGAACTAGGATAAATAAACACATAATGTAGATTCCCATAAAGTTGATACTAGAATTAATGAAACCCAATTAGTGATATTCTATAAATTTTATTTGTAATTGTTGTAGCACAAGTTATTTGATTTATTTAAGGTGAAAATACAAGATTCCTTAAAAGACTAGGAAATTAACTTTGAAATACATATGTATATTATAGATTAATAGGAACCTTTTTAATAGTGATTTTCTCGCCAATAATTTGAGTGAAATAACACTGATAAATTGGTATAAAATAAAATAGGAATGAATTAATTTCCCTAGAATATTTAGATATTTCCACACATTGACATATTTATGATGTTTGATTCAAAATATCAAATATTAGATCCATTACATAGAAATTTATTTGGGATATATATTACGAGAGATAATACATAACCCAAATTATATCAAACAAAATATAAAAAAGAAAAAAAGATTCAAAAGATGAACATTCCTCCATTAATATACCAGAGATAACTATATACTTCTGATGTGATATTCCCACAAATAGTAGTTTTCTCTACATAATCAACGTAAAATCATTTATGTGGTTATATGATACATATAAAAAATTCATTAGGAATAAAAACATAGTTTAAAAAATATTTAAAACTTTACAGAATATAGTTTCTTTACCATTCACCACATCACTAGGAACATCTACTTCTATTATTGTTATTTATAATCATGGTTTTCAACTATTGTCTTTTTTAGTAATATCCCATGATTATTGAATCATTTGATAGATTAGCTCCCCATTTCAATATTGTTAAAGAGTTTTTTATGGAATCTAACATACATTTTCAATCATTATAATGATATCCATTTTCTCTATAATTGAAGAACATAACTTCTCCTTTCAGGAAGGTACCTTGGTGTTTCCTCCCATAAGTATCGCATGTTTTAAAATATCCCTACCCCTTATTCCCCTTACCATTTTTCTCTATTGCCATTTTCCCATCTTATTATCAACTAAATCAATATGTCTTGGATAATTATTTCTCTATCTCGATAGTACATGACACCATATCCTAATATGATTTGAATATTTTGGATTATATTTCACATTGAGGGATTATATTTACCCAATGAAATTAAGGGAAACAATTCCCAAAATTTTAAATAGTATATAGTATTCTGGGATAACCGAGTAAATATATCACCATTCTATCAAACATTCACCTCTTATATTTTTCATAGATTTGAAATTTTCAGTCAATATATACCAAATCACCATGTGGAGAATATTTTCCAACAAATATACATTAAAATTCTTCAACAATGTGATGGTTATTTCATCATTATCCATATATTATCTAATATATGATTTTTATCAATCTTTACCCCCATGAGATTATAAAATATCCTGGTAACCATCTCCATTTCATTAAATCATAATGGAATAAATATATTTTTAGAGGAACATATTCACTACTCTACTATAAATAGATTTATGGTTCTATTCAATTTTATAGAGTGTGGTAGAAAATAACATTCATAAATTGTTACACCATGTTGTAGATCAATATGATTCTCTCTACGAGCACGATTATTTTTAATAACCTGATTCAGTTACACAAATTTCTATTAATTTATAATGTTCTAAATATACATCCTTCCATAGTTCATTATCCTTCCCTACTGTTCAATACAAAAAAATATTATTATCATATAACAATATTACATTCATTTCACAAGGAAGAATATATAAATAATGGAATAAAATTTATTTGATAATAACATTATGAATAACAATGTATATTTTTCGAACCATTGAGAAAATATACATAAATTGAAAATTTCTCCATTACCAATATTAGAATCGAAAAATTGATATAACTAGGATTATTCTCTAATTGAAAAAATATTTTCAATTCATTTATAAATTGTAGTAATTAAGATATTAATTAACCAAGGAATATCCCTTAGTTGTTTAAAACATGGTGCATATTAATGGAACAGTCAAGAGGCACCAGAATAAAGGATGATACATTGATGACCAAATATTTTTCAGGTTGTTCCCTTTTTATGCATCTGTAAAAAAACCACTCCAACTTATTGTATATAAACAATGATTTATTTTTATTAAGACCACATTATCTTTACAATAACAAAAAATTAGTTTGTTATCATAGACATAGAAATATCTTTAAATCTTGTCATAGTTTTATGTTCCCTAATATATTTTTTCCTATATATTTTTTCCATAATATATACTATACAACCTATGACACTATATATAAATACACTAACACTAGAATCCTAGATATAGTTGTTTCATTATTATAGTGGTGATAGATTTATGTGTTAACGTCCTATGGAATTAATTGTTAAATAGCCTTGAAAAATTTTATACATACAAAAATATATCATTACATTCATAACCCAATGATTAAACATCATATATTATTATTGAACATTATTAATCCCCCTATAATATCATTTCATGTCTATTAATATACATTTAATAGAAACACAAGGAAATGAATCATAATAATATAATAAACATAATTTATAAGAATAGTATTCATATAAAAAAATAAAACATTTAATAAATGAGTCATGAATAATAGTCAAGAATAAATAGTCATCAACTAATTATATATGAATAATCACAAGATTTTGAATCACATCAATGTATATAATCACTATCCAAATAATCAAATCAAAATCAATAACTGATTTTATAATGATGTAATTCATAATGTTGAACATCATAAACATACCATCAAAACCTAAAGTCAAAAAATATATATTAATGGGTAAGGCCTCACCAAAATAAAAACATATATTTTATAATTATAAATAATAATGAATTAAGGTGTATGTAATTCTATGCCCCACAAATAACTCAAACATCCATATTAACTCTTCAAATTAGTAAAATATAAAACATAATTATTATACTTGAATAATAAAAACATTACATTTTAGAAGATCTAAAATAAAACAATTCCTATAATTTCCTAGTAAAATTGATCATGAAAAAGATATAGATTTATTTCTAATGGAATCATTAGTGTATATCATTATTATTGTTTAATATCTATCAATTAATGTTTACATAGTAAAAATTAATTTATAAATATCGTTATAAAATATCTAGGTGGAAATCATAATCAAAATGAAATAAATTATTTAAAATTAATCAAATTACTTAATATGAAGAAACCTATTTTACAATAGAGGAACCATTGAATCATTTTATAAAATCATAAAATATTTGGGATGTTAGAATGATGGTAAATTCAATGAGTAGCATTTACATTACAAAAATTTCCGTTCACATTTTAAATAAAATTTATAAAGTAAATCATTCAAAAAACATGAATATTCATTTTAAAAAATTTTACAAAAATTAAATCATTGAAAAAAATATTTTTTGTAAATCACTATATAATTTTAAAAACATTATTTAAGACATGTTATGGAAAATATGGACATGAAAGAAATATATTCATGAACGAGAAGAAAATCAATGTAGGTTTTCATTAAAATAATTATATCCATATTATGACTAAAAAGATATGAATATGAAAAGAAAATATTTTAATTTACATAAATCAATATAGTGGAATAGAATATATTGTGATGAATTTAGAATTATTAAACAAAATTATGAGTGGATACTAAAATATATACAATCCAAAATAATGATTATATTGTGAATCAAACCATTACATCATGTAGGCCATAATTTTGATATTTTCAATCCCCATAAATAGTAAATAATGATTTATTATAAATCCATTATAGATCCTAAATAAAATATGATTCAATATATGATTTATATATAACCTATTTTTACTCATTTATTAATAGATCTTTATTAGAATTACTCTTTAGGGGGATAATTGATTTGTTTTCCATGTATATCTCAGTTTCGTATATTATGTCCATGTAAATTAATGATGGTTACATCATATATATATATATATATATATATATTTAATCGTGATATAAATATAAAATATACTCATTATATATATATATTCGTCCATTAATTTTTGATATGGGAAAAAAATCCATCATTCTTGGAGTTGGTAAGTATAACATACAAATGGATGTTATTTTCAATTTTTGGTCGATATAATAAAACAAAGGTAAATAATAATTACACTTTATATGATAAGTATCATATAATATATATCTTATTTTTCAAATAAATATATGCTTATGAACATCTACTTAATATGTAAAAGAAAAATTAATCAAATCACTTCGTGGAGATGGTAGTCTAGACATACACATGAGTGGCATTATTTTCTAACAGATTGAAAGTTAGGATGGTATATAGAATATCCAAAATACAAAAGAAAATTTATTCCATAATAATAATATATATACTCATTAGATCCTTCATTATAATTAATCAAAAAAATTTCTGATTGGAGATTAAATACACTATAACATGTGGATGATAATCTATATATATGCATGAGTGATGTTATCAAATTAAAAGGATTTAAATGAAATTGAAAATGATTGTGTTATAAATATTACAGAATCTAATTATTGTTATAAACTTTTTTAATATAATTATTCCTATGATTTAATAGAATATAATTTTCATAAAAATAATTAATTTAATTATTTATAGTATTAATTAATTTTGACATTTAAGACACCCTAAAAAAATTTAATTTGAATATAATCATTTAAAATATCATTAATATATAATATAAATATAAAAAATTTATTTAACATAATAATTCATCTAAATTATGACACTTTTTTTATTTTTAATATCATTTATTTTATATTTCAATTATTTTAATAAATAATGTGTCATTGCTGCATAATAATTGAAGATAATATTACACATATTAAAAAAAACAATAAATTACCTTAATTGAAATAAAATAATTATCCATTCAAAATAATTCTTATAAATTAACATGTACAATTTTTATTATAATGGAAAAATTTTAGAGTTATTAAAGTCAAGATATTTTAATTTTGTATTTATTCTTTTCTAGAAATAACAAAATGAGAAATAAAAAGGAAAAATTAAACCGAGTTGATATATAAACAATATATTCATGAAAATATCCATAGAAAATTCATTTAATAGTATAATGGAAAATTTTATTTATATTTTAAAACCTTACTCCAATTATATATCCATGTTTTATATGTTTTACCATTACTAAAGTGACAATATCAACCAAGGAAACTAGTCATATAGGAAAAAATGGGAACTATATACCAAATATGAAAACATGATTCTCATTATGGAATAAATATAATAATATCCAACAAGTTGATGTGGAAAAAATTATTTTATGATAAAAAAAATGCATTGACGACATTTCTATTCATAAAATTTATTTTGATATTCAAAAAGAAATATATATCCAAATAATCTATAATTATGAATAAACTATATTTAATTTGATTATTTATAAATAAATGATTATTAGTCTAATTTATGAATAAATGTAATTATTTGTTTTGAAATTAATAATTTAAATAAAATATTGTTTAAGAAAATTTGGTTTTCAATATTCAATAAAAAAATCTTTAAAAAAATATCAACCTAATATAATATTAACATTAGAGTTAAAAAATATATAATCATGAAATATAATTTTTTGTTTTTTGTTTTTGTAAATTTGAAGTTTTTATTTCTTTTAATGAATTCTATCATATAATTTTTTTAATGAGAATGATATAAAAAAATATTGGTTTGTTAAAAATATTTTTGGGATATGGATTGTAGTGATGGGATTATTAATTTGGAAAATTAATGGTCATTAATTTTTTATTCATGTACTTATTATGGATGTTTTTATAGTTTCCAAATGGGTTTTTAAAAATGTTGTCAGTGGTCCTAAAATGGGAATGATGGTTTGGTAAGGATTCATAGAGGTTCTTTCAGGAACCTGGATTTTAGCCTTAATAGATATGATTATATAATAGCTTGGTAAATTCAATCAAGTGGATTACTAGTGGCATATGGGATATAAAAATTGAGTAACTTAATGAATTCATAGTATTTTAATGAATTGACCATAATTATATATAGAATTCCATGCTCACTATGGGTCCTTATGATGACTAACTTGTATACGAGCCATTATTATATGATTATGGGGGGGGGTAGTGATCACTTTTATAAAGTGGATGACATTCTTCAGTTAGTCATAGGCTCTAGATGATCAAGCCTATTGTTTTACTTGTTCATTATTTTGATTCCTAGAATAACTGGGTCCAGATTATTTCCATAATGACCTGGGGTTGGTCCTTTAGGTTAATAATATTCCTAATATTTCAATGAGTTATATTCAATAAGATTATAGAATTCATGTTTTAGGATATCCCCATACATCCTAGGATCTGGATGTGGATCCATTTATAATAAGAAGATCCATTAAGCCTATGAATTTGGGATAAAATATTTATCTAGGATCTAGTATTCATATATTTAGTATGGTTAATGTGACATGCTAAGATATAACTTGGAACATTCTCATATATGAATGATCAACGAGGGTTATGAACCAAAGGACTAAAGACAATATTAAGTTGGTAAATGGTTTGGAATGGTCCATGATATGTGATTAGATATATTATTGCATCATGCTGATGTATGAATTATTGGTTAATTTTAATTTTTGGATATCAATTTATTTATTTATTCATATTGATAATGTGAATGCACAAATTACTGCATATTTTTGTTCGGAAGAGATAATAATGGTGTTTCTCTACTACGTATTGTACTCCCACCCCACTTGTTCCTTCATTAGACATGACCACTTGAGTTTATTTCACATGGTTATTATAGGAACATGTTTGGGCTGATTTTTGAGATATCATTGTAATGAAAAATAGCTCAATTGTTTTTAGGATATCTATATGAGGTGATGATTTGTGATGTCATTGGAGAAAATATCTTTGATTGAATTTTTACTAGTATGTATATGCAGCCTATTCAAGGGTCGTTCAACTGATGTATGATATGGTAGTTTTATCCATTCTATATTTCATTTACTATCTATCTTGATTGTGTTCATTTAACCAACCATAAAATTATCATGATCAATAATAATTAGTTATCTAATATTATACCATTCACTATGATACAATTTTATATTAAAACCATGATACCTCTTTTGACTCTCGCTGCTAGTAAGTTGCTTTAGATTTCAAGTAAGTATGCATGAGGTCTGGTGGAGAACCTGAACAGAGAACCAGTCGTGTGGCCTTTAGTCTAGATGTTATGATAACAGATTCCTCTTAATCAATTCTACATATTTTCCTCCCCACAAGTAATGTCATGATATTCCTGGTAATAGAGAATCGCATACCCGGTAATTTTTGCAACTCTTTTATCACACCACATGGATTCCCCAGATATACATCATACCTCCATCCGGTTTCTAGTTCAAGATGCTACCCATTCTAGTCATACAATTCTATAATATTTCCCTACTAAAAAATTAATGTTATTTGAATCCACAATATAAATATAAAATCATATGCCACTTGATACCAAAATTTATAGATATCTATAAAAATCTAATAAATTTAATATTCCTAACTCATATCTTATAGAATGATTACCTCACATTGATTCAATTAAAACCCATCAATATATATTTTTATAAACACTTTAAAATATCATTTTCTATCCATTAGTAGTTTATTCATGTCTCTATTTTGTACAAATATTTTTAAAGATGTATAATTCCCAATAATAATATTATACGGCTAAAATTTTATGACAAAAACCATCAAAACCAAAACTATAAAATAACCTACCTATAGATTATACTTCAGACATTCCATAATACATGTTAACAATCCCATTAAAGAAGATAATTATTAAATAGCAAGTTGAAAATAAAAAATATCTTATGAAATTTATATCTAGGACCCCATTGGACCTACAGAATTGTGATTGACAACAAAAATATTTATTAACAACACTATACTAATATGAAAGTAGATCATGATCTACTAAATTTATATGGATAGATAAAAAATAAAAGATAAATATTAATGATGTAGAATGTAAATGGATAAATGGAACTAATTTAATTTAATGGTTAAATACAAAAAAATGTATTATGATTGTAAACTAGGTAAGATCATTGAATAGATTAGAATAATATAATTTTTTAATGAATGACAAATAGAAGAAAATAAATCAAAAAATGATCAAGGGGATGTTTTAAGAAATAATATTTTTGAAAATAACTATTCTATTCAAAATTATATAATAATTCTTGAAAATTAATCCAAAATTATTTTTTAACATCATTAACTAATTAAAAACTACTACTACCTGTGGAATAATGCAATCTGATCATTAGTTTTCTGAAATATTGAGTATAAATATGATTGAAAAGTTATTGAAAATAAAACATATAGTGAATTTGTGAACCTTTATTAAAAAATTTCTTTCTACTCGATTTATTAATCTTTTGTATAGTAAAAATGTTTTTATCCAAATACCATTTTACACTATTTTCATATATTGATTTAGTAGAAAATTTTATGAAATGATTTTCATAAAGGAATAATTTTTTGTAAAAAAATATCCATGATGATTACAAAAATAACATGAATTAAATTATCAACCCACTACTAATATACCCTAATTTAAGTGACCATATCATTAATTTAGAAGTAAATCGAAGTATAAAAAAATTATAAACTAAGAAGAAGCAGAATGAGTAAGTAGTGGAGATTCATTTATATGAAGAGAATATCCATCTTCTTGTATCCTCATTAAATTTTTATATTTAATAATTACCACCTATTTCCCTTTAAGAATATTCTCTCTATCTCCCCTAGTTAAATCTTGTTACTAATAAAAAATAATAATTCTTAAACTGTGTGCCTCCCTTTAAATATCCTCTAGTCACATACATATTTCCACCTCCTTAGAACAGTTCAACATAAAAAAGAAAATTGATAATAAATAATAATAATAAAACATTTCAATTATTCTTTAAAGTATATATCGGACATAGTATAGAAACCCCATACATGATCTCCTACTTTAAATTGGATGTCTCAAAATTCAAACCTACATAAGCTTATAAACTAGTGAAGAAAAATTATAGTATTATACTCATAAACTAATCATCTATTGAACTTTATTGATATCCTTTTTTAATGGTCGTCATGAAATTTATTTGGAATAAATTCTACGTCCACAACTAGATTAACTCATATGGAAAATGAACCAGAAATATCTGTCAGATTTGATCAAATTAGTGTTCAAAATAATATTTTTCTAAATTTCATCTCTGATTAACCCTTATTCTTTTCATTGTCGATATTCTTAGGTCCATCAACCTAGTTTCATCTTCAGTTACTAGTTCACCACCAATCAATAATGATTTATTCAATTATTTGATACCTCATACTATATATTAAGAACAAATATAGTCTTACCACATTATCATTTTTATTTTATTAATTATAAATTATTCTAATCCACAATGATCCAAAAAATAACCCTTAACGAATATTAACATTCATTTATGTTCTGGTCAGGAAGCACTAATAAATTCACATTTTACATTAAACAAAATCTAATTAGTGGATCACGACATCTTGAATTCATCCCATAGTTTTAGAGAATTGTCATAATTAATTTAGTTTGGTATATTTGTGGTCGATATAGAGTTAATTATTATTTACCAAATTATTGATCTCGATCACAAAATTTTATCTCTAGAACAAATGATTTATCCAAATCCTCCAAATAATAAAATGATGTATTACACATTAGAGGATTTAAACAATATATATCCTAACATTTTTAAAAAAATCACACTATTCATGAGTAAAAACATTCACTAATAAAATTATCCACTATTATCTTATTCATAAATTTACTAACTAGCTTGTTAAAAATAACATTGAACTATTAAGGACCTTTTATCTCTATAATCACATTCATTTATTTTATATGTAGCTGATATATTCCAACTACTAGCATCCAAAATCTGATAGGAAACCACAAAATTATTTTATTTGGTTCGTCATACACTTCTCACCTAAATGTATTATATATCTATTGAGGCATCAGTTAAAACCTTTCACCGTTGATGGTGTGCTACCTATAAAATGGTATCCTATATATTATCTGTTTCTATTGTGAATTATTTATGTGACATAGTTTTTAATCAAATATAATTAATAATTATTGTTTCAATATTTTATTTACTACTTTATATATTTGAATTCAATGGTTTTTCATTACCTAGTAGTGGGATATTTTATAAGGGTGAAGTTGTTCTGTAAAGGATGATTTTTCCTTGCATAAGGGTATAATTCATACTGTATATGGTTATACATGATCATATAATTTTCATCCAATTTCATATGGGTATAGTACTCTCCACACAAGGGTAGTCATCTCAAGTTTAAAGGTACGTTTGTTATCTAGTGGTAGTTCTCTCCTTGTGTAATGATTTCCTGCATGTTTTATAAGGGTAATCCTTCACTACTTAAGGGAAAATACCCTCTATGTATTGGCAATACCAATCATTTTTAATGTTAAAACGTTAATAAATAATTTCAATTCACATATACATAACTTTTCTAGATGGAAACATATGTGTAAAATCCTAGCTATGTAATTGTTCACTCTTGTTCAGGTATGGTCACTCAAGTTCATATAATTTTAATAAATGGATATTTAATGTGTAGTGATAATCAACCCAATATCCTAGGTAAGTTCCTCACTATATTAGATTGTCAAAATAATGAAGAAGTCATATCTTGAAAGACCAAATATTTTAGTAGTATTTTAAATTCAGATATATAAATGACTCTTGAATTACTTTGGAATATACAAAAAACAACACAAATTTTATTTGTTAATAAAATTATTCCATGTAAAATATTATTTCATAACATGAATAGTAATCTTCCGAGATTGATCATAAAATAATGAAAATAACAGTGTGCTCAAATGCTCAATATGGGTTAAGTATAGTGGAATCTATCATAAATCAACAATAATAATCAATATGGAAAGGTTAATATATAAATATCCATTTCATTAAATGAATATTATTAGATTTAATTTTATCCATAGATAATTTCATTATAAAAATTACCACGTTAATAATATAAGTAATAATCAATATGAAATGGTAAATAACTCAAAACACATGCCATTAATCAATAGTTGAGAAAAAAATACATACATAGATAATTTCATTATATAAATTTCATAGATAATAATAAATAAATTATTAATTATGAAAATGAATAATTATTGGATTCTCTGATATAAGTAATAATGATACATATTCCATAAATACCTTTCACAAGTTGGGTTTTATCTATAGATAAAATCCCATTTAATACAATATTACCTATTTGTTTGGTGAAACCTACCAATGAATAAATGTGCTATATAATATTTATACTAACTCATCATTGTTGGTCTAAAGTGTTTCTTATATATCGAATAATTTCATTAATTCTTGAATGAATATTTCATATAAAAAATATCTATATCTATTAAAAGAAATAAATTTACAAATAATTTCATGTTTAATAAGAAACATTCAAACTAAATACAAAATATAATATGGTATACGGTTAAAGAATTAATTATATCAATTATTGAAAAAATATATTGAAGAGAAATTTAATTTCCAATCATCAGTGGAAAATAAAAATTTGAATCTAATTGTGATGACTGAAAAATGAATAAAAATGTCAATTTTAATACTTGACTTTTTCAAATTGATAAAAAAACCATATAATTAATAAGGTTCTTATCAATACAATATATTTCAAATGATGCATAAATATAATAAGTGTTGTTCTCATTGATTTATAGAAATAAATAAATCATTAAAAACATTATTTCTGAAACTCACTTTTTCATTATAAAAATCACTTTTTAAAACAAAAAACATTTTAGATGTTATTTTCATGGAAAATAATTAAATAAAAGAATTTCTATAATGGTTGTGAAAAAATTATTTAAATATACCATTAAAAAATTAAATGGAAAATTTAATGAATTGATGTTCATGTTTTTGGCTAATTAGATACATAATATAAAAATTTAAAGGGGGATTTCTTTTTTCTATTTAAAATGGTAGAAATGTTTACCTTTTGTAAAATAACAAGAAGATTATTTTCAATAGAGTTTTTTAAAAAAAATATGTAAAATAATTAATTAATAAATAATTTTTAAATTGTTTTAATCTTTTTAGAATTAATTTTACTGAAAATATAAATTTGGAAGAAAACATATTTTTGACCAAAGTGTTAATTAAATTCCGATTTTCTTAAAAATATTTTATCAAATTTTTTAAATTAACAATTTGTAAAAAATGGGAAAATTAAAAGAAAATATAATGAATTAATATAGGAGAATAATTTTTATTTATATTATTTATGTAATTATCAAATAATTTTCTTCAAATTTAATTCATGAATAAACAATGTTGATTATAATGAGATTGTGGGGAAAACCCATTATAGTGATCATTATGTATAAGTGAGATTGAATCAATGAATATATTATGTTTATCAACTATAAATACACATAAATCAATCGATAAGAACACATTAGATAATAAAAAGTCATTATACTGATAATCTTAAAAAATCAGAGAAAACAAAGTAGTAATACAATATAATGAGAATAAATTAATTTATGAAATTCATTACGACTTGGTAATTTTAATTTTGAATACTATTAGAAGATATAATTGGGAATGAAAAATAATATAAAATAAATTATTATTGGATAATAATATATATTTTCAAATGGGAAATGTATATATGATATAAATTAAATTATATGAATAACATTATAATATGCCTTAACAGAAGGAAATTGATATGAAATCACTTATATTAAACTTCCATTTAGTCAAGCATTATTTAAAATCAATTATAGTGGTATTAAATGCATAATAAACTTATAAAAATATTATTATTATTTATAATATCATATAATTTCCTTTTATAACATCTTATCATCCTTTTATTTATAATCATTTATTATTTCAGTTTTTTTGAGTGTTAAATAACTTGTTTTCATATGTGTGTTTCAAAAAGATTGATCTGGTTAATTCATATAAAATATAGTTATATAATTCAGAGAGTAAAAATATTGATATAATTACTACATTCTTATATGAATTTTACTTTGAATATGTATTGTGAAATACCGTTACAAAAAATGGACAATATTATAATGATGTAAATAGTAGGTCGTACAAACATATGAGTAACACTTCCAATCATCAATGATAGTTATGGAATGGTGTAAGTAATGATATATATATATATATATATATAAATATCATAATATCATAAATTCCATATTATTTTATTATATTCACTTGTAAATATAATCATTTGCAGTGATGAAGAAAATATATTTACATCACTTCGAAAAGGTAGTTCACCACATGAATACAAATGATGATATCTTTTTTAAGTGATTGAAATGGTAAGAAATAAAATGAGATGCCATCCTTTACGAATAATTAATATTTCATGATTATCATATATATTCCATAAATATCACATATATTAATTAAATTTATTCTTATTACATTTCTTGAAATGAATTAGTGAAATATGAATCATATCTCTTCATGAGGTAGTAGTCTACCGTACACACAAGCATCGATATTTTGTCCCATAAGGAATAGAAAATAAAAAGGTACATATAAAATAACGAATCTATTGGAATAATTATTTTATTAATATTAGATAAATTATTTATATCCATCAACATACCCAATCAGGAGAGGTGGTGTTACATAAATGAATGACATCAGTTCACATGGCCGTAGTCCTCCAAACACACGAATGGTGTTTTCACAACCCATTTAACTAAATTAGAGATGGTTTTAGATAATGAAATTATAATAAAAATTTCATAGTATAATTAATATACTGAGGATATTCTATAATCATTTTTTATTATGAATTTAGTTTTGAGATGAATTAAATAAAATAAAGAAATATCATTGAATAATGTTACTAGTTATTCATGTATCCTCCTTATATTTTTACCAAAGCAATCCATGGATGGATTTCATCACCAAGGAAGGTGTCCTGGAATCATTGAATGATGTTTTTAACTAATTTGCAATGTTTTTTTGTAATCAAATAGGGTTTATGTTGATAAGATGAGAGGATATAGTGTTTTTTTATAGGTGAGGTGAGTGGAACACTAGTAAATTTCTTAAATATTCATGTATAATTTTTTTATAGTGACTAATGTATACAAATGTTCTATTTTAGATCCTAGAAGATATATATATGATATTTTTCTCATAAATAGTGTTTTAACAAGATGATATATCATGTTAACCGATATTTACTTTGTTTAAAAACAAATAAATCTATTTTTACAAAAAGCAAGATAATACATTTTTTATATTTTGAGAACTAATTTTGGTCACAAAATAATTTAACATTATCATAAATTATAATTTATTCTGATTCCAAATATGGAATCAATTTTTATAAATCTATTTTACCCATGTGGAAAGATATTAATTTAAAATTATTCCCACAAACATTATGATAATGAAGGTTTTCGAAGAGAAATTGTTCCAAAGACAACAAAATATTTAGACAATCATTAAATATGAAAATGAATCAAATGACCAAATTTAGATTAATAGATATTTAAATTAAATGATGTTACTTTAATCCCAAATTTAAATATTATTAAAATTTATATATAATTTAAATAAAATAGATGTTTTTAATTAAAATTATTTATTTTTAATAATTTACAACAATATGATAAATTTTAGAAAAATCTCAAAAAATAATCTAAGTTAATTTTGATATTTTAATTTCAAATACTAAATCAATTTTATACCATAAGATTTTAAATATTATTAAAGATTAATTTTATATTATTTATGCACAACACGAATATATATATCTCTGTAAAAATCCATGTTTAAAAAATTATTTTTTTAATTATTATTATATTAATTATAATAAATATATATCTATAATTTTCATATTTTAGTTAATACTATTGATATCCTATAATTCTGAATCTATGTTTTAATGGTATTATATAATATAGTTCATTGTAATGTGGGATTGTATGTTTTCTTAGATTTAGAAGAGATTAAATTAAATGAAATGTATTTTGTGTGTCATTTAATTTTAGTGTTTTATTTCCAATATGGTGTTGAATATAATTTCATTATTTTATAATTTCATTGTGATAAATTCTCCCATTAGTAAATAAATTTCCTTGCAACTGAATTTTGATCCTGGTAAAAAAGGGTTTGATATTTGGAAATAAAATTGTTGAAACAACCACATAATTAGAGGGTTATTAAAATATCCATTTAATAAGAGAGAATGAGACATCAAAGTGGAATCTAGAATAGAAAATATAAAGGTTTCCACATTGTAGAACATTTTTAGTGATTTATTATATAGAGATGAATGAAAATCGTAAATATATTTAGAGGGTGATTGAGGGAATTGATCATAAAATACTGAATGATCAATTTAATATTAAGGAACTCATAACTATAAATAAAAAAGGTATGAAAATAAGTCATTTATATTAAAAAAAATTAACATATTAGGATAAAATTTTCTTTTTGATATCTTATTTTCTATTGTTGAGAAAATATTTTTCTATCATAGAATTTAAGGAAATATATAAACATGATACATATATATTTTATATATAAAATTTATTCCCTTATTTTTTCTTGGATCAATTTTTAATTCACCCGTTATTCAATGAAATGAGTATAAAAAATTAATTTTTTATAATAGGGTCGATAAAATTATCTTTTAATGTATCATTAGATCCATAAAATATGGAAAAGTATTTCAGACTTTTTCAAATTATTTTCCAAAACCAAGAAGGGAAGAATATGCTATTCAAAATAATATATCAATATCTAAACCTCAAATGTAACATGACTGGTTCATCAACAATTGTAAAGTTTCATTTCATTTAACTTATAATAAGGGTGTATTAACTAGAAGATCGCATATGCTAATGGTAGGTTATATACCACTATCATAGATCAATTATAGGATTTAGTCCCACGATCATGTCGAACACAACAGGTCATAAGCTGGCATGTGGGTTGTCCATTTTTATAAACAATATTTATTTATTTAATATAATTTTCCAAAATAATATATGATATAATTCCTTAAAAAAAATCATTAAATAAACTTCTATACTATGGTTTTCCAGAAAACAAATTTTATTTTTTAATTGATTTTATAATGTCTACAAGTTTTATAATAGAATTATTACATAATAATTATGAATCATACTTACCATATAATTTATCAATAACATAAAACATATGACTATAAAATTTATTGGAATTATAAAAAAAATAAAATTTCCCCTATAACATATGATTGTACTAAATATCTCTAAATTTACACAATTTTGGTAGACTCTCACCACAAAGAAAAAAAACATAGGTGTTCAAGACATTGTTCATATCATCAATTTTATCATCATTTAAAATTGAAGAATGCAAAAATATTATTTTATTTAAGCCATATATGCATTTAAAGTTTAACAAAATTTTTAAATGTTTCATGATTCTTTAGACTATTACCTATTGAACCACAATAAATAAAGAAAAACATGTTTCTTATTTCAACATTGGTCCTTAATTATATATTTTATATACATTTGAAGAATGAATTTGACATAATAATTCCCAGGTTCTACACATATAAGAAAATGAAATGTAATAGGATCCCTAGGATTATATTTATTTCCTCCTATCATACTATTTGATTTATAATAACAATTTTTATCATTATTGAATTACTTTCCACACAAAATCCATTTTCACAATCCATTGAGACAACTTATTTTCAATCCAAGGATACTTGTGTTTATCCTTTTTCATTCATTATAATTATCAATTCAAATACTTTATAATGGTTTGTGATGAATATTTGAATTATAAAAAATATATCCCTTAGTAGGTTTGATCCAAATACATAGTAAAAAAAATTGGGATGAATTTGGCAATGATCATGTCATGCCAAATGAACCCTTAATAGAGTTAGTAACAATTGATACCTCTATTACAGAACCCGGTCCACATATACTATGTATCCAATGATTTAGTTCTAGGAAAAACCATATAATATAGACCATACCATAACTACACGATGTTCATCTATACATATCATGAATGTCTATCATAGTTAATTGTCCCTAATCAATGTTTTCCTAAATATTGTTTCCATGTTTTCTATTAAAATTTATATGAAACCAATTATAGAGACCCAAACGCAAGTAGCCCGATGAAGGTTCCTAATTTATTATAATGGCATAAGATACAAGGAGTCACATCCAAAAGGTTAGAATAGTTTTGTTTTCATTGTATACCATATTAATAGATGGTTCTTTCATTAAATATGGATATTAAAATTAATTTTTTTTTGAATAACATTATTCCCTATATAACAACCTTGTATATCAATTATAATAATATTTATGGATTCTTGATAATGAAAAATAGTAATGTTTGAGCTCAAAATCATGATAATGATTAATTGCAATAGAATCTAAATTTAATCAATAAAAATAATCAACATGGAATTTAGATAAATGATAATGTGTCATGTTCAAACCACCTGTTGAAAAATAAATTCATCTAGATAAAATATCATAGTAAAAACATTGTAGATGTTATGATAATAAATAAAAAATACAGAAATAAACATAACTGAGAACACATTTAATTTTATCAATTTTCTATAAAAAATGCATCCAGAGATAATTTTGTAATGGAAATGTCTAGGATACTAATAAATGAATAATTAATGATAGAAATTATTTATTAATAGTCTCCACTATCTTAGGAATTATGATATATCCCCCATCGATAACTATCACAAGAGGGGTTAAAACTACTGATAAAAACCCCATTTAATGCTAGATTACTTTTTTGTCTCGTTATAACTACCAATGAATAATGGGGATCTACAATATTGGTCCCCACTATTCATAGTAGGTCCCACTAATATTTCATATATTGAATAAACAATTTAATTCTTGAATCAATATAACTTATATAAAACTAACAATATTTAGTGAAAGATATCGAGTTATTAATATATTTTAAGTTAATAAAAATCCATAAATGTAGACATTGTATGTAGTAATGGTATATATTTTAGGTTATAATCGTATACATCGTAAATAACATGGACATTTAAGGTAAATTTAATGTCCATTGATCAATTGAATGTGTATATTTAATGGAAAATTTGAGGTCTGTAAAAATAAATCCATATAGTAAATATCATTACATTCCTTAGTAAAAATGATGATAAACCATCTAGAGAAAGGATAAATAACTTATAAATAAAACATATCCCCAATAAAGATTAAGTATAATACAAGTTGTATACATTTATTAATATATATAATATAAAAATATCATTAATAAATTCTAGAAGAAAATTATATTTTCATTTTAAAATCAATTTTTTAAAAATATAACATTTTGATAATCATTTTCCCTGAAAATCACTTTTAAAATTTATTAATTTTCCAAAAATTAATAATTTTGTTTTTAAAATTTTCCTTTTAAACATTTTCTATTAAATTTTCAATGAAATTTTGTTATGTTGGTATTTTATTCTATATGTTTTGTACAAGTTAAAAAGATCATTCCCGTTTCATTATAAAAAGTTTATAAAAAGTGACATTCTTAGAATATGACAAAAATATTCCCTTTAATTTTTTTTAAGAAAATGAATGGTAAAAAATATCATTAATAAATCATTTATAGAAGGATAAATCAATTTTGAAAATATTTTAAAAAACATGGTTTTGTATGAAAACCAATTTTCGACTGAAGAGTTAAATTAAAAAAACTTATTAAAAACTAGTTATTAACTATTTTAAGATCCAATGTGAAAAAAATGTTACTAAATAGAATGAAGTATTTGAGGATATCTAAATTAAATGTTTATATTTATACAAATATAAAAAAAATCATTCAAATAAAAATCTTGACTAAAAAATATCTCTTTTAAAGAGACTGAAAAATAAAACCTTACATTGATCAGAATGATGATGTGAGAATTATTAAATGAATTGATTATGTGTATCAACTGAAATATAACATAAAATATGTTGAAATAAAAAATAATATAAAAAATAATTATACTCATTATATTATAATATAAATTACAAAGAGGAGGTATTATAACCTAATAAAAAGAAATTGAGTTATGAAATTCATAACCACTGGGTAATTTTCCTAACAAATCCCCCTAGATAATGTAATTTAATTGAAAAAATAAAATATCATTAATTATTAAATATGTATGATATAAAATAACAATGAGATAGTTTAAAAATTATATAAAATCAATTATTTTCACAGCATTACAATATTTCATAATGAAATGAAATTGACCTGAAATCTCTTACCCCACACTCTTGTTTGATGGAGTGTGATTTAACACATTTATAATTTTTTAAAATTATTATTAAAATACTAAAGAATTATATTAATATTTATAATATATTATATATTCCTTTTAAAACTTTTTATTACCTTTTTGATAATAACAATTATTTATTATTATTATTTATAGTGATTATTTACTTATTTTATCATGTTTCTTCATTAAAGATTAGGTTCATGAAACTATAATGTAGATATTTCAAATCCAGTATAATAATAAATAATTAATTATAATATTTTTTCATTAATTATAATTTTAAAAAAATCATGAAATATTTTTAGAAAGAATGGAATATGTTACAATCACGAATATGGTATATCGTATATTAATATGAGTAACACTGCCATTTTTCCAATATCATAATGGAAAATTTTATGCACTATTTTATAATTAAAAAATGATAAATATATCATAAATAAATGTATATATATTTTATTTTAAATATATATATAATACATGTGGTTTGGTGATTAAAATAAGGTCACATCACCTCGAGAAGGTGGTAGTCAACACATACAGTGAAAACATTATCAACAGTATGATAGTGAAAATGAAAGAAAAAAATGAAATCTTAACAATATATAATAATAGGTTTTTAGGTGTGGTTGTGTTCTAGTCAAATACCAAAACATTAACATTTATTAAAAAAAATTCTGAGTACAAGGGGAAATTTCATGAGACAAAAAGTATGAAAATTTTTGGTGTCTCTAATATAATAAGGAAGAAAATATGAAGGAAGGTCATTCCTCTAAATAACTTCTTGAGAAAATCCCAAGAAGGAAAGACCATCAACAATCCTATTTTTTCACAGTAGGTGTGAGTGATAGTAAAATTGATATCCTCTAGCAAGTTAATACAATTAATCTATCAGGAGGAGAGAGTCCAAGAATGATGAGGAACACCATTCCAAATGGCTTAAACTATAGTTTTATATTGGATTTCAATAAAAAACATTTCATGTGTATAACATATATTCATTAACATTGTATTTATTAAACTCCATGTAAGGTGTTTTTTATAGACAAATCACATCGCATCCTGAGGTGGCAGTTTGGAGTTCACATGAGATACAGTATCATGTCCCCTACGGAATGGAATCTAAAATGGTATGTATGATATAAAAACTCAATAATTATTATTATGTTGTAAATTTCATATACATACCCAACCTTGATAGGTCGTAATTGAAAAATGAAGGACATCGGTTCATGAGGTGAAAATTATCAATACAGACGATTGATGATTTTGAAAACAATTAGTTTGAAGTATAGATTATGGTCGGTCATTCACTTATTATTATAAAATCATAGTATGTGTTAATAAATAATGATATTATACAACAATGTTTTAATAATAATTTAATTAGTTGAATAAATAAATAAAATAAAAATGCTCGGTTAAGAGCGTTACTTATTATTCAGGTATCCTCTATAGGTTTTCACCAAATCCCTCTAATGTACACATCTATTGTTCTTGAAAATATTCACCCATACCATTTTTTTTATCATAGATATTTATAAAAATGTAAAATTATATAAATAAGAAGATATAATGTCAAAATATGTTTATAAAAATATTTCTGAGATATTTTTATGTCATTTTTACCCTTATCTTTATAGTTTAACCATATGTAAATCATCTTTTACCTTAACCACAATATTTTTTTTTCACTGTTTTCACTATTCATTTTGGTTACACAATAATATTACTTGTTAAAAAATATAAATTAAGTGGATTCAAAAATATGTTATTAATTTTTCCAATTTCAATTAACTGAATTTAAATAATTTAATTTAACATTTAACCCTTAAAGACAATGAGAAAGACAATTTTCGATGGGAAAAGGTTAAAAATATTTCAAAAGTTTTATATCAAAACTCATTAGGAAAATTATTTAAATGAACAAAATAGGATTAATTAATATATATTTGAAATATTATAACATTAATACCAATTTGAAATATAATTTGACATTATATATATTTATAAAAAATGTAGTTTTCTACTAAAATTCAATATTATTCAATACTCATAAAGATTGTAAACAATTCAAAAAATTCCCTAAAAATCAACCTATGATAATTTTGATATTTTTAATTAAAATATTATTTTAAATTTATGAAATAAATTTTCTATATTTATTGAAAATTAGTTTTTAAATATGCGTGTAATGTTTGACTAAATTTTTATTTAGATAAAAAACATTTTTTAGAAAACATATCTATTCTACATTAATGATTGTTATTTTATCAAATCAATAGATACCCATAATTTTTTTGACATATTTTTATTATTATTAAACTTTAATTTAATATTTAGCTTATAACAATATATTATATTATGGTTCATTTGTCTCAGGGATGCATGTCCGGTAATCTATCAATGGGATTAAATTTATAGAACAATATTTTGTTGGTTATTTAAGCTCATTGGTTCATACATCATAAGCGATATAGGAAATTGTTAATTTTTAAAAATTGTGAGTTTGTACATAAGAGATCTTCCTATTGAATCATAAGGTTGTACAACTCATGTAAGGGTTATACCTAGCTCATGTAATGGTTATATCATGTATCGATAAAGAAACAATAGGTTTCTAAAGTATACAGTAGTTTATTCACCTTTATGAAGTCAAAATGGTATGAATCACAAATTTTTAGCAAACCCATCAGCACATATGCAAAGTCCTATGTTTTTTGAACCGGGTTAAAATTTGATGGTTTTCAATTTTTTTGGGTTTATCGACAAGTCGGTTTTTGAAATAGAGCTCCAAAATTTACTCCGAGTGTTGGAACACCTAAAGGTGTTCTTTTTTTGACTTTCATAATTACATAATAATTTTTAGTGGGTGTCTCTATGAGTCTCATGAGCCCAAGATCTAAAAATGTCCACATTAATGGATCTGCATGGGCAGTGCGTAGTTGCGGTCCAACCAATGTAGTTTAGCCTGTTTAATAAATTATTTAATTTAATTAAATAATATTATATTAGATATTAAGTTTACATAAAATAATGTTTTAATAATAATAATAATAATAATGAATATATTATTGTTATGATTGTGTCTGTTTAATTAAATGAAAGATAAAGAATTAATTAAATGACGATTAGATAAATTAATGCAGCTTTTGGGTTTTTCAAAGTACGGTTTTAATTAAATGAAGATTTTTATAATTAATAATAGAATATTTATTATTAAATGGAGGTTATGGGTTGGAGTTTTTATCAATGATATCATATTAATGATATTGTAATAAATTTGGGGGGGAGTTTAACTAATTAAATGTTAGAATAATAATAATAATGTTATTATTATCATTATTGTGTTTATTTATTGAAATAAATGTTAAATGAATTTAATGTGGCTTTTTATCTATCTCAAAGAAGCACTTAATTAAAAAAGGAGTTATGGATTTAATGAAGGATTATTGTTATTAAATAGAGGTGTTGGGTTATATTAAAAGTTAGAGTAATAATAATGATATTATTGTTATTATGGTTTTATTAGTGTTATAATTATTGATAATTATGGTTGTTATTACTATTATAAATAGTAATATTAATTAAATGGGTAGTTTTTTGGAATTGAAAAAAATGAATGTTTTAATAATTATAATGTGGATGGAATTATTGTTATAATTATGTTAATTAATAAAATTCAAGGAAAATTAATATAATTAATTGTGGTAAAGGAATTTTTTTGAAGTCAAATAGATTTCAATTTAATTTAAGAGTAAATCAATGTTTGAATTTCTCAAAGAATGATTTCCATTTAAGAATGATTAATTGGGGAGCTATGGATTAAACTGATGAAATGTTTTTTATCATTAATAGGGATGTTTTATTAAAAGGGAAGGTTATAAAAATAATAATATTATTAATGATACTATTGTTAATATGTTTGTAATTATAAATATTATTTTATATTTATTAATCTATTATGTGTAGTATTAATGTTTGAAAAGAAGGGAGGGATGTGACCTTCTTCCTCTTCTAAGAGGCGTGACCCCCACCATGATCTTCTCCCAGAAAATGCATGATGAAACGGCTTCTCTAGAATCCTATGCCATATGGACCTCCTCTTCTGGACCTATAGAAGTGTGGAACCCCCCGGACAACACTTACAGTAGCACGACACCCCCAAGATAGCCTCCCCAACAACACCCAATGCCCCACATTTTCTGGGGCCTTTCTTCTGAGAGAATTTTGTTTGAATTATTCCTTATTTTTAATCCGAATATTTATGGTAGGTTTTCCTATTATGTTCACCATCATCACTTCTGTGGTATGATGCAGTTTGAGTACACATTTAGGTTTGGAAAAATTTTACGGTTAATGTTTTAACCGGATTTTTTTAGTGTTCTTCGATTCTTGGTTTGAGCAACGAGGTTCTTGGGATTCCTTGGTCTGGGTTCTGGAAACCGCCACCGATGGGGAGGTTGTTCGGTCCAATTCGGTTCATCAACATTTTTTGGAGGTAAATAATAATACCGTTGTCTTGTTTTTCACCACCAAAAATAGAGTCTAATATTTTTTTGAGTCCTTGTTATCTTGTGGTAGGAGCGTAAGCCTTGCTGCATTGGTTTTGATCTTTCTAATTTGTTTTGGAGATTTTTTGAATTTTTTGATGGGTACATAGAAGGCCCCAGCCTTAATCCTTACTTAATCTTGAGTTATTATAGGATTACACATTGAGGATCTATTTAGGTTTAGAGTTTTAGAGAATTAGAACATAAAACTTGCATTACATTCCACATATAAACAAAGTGGTTACATAAAGGTAGTATTCATTTTTTCCATCAATTGAATCATATTTAAAATAAGACAAGGATTCATTATTGACACATCCTTGACAATATCATCATATCATGTACCTTTCCCTTGACCTGTGAAAAAACATTTCAAAAAAACTTGGGATGAGCATAAAAAGCTCAGTATGGGTTATAAAAATATGGAAAGGAAACATAATATCATATATACATAAGAATGAAAACATACTTTACCCATAAAACATATGAACTTTAACATACCTCATCAAATCATGAATAAATCATAGAAATCATAAGACATAAAGGTAAATTTAGGCATTCATAACATTCTTACGTAGGGAGTAACCCTATTGGTTACGTTTGGAATACACATCATAATATATTCCCGAAATCTCTTCGTAGAAACCTTAAAGATTCTCTCCTTCACGTTACCCAATGCATTGGAGAGCTATAACGGGCTCACCCACCTTTATTTTATCACGGAACCACCTGTCTTCATATTAATTCCCAAGATCCTCAAGATAATCATATCAAATAAAACATGCATAAAGGAAACATAACATTTCCACCATTCAATCATTAGATATCAATACAACACATTGATATAAAAACATCATGAAAACCATTTTCAATACCAAAATAAATTAAAAGTAAAACAAGGTATTTATTATTCTTTTAATAAGATGTTGTAGCTTGTAGAGGAAGCAGAAACTCAAATAATGTTCACGGCGGCGGAGAAGTCATTGTCGCCGCATACGTACGACAAAAACATTCCATTTTTTCATTTAGTAATACAAATCATATAGAAAATATTACTTTTGGATAAACAAAAAAGTCCAAGGTGTTTATACACCATATAAAAGAAGGTTGTTTATAAAACAAAATATGTCTCAACGAAAGGAGATTGAGACGAAGTCCCATACCTCGGGTCTAACATGACTCGGTGATTCTTTAATCTCCTGAATAATAAACTTGGGTTAATTTCTACTTGTTTAAGAATCTTTTTAAAGTTCATTATTCCTTTTATATCACTTATTTCCAGGTCATGACCACTATGTGATTATTTAAGTTAATAACAGTCGTTTTAATGATCATTGGTACTTGAGTAAAAAATAAACTCTTTATAATTACAAGTTGTTCATGTATCCATTATATCCAGAATTATAATCATGATGTATATATCATATATATCATATATATCTAGTATATACATGCATTTATAATATTACATAATCATTTAGAGGTAAGAAATGAAATGCACCGTTCATGGAGAAAGTAAGCCGTACGTATGCATGAATGCTACTTTCATTTCTATTTCGTATTTTTTAGAATGGAATCATTATGATATAAAGGTATATTATAATTCTAGTTTAATATCATATATAATATCATAACTTCATCATTTATACATCCCACATATGGTATTAACGAATCAAACCACTTTGAGGGGGCGGTAGTCCGCAATTCCTTAAATGAAGATATCGTGTTTACCCATAATGGAAACCATAAAGGTATTCCCAAAATGAAAAATAAAGAAGCTTAATGAAAAACATAAACATTTTATATATCATATATAAATATATTGTCATCTTAATGGCCACCTTTGAAGGTGTTAAAAGAATGTTGAACAATCATCGTTTCGGGATGCCGAAATTCGCCATCCACGGAAACAGAATGTTCTTTAACCATTAGATGTAGGTGTGTGTATGTGTAGCTCAAATAATTCTTATAACAACATCCTAGTATATTGAAGTTACTATATTCGTTACAAAAGAAATGAATAAAAAGAGTTTATGGGGTTGGAGAAGCAAAATAAAACAAAAGGACTTTAATGAAGACATTACCTTAAAATCGGGTAACTCCCTTTGGTTTGATCTCAAATGATTCATTGGGAAGGCTTCTACCCAAAGTGGGGCTTCAAGGTGTATGAGAGTGAAGTGTAGAGATAAAATGGTCATGGGTTTGCCGAACCAAAGGCTTTGGAAGTGTGGGTAAGGAGGTAGAGGTGAGGGCCTTTTATAAGACGGGAGGAGGGGCACTCTTGGAAAGTAAAGAAATGATCCTTTATTTTAAAAATGATTTTCTGATTCAAAATGTCCCACATTGATATATTTAGAGGTTAAGGTGATAAGGGTTCGAAATCCACCCATACAATAGGTTTCCGAAATGTGTAGGTCATAGATTTTACATTATCCTTTCATTTTATTTAAATCCTTTATTAATGAGGTAATCGCTGCATCATCATGATGTCATAAATAATTTAATATATTTAAAGTCTAAAAATAATAACAATAATAATATAATGTTTTAAATCTTTTTATATTTCCAATGATTATTTATAATAAAAAATCTGACTTTTATAACCCCAATGTAAAAATCTTTTAGTAAAACATCTCATGTTTGTGTTATTTTTACTTTAACATTAAATAAAAAGTTATTTATGTCATTTCACAATCAAAGTGGCTCTATGGGGTCCCCAAGTTTACCCATGAATTGTCTTGGTCGGCCATGAAACATTCAATGAGTGTAGGATATATGTCAAGCTCATCTAAAATTATTAAAACATTATTTATACCTTAAACTACATTAATTACCTCTAATCGCTATTAAGAACTGAAAAGTTACTATTCACCAAAAAAATTATTTTAATCTCATTGAACCACATTTTAATTCTTAATGACAACCATGTATGCCAAATTTTTGAAAATCAAATCACAGAATTGGAAAAGTTTCATTTAAACGAAAAATCAGTTTCTTTAACTACCACTTAGTGGTTTCACTAGTCATCAAAAATTGAAGTTTTTCAGAAAAATTACAAAACTTTACCCTAAGATATATTTGATATTATGAATTCAAAAATGATGTCTAATTTACAAAATTAAAAAAAGATAAGTTTCATTAATTAATTTAATAATTAATTCCCGCTGTCAGAGCAAATAGCGTATTTTTATGAATCAATAAGTATCAAAAGATTGACACTAGTTTAAGTCCAATTTCAAAGTGAAATTGATTCCAATGACCACCATTGGATTAAATGGTAAAAATATATTATAATTTCACTACAAAACCAATTCAAAAGATAAAATAATCATATAAATAAATTATATTAAAAAGATGTTTTGAATTATAATACAACATTGTTCACTATTCATTAAAAAAGGAACTTTATCGGAAAAATACCAAAAATTCACACAACGTAAATTTTGATGTCTCAACCATAAAGAATATGTTTATTTTGACAAACAAATCTTATAAAATTGTCAATATATATATTTAAAAATCGTTTTCCATTAAAAGGAAGTAAAACAATCTTTTAAAAATATTAGTGTATTCAATGGTTAAGATTTGATTTATTTTCATTTTAAGCCTCTAAAACACTATCTAATTCATTAATTGAAATATATAAAAATATCAACTATTCATTACTTACCTGGGATGTTACATCCTTCCCCCTTTAGAAAATTGCATCCCCACAATTTATTTACTTATCGAATAAATGGGGGTACTTATCCCTCATTGCATTTTCAGATTCCCATATTGCCTCTTCCATCATGTGGTATTCCACAAAACCATTACCTGGTGAATTACCTTATTTCGTAACACATTCTCCATGTGGTCAAGAATATAGATCGGTTGTTCCTCATAAGATAGGTTCTCTTCTAGCTGAATTACCTCTGGACTCAAAACATGTGATGGATCTGGCATGTACTTTCTCAGCATCGAAACATGAAAAACATTATGTACCTGAGAAAAACTCGGAGGTAAAGACACACGGTATGCAACTCATCCAAATCTCTCCAGAATTTCATATGGTCCAATGAACCTTGGACTCAGCTTTAATTTATTACCAAATCACATCACACTTTTCCATGGTGAGACTATGAGAAAAACATGATCATTTACCTCGAAAGATAGATCGTTCCTCCTTTTGTCCGCATAACTCTTCTGCCTGCTCTGAGATGTTCTCATGTGTTTTTGTATCAATTGAAATTTTTCTGCCAACTCTTCCACCAATTCGGGTCCCATTAGATTCCTTTCACCCACTTCATCCCAAAAAGCTGGAGTTCGACACCACTTCCCATATAACGCCTCAAATGGTGCCATCTGTATACTGGAATGAAAACTGTTATTATATGAAAATTCATCCAAAGAAAGATGTTGGTCCCAACTTCCCTGATAATCCATCGAACAAGATCATACCATATCCTCCAAGGTCTGAATTGTTCGTTCTAACTACCTATCGGGTTGAGGATGAAAAGTTGTACAAAAATTTAATTCAGTACCCAACGACTTCTGAAGGCCTTTCAAAAAATTAGAAGTGAACCTGAGATCACGGTCAGATACAATGGAGAGAGGAACTCCATGTAACATGACTATCTCTTTAAGATACAAACGGGAATGTTGATCTAGGAAAAAGTATCTTGTATAGAAAGGAAATGAGTAGATTTAGTCAAGCGATCAACAATAACCCAGATTGCATTATTACCTCGAGATGTCTTCGGTAATCCCACAACAAAGTCCATGGATATATTCTACCATTTCCACTCTCGCACTGGTAAAGGCTGAAGCATCTGTTTCGGTAACTACCGCTCTGCTTTAACCTGTTGAAAAGTCAAACACTTCATAGTAAAATTAGCAATATCTTTTTTCATTCAATCCCACCAGTAATACTCCCGTAGATCTCTGTACATCTTAGTACTGCCAAAATGAACTGAAAATGGAGAACTATGAGCTTCACATAACAACTCTCTCTTCAACATTGAATCACATGTCATACACAATCTCTTCTCAAATCTCAAAACGCAATCATTATCAATATTGAATTCAGGCAACTTACCTTTCGGAACCAGCTCTACCTTTTTCTGCAACTCACTGTCGTGCTTCTATGCTTGCTTGATTCTGTTTGATAGATACGATTTCACTAATACTTGAAACAAAACAGAAGAACATCTTGCACCAACAACTACTATGCCAAATTTCATCAAATCATTAACCAAACGATCACATTCAAACCACAACATTGCTAATGAAGCATTAATTTTTCGACTCAAAGAATCAGCCACTTTATTTGCATTTCCTAGATGGTAATGAATTGTACAATCATAATCCTTGATTAATTCTAGCCATATCCTTTGTCTCATGTTCAATTATTTGTGAGTGAATATATAATTTAATCATTTAAGATCAGTATATACTTCACACTTTACTCCATACAAATGATGCCTCCAAATTTTTAAAGAGAAAACAACAGCGGCTAATTCCAAATCATGTGTAGGGTAATTTTCCTCATGAGTTTTCAACTGTCGTGAAGCATAAGCAATTACCTGATTATTCTGCATTAGGACGCAACCAAGTCCTTTCAATGAAGCATCACGGTATATAATAAACTCACCATTCTTGGATGGTAGTGCCAAAATTTGAGCACTTACCAATATTTTTTTTAGTTCCTGAAAACAATCATCACATTCTTTTGTCCAGATAAACTTAACACCCTTCCGAGTTAGCTTAGTCATTGGACTAGATAACCGTGAAAAATTTCTAACAAACCTTCCGTAATATCATTCCAAACCATGGAAACTACGAATCTATGTTACATTTGTGGGTCTTGGACATTATTCAACAACTTTTGTTTTTATAGGATCAATGGTTATCCCATTTTTAGAAATAATGTGACCAAGGAATGAAATTTGGTGCAACCAAAACTAACATTTTCTTAATTTCACATACAATTTATTTTCATTTAAGGTTTTAAATATAACCCTTAAATGTCTTTCATTATCCACGTTTCTTTTAGAAAACACCAAAATATCATCAATGAAAACCACCACAAACTTATCCAAGAACTCAAGGAAAATTCTATTCATTAAGTCCATGAATACAACAGCTGCATTGGATACCCCATAAGGCATTACTACAAATTCATAATGGCCATATATTGTATGAAATGCAGTCTTTGGAACATCTTCTTCCTTTACCATCAGCTGATGGTACCACGATCTCAGGTCAATCTTTGAAAAATACTAAGCTCCCTACAGCTGATCAAACAAATCATCGATATGAGTCAAAGGATATTTGTTCTTAACAGTGATGTTATTCAAGGATCTATAATCAATGCAAAGTCTCATAGAACCATCTTTCATTTTAAGAAATAAAATAGGAGCACCCCATGGTGATGTGCTAGGTCGAGTGAAACATTTCACTAATAAATATTGAAATTGATCCTTCAACTCTAAAAGTTCAATTTGAACCATTTGATAAGGGGGTTTTGAAATTGGTTTAGAATCAGGAACTAAGTCAACAGTAAATTCAACTTCTTGATCTGGTTTATTCCAGGTAACTCATCAAGAAAAACATCAGGATGCTTCTTTACCACTAGCACATCATTAATCTGAATAGTTCCATTGTTTTCAACTATATGTGCAAGGTAACATTCATTTCCATCTTTTACAAGTTTCTCGATCTCTTGATATGTTATCAACAGTAAGGGTTCATTCTTGTACAAAAACTGAAAGTCTTTCTGAAATGAATCTTCTTTAGCTCTACAGTAAATCTTAGAATGGTAAATAGAGATCTAATCCATACACAGGATAACATCAAACTCTAATAGAGGTAAAACAATAAGGTTTTCTAGTAGCTTCTTTCCACGAATAAGGATATGAAGATTCTTATAAATTCTTTTTGCCTCAACATTTCCCCTAGGTGTTTTTACCACAAGTTCAGGAGTCATTTCTTGAGATGGTATTCCCATTTTACTAGAAAAGGTTTCAGAGATGAATGAATGTGTAGACCCTGAATCAAACAACACACTCGAATAATCTAAAGAAATAAACAAAGTACCTGATACAACTTTATTTTATGGCACGACATCTGCTGAAGTAGTTGCAAAGGATTTCACCACCCCTTTCTACTTGTAGTCTAACTGCTTCCGATCACTCGAGCTCTTTGTCGGACACTCGTTTTCATAGTGACCCATCTCATTGCACATAAAATATTTCACTAACTGTAAATCAAATACGAACTTACCATCTCCTTGATCTTTTTTAGTGCAATCACGAGCCTTATGTCCCATCTTACCACATTGGTAGCACTTTCCAGAATTCAGAAAACATTCCCAAGCATGCCTTTTTCCACATTTATCAGAAATTGGATACATAGATTTCTTACCATCATACTTGTTTGAAGAATTCTTCCCTTTCTCCTGCCACCTCGGTCTCTTCTTCTGTTGTTTGTTATAGAACACTTGGTCATCGAAAAACTCCATTTCCAACTTCTCAGCACATCAAACAAAATTTTCATAACTTTTAAACTCACGATAAGCGAATTCCATTCTATATTTTGGCTTTAATCCTGAGTAAAAATGATTGATTTTACTATCAAGGACTCAGATAAAATTTGGAGCATACCTTGCCAATCGAGTGAACCTCTCTTCATAGGCAGCCGCTGAGTCTTCCTCTTCCCTCAATTCCAAGAATTGTTTCCCATCCTAAGTCGAACAGCCTTAGGAAAATACTTCTCAAAAAACATACCTTTGAATTCATCCCAGTCAAGAGAATCAATCTCATCAGCATCCCTGATATTTTTAACCATCGACCACCACTGATCTTCCTCACCCTCCAAACGGTAAATAGCAAGACTAACATTTTGATTGTCTGAACACCCCATGACATCGAAAATCTTCTCTAGTGCTTTAATCCGCCCTTTAGCTAACAGAGGGTCAGATGATCCTCTGAATGATGGGGGATGTTCCCTCATGAAATTTTCCACCACTGACATGTTCCTCTACGGTTGATCTAGCTGATCTCATGCATGGATACCACCACCATTTATCGCTTGAGTCAAATGTTCCATTACTGTAACAAACTGTTCAGTTCCAATTCCGACCATCTCAAGATGCTGATTCAGAAGGTTATTTCCTTTTGTATGCCTTCCTAGCACTACTTCCATGTTTACTCTGCGGAAAACTATTCTGAACAAACATGTCTTATATGAAGCAACATGGTAATCTTCAAATTCTATATCATTTCAAAAAAAATATTTTTGGATAATAATTTAATTGAATTATAACTCCTAAAGTTATCTAAACTGACCTTTGATAGCAACTATAAGGCCCCAGCCTTAAACCATACTTAATCTTGAGTTATTACAAGATTACGCATTGAGGATCTTTTCAGGTTTAGAGGTTTAGAGAGTTAGAACATAAAACATGCATTACATTCAACATATAAACAATGTGGTTACATAAAGATAGTATTCATTTTTACCATCATTAGAAACATATTTAAAATAAGACATGGATTCATTCTTGACACTTCCTTGACACTATCGTCATATCATGTACCTTTCCCTTGACCTGTGAAAAACATTTCCAAATAACTTAGGATGAGCATAAAAAACACAGTATGGGTTATAAAAATATGGAAAGGAAATATAAGTTCATATATACATAAGAATGAAAACATACTTTACCCATAAAACATATGCACTTTAACATATCTCATTAAATCATGAATAAATCATAGAAATAATAAAACATAAAGGTAACTTGAGACATTCATAACATTCTTACGTAGGGAGTAACCCTCTTGGTTACGTTTGGAATACCCATCACAGTATATTCCCTAAATCTCTTTGGATAAACCTTAACGTCTCACTCCTTCGCATTACCCAATGCATTGGAGATCTATAACGGTCTCACCCGCCCTTCGTTTATCCCTGAACCACCTGTCTTCATAATAATGCCCAAGAACCTCAACATAATCGTATCACATAAAATATGCATAAAGGAAACATAACATTTCCACCTTTCAATCACAAGATATCAATACAACACATTGATATAAAAACATCATGAAAACCATTTTCAATACCAAAATAAAGGAAAAGTAAAACATGGTATTTATTTTTCTTTTAAAAAGATGGTATGGCTTGTAGAGGAAGCTGAAACTCAAATAATGTTCACGGTGGTGGAGAAGTCATTGTCGATGCATACGTACGACAAAAAACATTCCATTTTGTCATTTAGTAAAACCTTTGTATAAAAAAATTCCTTTCGGACAAATGAAAAATTCAAAGGGGTTTATACACCGTATAAAAGAAGGTTGTTTATAAAACAAAATATGCCTCAATGAAAGGAGATTGAGTCGAAGTCCCATACCTTGGGTCCGACTTGACTCTGTCGTTCATTAATCTCCTGAATAATAATCTTTAGTTAATTTCTACTTTTTTAAGAACCTTTTTAAAGATCATTATTCCTTTTATATCACTTATTTCCATGTCATGAACAATATGTAACTATTTATGTTAATAACGGTCGTTTTAACAATCATTGGTACTTGAGTCAAAATTAAACCCTTTATAATTACAATTTGTTCATGTATCCATTATATCCAGAATTATAATAATGATGTATATATCATATATATCATATATATCCAGTATATACATGGATTTATAATATTAAATAATCATTTAGAGGTAATAAATGAAATGCACCGATTAGGGAGACGGTAAGCGGTACGTACGCATGAACACTACTTTCATTTCTATTTCATATTTTATAGAATGGAATCATAATGATATAAAGGTATATTATAATTCCAGTATAATATCATATATTATATCATAACTTCATCCTTTATACGCTCCACATATGGTATTAACAAATCAAATCACATTGAGGGGGCGGTAGTCCACACTTCCTTTAATGAAGATATTGTGTTTACCCATAATGGAAACCATAAAGGTATTCCCAAAATGAAAAATACATAAAATTGAGGAAAACATAAACATATTATATATCATATATAAATATAGTTTCATCTTAATGGCCACCTTTGAATGTTTTAAAATAATTTTGAACAATCATCGTTTCGGGAGGCCGAAATTCGACATCCACGGAAACAGTATGTTCTTTATCCATTAGATGCAGTTGTGTGTAGGTTTAGATTGAATACTTATTATAAAAATATCCTAGTATATTGAAGATACTGTATTTGTTACAAAAGAAATAAATAAAAATAGTTTATGGGGTTGGAGAAGCAAAATAAAACAAAAGGACTCAAGTGAATACATGACCTTAAAATCGGGTAACTCCATTTGGTTTGATCTCAAAGGCTTCGTTGGAAAGACTTCTGCCCAAAGTGAGGCTTCAAGGAGTAAGATAGGGAAGTGGATACACAAAATGGGTAGGGGTTGGCTGAGCCAAAGACTTTGGAAGTGTGGGTAAGGTGGTAGAGTTGGGGGCCTTTTATAAGAGGAGAGTAGGGGCACTCTTGGAATGTAAAGAAATGTTCCTTTATTTTAAAAATGATTTTATGATTCAAAAGGTCCCACATTGATATAATTTGAGGGTAAGGTGAAAAGGTTTAGAAATACACCCATACAATAGGTTTTGGACATGTGTAGGTCATTGATTTTACATTATCCTTTCATTTTATTTAAATCCATTATTAATGAGGTAATCGCTTCATCATAATGATGTCATAAATAATTAAATTTATTTAAAGTATAAAAATTATAAAAAAATACTATGATGTTTTAAATATTTTTATCTTTCCAATGAATATTTATAATAAAATATATGACTTGTATAACCCCATGTAAAAATTGTTTTAGTAAAACATTTCAGGTTTGTGTTATTTTTAATTTAACATTAAATAAAAAGTTATTTATGTCATTTCCCAATAAACGTTGCTCCATGGGGTCCCCAAGATAACCCATGGATTGTCATGGTCAGACATGACACATCCAATATGGGTATGACATGTGTCAAGCTCATCTCATATTATTAAAACATTATTTTTACCTTAAACTACACTAATTACCTCTAATCGCGATTAAGAACTTAAAAGTTACTATTCACCAAAAATTATTTTAATCACATTGAACCAAATTTTACATCTTAATGACAACCATGTATGTTATATTTTTGAAAATAAAATCATAGAAGTGGCAAAGTTTCATTTAATTGAAAAAGCAGTTTCTTTAACTACCACTTAGTGGTTTCACTATTCATCAAAAAATGAAGTTTTTTAGAAAAATTCCAAAACATCATCCTAAGATATATTTGATATTCTGAATTTAAAAAATGATGTCTATTGTAAAAAATTCCAAACATATAAGTTTAATTAATTAATTTAATAATTAATTCCCGCTGTGAGAGCAAATATCGTGTTTTTATGAAACAATAAGTATCATAAGATTGACACTAGTTTAAGTCCAATTTCAAAGTGAAATTGATTCCAATGACCAACATTGGATTAAATGGTGAAAATATATTCAAACTTCACTTCAAACCAAATTCAAAAGATAACCTAATCATATAAATAAATTATATTGAAAAGAGGTTTTGAATTATAATACAACATTTTTCACTATTCATTAAAAAATGAACTTTATCGGAAAAATACCAAAAATTCACACAAAGTAAATTTAGATGTCCCAATCATAAAGAATATATTTATTTTGACAAACATAGATTATATAATTTTCCAAAGATATATTTAAAAATGGTTTGCCATTAAAAGTCAGTAAAACAATCTTTTAAAAATATTAGTGTATTCCATGCT
The DNA here is from genome assembly GCA_963277665.1 of Viscum album. Classification (NCBI taxonomy): domain Eukaryota; kingdom Viridiplantae; phylum Streptophyta; class Magnoliopsida; order Santalales; family Viscaceae; genus Viscum; species Viscum album. The sequence goes on from OY728141.1 coordinate 273,075,338, forward strand.
TAAGATTGGATTTATTTTCATTTGTAGCCTCTAAAACACTATCTAATTCATTAATTTACATAGATAAAAATATATATTATTCATTAATTACTTGGGATGTTACAGTAAACATGTGAAAATGTTTATTTAGATATATATATATATAGATATAAATACATATATAAAGGTGGTTTGCATGCGATTGCATTCTATTTTCTTCTAATAGCGGCCAAGTACGTTAAAGTGTCGTGTAATTAATATTATGTCACCCCGATGTGGGGTCACAAATCTATATCACATTATTAAAGAGTTATATATTCTTTAAATAAATTTTAAATTTGAGTTTCCTTGATTTTGATCCGTCGATACATGACACTTTGGATTTTAATAGATGATGTTGCCAACTCGATTTAAATGAGGGGTTCAGTATGTGTTGATTTTAAGCTTGTTTTTCTAATTTGGTTAATGTTATATGATTAAATAGTTAAATGATTTTAATGTGAAGAATGGGTAAGAGGGTAACTAATTATAGAATTAATTTTCATGTCATGGGATGGAATAAAATTTTTATCTTTTACTGATTATTGAGATTATGAATTTTTTTACATGTTTGGAATTAAAATTAGAAACTAGTAATTATTAATGAATGGATTAATTATTACATGTTTAATGGTAAATGGATAATTAACTGATTATTGGGTAAATAGATAATATATATATATAATTAATTGTTGAATTGATTAATTTTCAGGCATTAAAATTAGACTGTGAATTGACTATTTTTACGACCGTGGGACATGGGTCCCTTTTGATACTAGTTATATTTACATTCATTAAGTTGTCTTCGATGATGGTATTTTAAAATATGAGATGTTGGGTGAGATTGTTGATAAATATCGGTGATTTTTTCAGCATGTTTTGATATAATTGTGACATGAATTTAAATTGTTAAAGTCCTTGACAAATAACAGTTTGAGTGGATGGGTTTATATTTGTTAAAGAATTAGAATTATTAAATGATGATTTAATTTTTTTATATCTTGACAATACTAATTATTTGTTAAATAACTATTTTCTATTGAGATGTTTAGTGGTTAATTAATTGTTGACTTATTTTGTGGACGATTTATGTTGTTAATTAGTTGTTCAATTACATAAAAAAATTGGGTTAATTAATTTGTGAATTAATTAATGGATGGTTTTGGGGTGTTATACATGGAATTCTACACCAATGATAAATATATATTTATGATTTATAAATGGGATGTGAGACTGGGAATGATTCTCCAAATACTCACGGGGTGCAAGAAATGGGATTCTACACCCCACTTACAATAAAATATTCTATTATGGGACATAGAATGATGCTCTAAATAACAATGGGTTGTGATACAATGACTGATTCTCCAAATACTCATGAGTGTGCTAGACATGATGTTGTAAACCCATTAATTGACATTGGAGTGTTGGTCTAATTGGTTATACAATAAATTTGTAAAATGTTTAACGAAACCGGTTGTGACATAATGATTTGTGAATTGAATATGATAAAGGGTTTTGACTTATCAATGAATTCTGTGAACCACTTTTAGTGGGAGAACCCAGGACTGAATCATGAATTATAGTCTATTTTCTTAGACTTTGTATATGAAATATTAAATGAAATATCTTATTTTGCATCATCCATGGAAAATCACAAGCATGGATTCAGTCCTTACCTTGACTACTTAGATAGTCACTAGTGACATCTGTAGTGAGTGACTTATACCTGAGATTCCGGGCTTAAGATGGATCTTGAGAATTATGTATTTTATGAAAGTTTGAATAAATGATAGACGAAAATGAAGGTGTGGTAACTGTAACAACCCGAGATTTTATAAGATACATTATTTTTAATTTCATTCATATCATCTATTATAGGAAACACCAAGATTATCTTGCGCTATACGCAACACTGTATTAGCTTGCAGTATACGCAACACTTTTCTTGGCTCTTGTTACACACAATTTCAAGTTCGTTTGATAGAAGTTATTCTACGCAACATTGAGTGTATATATATATATATTCAATGTATAAATAAAATATGGTTGGATTCTATTATACGCAACAACAAAGGAGTCATGTACTACACACAACCCGGACTTGGCTTGCATTACACGCAATCACAACCTTCCTCGATAGCGTGTGTTGTACGCAATACCGAGATTTACTAAACAACGATATAATATTATAATATTGTTATGAACTATCCGTTATGAATATTTTTAACTAAATTTTGAATTTTATAACATTATTATTCATCTTACACATTTTATAGAACATGGTTTAAGAACAAAATAAAATTTTCGTGTAAAATAAGTATTTTAAAAAAAAATGCAGTTTTGTCACCTTTTGATGGTGCACCCACATTAAATCTAGTTTTTGACATGTTTATATGTTTAATTTGACAAAATAAAATTCTTATTTTTAATCAAGATATAAAAATTTACAATAGATAAAGTTTTGATATTTTTTCGATAACTTTCATATTTTTATGAATCGTAAAAACACGCTATATTTTAATTAAAAACAACTTTTTTCATCGTAATATCTTATGTGGTTAAATTATAATATTGAATGGTATTAAAGTATAAATATAATATATTTTTACCATTTAATATAATGTATGTCTTTAGCATTGATTTTACCTTGAATTCGTAGGTTAAATCAATTAAATCTTTTGCAATGATTTAAAGAAAAACCCGTTTTCTTTCAGCAACGGGATTAATTTTAATTTTCTTTATGCATATTTTTTGTATTGAATTTGGAATAATGGATTCCATATTTGAATTAGTGGGTCCAAATTATGATAATAAGCTACTTTTTATGTTTCAGCATTGTGAATAGTAACTACGGTAAATTTTATTTACTATAGTTAAAGGTAAATCGGGTAATTAAGGGTAAATATAAGATTATAAAATTACCATAACACTTATAAAATCCTATTTGATGGCTAAAAGTAGACCCATATAACCTAAGGGTCGGATTAGATTCATTTTATGGACATTTGTCCATGAAAATAATATTATTATTATTAAAACCAAAGAATGTGACATCATGTCACTTTCTTAAATATTATAAGTATAATAATTTTAATTTAGTGATAAACTTCATGAAACTTAGAACATGAATAATCTCTAGAAATATAATACAATTATATATATCATAAGAATTTATTTAGTATTTTTAGGGATTAAATAATTATCATTTATTATGACACAAAGATGATGCAGTAATTGTCTTATTAATGAAATATTGACATAATTGATGTTATAAATGCCCAAATAATAGTCATTTGAGACTTTTTATGAAATAAATTTATTTCTAGGTTAATATGACATGTTATTGTTGATATATGTAACTTTGTTCGAACTTATCATTCTGTTATAATGTTCATAAAAATCATGTACCAAATAGTGTCAAAATTGACATAAATTAGTTTTTTTAAACAAAATTATATTATTAATTGTTATTTAATTCCTAAAAATATATGTTTCGGCCAAATTACATAGATAAGGATATATATATTAATAATAAACAACTTGGGGTTCGTTTGGCTTGTTATGGTATGTTTATTAACCATATAGTGTAAGAAAACAAAAAGAAACGGTACAAGATAAATTATTTAACATATAGTTAAATCTAATTGATAAGGTTAAATTAATAACCTAAACTTGTATAAATCTTATTGGATGAGAGGACTTCTACCCATACCCACTTTATCTTAGAAATGAGACCCTTTGGAACCATTATAATCCGTATTTTACCTTAATATAAAATAATATTTTGAGATTTTCCTAAGGTGCCCCTCTCCTCCCTTATAAAAGGGCACCTCCTCCCTCTCCTCCTCACACCAATTTGAGCATTCAAGCTCGGCAAAACCCTGCCAAAATCTCTTCTCCACTTCCCTAGTATCATCCTAGAGGTCCTGGTATTTTTCAAAGACCATCCTTAGTTCTTTATGTGGAGGTTAAGTGAAGGCGCGTCAAAAAGAGGTAATATCCATTACCGATCTTTTTCAATTTCTTTCTTCTTCAACTTCTTCTTCTTTAGTTGTTTAATGATATAGTAATAACATAAGTATTTCTTATATACTTATATGTTATTATAAATATGAAACAACTATAATTAACCTTCTATCCGTCCTACAGAAAAAGGAAATCACCGTGCGTGCGTAAGAAACAGAATACCGTCTCCACGCCGTGGTGTAATCTATTTTCTGCCACCAACATAATTGGATGTGTATAATGGTGTAATTAGTAACTATATATGATTATTATAAAGTGATATTGATACTGAAATAGTATACATACACTTCAACACAATTTCACAACCATGGGAACGATATCATCGCTCGTGCGTACGTCCAGGCTACCGTCTCCACGAAGCGATGAGATTCATTCTCCATGTTAACCATTTAAGAATTATTATAAAGAATATAAAAGAAATAATAATGAAATATATGACATTAAAAAGCTACTGTATTTATTTATATATGTATGTCATCTACTTAAATCCATTCAACTCAATAAGGGAATGAAAACAGCATTCATGCGTACGTATGGCCTACCGTCTCCATGAACGGTGTATTTATTTCCAGTTATCGATCTATTATATGTATATTCTGAATATATATTATATATAAATCATTTTTTATATTCTGGAATTAATTAATCATGATCTATGTAATCATATGAATAATTACAAGTCAAAACACGGACGACAAATGAAATGATTTTACCCAAAACACTCTTTAACATGGAATTCACAAAAGAACGGCTAATATAAAGTCATAAGTGAACCATATATGATATCATAACAATGAATATGATTCTTTAATAATTCAATGACATGATTTAAATCATTATAAAGGAGGTTCAGACACTTACGAAGCAAATCCGAACTAAGGTAAGGGAAATATCACAATATCATTTTTATCCGAGATTGTTTATACTTTGAAATTTACTGGGGTGTACTTTATCATCCAAATCCATTTTTCCTCAATATGTAATATTAATATCCTTCTACAATAGTTTATATCCAATTTTATCCTTCGATTAGTTTTTAGTAATGGATATGAAAAGAATCTTTTGTCATTTTTCGTACGAGGTACTTTTTGACTTTTCTGACAAAAGTACGAAGAATGTTTTTTTAACTTATACGACATGAATGGATTTTTTAAAACATTATTTCCAAGAATCTTCCTTTACATGTTTTCAAGTTTATTTTTAATCAACTTCTTTAGTTTAAAATTTTATGACATGTTAAGGAAGGAAAAGTGTTTTTGAAGTAGAAACGATATTTTCCTCAAGAATGAAGTTCAAGTATTTTATCAAAATTATTTTCCATCTAAGATAATAAAGGGTTCTGTTTTTATCCCTATTATTGCATTGATTTGATTATGTTGTGATGGAATTTTATTTTTATGAATTCGTTTATCTTATATAAATTGTTTTATGATGTCACGATGTTTAAGATTTCCATTTTTATTACATGGGTTATGCTATGATGTATAGTTTTCTAATTTTGTGGCACACATAAGAATGGTATCATTATGAGATGGGTGGGACATATATCTCCCTCCAATGCATTGGGTAAAGATTTTATATCTCATGAGATATACATCGCTTGAACGGTAGGTTATACTGGTTCAGTGAAGTAGGACTGAAACGAGGGTAACACGGTTCAGAAATGGACTTTGTCCACTAAGATAGTCCTGGAAATGAGTCTTGACTAATAAGAAATGATTCTCTATGATTATGTGTGTATGCCACAATGTTTAATGTTTTATGTTATGATTATTGGGATTACATTTCACTTCTATGATTTATCCCATGTTATGATATTATGATCTATTTTAAAGGTTAATATTTCCAAAAGTTATGTTCTTATGTATATGATGTGATTGATATTTCTTTTGTTTACCCTTACTGAGCATTTGAGCTCACCCTTTTGTATGTTTTATTTTCCTTAGAATATAAAGAAAGGTTTTAGGTAATAAGAAAAGGGGAATATATTTATGGGAGATGTTGAAGATCTTTCACCATGATTAGAATATTACTTTTCGAGTTTCAAAAGACACTAAACTATTACGGTCCCTGTGTGTGTGTTTTTGTTATGTAATAAGTATTCCGAAAAAGTAATATAATGTCCTTGTACGTTAAGCTTCGGGTCTCTATAGTTGGTATCAGAGGAAATGTTTAGTCAACATTTGGAAACTAGGATGTGATAACGTTAGTGAGATCCCTAGAGATATTTCTAAGGTATGTCTAGGGATGTCCCTAAGGATAAGTATACGTTTAGGATATAGTCTTAGAACTACGATAACGATCTTAGAATTTAACTTAAGATGATAGATATTGAGGGTACTCCCCAATTACTATATTGTTTTCCCTAGCATGATTTTTTCCTCTCACAAGATTCTTTTTGTGTTTTAGTTAATGGAGGGAACCAGAAGGAATTCGGTTAGCATTGAATCCAATAGACAAATTGGTTACTATGAACAAAACAATTGTGTAATTACTAAAGAGAATGATATTGTGATTATGTCGAATCAGTCATCGCGATATATGATTAACAATGTGAAATTTAGTGGTATGCCTAATTCATCAAAGAAGAGGAAGATAAACTATTATTCATGTTCGCATGTTGAGGAGCATAAAGAAAGGAATATTAATATTTCTAAATAAGGGATTAAGAACCTTGAGGAATACCTCAAATGGATGGACCGATGTTATTTGTGTGGAGAAAAGGGTCATAGAGTGACAGACTTTTATGGAGTTCGAAGTCTTATTTGCAGAGATCTTGGGCATTACCCAACTCAATGCCCTGACCTAAAAAGTTACTTCTAAATCAAGGAAGGACTTATTCCAGGACAATCATTGAAGTGGATGGACTGAAGTGTTTATGTATTGGTATTCAATAATAATGTTGTTGAGGTACTTTTATGGTGTCTTTAAATATTTATGTATTGGTCTATTGTGGTTTTCAATAATTTTAAGGTACCAGTAACCATGAAAAGTGATTCAAATATTTTGGAAAGTAGATGATATGCGCATAATGAAGGGATAAGGAGAAAATGAAATGTTTGACAGTATTCATGAGCTCATGATTGATATAAGGACTAAGTGATATCATGGATTGAGTATATAAATTTTTTAGGATTTTGGTATGTGGAAAGTGTTAACTTTTAAATGCATTCATGTTTTCACTAAGGTTCAATGGGTATTCAATAGAATACATGATTAAGGCCTTTGAATGTTTGGAATGTGACCAATAAGACATATCTTATGATATATGGGGACCAACGATGGTATTAAATCTCTGGTAATCGTTTTCATTATATTATGAGAGTGGAATGTAGTATTATGGATAAGCCTAAAGACTGGAATGCATTATGTCGGACATAAGTTAGTATTGTTTAAGGTTAGAAGTTTGTTTCGATATTATTAATGAAATGATATAGTAATATAATTTTAGAAAAAAGACAACCTGCAGGACGTGCGACAACCCATCGCGTCGGACAAGGCTGTGGGAATCGAACCCACAACCGAAGTGCGATTGGCATTTATCGCCTTCCACTGGCCTACAGGAAGTCCATGTTTAGTAGAAACTAGTTTTATTTTATTAAGGAGTATGATATATGAAGTATAAGTCCATTTTAGGAACTATATAAGATTAATCTCACTACATATGGTCTTATATATTTTTTTTTAGATAGATGGAATGACCCATCATTCTATCACATGATCTGCTAACACATCACGAATGACAAATTCAACTTTATTTCTGTAAGAGATGAAGTGGAAATTGTCCAAAGAATGACAAATGGTGAGACTATACCAAAATCACGAAAGTATTTCTTCTATTTCCAATTTCATCAACCTTAGGGAAATGATCTTGAAAAACCAAAAATGTTGTCATACTGCCCTTATATCCGATGAATCAGATGGTACCTTAGATAATCACAAATCTATGGCTTTGTGATTATTGGATTTTTCATAGCCATGTTCTCTACCACTCTCCATTAGAACATGATGGTTGTATTTCCCTTCCATATCCATATTTTCACCTATGTGGAAACTCGGTGATTAGTTTATTTGGGTAACCGTTACGTTCCATTCTTTTTTTTAAAGATTGGTTTTGGTATTCCTTTTTACGATGTGGGTTTCTATTAAAGAAACTTTCGAATAGTAAACCATTTATAACCCTGGCGAATTTTGTGGGAGAAATTCATTTTAAGGGGGTAGAATGTAACAACCCGAGATTTTATAAGATACATTCTTTTTAATTTCATTCATATCTTCTATTGTACGACACACCAAGATTATCTTGCACTATATGCAACACCGTATTAGCTTGCAGTATATGCAACACTTTTCTTGGCTCTTGTTACACACAATTTCAAGTTCGTTTGATAGAAGTTATTCTACACAACATTGAGTGTATATATATATATATATTCAATGTATAAATAAAATATGTTTGGATTCTATTATACGCAACAAAAAAGGAGTCGTTCACTACACGCAACCCTGACTTGGCTTGCATTACACGCAATCACGACCTTCCTCGATAGCGTGTGTTGTATGCTATACCGGGATTTACTAAACAATGATATATTATTATAATATTTTTATGAACTAGCCGTTATGAATAGTGTTAAATAAATTTTGAATTTTATAACATTATTATTCCTCTTACACATTTTCTAGAACATGGTATAAGAATAAAATAAATTTTTCGGGTAAAATAAGTATTTTTCAAAAAATTCAGTTTTGCCCCCTTTTGGTGGCGCACCCACCTTAAATCTAGTTTTTGACATGTTTATAACTTCAATATGACAAAATAAAATTCTTTTTTTAATCAGGATATAAAAATTTACATTAGATAAAGTTTTCATATTTTTCTGATAACTTTCATATTTTTATGAATAGTGAAAACACGGTATATTTTAATTAAAAACAACTTTGTTCATTGTAATATCTTATGTGGTTAAATTATAATAATGAATTGTTTTAAAGTATAAATATAATATATTTTTACCATTTAGTATAATTTATGTCATTAGCATTGATTTTACCTTGAATTCGTAGGTTAAATCAATTCAATCTTTTGCAATGTTTTAAAGAAAAACCCGTTTCTTTCGACAACATGATTAATATTAATTTAATTTCTGCATCTTTTGTTTATTGAATTTTAAAAAACGGATTCCATATTTGGAATCAGGGGGTCCAAATTATGTTAATATGATACTTTTATTTTTCGGCATTGTGAATAGTAACTACGGTAAATTTTATTTACTATAGTTAAAGGTAAATCAGGTAATTAAGGGTAAATATAAGATTATTAAAATTACCGTAACACTTGTAAAAATCCTATTGGATGGCTAAACGTAGACCCATATAACCTAAGGGTAGTATCAGATTCATTTTATGGACTTTTTCCATGAAAATAATTTAATTATTATTAAAACTAAAGAATGTGACAACATGTCACTTTCTTAAATCTTATAAGTATAATAATTTTAATATAGTGATAAACTTCATGAAACATCGAACATGAATAGTCTCCAGAAATCTAATACAATTAGCTACATCAGGGGAATTTATTTAGAATTTTTAGGGATTATATAATTATCATTTATTATGACACAATGATGATGTAGTAATTGTCTTATTAATGAAATATTGACAAATGTAATGTTATAAATGCCCAAATAAATGTCATTTGAGACTTTTTAGGACTTAAATTAATTTTATTGGTTAATATGACATGTTATTGTTGATATAAGTAACTTGGTTAGAACTTATCATTCTGTTATAAATTTCATAAAAATCATGTACCAAATAGTGTCAAAATTGACATAAATTAGTTTTTAAAACTAATATTATATTATTAATTGTTATTTAATTCCTAAAAATTTGAGGTTCGGAAAAATGACTTATATAAAGATAGATATATTATTAATAAACAACTTGGGGTTAGTTTGGCTTGTTATTCTATGTTTATTAACCATATAATGTAAGAAAATAAAAAGACACGGTAAAAGGTAAATTATATAACTTAGAGTTAAATCTAATTAATAAGGTCAAAATAATAATCTAAACTTGTATAAATCCTGTTGGATGAGAGGATTTCGTCCCATCCCCACTTTATCTTCTAATTAAGACCCTTTGGAGCCATTATAAACTGAATTTTACCATAATATAAAATAATATTTTGAGATTTTCCTATGGTGCCCCTCTCCTCCCTTATAAAATGGCACCTCCTCCCTCTCCTCCTCACACCTATTTGAGCATTCATGCTCGTCAAAACCCTGAAAAAATCCCTTTTCAACTTCTCTAGTATCATCCTAGAGGTCCTGGTCTTCTTCAAAGACCATCCTTAGTTCTTTAAGTGGAGGTTATGTGAAGGCACGTCAAAAAGTTGTAATATCCATTACCGATCTTTTTCAATTTCTTTCTTCTTCAACGTCTTCTTCTTTAGTTGTTTCATGATAAATTAATAACATCAGTATTTATTATATACTGATATGTTATTATAAATATAAAACAACTCTAATTAACCTTCTATCCGTCCTATGGAAAAAGGAAATCACCGCACATGCGTACGTACGGAATACCGTCTCCACGCCGTGGTGTAATCTATTTTCAGCCACCACCTTAATTGGATGGGTATAATGGTGTAATGAGTAACTATATATGATTATTATAATGTGATATTGATATTGAAATAGTATACATACACATCAACACAATTCCACGACCATGGGAATGATATTATCGTTCGTGCGTACGTACGGACTACCGTCTCCACGAAGCGATGAGATTCATTCTCCATGTTAACAATTTAAGAATGATTATAAAGAATATATAAGCAATAATATTGAAATATATGACATTAAAAATCTACTGGACTTATGTATATATGTATGTCATCTACTTAATTCCATTTAACTCAATAAGGAAATGAAAACAGCGTTCATGCGTATGTACGACCTACCCTCTCCATGAACGGTGTATTTCTTTCCATTTATTGATCTATTATATGTATATTCGGAATATATATTATATATAAATCGTGTTTTATATTATTTAATTAATTAATCATGATCTAAGTAATCTTATTAATAATTACAAGTCAAAACACGGACGACAAATGAAACGATTTTACCGTAAACACTCTTTAACATGGAATTTACAAAAGAACGGGTAATATAAAGTCATAAGTGAACCATATATGATATCATAGCAATGAATATGATTCTTTAATAAGTCAATGACATGATTTAAATCATTATACGGGAGGTTCGGACACTTACGAAGCAAATCGGACCTAAGGAAAGGGAAATATCACAATCTCGTTTTTATTTGAGATTGTTTATACTTTGAAATTTACTGGGGTGTATTTTATCATCCACATCCATGTTTCATCAATATGTAATATTTATATCCTTCTAAAATAGTTTATATCAGATTCTATCCTTCGGTGAGTTTTTAGTAAAGGATACGAAAGGAATCTTTTGTCATTATTCGTACGAGGTACTTTTTGACTTTTCTGGAAAAAGTACGAAGAATGCTTTTTTAACATATACGGCATGAATGGATTTTTTAAAACATTATTTCCAAGAAGCTTCCTTTACAGGATTTCATGTTTATTTTTAATCAACTTCTTTTAATTCAAAATAGTATGACATGTTAAGAATGGAAAAGTATTTTTGATGTAAAAAGTATATTTTCCTCAAGAATAAAGTTCAAGTATTTTATCAAAATTATTTTCCATCTAAGATAATAAAGGGTTCTGTTTTTATCCCTATTATTACATTGATTTGATTATGTTCTGATTGAATTATATTTTTATAAATTCTTTTATCTTATATGAATTGTTTTATGATGTCACAATGTTTAAGATTCCCATTTTTATTACATAGGTTATGATATGATGTATGGTTTTCTGATTTTGTGGCACACATAAGAATGGGATCATTATGAGATGGGTGGGACCTATATCTCCCTCCAATGCATTGGGTAAAGATTTTATATCTCATGAGATAGACATGGCTGGAATTGTAGGTTATACCGGTTCAGTGATATAGGACTGAAACGAGGGTAACTCGGTTCCGAAATGGACTTTGTCCACTAAGATAGTCTTGGCAATGACTCTTGACTAATAAGAAATGATTATCTATGATTATGTGTGTATGCCACAAAGTTTCATGTTTTAAGTGGTGATTATTGGGATTACATTTCACTTCTATGATTTATCCAATGTTATGATATTATGATCTCTTTTGCAGGTTAAGATTCCCAAAAGTTATGTTCTTATGTATATGATGTGATTGATATTTCTTTTGTTTACCCTTAATGAGCATTTGAGCTCACCCTTTTGTATGTTTTATTTTCCCCAGGATATAAAGAAAGGTTTTAGGTAAGGAAAAAAAGAGGAATATTTTTATGGGAGATGTTGAAGATCATTCACCATGATTAGAAGATTACGTTCCGAGTTTCAAAGACACTAAACTATTACAATCTCTGTGTCTGTGTTTTTTTATGTAATAAGTATTCCGCAAAACTAATGTAATGTCCTTGTATGTTATGATTTGGGTATATGCAGTAACTATTGAGTATACATGAAAAATTTAAATTACATGTTCTAACACCATCTAAGAGCTGAAGCAGGTACTTGGGTATATAGTTACATTGTACTACTTAATTTTATTATGCATTCTTTCACGGTTTAAATTATTTATTGAATGCTTGAATTTGGGGTAGACACCAGTGGTCCAGAAATTTTGAAATTTATATATCACTCCCTACTCAGGACATCGTAGCACTGGTGTACCCGATTAGATTCTATTTGGTTGCAGGACTGTGATGTTAGAAAATACTTGGGAGATTGGATCAAAGGATCGAGCAGGTGCTCACTATGCACGAGTTGAAAGTTGCAGGGCTTGGTTGTGTTTTATTTTTACTGTACATGATGTTTAAAGCTTGTTGAATTGTTTATTTCATTCAATTATGCATCTATAACATTTCTTTCATTCATCTGCTATATAATTTGCGTAGGCCACTTTTATATTATTATAACTCTTTGTCTTCTGCTGTTTTTTCAATTATGTACTACTTATTCAACTATTGAATGTTATTTACTATGATATATCATAGTGAAATTCTACTAAGAGGGTATAGTCTTCCCACTTACTATCCTTAGACCCTCGCATCTATTCGGTAGCCTCTGGCATACAGGGAGATGCACTTTAGGTCATGTGGAAACAGGTGTAGCCACTGGCTCAGGTGTGAGCAAGGTCTGGATGTTAGAAAGTCCTATTAGATGGTTTGTTTTAATTTTAATTAATGTTTTTTGGTTTGTATACCAGAGACATGGAATGTGTCAGTTCTTGGTTTAATATCCATTCTTGGGATGGATCACCCCATGTATTTGAAATGATAATGTGGTCAGTGTTTGGATTCATGTTCATGTTGTTCACTATTATAGTTGATATTATTTCACATTGGGTGACTAGTGTATTTTATGTTGCTTATTGATTGTGAAAATTTTGAAAAAAAAAATTCGATTGAGATGGAAATGATGTTGTATTAAATGAATCATTTTATGCACTTAGATATTTACATTCCATAAATATAACATGACATGTTGTTTAATGAGTAGGATGTCTACTAATTTTGACTGTGTTCCTTCGGTACAATTCCATGATTTGATCTGCTTTAGTACGTCTCTATAGACAGCATGTTATTGTGATAGATTTAACATTCTTGAGTGATTATATTCCATACATCCTCATTTATTAGATTTTTTTTGTTTTTGGGCCATGCTTTAGTGTTATATCATGATGTTCTGTAACTGCTTATGATAACATGAAAGATATGTTTTCATGTGTGAAAGGGATACTAAATATTTAATATTAAATGAATGTTTATTGTTATAAATTGAATCCAAATTCTTGTGATAAAGTGTATTGGAACCTTATTGATTGTTATATGGGAACCCATGTGTTTGATCCTTGTATAAACACTTTAGGTTTGAAAATGAATATTAAAGTAAATCTTCTGAGTTTCGATAGAGATAAAATATTGTTGGGTTGATTTTTAATGAACTCGATCTGAATAAATGGGACCCTCAGAGGTCGCCTTCTTGGTAAATGGAATTTAGTTGCTATTTTTTTAATTTGAATAACAGTAGGTGTTAAATGATTAAATATGATGATTGTGATTGCATGCCTTTTTTCATAGGTCATTGTTATGAAAATAATGTGAATTGTTATGAAAAAAAGCACTTGTGTGTTTTTTGAAATTCAATAAAATGTTAAAAGGTTTATGTGAATTAATGAAAATGGCTAAAATTAAAAGGGGGCTCTTGATACATAGTATTGTGGTTCTACGTCACTATGATACAAGGATGACGTTTATGTTTAGTAAGGAGCTAACCCATGGTAGGTAGTAACCTTATATTGTTCTAGCCTGTTAAGGTAATTTTTTCCCAATACTCAGGAGGACATGTTGTGACTTGGTTGTTATGGCATGCTAATGAATTTATGCTACAACTTTTCGGATCAATGTTTGACGTAGTGATCATGGTTCGATGAACGTCACATGCTTGCATTAATTAGTTCTAAAATAGAACTCTGGTGAGCGGATGATCATTACATGATATGAAATGGACAATCCTATGGTGGGGAATGTCAAATTGTTTTAGGTAGACCTGTCGGTATGATATTGTGAGATTTTAGAACAGAGTTGTTCGGTAGTAGTTTGACTGATCTCTCTAATGTCCTTGATTTTTCTCTTAGTGCACTCTTCTGAATATGACGACCATGTCCCCTATCTTGACCACATTTAGGATACTCTAGAATAGTGTTGGTCTTATGTCATGCTACAGTTTAAATGTTGTTGGGCTTGATGAGTGGTTGTTATCTAGGTAGTACGTGGGATGCATGGTTTCATTGGGATACTTCTTTATTCATGTTGAGGAATGATAGTTTTTTTAAATATACTTCTGATGTATTGACATAGAAATTTCACCAGAGGTTGGGTAAGGAATTTTTTATACATAGAGATGGTTTTGTAATATTTTTAAAATCATTTCATTAGATATAGGGTGAATATGGGTTTTGGGTCTTTGACATGATTCAAGGAATGTGTGTGAAACATGTTCTGTGGGTTGATCGAGATTCAACTATTTTCGTTGATGAGGTCTCTATAATGGCCTTATATATAAGAATCTTTTCGATTTTTATGCCATAATGTGAGATTTGGATATTGTTTTAAAGTATTTTTTGTTTGGAATGTGAAGGTGTAAAGGTGCGTTTGTCATTGGGAACACAATACGCAAGTTCTAATGCGATTAAATGACCTTTCTAGGTTGATTGTTTTATTAGTTATTCCTGATGGCTTCTTGGGGATGGGATATTTTTAAGGAGGGTAGATTGTAATGTATCGTGTCTTTTAAAATAGGTTAAAATTTAATGGTTTTCAAATTTTTTAGGTTTATTGATAGGTCAGTTTTTTTAAACCGAGCTCCATAATTTTATTATAAGTGTTGGAACATCTAATGGTGTAATTTTTTTCACTTTCATAATTTCCCAATAATTTATAGAGGCTGTCTCGACGAGTCTCAAGAGAACCAATCTGAAAAGGTCCACTTTAATGGAACTCCACGGGCAGCGCATGGTTTCAGTCCAACCTGTGCAGTTTTCCTTGTTTAATAAAATATTTAATTTAATAAAATAAAATTATATGAGAGATTTGGTTTACATAAAAAATGTTTTAATAATAATAATAATTAATTTATTATTATTATGATTATGGTAGTATAATTAAATGAATGATGAAGAATTAATTAAATGATGGATGATGAAATTAATGTGGCTTTTGGGTTTATCAAAAAACAATTTTAAATAAATGAGGAGTTTTAGTATTAATAAAGGACCATTTATTATTATATGGAGGTTACGAGTTAGATTTTTTAACATTCATATCATATTAATGATGTTTTAATAAATTGGGGGTTTTGGTTTTAAATAAATGAGTGTTGGAATAATAATAATTATATTGTTATTATTATTACTATTGTGATTATTTAATTAAATAAATGTTATAGGAATTTAATATGTCTTTTGAGAAATCTCAAAGAATCACTAAATTAAATAGAGAGTTTCATATTTGATGAAGGGGCATTGTTATTAAATAGAGGTGTTGGGTTATATCAAAGGATTGAGTAATAATAATGATATTATTAATTTTTTGGTTTTATCATTGGTATAATAATTTATAATTATAGTTGATATTATTATTATAAATAATAATATTAATAAATTTGGGTGTTTTGTTTGGAATTAAAAAAATGAATGTTTTAATAATAATAATAACGAGGATATAATTATTATTATTGTTATTTTAATTAACAAAATTCTAGAAAAAATTATCTTAATTAATTGTGGAAAAATAATTATCTCTTTTATCAAATAGATTTTAATTTAATTTATGAGTAAAGGGGAGTTTGAATTTCTCAAATAAATGTTTCAATTTAAGAAGGATTTATTAGGTGTTTTATATTTAATCAAAGAAATGTTTTTTTGTCATTAATGATTTTTTTTAAAATATAAGGTTATAATAATAATAATATTGATGATACTATTATTATTATGTTTATTATTATAAGTATTAATATATATTTATTAATCATTTATCGGTGGTATTAGAGTTAAAAATGTTGGAAGGGGCGTAGGCTTCTTCTTTTTCAAAGAGTCATGATCCCACTGGAATATTATCCTATAAGAGGCATGATGCAGTGGATTTTATAGCCTCCTCCTCAATGAAGCTCTTCCCTTCTGGACCACTTGTAGTATGGAACCCCCTGGACGACCCCCTATAGAAGCGTGACACCCCTAACAACATCCCATACATCGTGCAATGCCCCCTTTTTCAGGTCCTCCATCCGTGTGAATTTTCTTTGAAATGTTCCATAGATTTACTCTGAATATTAATGGTAGGATATCCTATTATGTCCCCCATCATCGCTTTCATGGTTTGAAGCTATTTTAGTGCCCATTTTGGTTTGGCCAGATTTATGGGTTTTTTTGTAACCCAAATTTTTGGTGATCTTTGGTTCTTTGGTTGCGCAACGAGGTTATTATGATTCATTGGTATGCATTCTGGAAACCGCCGCCAAATACGATGTGGTTCGAGCTTATTAGGTTTTAATATATTCTTCTGAATTAAATAATTATATCATTTTTGGCTTTTTCACCACCTAAAATGGAGTCAGTTATTTTATTCAGGTACTTGGTATCTAGCAGTAGGTCTGTAAACCTTGATGCATTGGTTTTGATCTTCCAAAGTTGTTTTGGTGATTTTTTGATTTATTTTTTATGGTGTGTGTGTGAAAATATATATTTAGATACATATATATATACATATACATATATAAAGGTGGTGCACGTGCCAGTGAGTTCCATTTGCATATAATTGTTTCAATGTACATTAAACTGCTATGAAATTTAAATGACATCACCCCGAGGTAGGGTCCCAAATACCTAACACATTATTTAAGAATTATAGCTTATTTACATAAATTTGCAATTTAATTGTCCTTGATTATGATATATCTATGCGTAATAGTATTGATGTTATTAAATGATACCACCAACTTGAGATAAATAAGGACATGAACATGTGTTGATTTTAAGCATGTTTTTATAATTTGGTTAATGTGATATGATTAAAAAGTTAAATTATTAGAATGTGATGAATGGGTAATAGGATAATTAATTGTAGAATTAATAATCAAGTCATCAGTTGGAATAATAATTCAGTCTTTTACTAATAATTTAAAATAATGAATATTTGACATGTTCGGAATAAAAATTGGAAAACGATAAAAATTAATTTGTGGATTAATTATTACAAGTAAAATGGAATGTGGTTAATTAATTGATTATAGATTAAATAAAAAGTATTAATTAATTAATTGTTGAATTAATCAATTTACATGAATTAAATTAAGATTGTGAATTGATTGTTTTTACGACTTTTGGCCAAGGGTAACTTTTGATGATTGATATATTTCCATGAACTAAGTTGTCTTTGATGGTGGTAATTTATAATATGAGATGTTGTGTGAGATGGTTTCTAACTTTCTGGGATTTTTTCATCATGTTTTGAGATAATTTTGACATTTTTGTAAATTGTTAATGTCCTGAATGAATCGTCGTTTGAGTGGATGGGTTGAGATTCGTTAATGAATTTTCATAATTAAATGTTTTGTTAATTATTTATTTAGATTCCTAAGAATAATTAATTTTTAATAAATTATTTAATACTGAGATGTTGAATGGTTAATTAATTGTTGGCTTATATATCAGGAAATTTATGTTATTAATTAGTTGTTGAATTAATTAATTGATTGGATTAATTATTTTAGGAATTAATTAATGGATGGTTTTTGGGTCTTAGGCATGGCATTAAACACTAATGATAAATATATATTAATGATTGATAAATGGGTTGTGAGATAGGTACTGATGCTCCAAATACTCGTGGGGTTCTATACATGATGTTCTACACCCAGCTTGATAGAAAATATTCTTTCATCAGACAAGGACAAATGCTCTAAATATCCATGGGTTGTGATAGAAGGACTGGCGCTCCAAATACTCACAAGGGTTCTAGACATGATTTTCTTCACCCATTAATTGACATTTGACTGTGAGTCCAATTGGTTGTACATGAAATGAGTTAAATGGTTAATGGAAATTATTGTGACATAATGTTGTATGAATTGAATATGAGAAAAGGTTCATACTTATCAATGATTTGGGTGAACCACTGTTAGTGGAAATACCCAGGAGTGAATCACAAATTATAGTGGATAGTATTGGACTTTGTATATGAAATATTAAATTCAATATCTTATTATTCATTATCCAAGGAAAATCACAAGCATGGATTCAGTATTTACTTTGATTACATAAATAGTCTTTAGAGACATCTGTGGTGTGTGAATTATACAGGGGATGTCAGGCTTAAGCCGGATCTTGAGAATTAAGTAATTTATTGAGGTTTGAATAGATGATAAGTTAAATTGAATGTGTGATGACTATTGAGTATACATGAAAAATGTATAATGTTTGTTTTGACAAAAGCTGAGAGCTGATGCAGGTACATGGGTTTATAGTTACATTGTCCTGCTTAATTTAATTAGGCATGCTTTCACTTTTTAAATTATTTTTTGAATGTTTGGATTTGGGGTAGACACAGGTGGTCCCGGACTTCTGATATTTAAATCCCACACTCTAATCAGGATGCCATTGCACTGGGGTACCCGAGTAGATTCTTTTTGGATGTAGGATTTTTCTCTTACAAAATACTTGGGAGAATGGTGTAGAGGATAGAGCAGGAGATTACGATTCTCGAATTGAAAGATGTAGGGATTGGTTGAATTTTATTTGTATTATACATCATGTGTAAATCAAGCTCTGTTTTTTATTTTTTTCAATTATGTATCAATAGCATGTCATTAATTCATCTTCTGTATAATTGGAGTTGGCCACTATTATAAAATGATTAATATTTGTCTTCTCTTGTTTTGTCAACTATGTACTACTACTTCTGCTATTGATTGTTATTTACTCTGATATACTGTTGTGAAAATATAATAAGAAAGTAGAGTCTCCCAAATGATTATCCTTAGACCCTAGCTGCCAGTCTACAGCCTATATTGTATGGGGAGATGCGCATGGTGTCATGTATAGACCAGTGCAGCCACCGGTTCAGGGGTGAGCCCGATCAGGACGTTACAAATTAGTTTTGTTAAATTATTTTACCTATGGTATCATAATCAACAATGATTAATATTCATTATTTTCTAATGAATGTTATTGATTTAATTGGATAGAGTGATAGAGAGAATATTATGAATGAAATATCATCCATGGTTTGTGAGGTCCATTAATGTAGGTCAGATTCATCATGACTAAACAAATATGGGGTTTTAGTGGAGAGCAGTAAAGGTCATTATCCTTTGTTTTAACAGCAAAATATTTTGTAATATATTTTTTTAAAATAAATTCAATCATTATTATATTATTTATTTCATAAAAAACCGAGTTTAACATGTGTTGTACAAAAGAACCATGTTATTTTCTCTTTATACATAGCACCAAGTTGAGCTATCACTACACGTAACACAAAGTATCTGGGACTATAATAAACAATATTTTGAGTTTTTGTTACATGGAAGACTGAGTTTTACTAGAATAAAATATTCTATTATTATAATATTATTATAATTATAACAGATCCATTAGAATGAATGATATAGAAGATATTTTTCAAATATTTGAAACTATGGATTACACGTGTATATATAATGAATATTTTGGTTATAAATTAGTTTGAAATTAATGAATGAAATATTTGATAATAATGAAATTCCATTTCTATGAAATGTTTTTTCTAATCTAAAAATTCATTTTATCTTCTTTAATAAGAAAAACCAATATTAAAAAATGTTTTCAATAAATTTTATACGTTAAATATTAAATAATTATTTTTACCCTCATTCAATAGGTTTTATTTTCATATGATTAGAAATAATCCAATCCTATGAATAAAACGTTGTATTTTTCTAAAAGAAAATTTTATTGCCTCTTAATTGAGACAATGATAAAAATATACATTTAAAAAGTTTATTCATTTATGCTTTAATAAATAAACAATATTTTTGAATGTGGATTATAGAAATGTACATTCTTTTATTTTTTGGTATTTTGCAGATATGTTTTTTTACTGAATAGTGAAAACACTGAATTTTGAACAAAACAATATTATTCATCTAATATATCTATATAGATAAATAATAAATGAATTTTATTTTAAAGAGTAAATAATTAAATTTTACATTAATTAATCCAATTTAGGTTTTTAAACCTATTTTACATCGAAATTGGAGATAAAACATTTTAGTCTTTTAGCCTTTTTCTACTTTAAAATATTTTCATCTCATCCCCTGAGAGTGATTATTTATAATATAATTTATTACACTTATGTGTTTAAAATTGGGAAAATGGATTAAATAGTTGAACGAATCATAATTTATAATTTCTTAAATGTTTAGTTTTGTTACTAACCAGAAATATTAGTGATTGTTATTAAAATTAATGAAAATGATTAGGGTAAAACGGGCTTAATTAATTACTAAAATTAGAAAATAGAGGTGTAAATTTGACACAAAACTTGTTTAAATATTATTTCATATAAATATTTAGATTCAAAAATCTATAAATACCTTAATGGCCCATTTTAACCCTTCTAGGAAAACTAAAACATGGGGAGCACGCAATTGTTTTCAATAATACCCAATATGTCCATTTCCACAAACATATAAGGCCTATGCTCCTCCACCACTATTTACACCTATCAATAAATTTTGGATCAGAAATAAACCGACCAAATAACCTAAAAAATCACTAAATTCATTATACTATCATCTCTTTTGGAATAATTAAATCCATAGATTTTAATTGGAGCATAAAAAAGGTGTTAGCCAAAGAATATTTATGTCCTTCCACTAGCTCTTTTTTTAATTTCATTATCCATCCATAAAATATTATTATACCATTATTTAATTATAACCTCATAATATTAAATATAATTTCATGTTGTAATATTAGGGTCACAAACTATATTCAGACACACTTCCACAAAATGCAATACATAACCATTGTTCATGTGTATGGAGGACTACCGCCTCATGAACTGATGTCATTCATTATTCCGTTTCCACCTATCATAGTATATAATAATGATGGAATTTATATTTTTAAATCATATATATACATATGGTATTTTTGGATTAATTATTCTTCTAGAATTATTATATTAAAAATACCTTCATACTTTCCATTTTTTGTAAATATGATAACTTTAATTTTTTATGTGAGGACTAACACCTCCTCAAAGTGATGTCATAATGTCACAGAATACATGAAATATATTTTTCATCGGTTTAGAAAAATTATATACCATATATGAAATAATAATTATAATAATATAATACTATATATATATATATACATATATGTCATTTACATTTTTTCTCATAGCAACCCTGCAAAATCTAAACAACATTCATACGTACGTATGATATACCATAACAATGAATGAAGTATTCAATTTCATATTTCAATATTTTAGATAATTATAATTCATATTTAAATAATTAAGAAATTTTATATTTTAATCAAGTTTTACATTTTTATATATGTAAATAATGATCTATGTAAGAGGATCAATAATAACAATTCAAAACAAATAAAAAAATAAGATATTACTCTAAACATAACCATAACATTAAAATGATAATAAAAGGGTAACAAAAAGTCATAATAAAATAACATATGGTTTGATATATAATAATATTTATCTTTGGTATATTTATGATAAATACATATTTATCATGCTTGATTTATTCATGAGTATGATGAGATTCAAGACATAAGGTAAGGGTTTTCTCATCTCAATATATATATTTTTTTTATGCCTTATTCACCACTCATTTCACTTATTTGGTGTATATACATCCCATTACTATATTATATTATTGTTACCCTTTAATATATTGGTATGTAAATATCAATTTTATTCTCTCCATTTCACGGGGTTTAGGGGTCAAATATTAACAAAAATGTAATGTAATTTTCATTCATTGATGAAAAAGTCATGTTATGAACCTGTATTATATTAAAAGGTTTTTACACTACACTTTGACATGTTATACCATTAATGAAAATATTTTTCTAGATATTGTAAGCTTAATTTTATTTCATTCCTTCATTTGGATTGTGATTCAATGATACCAATGTGGAAACAGTTTATTTCTACAATCTCATTTTTACCAATATTGATTAGGATTATATTCCATTAGTAAAATATTATGATCCATATCTCCAAAAATATTATTAATTATAATATCCTTTTATTATTCAGGATATATTCATTTAATGGAACCATTTTTCCACTCATTTGAATTAATATGACTGGGAAAGTGTTTTAAAAAAAATATTCTTTATCTCTTCATTTGGTAGCAAATCTATGTCTTTTAAAACAATTTTTTCTAACAATGTTTCTAAAAATATTATATTTTTATCTTATGATATTTAAAATAGTTTTTTTATAATTTATTTAACATTTAATCAAAAAATAAATTATAAAAAAGGAATCTCCAAATCATATTTCAATAGAGGGACATTTCTAAACATTTCCATGATGAAAAATAAATGTTTGGAATGTAAAAATTTATTTGATATATTTTATTCAAGCTTCCATTAAATTGTTACAAGTTGAAAATTTTTAAATGGATTTTATTCTTCAATGAATAATGAATGTTTTCATCATGAAATTATTTTATATTTTTACATAAAATTTATTTTCCATATAAGATATAATAAGATAGTGTTACTTTTTCATTAAATGTGATATGATCCAATGGTATAATTCATTTTTTTTATCTAAATATTCTTATGTTTCGATGGAAGAATGTTTATAAAACTGTTTCCCTTTCATGTGTTATAGGATTATAAACCCCATTTCTATTTCACGTGTTATATTTTTTTGAAACTCTTTTCTATTTCATGGGATATATTTTTATGAAACCTACCTCTATTCATGGGTTATTATTTGGTGAAATTATTATGAAACCTATATTTTTTACATAGGTTATTATATTATTACATGATTGGGATACCCATTTCAATTCATTGGTTTTGATATGATGTTGTGTGATCCTTTGTCACATGTATGTATTATTTCATTATGAGAGGGGTGGGAAAAATATTCACCTCCAATGAATTTGGTAATAATTTATATCCATTTAGATATTTGTGGAATTAACGAGGAGAAAAATTTGTTCAATAATAGACATTTTTTGAAAATATTTTCTTGGGAGTAAACATTGACTACTAAGATGTTTGTTAGAGTGAACCATGACTACAAAAATGGTATGGGGAAAATACCCATACTAATATGTTGGACTTGTAATAAATTAATTTAATACTATGGAAATCATTTTATATACTTATGTGACTATCAAAAAGTTTATGTCTAATTCCCATATTATGCATTCACAGATTATTTTCTTGATTCCATTATGGTTTTTGTTGTATGAAATGACATTATATAAAATGCGATTCATGTTTATGATCTCTGATATGAAAAGTATTATATTATAATGTTATGCTCTTCTTATCATACCCTTATGCTCATGTTATTCATAATTGTCTCCCATTTTTACAAAAACAGAGCATCTGAAATCACCTCATTCTTATGATTCCTTTCCCGAATTTATTCAGAATGTTTTTAATTATGAGAAGTAATATGGAAGATATTTGGGGGATATGAGGAAGATATTTCACCAGTATAAAATAATATGTCTCCATGTATCCAATTACACTAATCTATTACGGTCCTCAAGCAAGTACTTTTTCAAGGTGATGAATATTCCTAAAAATGATGATATAGCCATGTATTTTAAGCCTAAATCATTATAGTTGGTATTAAAGTAATGGTTTACTCAAATATAAGAAAAAAAGATGAGAAAATTATAATGAAAACCCTAAGGACAAGTCTATTGATAAATATAACGAGATAGAAAATTATTGGAAATTATCATGTAATTTTGGTAAAAGATAGATTGAGTGGTTTCTAATAAATACATCATAGTCATGACAAAACTTGAGTGTGTGGATCTATAAAAAATGTACATAGGGATAAAGACCCCAAAAATAATATATACTGCTATAGTTGATCAAGAAATAGTAAACTATAATGGGCTTTACTGAACAAATTGTTTGAGAATCCTGAGGGATAATATTTAGAAATTATCAAACACTATGAAATATAATGAAGTAATAAAAATAATATTACAATGAATAACCATGGATAAACAGAATGTGTCATTGATTAAATAGTGAATCATGATTTAGACATCATATCAGTATTATTTCTTGATAATATGGGTTTTCACCATGATAAGTGTCTGTCAAACTATTAATTCTAGGGTTATCCAATGGCATGGACTAGAAAAAACTAGGTTATCATTTAATGTTTCAATTACGGAAATTATGGTCCTTATGAAAATTGATACCCTTATTTGAAAATGTGGTCTATATTATCATTGATGATGTTTAATAACATCTTGTATTTAATTAATATATCATGTAATCTTTGGAATGAGGGTGCATTCATTTTTTACAAACGGATTTATTATAATTCATGTTATTACCAGATTTTATGAGAATATTTTATGAGAGTATTCACATGTTTTGAATGTGACAAGAAATATCTGGTTTATTATATATGGGGGATCCAACTTATGTTGACTAATTAAAATTTATTCTAAATATTTATATTTACATATTTTGGATGGGTTATAAGGTTAACAATTTTTAGAATTATTTATGTTAAACATTGAATGAGGTTTTATATATTAATGTATTTTCTCACAAGATGAGGATTTATTCATATTAGATAACTTATGAAATCATTTTTTTGATAACCAAAGTCACATAGAATCACATATCATTCTATTTTTTCATCTCATAATCAATTAGATTTTCAATAATTAATAAATAATCATTATTTTAAATCGTTATAGAGGATGTTGGAAATGACCAAGGAACAACTATAGAAAGATATTGTAAATACGGAATGTATTGAAATTAAGTGTGTATATATTCATTAGAAAGAAGGTTATTGAAAAAAACTTTATCCTATTATCATTATTTTTAATGATATAAATGACTGCATTCACACTTCTTCAATTTATGGTTTTGTTATTGATAAAATTATCTAAATCCCCCAATATATTAAAATCTGTTATCTTTATCAATCCCAATTATTATTTATGTTTTTCTTCAATGTCAATGTTTTCACTTTCAACCCATTTAATCCTACGCTTTATTTACATTGGGTAAATAATTTGGTTCTAACATTAATTTTTAAATGATTTTTTAGTCTTCATATTTTTTTTGAGTTTCTATGAAAGTATCATTCTTGTATTAAACCTTTGATAAAAAAAATTAGGGTGAAATTTATTTAATTGGTGGTATAATGTGACCCCCTGAGATTTTATGAAATAATTGTTTCAAATTAATTTAATCTTTTTCATATCTTGAATTTTACACTACAATGGATTAATATTTTTATGTACTTCATCACTAAGTTATTATATCTTTATATAAAACACCATGTCAACCATTACCTATAAAAACCACAATGAGTATCTTGTGCTATAAGAAAAATTATTCTTGGTTTGTGTTACATGCAAGATTGAGATTTACCGAACTAAAATATACAATTATTATAATATTATTATAATTACAACATAGACAATATAATGGATTTTATGAATGACATTAAATAAACTTTTAATCTATGGTTTACAAATATATAGATAATTAATCCTTCTGTAATCAATTAATTATAAATAACTCTATGAATGATTTGATAATAATGAAAATCATTTTCTATGAAAACTATTTTGCGTTGTAAAAAAACAATTTTGTATAAATATATTAGGAAAACAAAAATTGATGATGATTATTAATAAAATATATATATTATATTTTTAGTAAATTTATTGGACACTCATCCAATAGTTATGAAATTCATAAAATAAGAATAAATAAAATTTTATGAATAAAAATATGTATTATTATGAAATGTAATTTTATCAACATTCAATATAGAACCCACTGAAAATTTAAATTTAGAAATTTTTATAATTATTATTTTAAAAACAAACATCATATTTTAAATTTAATAATGATTTTTGATCAGGATAATTTTTTTTATTTTTAAATGAACTTCTATTTAATTACGAATATAGAAAAATAATAAATGTTAATTAAGAACTAAGGTTTCACCTAATTTATCTACAATGTTTATTTAAATATTAATTTGGTTTTAAAGAAAATATAAAAAAATATTATATCAATTTATACAAACATATGTTATTCTTACCAATTTCACATTGAAATTGGATATATGAAAATTCATTCATTTAGATTTTTCACATTAAAAACACATCCTCTCGTCCTAACTGTTGAAAAAATTTCTTATTTAATTTCTTCCATTTATGTGTTTAGTGGTTTTTAAAATGGATTTAAAATTTTGAATATTTATAATTTCTAATTTATAATATTTTCAACATAGTTTTTACAAAAAATAATAGTGATGTTAATTAAAATTAATTTCATTTGTTATGGTAATATGGGTAAATTAATGACTAAACATAGAAAATAATGTTTTAAATGACACGAAACATGTCTAACAATTTTTCTCTGAAGAAATATCGAAAATTATCACCTCATTAGTATATATTGGTTTATTAGAAACATTATTGGGACTAGTAGAACCTATGTAATACACAATTCATGTCACGAACCACCCCGGGTCGACCCTGAACCGGTCACCCAAGCCGGTCTGCGACAAGGCCCGAGAGGCGTTCCCGATCCTCCCGGGCTGGCGACAAGCGCCAGGGCATCAACAGAGTCTATGGGAACGATTTCGCCCAATATAAATAAATAAGACAGTGGAAATAAAACAGAGCAGCGCAGAAAAGATAAACCAAATAAAGTGACTAAACAGAAACAAACAAGAATCAAACTAACCAAACACGACGTGCGGACAAACTCCATGCGACCTCGCGGGTCGCTCTCCGACTCAACGATCAAGCGTCGCCCTCGGCGAGCACACTCAAACTATATCCTGCACAAACACTAAAAACAGAAAAGAACTATAGGCGTGAGTATAAAAACTCAGTAGGCTAGCCCGATATCTATTCCCAATGCACTACCTTTAAAATAAAAGAAACACCATTTCAAGTTTGAACTACAATCTATAAAAGTATGTTTTTAATAATATTCTACTTAAAAACAAAGTACGAACCATTTCCCTTAGCCATTTTCCAAATTCGTGTTCATTTCATTAGTGCCAATGACATTTCAGGAAAAGGGGAAAGTGATGTTTACATTTTCAAATTTGAACAAAAGGGATTAAACACTTCCATTTGAAAACAATTTTTTTAGAAACCCATTAAAAGCAATTTATCAGTTTCCAAGGAAAACAATATGCCAGAATGCACAAAGTAAAACATACAGCAAGGGCAATGTAAGTGTACACGTGAGCATCATAATCATTACTGCAAGCTACAAAAGCTGAATAGACATGGGTGAACCTAGGAGATCGAGAATAAACCAGAAGACACCAATACATGAGAAATCATCCTTATTGACATGTCACGATGAAATCAAAACGCACAACACGCTCGACCATCCACTCACAGGCAGGTTGAGGGCAAATCCCATAGCAATAAACCCAATATATCCACCTACTATGGGCCACTGGTCAGTACCATAACCTACCAGTGCAGCAATCGCTCTTAGAATATTCTCTCAATATGCCAGATTCCCATGCCTCAAGTGTTTAAGAAAAAGGGGGTGAGCCAACCGATGCCAACCGAGCATCCAATCAGATATGTATATATATAAAGAACAACTGGCATTCCCCGAGCCACTCCATGGTACAACCTAATGTCTTTTTCTACTCAAGTACCCGGGAGCCTCTAAGCGCAGCCTCCCAAACAATCAATCGCAACCAAGGAATGAGAGTCGTCCTAAGAGGGTTTTAATAAAAACATTTCCATCGCTTTCCATAAAGTGCCAAACGGGCATGTAATACAGTTCACAATTACTACCAAAACCAGTTTAAAACTATTTGAAGAATCCACAAAACACCACTTCACAGTTTGCCAGTATTTTTATAAACCAAACCAAACCATTTTCTTTTCCAAATAAACTTTAAGAGCCAACCGGGCAATTTCTCAAACGAACCAGTGTATTTGTTCACGCTTCAAAAGAAATCATTTCTTATTAAACCAGAACTCTATTTTATATTCCGTGAATTATGTTTAAAAGCCAAACGGGCATTCTTTCATTATTGGGTGTCCGCCCGGAAAAAGGATGTTTCATGTGACCTGTATAAAATAAACGGCTCCTTTTGACATTGAATAATCATTTAAAAATTAACTATCTTATATTAAAAATTAATTATTGTATATCATCACTTATTTATAAAATATTTATTTCAAACAACTAGTGTGCGCAAACAGCATGAAATAATGTAACTTAAATTTTAAAAGCAGTGCAAGGGGACCTACCTCAAAACCAAGCGCGACGACAAAACAACTTTGGAAGCAAGGTGCGATGACACGACGTGTGTCCGAGACTACGTGACAAAGTCTAATACTCTGCATAAACAATTTCAAGGACTCAGACACAACCAAAAACTCACCAGAGTACGTGAAACCAAGCGGCGGGGAGGAACGCTCACCTCGAAACTGAAGCGCGGCGACGACGGAACCCCAAAAACATGGCGCGGCGGTGGCGCTCACTTGGAAACGCCCTGCGCGGGTCCTAAAAGTCCTAAGCCAACAAATAAAAACCCACCGTCAATTAAAACTCATGAACCAACAAGAGTACGATGATGAACATAATAATAATATTAATAATAATAACAATAATAATTAGAATATGAATAATGATAGTAATAATAATAATAATAATAATAAGATTAATAATAATAATTTAGCATAATTATAATATAATGATATAAATATAATAATAGCAATGATAATATAATAATAATAATTATTATAATAGCATACCCATAATATAATAAAGATAACAATAATATTATAATAGTAATAATAATAGCATAAACATAATAATAATGACAATAACAAAAAAAAATAATAATAATAATAAAGATTATAACTTAATAATATTAACATGAAAATAATAATAATAATAATAATAATAAAATAATAATAATAATAATGACAAAAATAGTAATAATAATAGACATAGTAATAATTATAATAATGATAGCAACAATAATAAGAAAAACAATAATAAGAATAATAAGAATAAAAATAATAATAAACAATAAGAATATAATATATGTATATAAAAAAAATAAAAAAAATAAAAACAAAACAAAACAAACCCGGGGCTGTTGTGTGCGTGGTGCTGCACGGCAGGAGCAGCGACGTGGTGGCCGGGGCCGGAACCGGCAGTCGCCGGAGCGTCGCAGGAGGGGGCCGCAGCGGCCGGAGAAGGGGGAAGGGTTCAGCGGGGGTCCGGGGTGCTGCACAAGGGAGGAAGTGCCGGAGGGAGGGAAGAAGTCGGACTCCGGGGCTGCTGCAGGACAGGCGAGACGCTGGTGCGGGGCAGGATCGGTGTTGCTGCTGTGTCCGGAGGAGTGAACAGGGGAAAGAAAAAAGAAAGAACAAAAAAAAACAGCAGGGTCGCGCGCTGCAGGGTGGAGAAGAGGAAGGAGGTCGGGGGGGGGGGGGGGGGGCTGTGTGCTGCACCAGGAGGGAGAAGCACCGGGGCTGCGGGTAGGATGCAGGGAGCAAACGGTGAAGAGAAGGTGGAGAGGGAGGTCGCGCGGATGGCCGAGGCTGGCAGGAGGTGGCTGGGCGCGCTGCTGCAAGGAGGTGCGGGGCAGGCAGGGTGCTGGGCTGAGTGCGGCGGCGGACAGAGAGGAGAGCAGCGGGGCTCGGGAGAAGAGGGTGGCGAGGGGGGTGGCGGCTCCCGCGTGGGAGGAAAAAAAGTATATATATGAAAGGGAGGCTGGGGTTAGAGAGAAGGAAATAAAAATAAAGAAAAGATAAAAGAAATGAAAAAGAAAAATAAAATAAAATAAAATCAAATCATAATCATAATAATAATAATTCACAATAATAATAATAACCATAATAAAGATTAATATCAAATCATATTTAATAACGATTGCACTATTTTCCGCAACATTAAAAATTACATTAATTATTTATCTATAACATAATGATAAACATAATAATGATAATGATAATCATAGTGATAAAATAATAAAATAAAATAAAATAAAAACAATAACGGTGTTCATATCATTTTAATGATAATTAATTCTTAACGCACTAAAAATTTTAACGACGCAACAATTAACGCGCGATTTAAAAATAAAGACTCTATTTAAAATATTTCAAAGACAACGGGATGCGCAAAAACACCGGCAGGGACGAGCAGGGTTTCCAGAACAGGCTTCGCTCACGCGCCCGACGACGTCGCGTCAAAAAGCACACATTTTAACAAAAAATCAAAAATCTAATCCGAGACTGGACACGAACCCCAGCAAAATAATTCAAAGTCAAAGAAATCATAAAATAAAATAAACGCGCGGTTTGGGGTGTAACAATTCTCCCCACCATAACGCTTTCCGCCCCCGAAAAGCCACCACACCAACCAGTCGGTCGATCAACACCTAAGGATTTCACAGAACACGATCCAACCTCTTATCTCAAGGATGTCACAACGACTACCAGCGGAACTAAACCCCATTGCCCGAAATAACTCACCAACAGAGGGAGGCCCGAACGGCTCCCCACCATAAGAACTCGACTAGCATTTGACAACGACTTAAGAGAAAACCCAAAGAGACTCATGGTGGGTCTCCCCACCATAAAGAACCGACCAACTAACGACCAAACGGGAAACCAACTTAGACATGCACGATACTTTACCCCAGCTAGAAAGAGCACAGCAAGGACCTTTAAACCACTTACTCACGTCCAAAAGTAATAGGAGTTGGTCTGAAAAAATTTACGCAAACCAAAGCCCTTACCCCATGGGCGGGGAGGGTGGGCCCAAGGATTGGATCACTGAAACTTGGATGGAAAACTACTCACGTACCACTACTTAGGGATGGACACATACCAAAGCCATAACCGATTCACATCGGTGGTCCACACGAGGTCACTGATCAGCAACATACATCCAAAAAGGCACAATTACTGATATTGCGCGATGGATAAATCCATCAAGCTCTTTGCGACAAGAGGAATTACAATGACAGAGGAACCAGAGCAACAACACCAAAACTATCTTACCACGACGATAGAAGCACGACTTTAACCAGACTCTTTAAAATTTTCCCCCGGGGGGTTCCTGACTACGCGCCGGCTACACTCCGAGACCTTTTGGCTGGAGCTCTGATGGATGAAGCATCTCCTGCCTCGCAGTCAGGTTCTGATAATCCCAACAAGAAACATACATCTTTTGATCTGACAGATTGAAGGACAAGATTTTAAAATTAAAACACACCAGCATTGAAAGACGAGGTTCGTCAAAAGACCCATGAAGTTCCCATACATTTCAAACCCAAAACACCACCAGTATAACTACAACGATAAAAGATCCCTTAAACTGAAAGGAAACTTACACCAAGAACTCTGAACAAAGACCCAATAGCACATTACTTCTGAGAACACCCTCTGCGACGCTTTCTTGCAACGCCCCGACAAAATCGTCGCATGTGACCCAGACGTCCACACGCCTGGCAGGGCTTCGGAGCGCTTGGGCACGATGACTTCTTGTGACCCCGCTTGCCACACTGATAACACACAATAATATCTCGCTCCGAAGAGGTTGATGAAAGATCTAGAGGCCTCTTGATTCCACGACCTGATCCATCCACTTCCATTTGCTTACTCGTCTCCTTTCCAGAACCTTCACCAGTGCTCATAGGGATCGAAGGAGGGAGAACTACTTCGAGCACTCCTGCCATCGCAGCTTCGACATGAAAAGCTTGTCTCGCCACGTCGACAAAAGAAGTTAGGTTGGACTCTGAAACCTTCGACTGTAGATCAGGGCGGAGACCCGCTTCGAAGCGTCGAGCCTTCACGGGGTCATTTGTGGCATACTCTGAATCATAAGGTACTAGTTCCATAAAGCGCTGGAAATATTCTAACACGGATCCGTCGCCCTGCTGCAGACAACACATTTCCATCCCCTTTCTCACCCTTTCTTCCTCAGAGAGATACTGACGAATGAACAAAGACTTGAAGAACTCCCAAGTAACCTCTTGACGGGGCTTGTTCCGAGACACTGACTTCCACCACATCCACGGTGAACCTTCAAGCATGAAGGTCGCAAACTTGACCTTCAACGAATCGGGCAACTCAATGAGGCTAAAGCCCCTTTCAATCTTCTGCATCCACTCCTCTGCCACAGAAGGGTCTGCTTGACCATAGAAGAGAGGTGGATCGAGCTTCCGAAACTCAAGCATAAAATCCTTAGGTTGATCAACCGCACTACGATCACCCATCGAAGCTTCAAAGGGATAACCGCTGGACAAGGAAAGGTCAAAAACCAAATCAACGCCAACTCAGCGAATGATGAAAAACCTCAAAATCAAACACTGCCTAGGTGACAAGCTTGAATTCCGAGAAAACAAGTTGTCATAACATCAAAACTTTTTCTCTTTGAAAGCATCTTTAATTTAAAACAATCTTGGTAAGTTAAACCCTCGCCATTGGTATCCCTTAGAGTCTCACTCACATGCATGTATCTGTACCACCCAGGGCATCCATCCACCATACCAGACATCCATCCACATTTCCAACACACCAAAATGCATGTGAGTACTCATCAGAACACCAAGGCCAAAACAAAGCAACTTCATTTTTCCAAAAACAATTTATTCATACCACTTCTTTTAAAACAATCCACAAATTAAACATGTCATTTCAAACAACACATTTTTCTTACCAACTTTTCTGATTCAAACCACTTTCAGAAATCAATAAAAACCCAAAACAAATCAAACGTGGGACTAGTGTCAGTGGGTGACTTGACCATATGGTTGGCGGCCATATGCCAAAGACGCCACTGACACAGAGAGCCTTCTTGGACCATGCTCCTAGATCCACATGGCTTGCCAGGCCATGCGGCTTAGAACTATTAGCCCAACTCCATTTATCGTACCCCAATCGCAAAACATTACCATAAAAACCCAAACAAACAAATTAAACTGGACTTCCCATGGAAACCTGAGGATCAGTACGGGCAAGAGTTCGCGACGCTCTTCTCGCACCTACCCCTCAAGTCCCGACAATCCTACTCCATCTACCTTGACATCCCAAATAACAAAGGGCGCTCTGAAAAGTGAGGTCTGCTAAGAGCAAACCTCCTCTGATACCATTTTGTCACGAACCACCCCGGGTCGACCCTGAACCGGTCACCCAAGCCGGTCCGCGACATGGCCCGAGAGGCGTTCCCGATCCTCCCGGGCTGGCGACAAGCGCCAGGGCATCAACAGAGTCTATGGGAACGATTTCGCCCAATATAAATAAATAAGACAGTGGAAATAAAACAGAGCAGCGCAGAAAAGATAAACCAAATAAAGTGACTAAACAGAAACAAACAAGAATCAAACTAACCAAACACGACGTGCGGACAAACTCCATGCGACCCCGCGGGTCGCTCTCCGACTCAACGATCAAGCGTCGCCCTCGGCGAGCGCACTCAAACTATAGCCAGCACAAACACTAAAAACAGAAAAGAACTATAGGCGTGAGTATAAAAACTCAGTAGGCTAGCCCGATATCTATTCCCAATGCACTACCTTTAAAATAAAAGAAACACCATTTCATGTTTGAACTACAATCTATAAAAGTATGTTTTTAATAATATTCTACTTAAAAACAAAGTATGAACCATTGCCCTTAGCCATTTTCCAAATTCGTGTTCATTTCATTAGTTCCAATGACATTTCAAGAAAAGGGGAAAGTGATGTTTACATTTTCAAATTTGAACAAAAGGGATTAAACACTTCCATTTGAAAACAATTTTTTTAGAAACCCATTAAAAGCAATTTATCAGTTTCCAAGGAAAACAATATGCCAGAATGCACAAAGTAAAACATACAGCAAGGGCAATGTAAGTGTACACGTGAGCATCATAATCATTACTGCAAGCTACAAAAGCTGAATAGACATGGGTGAACCTAGGAGATCGAGAATAAACCAGAAGACACCAATACATGAGAAATCATCCTTATTGACATGTCACGATGAAATCAAAACGCACAACACGCTTGACCATCCACTCACAGGCAGGTCGAGGGAAAATCCCATAGCAATAAACCCAATATATCCACCTACTATGGGCCACTGTTCAGTACCATAACCTACCAGTGCAGCAATCGTTCTTAGAATATTCTCTCAATATGCCAGATTCCCATGTCTCAAGTGTTTAAGAAAAAGGGGGTGAGCCAACCGATGCCAACCGAGCATCCAATCAGATATATATATATATATAAAGAACAACAGGCATTCCCCGAGCCACTCCATGGGACAACCTCATGTCTTTTTCTACTCAAGTACCCGGGAGCCTCTAAGCGCAACCTCCCAAACAATCAATCGCAACCAAGGCATGAGAGTCGTCCTAAGAGGGTTTTAATAAAAACATTTCCATCGCTTTCCATAAAGTGCCAAACGGGCATGTAATACAGTTCACAATTACTACCAAAACCAGTTTAAAACTATTTGAAGAATCGACAAAACACCACTTCACAGGTTGCCAGTATTTTTATAAACCAAACCAAACCATTTTCTTTTCCAAATAAACTTTAAGAGCCAACCGGGCAATTTCTCAAACGAACCAGTGTATTTGTTCACGCTTCAAAAGAAATCATTTCTTATTAAACCAGAACTCTATTTTATATTCCTTGAATTATGTTTAAAATCCAAATGGGCATTCTTTCATTATTGGGTGTCCGCCCGTAAAAAGGATGTTTCATGTGACCTGTATAAAATAAACGGCTCCTTTTGACATTGAATAATCATTTAAAAATTAACTATCTTATATTAAAAATTAATTATTGTATATCATCACTTATTTATAAAATATTTATTTCAAACAACTAGTGTGCGCAAACAGCATGAAATAATGTAACTTAAATTTTAAAAGCAGTGCAAGGGGACCTACCTCAAAACCAAGCGCGACGACAAAACAACTTTGGAAGCAAGGCGCGATGACACGACGTGTGTCCGAGACTACGTGACAAAGTCTAATACTCTGCATAAACAATTTCAAGGACTCAGACACAACCAAAAACTCACCAGAGTACGCGAAACCAAGCGGCGGGGAGGAACGCTCACCTCGAAACTGAAGCGCGGCGACGACGGAACCCCAAAAACACGGCGCGGCGGTGGCGCTCACTTGGAAACTCCCTGCGCGGGTCCTAAAAGTCCTAATCCAACAAATAAAAACCCACCGTCAATTAAAACTCATGAACCAACAAGAGTACGATGATGAACATAATAATAATATTAATAATAATAACAATAATAATTAGAATATGAATAATGATAGTAATAATAATAATAATAATAATAAGATTAATAATAATAATTTAGCATAATTATAATATAATGATATAAACATAATAATAGCAATGATAATATAATAATAATAATTATTATAATAGCATACCCATAATATAATAAAGATAACAATAATATTATAATAGTAATAATAATAGCATAAACATAATAATAATGACAATAACATAAAAAATAATAATAATAATAATAATAAAGATTATAACTTAATAATATTAACATGAAAATAATAATAATAATAATAATAATAAAATAATAATAACAATAATGACAAAAATAGTAATAATAATAGAAATAGTAATAATTATAATAATGATAGCAACAATAATAAGAAAAACAATAATAAGAATAATAAGAATAAAAATAATAATAAACAATAAGAATATAATATATGTATATAAAAAAAATAAAAAAAATAAAAACAAAACAAAACAAACCCGGGGCTGTTGTGTGCGTGGTGCTGCACGGCAGGAGCAGCGACGTGGTGGTCGGGGCCAGAACCGGCAGTCTCCGGAGCGTCGTAGGAGGGGGCCGCAGCGGCCGGAGAAGGGGGAAGGGTTCAGTGGGGGTCCAGGGGTGCTGCGCAAGGGAGGAAGTGCCGGAGGGAGGGAAGAAGTCGGACTCCGGGGCTGCTGCAGGACAGGCGAGACGCTGGTGCGGGGCAGGATCGGCGTTGCTGCTGTGTCCGGAGGAGTGAACAGGGGAAAGAAAAAAGAAAGAACAAAAAAAAAACAGCAGGGTCGCGCGCTGCAGGGTGGAGAAGAGGAAGGAGGTCGGGGGGGGGGCTGTGTGCTGCACCAGGAGGGAGAAGCGTCGGGGCTGCGGGTAGGATGCAGGGAGCAAACAGTGAAGAGAAGGTGGAGAGGGAGGTCGCGCGGATGGCCGAGGCTGGTAGGAGGTGGCTGGGCGCGCTGCTGCAAGGAGGTGCGGGGCAGGCAGGGTGCTGGGCTGAGTGCGGCGGCGGACAGAGAGGAGAGCAGCGGGGCTCGGGAGAAGAGGGTGGCGAGGGGGGTGGCGGCTCCCGCGGGGGAGGAAAAAAAAGTATATATATGAAAGGGAGGCTAGGGTTAGAGAGAAGGAAAGAAAAATAAAGAAAAGATAAAAGAAATGAAAAAGAAAAATAAAATCAAATAAAATCAAATCATAATCATAATAATAATAAATCACAATAATAATAATAACCATAATAAAGATTAATATCAAATCATATTTAATAACGATTGCACTATTTTCCGCAACATTAAAAATTACATTAATTATTTATCTATAACATAATGATAAACATAATAATGATAATGATAATCATAGTGATAAAATAATAAAATAAAATAAAATAAAAACAATAACGGTGTTCATATCATTTTAATGATAATTAATTCTTAACGCACTAAAAATTTTAACGACACAACAATTAACGCGCGATTTAAAAATAAAGACTCTATTTAAAATATTTCAAAGACAACGGGATGCGCAAAAACACCGGCAGGGACGAGCGGGGTTTCCAGAACAGGCTTCGCTCACGCGCCCGACGACGTCGCGTCAAAAAGCGCACATTTTAACAAAATCTCAAAAATCTAATCCGAGACTGGACGCGAACCCCAGCAAAATAATTCAAAGTCAAAGAAATCATAAAATAAAATAAACGCGCGGTTTGGGGTGTGACAATTCATGTCAAGAATATTTAATTAGACAATTTCCCCAATTATAAAAGGCCTCCTCTCCCACCCTATATTTATACCACCAAAACCCTTTTTTCATGGAAAAACATATACAATTTTATTCCCAAATTACCTATCTTAAATCTAGAAGCCTCCCTATTGGAATTAATCCATCCATTGATTCCATATTCTGTAATCAATAATGAGATCCCCAAAGTAAAGGGTGCATCATTTTCCAATCACATTTGTTTTATTTTCTTTATCTTCCCCCTAAAGTATTTTTATTATAGTCATACATAATAAAAAAATTATACAAAATATAATAATATTTTATTATATTCTTTTTTATACCTACCCGCACACACACTACCATGAAATGAGATACACATTAATCATTTGTGTTTCTTGAAGACTACTTTCTAACGAACCAATCCAATTTGTTCTTCCATAACCACTATTCATGATTGGGAATAATGATTGAATTTATCATTTTTTGTTATATATTATATGTAGGGTCTATTTATGATTATTTAATAATTATATAACACATACATCCATTATTTACACTTTGTGTAAATATAATAACTTTGTTTGTGGATGTGTGACTTCTCCCTCTTTAATGAGACGTGATTTTTCACACATTGCATACAATATATTAAAGATGGGTTTATTTAAATTATATGATATATATGAAATATTAATTATCTAATAATGACATTATATGTATGTAAACATATATTTCATTCACATTCTTCCCCTCAAATACCTTATAAAATAGAAACATCATTCATGCATACTAATGGCCTATTATCACTATGAATGATGTATTCCATTTCATGTCTGTATATTTTAGAGATTATACCTAATATTTAATATTAAATATATATTTAATATGTATATAATGTCTTAATTTATTTAAATAATTATATAACAATCATTGAAATTGGATCACGAATAACATGTAAAAAATCAAAAGAAATACAAAGCGGATATTACATGAAATGTAATATTAATAGGATATTGTTAATTAATTGGTAATATATAGAATTAATAAATTCATGTATATTATAATATAAAAAATATATATTTATTTTTTAGATATATAGTATGATTATTATTATAATATATGAGGATTAAATGTGTACACAATAGTGAAGACATAATGTAAGTGTTTTCTCTTCTCACTTTTATTTTTATGTGTTATATTCCTTTTTCACCACTCATTTGGTTTAAGTTTTATATATATTTACCATTATTAAATTATATGATTTCAAATCAATTTTATTTATTTAAATATCCATTTTATTAAATATATTTAATTGAGTTTATGTTTTAAATGTTATCAAATTGGAAAAGTATTTTTTTTCGTAATTTTTTTTCTTTAAGACACGTTCCATGATATAAAATAATATTATTCTACGGGGTGTAAAAAATTATATTTCAAATGTTATATAGTGAATATAATTAATTTTATTTTATTTGATTCTTCATGAAATTTTATTATTTCATTGGTATTATGAATCAATGTAACCACTATGGAAATGATTTTTTGCTACAATCTCATCGTTTATCAAAATTATCTATGAATATGAATAAATTTATGAAATATTATGATCCATCTTTGAAAAAATATAAATAATTTTATCATCCCATATTTATTAATGATATAATCATATAATTGAACCATTTTCCACTTTATTGTACTTAATATCATTAAGAATATTATTTATGAAAATCTTAACATATACCACTCTTCCGTCAATAATATGTATTACTTCAAAAATCGTGTTTTATAAAAATATTTTTAAACAATATACTATAATATTCTTATAATATTTAAATTACATTATTTCCCACACTTGTCATTTTAAAAAATATTTTTCAATGGAATATCCTTTTCATTTTCTTATCGAGACACTTTTCGAAGCATTTTAGGGTGTAAAAGGAATGATTGACATTTAAATAATTATCCACCACAATTTATTTTCATCTTAAATTGAAACTGTAAAAGACAGGGTTTTTATGAAAATTTTATTCTTAATATTCTGTATATTTAATGTTCTTAATTATGTTTTCAATGAAAACGGTTTTGAATTTTTTTTCAAAAACCATTTGAAAAGATATTTAATTTTTCCATTATATTTTTTAAATTTATTTTAAAATAAAAAATTAAAAAAATTATTTATTTTTAAAATTTATTTTTTAAATGTTTTAAAAATTATTTTATAACATTTTATATAAAAATATATAAAATTTTTAGGGTCCTTTTGTAAATTTTGATGTAGAAAATTTTTTAGAATGTTATTAAGCTTATATTATAAGTAGTGAAAGAAAAATATTTTCGAAATGTTTTCAAATGGATTTTTAAGTCATCAACGAAAAATGATTTAAACATGTTTCCTGCCTTCTTTTACATGTTTTCAATGTTATTTTCAATAAAAAATGTTTCAAAATTGTTTAACGCTTTAAATTGTATTTTTTAAAGAATAAATAATATTTTCATAATGAAAATATTTTACAATATTTACCAAAAATTATGTTCTATATAAGATGACCTACATTGGTTTAACTCAAGCCTTACTATGAATTTTATTCAATGGTTACATTAATATTATTTATTGGAGTTGTTTATGTTTCAATTGAATGATACTTATAAAACATAGTTCTCTTTTATAATTCAAAAGTTTCTGAAACTATTTTCTCTTTCACTTGTTTTATATTTAGAAATTCTATTTATTTTCAATTAGTTATATTCTTATGAAGCCTAATTACATTCATAGGATATGATGTGATGAAATGATTGTGAAACCATCCTTTTTTTTACATGTTTTGACATGATTACGTGGTTATGATACCCATTTCGTTTC
The DNA here is from genome assembly GCA_963277665.1 of Viscum album. Taxonomy (NCBI): domain Eukaryota; kingdom Viridiplantae; phylum Streptophyta; class Magnoliopsida; order Santalales; family Viscaceae; genus Viscum; species Viscum album. The sequence continues at coordinate 273,116,185 of OY728141.1, forward strand.
ATGGGTTATGATTTTAGTATTTATGATATTATGGAACATGTATTTGTGATAAAATAAAGAAATTTTTTGGACCTATATCTCCATAAAATTAATTGGTTAAAGATTTATATCTTATGAGATAAACATGGATGGAACGGGGAGAGAACATAGTTCAGAAAAAGAAAGTTTTCTTTAAGATGGTCTTGAGAGTGAACCTTGACTACTTAGATGGTCATGGGAGTGAACAATAGCTATCAAAATGTGATAGGGAGATAACCCATAATACTAAGATATCCATGAATGAAATTCCATGATTAAAATTGAAATAATTTTATATACATACTCATATTCATCAAATTCAATATATTATTCCTATATTATTATTTCTTGGATTATGCTATTTATTCAATTACGATTCATGTCTAATGAACTGCTTATATTTATTCCAAAATTATTTTTATTATCTTTGATAGAAATTGTATGATTTAATAATTTTATGATCATCATCATATACCACTATTCTCAAGTAATTCTTATTTATCTCCCTTTTTTACCCTTACTGATCATTTATGTTCACCCATTTATTATGTTTCATTTCCCTATGTAATAAAGAATTTTTCTATGTAAGAGATTATATGATTATGAAAATTAGGGTAGATGTTCAAAATAATTCACTAGGATAAAAGATTATATTTATTAGTTTCCAAATTCAATAAACTGTTAAATTCCTTAGGCATGTATTTCGTAAATTTTTTAATATTCATAAAGAAATATGTAATATCCATGTATGATAAGATTGGGGCAGTATATTTTTCATATGATCTCCTCAAATTAAAGAATGAATTTATATAATGATCTCCATTGGAGATTATTATAGGTTTTCTAATATAGGATTATCACTGTAAGAAGTTAATTCTTTGTTCCTGATTAAGTTCTAGATTCTAGGTATGATGTTGTATCCTTTAATTATTTTTCATAGCATGAGACTATCCAGGGTTTCAATTGGATAAGAAATATACGTTCTTTATGCTATTGTTTCTTCAAAATGAGGTGTTTTAATCCACACTAATAACATCTTATTGTGTTGTCCATATCATATATGTAATTCCACCGTGGACCAAAGCATGTTATATCAGTGCCTTAATTTTATTTCTTGCACCTCATTCACCATGATTCCTATTTATACAATTATCTTATATGTTAATATAATAATATATACGAAAATCGTAAAAAAAATTCAACTAGATATTTTCAAATTTCTAGTCACTAACACATAAATATAGCCTCTAATAATTGGTACTATAGCCACTTAATCTAGATTAAATAGAATGAACAAATTTTAAAAAGACACATCTTTTAGGGATATTGATTTTAAAATATGGTAGTTAATGGTGAATGTACTCCTAGAAAAAAACTATGTACTTAATTTCTTCTGTGGTCTTAAAAATAATGTGGTCACCATATCAACCGATTGATAGTCATCTACTACTAAATTTGATACACCTTCTGATGTTCTTATAAATCTACATAGTTTAATTCACATTTTTAGGTAACAAAGTCCTTTGAGAGGTTTCTTATAAATCTAAATCTACCCTAATATCATATAAAATAGAAATACTATAAATGAATGATGACTGTGTATTACATTTTTATAATAAGATTATATTTTATAAACATGTAATAAATCATTTATATTCCATTATAACTTATATCAATGATTTTAATATAACCATTTGTGAGTTACATAATATAGATGTATATATGGATTATGATGATTTTAAAAGAATACCACTATCCTCTTTACATGCTTATTATAATTATATTAAATAATCATTGACGTGTGGATGCGATTCCATTAAACTACATTAATTTATGTGCACCTTATTATATAATTAAATTCAACAGAAGAAGCTCATTTTTGTTACTAATATTGAATCTTTGTTGATTAATATTATTGGTAGACAAGAGCAAAATGAAAAAGGATATATTTAAGAAATACTACATTAAAATCATTTTTAGGGGAAAAATTATTCTGTTTTCAAAATCCTCGTTACATGATAAATAATTTTCCATAATGGAAAAATTCATAGAATAACACCAATAAGTGTGACTATTATATTCTATTTTTTTATTTTTATTATAATTACAATGTTTTAAATATATGATCTAATGTTATGAGTGCTGAATGAGTTATATATTAATGATGTTTATTTCTTATGTGTCCAAAATTTTAGTATTTCATTGATCTGAGGGTGTTTGTGTAAAACCCCATGTTTTAAAAGAAACTAGAATGCATGAAACATTTATTTTTCATATATATTTATAACTGGACATAAAACATAATTTTTATACATCTATGATATTAATTTCAAGAAAAATAATCAAGAGTTTTGATCAATATGTTATATGGAGTCTAATAGAACCAACTTGAATTTTGGTGAATAGTAACACACCCTATATATAGTAATATGAAACTAATGAATAGTAAATTATATTATTATTTTATTTTCTTAAGGCATTAAGATAATGTAACATGATTAAATTTTCAAGGTGATAAAAATAATTTATAGAATAAAAATGTTATTTATGAATGAATTAAGGTTTTTATATGATAATTTTATTAAAAATTTTTAAAAACATATTTTCAAAAAAAAGAGTTCATTTTTTAATTCTACACATAAAAAATGTTTTGGGTGAATTTATGGGTTTTTAATGAGATGCATGATTTTTTATGAATAATAAAATATGATTATTTATGATAAATGCTATATACAAGAATTATGATCTAATATGCTGATGTATGGCTTACATAAGGAAATTATCGCGAAATCACAAGAAAATATTTCTATTCATTGTATTGGAATCATAAAAATTTCTTTTATTGTTGAAAAATAATATAATAATGATAAAAATAAAGAAAACCAACTCCTCTAATCCACTATAAATACCACCCTCACTCCCCTCATACTCCAACACATATCAAGCATTGAGCCTTACATAAGTTCTTTCCAATACTACTCGAAAGGATCTTCCCCCATCTCTTAGAGATTATGGTCTCATCTAATGTAAAAAAACAAAGGCCTTAAGTAAGATCTCATCAAGAAGAGATCAGGTGGTAAATATTAGTTTTTTTTAATTTCATTTCTATTATTCTTCGTTCAGAAACAAACATTATACAAGAGGAATGAATGATCTAGTATGTTAAATATTTTGTATTTAATCATTTTTATAGAACACTCACAATTATAATTTTTTCCACTCCCACATATTCATGAAATTAAAAAACCATATGTTATGTGTCTATTTACAGACATCGTGGATCATGTGATTTCAATTTATATTACTTCTTTCTAGAAAAGTAATGAAACAATTTTTATGGTTGAAGAATATTATAATTTATTAATTATATATTATATAAATTTCATGAATCAATTTTTTCCCATGTTATTAATTTATGAAACAAAATTAGATCATTACGATCAATGAATTTCCAAAATTACCTAAACAAATATCAATAATGTTTTATCATATGAATCATCCTCATGAAAGAATTAAGAATGTAAATTTTATAATTTATCATTCTCGAAATATAAAAAAACCACTTCATTCCAATCCTACTGTTCCACTTCCAATAAACAATAATATCCATCATGAACCGATCATAGAAATTATGTAAAGAGCACACACAAAACAATGCATGGAACCAAATACTAAGAATTAAAGAGTTAAATGATGTAATTAAAAGATGATATAACGTATTATAAATATTAATATTTATCTATAACATATTAATAACACTTTTTTACTATTAATAAATAGTTTTAAATGAGTTTTATGTAACATAATCCCAAGGTAAGGGAATTCGTAACCCAATTTACATTCATTTGGTTAACCTTCTACTTCATTGATTATGTGGTATTAAATTTTGTTGAAGAAAAATGGTTATATTATGTTGAATTATGTGTATTTTTTATGTATATAAATTTTCTATCCTCTCCATTGATTATGTATTCAATTACATGAAATTAATATAGATATTTTATTTTAAAATCCTCTTTTAAAAATTCTATGTTACAAAATTCAAAGTAACTACTATTATGTCGCTATTCATATATTATGATTATATTCCAGTTCTTGGGAATTGAATATGATGAAGGGTGGGAACTATATCTTCCTCTAATTCATTGTCTATGTGTATATTAGAGGTCATCTATATGGTTACTCCAAGTGCAACTGATATGGTCAAAAAAATTATAAGGTAGTCTATAGGGATACAAATTATAAGGTAGCCGAGAGGGTTAAAATATTAGGTAAGTAATTCCCCAAGATACAATTATGGTTATATTTATGTTTTATGTGTTTCATGGGAATCTCATAGAATTCTAATGTTTTACAAAGTCAGTTTATATGGGTGACAATTAGGTCTTTTTGAAAATTATTTCATATGTTACAAGTATTCATGGACTTATGTTTCCTTTCCATCTTTTTATATTCCTCACTAAGATTTTTTTTCTCATCGCACATTTATAAATTATTTTTACAGGATATAAGGACTTGAAAAAAAAGGAATCCAAGTTAAATGTTTCAATTGTGTTTAAAAAATAATTATTATTAAAAATGATTTATATTTTGGAAGAAATGAATAATGTTTTAATGGTATCCACTATAAATTACTGTGTATTATTATGAATGTTTTATTTCCCAATTCTTTAAATATCAAAAATTTAAAAGATCCTTAATGTGAAGAGAATTTTTTTCTTGGCTAAATTCAATATTATTTATTTTATTAAGTCTTGGACCTTACAGTTGGTATCAATTGCTGGTTTCAATAACATTAGGGGTTTGGATGATTTTAATAGAATATCATACATTTTTTTACTCGATTGTTAATTTGAAATTTTCTAGAATTTTAATATCATCATGTTTATTTGACTAAGATATGATTTTTTAGAATGTTTTCCCAAAAATTAAATAGGGAATCTGAAGAGGAGATTCACCAAAAGAATGATGTCCTTCTGAATCTACAGCCTAGAATATTAGGATTTGGAACAGAATAGTTTGAGATAGTAATGGATCAACTAACACATGAAATAAATAGAGGTGGTCTAAATGCAAGAGATCAACCAGAGGTACCACAAAAGAAATAGAAAATACTAGAACATTGTATGAGACTACACCCCCATGATTTCAATGGATCTTCTAACCCAGTAGCAGCTGAATAATGGATTAAATTCCTTGAAAAGATATTTAACATAATGGGATATTCTGGTAATCAAAATGTATATCTTCATATTTATGATTATGAAGGTGATTCTAATTAGTTGTGGTCAATGGTAAATAATATCAGGGATAGAAATGATAATAATTCCTTAGAGTGGGATGAATTTAATTGTTTTTTCCTTGAAAAATAGTTTTCTAATGTCAGTGAATTAGGATGGAGAAGATATTACATTAATTGAAGACAATAGAGGATGATCCAGAGGCTATTTGTGTAAAAAATTTCACTCGATTGTTGATTTATGTCCAAAATCTAATTTTGGATCATGATAAAAAATAAACTGCTTTTACTAAGGATTAAAGCCCAGAAATTGAAGGGATTTGGACTCCCCTTAATTCAAAAGTTATTAGAAACATGTATGACGAGCTGAGAGGGTATAGATGGAGTTGACGGATGATCACATTCATTTGGACAACATAGAGAAGAAGAGGCACATATGTAAAGTGATGGGTAAGAATCAACCTATGAAATCTTTTTTCATGAAAATCCAGTTCCCAGTTTGTGAAAAGTGTGGCAAGAAGAACCCAGTGGAATGACTTAATAAACCTTGTAATTTTTTTTAATGATGAATGTTTGGGCATATGTCCAAAGATTAAAATAAAAATAATCCTATGACTAATCCTGATAAGACAACTATTAAGTGTTATAAATGTGGTGAGATGGGTCATTTTGAAATTTAATTCCCAAAGAGAGATATGTTTGATGCAAATAACCCAACCTATAAGTAGAATAGTGTTGGGAGATCGTTTTTGAAAATGTCAGGAGATGTTGGGCCATCCAATGAAGTTGTATCAGGTACCTTGTTTGTCTACACTAATTTTTCTACATTTTTGTTTGATATGGGGTCTAAAAATTCCTTTATTTCTGTGGAAATTTCTGATAAATTAGATATATAACCTCAAAAAATGATACAAGAACATACTATTAAAACAGAAGTGGGAAATATTATTGGAAATAAGAATTATATGATTCTTTATATTTTAGTTTGTGGAAAGAATTTACCAGAAAACCATTTTGTTTTCCCTCCGTAGAGTTTGATATCATTCTTGGAATGGCTTGGATTCATATTTATTATTCTAAGATTGATTCTAGAGCTGAAGATGTGTTTTTTAATTAAGACATTCTGTTTGTATTTCTGAATGAGCCCATCCAATTGATAACAAATCAGGAAGCTAAGAAAATGTTGAAAAATGTAAATGAATGTTATCTTGATCATATTGCAAAAAATAAGTGAAATGATCAGTTTAATTATGTGACAGTGGTAAATTAATACCTTGATGTTTTTTTGATGAGTTGCCCAGTCTCATAACTGATCAGAAAGTTGAATTCCCAATTGAAATTGTTCGTGATGATTATCCAATTTTAAGAACCCTGATATACAATGGCTCAAATGGAACTTATTGAATTAAAATATCAATTTCATGTTTTTCTCGATAAAGGATTCATTTTTCCTTGCACTTCACCATGGGGTTTCTCTATTTTTTCATTAAAAATAATTTTGTTTCTATGATACATTTCATTGATTAGAAATACATGAATAACATCATTGTTATGAATAAGTATCCTTTGCCTCATATCGATGACTTTTTTGATCAGCTCTAAGTAGCTCAGTACTTTTCCAAGATTGACATGATATCTGGATACTTCCAACTAAAGGTGAAGGGGGATGACATCCCAAAAATAGATTTTCATACTAGATATTTTCATTATGAATTAGTTGTAATGTTGTTTAGGTTAACTATTGCACCTATTGTATTCAAGAATCTTATGAATAGAATATTTCATGAGTTCTTGGATATGTTTTTGGTTGTGTTTATTGATGAAATTCTAGTATTTTCTAAGAATAAATATAAGAATGAAAAAATATAAGGGTTCTTTTATAAACCTTAAAGGAAATGAAACTGTATGGAAAATTCAGCAATTGTGATTTTCAGATGGCACAAATTTCTTTTATGAGCTGCATTGTAAATAAGAATGGAATTACAATAGATACTACCAAAACAAAAGTGGTTGATGAATGTACAAGACCAATAAATGATATAGAGATTTAATGTTTTATGGGATTAGTAGTTTATTACCAATGGGTTTTTAAAACATTACACATTTATCTATCCCTTTATCTAAGTTAATGTTAAAGGGGTTAAATTTATTTAGACGGAAGAATGTGAGGATTGTCTTCTAAAAAACAATGATTAGTTAGTTTCATATGATTCAATACAACAAAATTCTCTGGAGTAAAATTATCAATCAAATGATTTCAATTTCATATCAGTAGTTTTTTCTTTAAAAATTTGGAGGCATCATATATATGAAGCCAAATGTTAAATATATACTAACCATAAAATTCTTAAGTATATGTTCACTCAGAAGGAATTAAACATGCAGCATTGAATATGGACTAAACTGATAAAGATTATGACATCATGATCAATTTTTATATTGGAAATTAAAAAAAGTAGTAGATGCCTTTAGTCAAAAACATTATGCATCATTAACAATTTTACATTTAGAACATGATCCATAGATTAATTATTTGATTAATTTTGTCATAGAAGTTGTTGGTTCAAGAAATTCCCTTGTTTTGTTTCAGGTTTCAGTGTAGTCTTCATTATCAGACAGAATTAAGAAAGCACAGAAGGAAGACCATGACTATAGAAGAAGGTATAATTGGTTAAAATGGGTAAGTTCTCATAATTTAACCATGATAAATATTGTGTTTTATGACTTGGAAAAAGGTTGTGTGTGCCCTGTGATTCATAGTTAATGAAAAATATGTTTTGTGAAGATCACAGATTTCCATTTTCAATTCATCATGGTACTTCTAATATGTAAATAGACCATCAAGAGTAATATTGGTTGGATGGGATGAAAGATATATTGATATTTATACCACAAAATGTATGTCATGTAAACAGGTTAAAGTAGAGTGGCTGTTACCAAATGCGATGATTCATATTTTTCCAATGACAAAGTGGATATTGTAGAATGTATCAATGGACATTTTGGTGGAACTACCAATGAATTTTATAGGTAATAATGTAATTTGGGTAATTGTTCATAAGATTAGTAAATCTACAAATTTTATTTATATTTGAGCTACATTGTCATTGGATAAGCTTTCTTGACTATACCTCAATGATATTTTTCTGTTACATGGAGTCCCACTTTCCATTAAATTTGATTGAGATCCTAAGTTCACTTATAACTTTTGGTAGGGCCTTTAAAAATCATTGAACACAAAATTAAATTTCATTTCATATTTTCATCCTCAATTAAATGGGAATTCATAATGACTTATTTAGACATTGAGGATATTATTTGAGTTTTTTTAATGGACTAATAAGAGAAGTTGGTATCATTATATTTATTTATTTCAGTTTTCATATAATAAAAGTTTTCATTCAAGTATATAGATAGAACATTTATAGGAATTGTATGGGAAATGGTGTAGAACTCCATATTTTTTGGATGAAGTTGGGGAAAGGAAGTTGATCAGACTACAATTATTAGAGGAAGTGGTTGAGAAAGTGATGATAATCCAGCAAGACATGAGTATAGCTCATAATAGATAGAAAATTTATGCATACAATAAGAGGAAGGACATATCTTTTGATGTAGGTGATCATATTTTTTATATAATCTAACTATGGAAAAGTATTATTCATTTTGGTAAGAAAAAAAGCAATGCCCACAGTTCATTGGACCATAAGAAATTTTTGACATGTTCTGAACAATCACCTACATAGTTGGTTTTCCTCTGCGTTTCTCCCAGGTACAACATGTTTTTCATTTTTCAATGTTGGGAATGTATTTTTAAGATTCAACTCATGTTTTGAGCATAGTTACAGTTTCAATGGAATAAAACCGTTTTATGAAGAGAAACATGTTTAGATTCTTTGTCTCAGGGAACAAGTATTGTTGAATAAGGTAATCCATAAGGTAACGGTTTTGTGTAGAAAAAACAGGGTCGAAGAAGCAACATGGGAGTCTGAAAATTATATGAGGTAATGGTACCCTCACTTGATTAATAAGTAAATAAAATTGTGAGGAATACATTTTTAGATAGTTGGGATACTATAACACCCCATGTTCTAAAAAATAAATTTAAATTCATGAATCTTTGTATTAATTATATATTTAAAAGTAGACTTTAATCATAATTTTTCCACTTCTATGTTTGGAATTTTAAATAATGGTAATCTATGGTTGTGATCAGTAAGTTATTCAGAGTCTAATGGAACACACATGGGTTTTTGATGAATACTAATATACCCTTATGAATTGTTATTTTATTAGTAATATGAATATAATTAATAGTAAGTGGAATTATTTTTTTATTTTCTTTTTATTTTACAGTTATGTTAACATGATTAATTTTTCAAGGTGTTAAAAATGATTTTTAGATTTAAAAAGGTTATTTTTGATTAAAATATGATTTTATTTAAAAATTAAATTAATAATATATAGAAAATTATTTTCAAAAAATGGAGGTTTTTTATTCTACAAATCAAAAAATGGTTGGGGTGATTTTTTGTGTTTTTTTTGAAATACATGAAATTTTGGTGAATAGTAAATACGCTAATTTGCGATATATGCTAAATACCTGAATTATGATGTCATATGCTAATGTATGGCTAATATAATACCATTATTTATAACTCACATGAACTTAATACTATGTTTGGTCTTATAATAATAACTATTTCATGACTTTTGGGGAAATAATATAATAATTACTAAAATAATGAAAAATACCTCATTACCTCCACTATAAATACCACCCTCATTACGCTCTTCCTCCCAAACCACTAAAAATTTGAGCCATACATATGTTATTATCAATAAAACACCCTTGTATATTCCCCACATCCTAGAGCTGCTAGTCTCTCCATAAGGACAATACCGAAGGCCTTAAGGAGGTTCTCAAGGAAAAGAGATCAAGAGGTAAACATCTTATTTTGTTGTATTTATTATTTTCATTTTCTTTTATATTATTATTATTTCTCACCTACCCTTATCCAAGAAGAATTAATGTTCCAGTAACATACATATTATTGATTTCATTATATTTATGTAATACTCACCATAATACTTCGTATCCTCTCCCACCTTTTTATGTAATTAAAACACCATCCGTGATGTATCGATTTACCAACATCGTGGACAATGATATTTAAATAAATTTTTAACCCATAAATACTGGTCATGAAACCATTTTAATGGTTTAACTAGATTATAATTTATGTATTATATCTTTTATAAGTTTCTAGAATAAATTTTTACTCTTGTTTTTAATTTATTAAAAAAATCAGTTTATTATGATTGAAGAATCTCCAAAATGACTTAAACAAATATCAACATTGTTTTAACATATTAATTATCTTCATGAAATAATTAAAAAAATGGTTTAATTTAGGTCTTTAGAAATATTTAAATACCACAACATTCCAATAATCTATTTTCACTTCCAATCGACAAAAAATATTCATCATGAACCAATCATGGAAATCCAATAAAGATCACACCCCAAATAATGCAAGGAACAAAATAATAACAATTAAAGGGTGAAATGATGTAATTAAATGATCATATAATTTATTATAAAGATGAAAATATTTGTTTAAGATATTAATATAACTATTTTAACCATTATACAGGAGGTTTAAATGATTTTGAAGTAAGAAAACCTCGAGGTAATGGATTTTCTAAAACAATTTTCCATTCTTTGGGTTAACCATTGACTTAATTGTTTAAGTGGTATTAAAATTAATATTTAGATAACTAATAATTTATATTATATTTAATTATGTGTATTAATGTGTATATACATATTTCATCAACTCTATTGAGTATCTCTTCATTTATATGAAATTTATAAGGGGCTTTTCTTTTAAAATCTCCTTTAACAAATTCTATTTTATGAAATTCAAAAGAATTGTATTTATGAAAATTTTCATGTTGTATGTTTATGTTATGGTTATTGTGAATTTTTTATGATGAAGGTGGGACCTATATCTCCATAAAATGAATTGGGTATGTATAAGTTGGAGGTCAGCTATATGGTTACTTCATGTATAAGTGTGACAGTTGTATAAATTCTAAGGGAGTCGTGAGGGTTAAAAATTTTATGGTTTGCAAAGGGAAACAAGAATATTTACATAGTGCTCCAATATACCATTATGGTTCTATTTATGTTATGTATGTTTTATTGTAATCTATTAGAATTGTCATGTATTACAAATTTATTTTATATGGGTGAGAAGTATGTCTTCTAGAAAATGATTTCATACGTTAAAAGTTTTCATGGCCTTGTGTTTCCTTTATTTTTAAATTTCTTACTGAGCTTTTTGTTCTCATATCGTGTTTTAAAATCATTTTCATTGGTTATAAGGATGATTAAGACAATGTGAAAATCTATGTTAATTTTTTGAATAATTTTCAAGGAAATCATCTTTTATTTAAAATGATATTTATTTTTTAAGAAATGAATACTTCGTTATGGTATCAACTATGTATTAGTGTTTTTTGTTATGAATGTTTTATGTCCCATTTTAGTAAATATCTAAACATAAAATGATCCACAATGTGAAGTGATGTGTTTTCATGAATAAATTCATGATTATGTAATGTAGTATGGCTGAATCCTTACAGATTGAGAGTATTGATTTTTTACAATGAAATAAAAATGATGATAAACCATTAGTGAGAGGATTCTTTCCATATAATTGCATAATTGGTCGATCAAATCCATATAAGAGGTTAAGTGGGTTCCCAATATGAATGGTAATATAATTTCCCTAGGATCCTTAGAACAAAATGTGTATGCATTTAGGTCCAATTCCGGGATTCAATGAATCAGAAAGAGCTCACTGACTACTATAAATGGAATCATCATCAATTGTTTAAATATCATTAATTGTAGGAATCATATAAAATAATCCAATTAAACTTTTATACTATTAAAAATAATTATTTGTTATGGTATGAGAGACTATGACATGTTCATTTAAATGTTTCGAACAAACTATGAATGAAATGAGTCTTAAATGATGTGAACCCGTAAATTATTCCATATTCTGAAGACTATATACATTGTAAATACAAAAATGATAGTTTTAAATGGTCTATAAATAGAGTTAAAACTCTTTTAAAATATATTCATATTTATTTTTGGCAACCTATTTTATTCATTTTTACAGTAGAGGTGGGGGGAACTAATATGTGAAAATTTTATATGCATATTCATAGAGGGTATGGATTTGCACAGTTAAGATAAAATATTAAACCTTTATACCCTTTAACATATAAAATTCTAATATTGAAACTAAAATTGGAAATAAACTAAAAAACCCAATGATGGATAATGGTTTATAGTATTTTATTCTATATTAGAAGAAAATAGCAGTTATAATTTTATTCATAGAATCTAAACTATCGTCAATACCCCAAAATAGAATGGATATGCAGAGATGTTGAATAAATATTTTCTAGATAGAGTTAGAACCACGATATAATTTTAAATTCTTCCCAAGTACATCATGGTAGAATATGATATTATTTTTGTCTATCTAATCAGTATATTCCCCTATAGTGACAATTATTTTAATACCCATAAATATATATGTATTTTTTCACCCTTAGTTTAGAAAATTTACTAGTTTTACAGTGCACTTCCTATGGCCGCATCCAAGATAATAAAATAAAACCAAAGGATGTGAAACATATATTTGCAGCATACCCAGATCATGTTTATCGCTATAAGAGTTTGTTTGGGAACATAGTCTATCAAAAAAGTATAATAATTTGTTGTGTTGTTTTCTATGAAGATGTTTATTCAATATATAAGGCTCATAAAGTAATTAACATCAAACATTCTAAACAAATTGGTGTTGATTTTATATTAGATTATTATGTATAAATGGATCATTATGTTTTCACAAATAATCCACCCTAACTAACTTTTATTAAACCATAATCATTAAATAATCATGATTATGAGTTTAACTGTGTTAGATATGGTTACTAGAGAGACTAGAAGTTGAAACATGAAAATATTTGAAGAATCATTTGGACATAATCCTGGTTTACAAATTTTTATGTTTTTTATTTTTTTCACTAATATTGTTTTTTGACATGGTTTTAATGAACCAAAGTAATTTATACACAGTATTATGTTTGATTAATCCGAGAAATATCTTCCAAACATGAAATGTGAAATGGATTGACTTCTTGGATAAAAAAAATATAATTAAAAATAAACTTTACAAGGTAAGAATTAAAGGTTATAAATGGATTTGTATGAATAAAATAAGACTACTCCAGTGAAAAAAATATTAAAAAGTACATATACATTTATAACTAGATTCCTCTAATATAAAGGACATTATTATAGTGAAATTTTTTATCTTATTCCAATTAAATCATATATTATATTATTTTCAAACATTTCTACACAAAATAATACTCATGAAGAACTATTGGAAGTTCAATCTTCATTATTTCATGGTAGGATGGATGGGAAAAATTATATAAAACAAGTATATATCCTTTCAATATATTTAAAACTAAATCATGTTTTTATTATAATAAAATAAATGAATGAGTTATGAAATCCTTAATTCATTGGAATAATGAATTTGATTCTTTTATTATACAATTAATTTACTATAGAATAATTTTTATTTATCTAAGTAATTCAATCATATTTTTCATATTTACTTAGATATGATGATTCTATTATTATAATTTTAAATTGCAACAAGATGAACATTCAAATTAAATCCCAATTTTACAATGCTATTGAATTGAATGTTTTAGTGGATGAAAGGAAAAATATTTTTATGGAAATAACTATGGATGGAAATATAATGGTATTTTTATTTTTATCAATAATCTAATATTTATAAATGATTAAAAATATATTTAAAAGTAGATCTAAGAAACTTTATTTTGAATTTGTTAAGAAAATCATGTTGTATTTACCCCAATACTATATTTTATATTATGAAATTATTATTCTGATTAATCTCCCTCAATCAAACAAAAAAGGTATCATCATGTAATCTATGAGACTCTATAATTTAGGTATAACATTTTTATATGTTCATCATGTTTACGGGATGTCATAGAAATCTCGATTCAAATGAATTAATGAGGTTACACATGTATATGTGGATGTCTTATTGTTGTCAAATAAATGATTATTATAGTAATTTTTTTTTCTGTTTATTGGTTCTAATTATATAACATATATAGATACTAGAAAATATATTACTAATTACATATTATTTTATTACATTTTACAAGTTTCATTGAAATTAAATATCGTGTCCAATATTTCCATTTTCAGCACTGAGGCTAAATACATATAATTAATAGATGCAATCAAAGAAAAATTTGGAAATAATGCTTAGTTAATTATCAATCAATTTCGTATGGTTATATTGATGTGTTTTTTGATACCTAGAATTTATTGAATCATTATAAAAATAATTATTTCCATGGAGGATCAAAAAACATATATGTTGGATTGCATTTATATAGGTATTTCGTCTAAAATTGGATATTAAGTGTCACTAAGTTACATACATCAAAATATCTAGTCAATAGTTTTAGTTAGGATGTCCAATTTTCTTTTTTTTTGGCATTGTTTCAGGATTAATAATGTTTCCCATTATGAATTACCTATGTTTTGAAAACAACATCCCTTTTAATTATCTTATTGAAAAGGTTAGTATTTATGAATTTTCATTGAATCTTGTTTTTTTATATTCAAATTTGATTATTATCTACTGTTTATAATTTGATTTCGTATTTTATATATTTTAAATTTGTATTTTTCCAAATAAAAAATATCTAGATACTGTGCATGGTAAGTGTTGTTATGTAATTGTATCCTTTTTCATGTATAATGGTAAAATAATGACTTCATTAATGTACTCCAATTAATATAAGAGTACCCTTATTTCATAACTGTAGCTTACTCTCTTCATATGGGTAACTCCTTATAAGTTAATGGTACTCCTATTATATAAGAGTAGTTTAATCCTTTCATAATGGTCTATTTACTACAAAATAAGGGTAATACACTGCAATACAGAGTAATACCCCACTATGTAAGGTTAATGACTCGTTACATAAGGGTTAACCATAACTTTAATAATGGTAATGACTCAATATTTAAGGGTACTTCACTTATACATATGTTATTACTGTGATATATAAGGGTAAGAACATGAAAAAATAATGAAAATACCTGCTTCATGTAAGGGTACCACTTTTAATATAAGGTATACATGAATTTGTAAGGATACTAATTACATTTTAATAATGATATCATACTTGTATAATGGTTATTCCTAGTTAATTTAATGGTTATTCCTTGTAATGGAAAGGAAACCTATGTGAGAGAATTTTTTATAAAACTGAAATGTATTAAACATCTAGTATTTCATGTGGTATGCATCTCTCTTTTCCTATTGACTCAACACCACCTTGATTTCCGTCACATAGAACCCTGTGGATCACCATCATCATTAATTTAAAAATTAATGCTTCATGGAAGGTTTATAAACACTGTGTAATGAAATATTGGGATTATTTTTTGAAGGATATCACATCTATTTTTCTTGAAGTCTATTACTGTAGATAAACTTCATCATCTACACTATAGTATAGGGTTTTAGTGGACATTGGTGGAGATCTTGAAGCATTTTCGTGGTTCATCCTCACAGGATAGAAGACATCAAAATCCATTTATCTATTCAATCTTCTTCCACCTTATAATATTAGAACCTGAATTTATAAAAATGTATTTCCCCATTATTTTTTGTGTTCTCAATTCTATGTATGAAATTGCAACCTTCAATTATTCCGCATAGCATATGCATGTTAAGGAAATTCCTCATTTAGATTCCATATTTCCTTTTTTAAATCATTTCTTATTATATGATTTTGAAATTTATTTCTAATAATGTCATTTGGTGGTATTATACCCATGAACATATATCCACATTCAATCAAAGATAATTATATCTCTATGTTGTTTTCATTTATGATAGCACATTTGTCTTCTATATTATCCCCCCTTCTATTTAATTGTTAGTAAAATTGTCTACATAAAAATCACAATTTCAATACAATGATTAAAAAATATTGTCTATTGTATATGGACTACCACATTAATTATTACTTGAATATGAGTAATGAACTACAAAATTACATCATTACAAGAATGATATTTCTAAATTTCCACAAATTTAATATTGATACACCAATATTATGAGCTTATTCCTTGGTCTAAGACTGCCACATATCACCTTGCAACTGAAATCCAATTCTATTGAATCTATTTGAACACAATCCATGTAAATCAATAAATATACCTTATGATATATATCCTCACTCACTACTATGGGACACTTATGTTCCAAATTATTATGGACTACACATCATTATGACAATTAGCCTATAATTTGACCAGTATCAAACTCACTAAAGTGAAATGAATTTTTATATTATTCTATATACATATAGATCACTAATCTATTATATGTTTCTATAAATTCCTTAGAAATATTATAATCCATTACTTTTATCTATAGGAAACATCATATTCTATAAATTTTACCAGAATTGTATAATTATTACCCTTGTATTCCCATTGTCGTTGCTTAAAAATATCAAAATCTCATTTAGCATATCATTCATGACTATGGAAACTATGTTTTACTATTTAATAAATACAAGGAAATCATTCTTTTACAGCCTGTCTTAATTAACCTGAATGGTTGAAAGACCATTTTTTTAGATGACCGCAAGTACACCATCTAGTATGAAAAAATGAATAGATTAGCTATAAATACTGATAAGTAATATAGAAATAAAATTCCTTCTATAACAGACAACAAAAATCTAGGGATCATGATATAATTTTTATCCACCAAAAAGATGTAATAATAGAATTTTGAAAATATGGCTAAGGGACTCTAATAGAATAATTAGTAATATACAATAAATAATGGGTATAAACTATAATTTGAGTATAGTCAAACATGATTATCAAAAAAGTATTTGGATGTTCATAAACAACATTATCAAAAAAATGAATTTATAAATATTTAACTAAACTTGTATTAATTCCCCTCTCGGTTCTATGTTATACTCCAACTCGCATCACAACTAATCCATCAACTATGAGACCAATTTCCATACCTATATCTCAAATAATAAAATCCATATAAACACTGATAATCCCTTTGATAGTGTGTGTAAATCTCAATGGTCCACCACCAATGGTCTCCTTACCCAAATACTAAATATATATTTTCATCTATAATATTAAATATTAATAAAAAAACAAAATAAATATCTATGATATCAATTGGAATCAATTTTCCACCCAAAACCAACAATACCCCCATTGACTATGGATAGAGTCAAGTATTGACATTTGTTAAAATCATATAGTGATTTAACATAGAATCTACTCATAAAAAATCAATAATACCCCAAGGAAAGTAGTTATAAACATTCCAACATTGATATAATATTTATGGAGTTGTAAATACATATAATGTTATATAAAATATGAAAAAAGGGGTTTAATTATACCAAAACCACATGAATAAAATTTTCAATGTTGAAATTACTCCTAACCAACTTCCCAAAAATTATCATGATTGGAATTAAACCCAACCCAGATCATAAAAACTCCCTTTGTATGTATAAAAACAGGCCAACATGATGTTGAATAATGGGAATTACACCTAAACCACATATCCAGAAGAATCATTATTATAATTATATCCAAAAAATTATATAGTGATATCCCTAATTATAATTACCCCAACATACATGATAATGGAAGCAATAGTTGGATTTGTACCCATCCAAAATAAAAATGACACTCATTGTTTGTATTATAACAAACCCATAAAAAATGATTCCTTTGGATTTCATTAGAAATAAAATCATACCACACACCCACAAAATAAAATACTCAAGAATAAATATTCATTTTATATGAAATCATTTTCCACACATCATGCTTGAATAAACAACAAGGATAAATATAATTTTAAATCAATCCGTGAACAGTTTTTTGGAATCACATCAAAAACCATTACACATTTTATATAGTGGTATATTACATATAAATAACCAATTATGCCACATTTTTTTACTATTCAAGGATAACCCATATCCTAAATATCACATTCATTAGATTCCAATCATATAGATACACTATAGTGACCTTTCCATTTACCACTACTTCATTCCGTAAACATTAACACCTCTAATGGGCTCCATCATCCATTTTAAATTAGAAATTAATTTAGATACATGAATATCAATGTTCATGGAATCAAAATTAATCAATTAATTTAATACTCATGTACATAGTAGTTTTAAAATAACTATAATATAAATTAATGTGAGATTAGTTTTGTTTCAGGTCCCCCGGAGGCACCCTTAAAGACTATGTCAGACATCACATGGATCACCATAGAAAGTGATGTTAATTCTTAGATAAAACCTAAATCATAAAAAGAGTTTATTTATTATTCAATTTCTTATAATAAAACATCTTTAAAGTGATGAAATTTCATAAATTTACCCAATAAAACAATTTAGTTCATTTTATTGAAGAATAATGAAATTGAAATACAAACAATGACATTATAGAAGTTTATTCTTTGTAATAATGACTGTGACCTTTTAGGAAAGATATAGGTTATATTAGAGGATAGATAAATGTGATACATGTCTCTAATGGAGAAATATGATATGTTGGCCTTGGTTCATTATTTCCTTTTCAATAGGTACCTATTATCCAACCCTATACCTTCCCCATTGTCAATAGGTGGACGATGGAACTATCTGTACCATGACTCTCTACATTAACATACCAGAAATCAAATAATATTCATTATCAAACAAGTAGAGTTTTTATTATAATGAAATACTCTACATCATTCCCATCACCACAAATTTCACCCCCGCATCCTTTGATATTTTCATTAGAAAATTAAAAACAATACAACAAAAATGGGGTTGATAAGAATTCAAATATTTTAATTCCTTTTGATTAGTTGGTTAATATAACATCCCAAACATATAATAAGTTATCCACAAGATACATCACTCAACACTACTGAAGAAAATCACATAATAATATTACTAAAAGATGTACACTCGCTCTTACATGTCTTCCTAGAAATCCATGATATATTTTTAAATTATTAATATATTTAACATTTTCCCATGATAATTCATTTTTCAGATTTATACTTTGTTAATTGGCATTTAATCAAATTAAAAATAAAGCTTTATCTCAGTATCATTGATGATAATGATGTGTGAAGTGTTGTGATGAAATATTAGAATAAAATAAATATAAAATAGTCTATAAAAAATATAATATCTCTATGAATGTTCTAATCACAGTAACATACTACTGATCCAATTAATATTTATAAATGGGCTAAAAGATTATAAAATTTCAAACCCCTGAATATGTATGTACCCCAATGAGGTTTTAATCATTATAACACATGGTTAAACTCCTAAAACACTAGAATAAGGAATATCTAATATATTTATGAATGTTATTTCCCTTTCTCGATCATTAAACACTCATTGATCATGAAAATATGCATTAACTAATTCTACACAAGAATTGTACCTGATACATATTTCAAAAATGATTGACTATAACACATATTATATAACTATATGAAGGAAAAATTGGGATCCATATTGAGAAATCCATTATCATATCATTAAAATTACACATGAAAATATGTAACAATTGGAGAATACATATAGAACACCAGGGGTTTTCATTAACATTCTTATTGGTTATGTATTAAGAAATGAAACTATCCATACTCTTCTTAATCACAAAGCACTAATATTTTATTTGGGATTCATATTACATCTGGGTTTTCCCTAGTAAAACAACCCATGTTGAGGCATTTGAATCATATAACAACTCATTTTTTATCATTAGAACCATAACTCAACATCAAAATTAATGGAACCCATGAATATTCTATGTACAATATAGTGGTTTATCCCCATCATATATTATATCCCCTATAATCTAAAAATAAAATTTATATTTGTTATTCTAAATTAATATATGAAGTAGTTAAGAGGTAACTATCAATGTTATATGGGTAAATATACCGTAATACCTCTAAAAATAATGGTGAATCATAATGAGGATACATTCTATCCTATACTCAGAACTGAACTCTTGAACAATATAATCCTTAGTCTACTTACTCGATGATTAATTAAATAATATAAAAGGTAATAATCCTAGCATATATGATGAGGGTCTGGATTATTATACAAAATTATAAACCTTTGGTTATGGTGGTTAGTGTATACCATAATCTATTTTCCAACTTTATAATTATTCCAAAATCACATTTCCTAAAAAACCACCACTAAAAACATTTAATGATTTAGGTAGTCCTACTAATGTGGCTTCATTTACATTAAACTAAAAATAACTACTGACCCATACATTATCAGAACTATTTTAATACACATTTATGATTCATCACAATACAATGTGTACTTAATACCATGATTAAGTTTGGTTATGATTAGATTGGGTTTCAACCTATATTTTAGCTCACGGAGGGTACTCACACACATAACACAACACACTAACATTTCAAAATCCTTCGTCATATATGTCATAAACAATTCTAATTGGAAAAAATACCAAATAATATCTGGGAGTATCCTTAAAAAAGAAAGATAATATTAATCATAAGAAGGTTATTATGACACTTTTATGAAATCATGATCTATGAAATAAAAGGTCTATTGAAATACATACCAAAAGTAACATGTTCCCTATAAACCACACATATCTAATACATGAATTAAATATTTAGATATTTCTTAAATTGTAATGATCACTCCTTATGATATCAAATCTCATGGTGTTGAACATTTTCCCTAGGGTATGAGAGAACACTAAGGTATCATACAATATACTAATATAATTGAATCCAAGGATGGATGGAAGTAGATATTTATTTACTCTAAAAATATTTTTAGCTGAATTAAAAACATGAATGGTCTCAAAATACCCTCATAGAAGTGTTGTGTGATCCATATTGTACTATAAAGAATATCAACTAGTCTCACACATAACTAATTATATCTCAATCAAAAATTATACGAGAAGAACCATATAAATACCCAATACTAATAATAAAATTATATGAGGATGATAATATTTATTATTGAACATTACTTTATCCATCCGCTTGTAATCCTCATAAATGTGTAGAATATAATTTCTCTTATTTACAATGAGTGTAGGAGCACCAAATTTGGACATTATTAGAAAAATGACTTCATTATCTTTAATGTACTCTAATTGAACCTTAATCTATATAACATAATAGTTTCCAACATGTAGTGAAGAATGAGTTTGGACCCCATATATTACATAATATGGATTGTTATATCCATGTATCATTTGTATGGAATTAATAAATAGTAATTCAGATAAATGTCATGAAACTAGTCAAAGATGGTTGTAATGATGAGATTATACATATCCCCCATTCCCTTAAATCATATCACATAAACTAGGCAATGATCAGGATATTGTATAGATGCCCAGGTGTTGAATGTCTATCCTATGAATACCACTCTTTGAAAAGGGTAATATAATCTCAGTCGACATGAATAAAAGATAAAAATTCTTGATATTAATATACATATTATATATAATGGTTGAAATAATCTATTCTAAGGACCACATTAAAATTATTAATACTTTTCAAAATAAATCCCTAAATGGATAATGTCCAATAGTCATGAAAATGTATCTTGAACACCAATAAATTACCTTGAATCTCACCCATATTGGCATGTCAAAAATCATTTTCTTTGATAAAAACAATACAATCTAAATTGGTTAATTAATAAACTAAACAGGCATAAATGAGTTTGACACACCCATAATGAAATAAATAGATTCTTGGGTAAAAGACCCCAACATCATACTACTAATGGTTAATTTCACATCATCGTGATTAAAAGGAATAAACCAGAATATATCTATCTAATACAATCATAATTCACTTCCCTTTCCACAATACATGAGATAAAAATGAGGGGTTCTTTTTCTAGACTGTTCTTCTCTTAAGAAACATGAACTATGTCCTTTCAAAATCACATAGAGGATCCCAAATAAGGGATTTACTAAAATAATCACGATCATACTCTAGTGTCTTCTAACTATATAAAACTATTACAACCTACTAAATAAGGAACAATTTTATTAAATTAAATTAGGTTACACATATTCCTAAATAATAAATAATACATAGGATATCAATTAATATGATAATTCATATAATCAAGAAAAATGTTTAGGTAACATTGGAGAAAATATTTTCATTGTAGTAGATAAGATGAAACATGATTTTTACTACCATATCCATAATTTTTTTGTTGTTAACTTTTATACAAAAATTTACTACAACCAAAATACCCAATACCACTAATTATATAGGGTATACATGTTTTTAGATAAATAAGAGAAATCTTGTTTCTCTCATCTATGTTGAATTAATTCAAAACATATTAACAATATTTTAGTATCAAAGTTGATCTCCTAAATTGGGATTGCATATCTCAAACAAAATCAAATTACTTTCCTAATGCAGCCAAATATTTTGTCACAAAAAGATAAAATATAGAAACTATCTTAAATAAGCTACATAAAAATGGATATAATTTCCATTTAGGTATGGTTTATAAACACTTTAACAATATCGAGGCTCTATCTTGTAGGAATGAAATGATAAAAACCCCCAAAACACATCCAGTAATCCGTATATACTAGTACACTAACACCAGCACATCCCACAATTTCGTTGCATGTATCCATCAGATATATATCATAAGGGTAACACTATACTAAGAGGGTGTATCAATTAGATCAACGATTGTTGGTATTCAATACACCAAAATCTTACAATCCCATGGTCTTCCTATACTTGTAATAAGATATATATGTTCCTTATAAAATTGACCCTTAATTTTATATAGAGATATATCTATATGAGGATAATCATGAAGAACAGACTATATGACATAATGATTAATGTCTCAGAGCTGATCATTCATAGTAAATCCTATATCAACATGAAGATAGAGTTAAATCAACATTCATGAATTCTCATACCCACTATTCTATCCTTCAACACGAGTTAAACATGGTGAAAAATTATAAAATATAAAATAAATAGATTGAAATAAATCAATAATATTTCTTTATATAAACATTTTATCAAATTATTAGTAAGCTTAACGTCCCCCAAATCAACCTGCACTAATGTATATAAGGGTTTCAAAAAAAATACTTACTCTCATGACCTAGGATACATATTTAGTATTTAAGGAAAAACCACACATATCTAAATAATAATAATCATATATTAAAAATAAATATATAAGAATAATTTATTAGGATGAATATTTTTTCATCAAAAATTTTTATAGGAATGTACAATATTAATTTTTTTAAAATAAAAAAAACTTTACCTCATAAAATATTCCACTTCTCACTAATATTTAATTATAGAAATTTCATTTAAAAAAATAAGACGCAAATATTATCCATGATCTAAAACCCCCAAGTGATGAATATAATAACAAACTATAAATCACCCAATATATTTTTAAAGGAACACAATTATCATATATAAAATTTT
Source organism: Viscum album (assembly GCA_963277665.1). Taxonomy (NCBI): domain Eukaryota; kingdom Viridiplantae; phylum Streptophyta; class Magnoliopsida; order Santalales; family Viscaceae; genus Viscum; species Viscum album. Next base: position 273,140,200 of record OY728141.1, read on the forward strand.
CCCCCTAAAATAGATCTATGGAATAATGTATAGTATATATCATTTAGATGAAAAAATAATTTTATTACATTACCATAAAACGTTACCTATGATGTATGAATATTCTCCATATAATTATAAATAGTATAAATGTATAATAAAGAGTTGTATATAGTCAAACTAAACAGTAATATTCTTCGAAATTGGGGTCCTCTAATTTTCCAAATTTTTTAACAACACAATATTAATAAAAAATATTATGAACATCAATCAAATTTAATAATATAAAATAAATTACATTGACCAAAAAATAAAAAATCATTATTAAATGAAGTGACATTTCTTTATTTGATGTTTAGTGGTATTATGAATATTGGAATAATTGATGATCATTTGAAATTATAACAAACTACTGATATATTAAATTGACTAATGAGAACAGAAAGACTCTCAAAAGTAGTATTTAAAATGAATGAATATGTAATTATGAATATTATAATTATATAATATTATTTTTAAAATCATATAACATAAATGTAAAATAAGTATACATTTTGACAATGTATATTTTTAATAATCATATAATCTATCATGCTCTTTGAAAATGTTTAATTATATATTATTGGAAATTATTTTTGATAAAATTATTTTAATAAATAGTTTTTAATCATATAATAATTTATAAGTAATAAAATATCAACATGATAGCACTAAAATTTTAAAATTAATACTTATTTGATATAAAATTTCATTTTCCTGTATTATATTATTTAATTAACATTTAATATTTATAATATTTACAACATGAATTTGATAAAATGTAAAGAATTAATGTAATAATGACATTGAAATTTAAAAAGGGATACATTTTGTGATTTTGATGAGCCCATTGTGGGATTGAAGAACCATCATGATCCTAATGAAAAATAGTTGATATTAATTGAGATATTGTCAATATGGAATTAATCTTTCACACAGGGATGGAGTTCGCAAAAAATAATCACTATATCATTTCATGATAAATTTCTATCACCATTAAATTAATGGAATGTTATGACTTATTTATTAAGGAAAATAATTCATGAGATTTGGATATCTCTATGTCATATTCAATAGAAATATGCTCATAAATGAGTTAAAAGGTCGTTAGAGATGAGTGGATATAAAAATGAATGAATGGAATGATATTTTTTAGTTGATAAAATAACAATATAAAGAGTAAAATCATGGAACAACATGGTTGTGTAAATCACAAATGATAAGTAAATATATCTTATGAGGAACAACAATGTATTGAGTTAATCATTCCTTAATATAAATTCATATAACATGATATTGTATAATGCCACAATGGTGATGGTTTCTATACGACACTACTAAAGGATTAATGATTTTAAATAACATAAGAATATCATATCATGGGTTTGTATAATAAGAGATAATAGTTTATCAATTATAATAAGAAACACCCAACAACAATATTAGTAGCTTTCAAGGGTTTTTCTGAGGAATTACGAGGACTTAACTTCACCATGAAGATCATCCGGGGAGATAATGGCATCTCAGTATTTGAATATTAATGGTTTCTTTTATTTGTCAATTAATTTTTCAAATATAATGGTGAGATAATGAAAGTGATACTACAATATAACAGGAGTAACCGTAACACTACAACATTAGAGTTATATTTTTTTGATTTTACATATTTTTATATTTATGGTGCAACATTCCATAATAAATTTTTCATTCCATAATATGTTATAATATAAATTATTAGTGTATTTTATTTTATAATAATATATAATATTACACACTATAATATACTACTAACATTACATATCCTGTCTAAGATGTCAAAATAAACATTAAAGACATTATGATTTAATCTTATATATATTTTATATTTGATAAACACACCAATGTTGGGTCAATTACAAACACTATAAGTTAAATATATAACTATGTGGTTATCCTATTATTTATGTATGTGTGTCCTAAAAATGTATACATTAAATAGTCATTCAAAATTTTCTTATAGGAAATTATAGGATATTGAGGAGGTCTAGAGGGGTTCACACCATGTCTAAATTTTAATGGAACATTAGGTATGGGAAGTGATATTAATTTAATTTTTTTTCAACTTTTAATTTGTGTCTAGGAAATTATTTTTTTCTTATCCCTGTAGTGAAGATAATAAATTGGAATGTGGGTAGGAGGATGCCAACTACTACACCACATGTATTCTCTTGATTGTAATAATGGGGAGTTAACCATTTAAAAAATATTTATTTCATGTGTATTCATTCTAAATAAATATCTAATTATCACATCCCCAAAATTAAAATACATTCTATGTAAAAATTCATCAAAATCATATTTTTGGGTTGTTTTTTAGAAAATCTAATTCCCTACATAAAATTGTTATACTATATCATTGGTGAAAAAAATTTATGTCCAAGTATTGATTCTGGAAGGCCTTTTTCAACAACTTGATAACATATCATTCATGAAATTGTTCATGGTACATTTTGTATAAATCAATGTTTATTTTTATTTTCTTATTTTGATGAATGAGAATATAAATGGAGTTAATAAATATCATCATCATTATTAGAGCCCCCTTGTTCAATGGAATTGTATTCAATTTTTAGAAATAATGAAGGTGGTTTCGTGTCTTCTTTATAACATCATAGTTATTCCTGATATTATCATGAATGGTTTTAAAATTTATAATAAAAGAATGAAATATCATTTATTTGATTATAAGAATATAAAACCATATGAGAGAGGGAATACTATGATAATTTCCACACACTCATATATAGAGATGATATGAATCAGGTGTATATAGAGAATTAATTGAAATTGAAATTGACATAATGAAATCTATGAATGATAGAAAAGGGTGACTATGTATATAATATAATCCTAATAGGTTTAGTTAAAAATATATCTAAATGGGAGAATATTATTCATTGGACAAAATATTTATTTAATTTTAAAAAATTAAAATATTGATTTTATTTTATTGTGAATTATAAATTCGTCATCCATAATTAAGAAGATAGTGATATTACTTCAAGATAACATAAATTAAATTATATAATTCCCAAACAATCATGTATAAGATAAGTGGACCACGGAAAAACACAATATTTTTAAATTTATATATATATGGGATAATGGAAAACATTATTGAGAAATAGTAATATTGATATGGGGATTGAATTAAATTACTTAAATGGATGAAATAATGTTATCCAAATAAAGTTTTATGGTAATTATACTAATTTAAATTTTGATGTAATGGATTATTAAAAGCTCATCACATTATTCATAAATGAAATTTAATGATGAACAAATAAACATTGGGGAAATATATGATTTAAATTATTTAATTCTATCATAGTTGGTCACATGCTTGTTGGACCCCCTACGAAGAAAGAATAAGATGTGAAGAATTACGAAACTAAAATTTCATCTTGGGTGTGAAATATGGATAAAATATTAAAAAAAGTATGATTTATCAGTGGAAAAGGAAAAAAATAAATAAGAAAAATTATTTCTAACAATACGATTCCATTACTTATTATGAGGAGAGAGAAATATAATAATAAATCTCAATAGATTAAGTGAAATAAAAAATTATGAATATATTGATTGTTACCATATATTCCTCAAGTGGTGAAGGATAATTAAGTAGTAGAGAAGACTGTAATTATGAGGATACATAAAAAGAGAATCAAATTAGAGTAAAATTATTGTTCTTCTTGAAAAACAAATACTCAAAAGTGAAAACATCAATGTGCATATGGATAATGATTCATTAAAAAATAAACTGATGAGTTAAAATATAATGAAATTTTATATATTGAAATTGATCATAAATGAAAAATTGATGATCTATATATAGTTACATATTTAAGATGAAATTTATAGGTTATTTCTATATAAAATATAAAACAATGAATTAAGAGGTTAAATATTTGGAGATAAATACAATAAAAATAGATAATTAATTGAGAAAATCCAATGTTGTGGAGATAAAAAACTTAGTGAATAATTCTAGTGAAATATAATAATATTAGAGAAAACCCTATAATTATAAAGATAATTTCAATGAATTTCATATGCTTTAGAGAAATTGTTTTTTGATATATAGGCTTCCAATAACATTTGTGTAATAGTTAAAAATTTAACATAGAAGGGGATCACATAACCTAAAAATAAAGACATACCAACACTTAGACATGATAATGTTGTTTCAAAGTCTAAATGTAAATGTTGTGAGAAATTATAAGAATATATAAGACATACAGTGACTCCAACCTTTTACAGATATCATTACATTATTTTAAGCAACACATTATAGGCCAAGGATCTTAAAGTCTAGTGTCTTTGAAGAATAGTTAGATAAAACAAAAAACATTGAACTAAATAATTCTTATTTATATTTAATATTCATAAAGAGAATCATACTTACATTTTGTACATAAAAAATCATAGGATAATCTAGGGATGTCATGAACCAAGGTATGCTCTAAATGGCCAACTAAGGGAATAAACATGATAATGAAGCTTTAGAACAAAGGTTAATAGACATGAGATAATGACATAGAAATGCCTGAATCATATAGAATCATGACATATAAACATGGGATCATATATAAATGGATTAATTGTACTTTTAGAGTAATTAAAAAAATAATTTATCACGATTCAAGGAGCATTTCTCATATAGGAGGACGAGTAAAGGTTAACCACCGGGACTTCTAGACCTAGTAGCACAAGTAAAGGCTTACCGCCTTGACCATTGCACATAATGTGTCATGAGACTAATCGTTAACCAATTTATTTAAATCCTATCTAGGAACACAAATCATAACATGTTAATTGATAAAATTTCCATATATTCAATCATACATAATCAATCATACATAAACATATGAATACCCATGGAATGAAATGGTATCATAATCATATCATAAAGCATAATTAATAGGAGTATCTTACATGATTCCTTGAAAGTAATAAATTAGAATATAAATGGGCATTAATAATAAAAAATAAGCATATATCATTGTATGATATTTCAAATAAAAGTTATATCATGTAAAAAAAATATTTAAGACATTTTAGCATGAAAACATTTTAGTGTGGTCATAAGGAAAAAAGTAAATAACATTTAAATTTGAAAAGGGAATAATATTTTATAAAAAACCAGAATTAATATTTAATAATAATATATTAATAAAAATAATGATTTTAAAATAACAAAATTGTGTCCAAAAACATTATATTTTGTACTTGAAAATGGGTTGAAATTCCGGATGTCCTATTAAACGGGTTTGCTTATCAGGATTTATTGAGGAGGGAACCACTTAAAACATATAAATACATGAAACGAAATTAAAAATGGACCATGATAAATGGGTTAGGTGACATTAAATATCATTTATATGATGAATGTAAAAATAACCAATAAATTCATTTGGATAAAAAGAAAGGTAAAGATAGTCGAAAAAATAATGGAGGTTTGAGTAGAATCCCTTACCTTATATCCAAAGTTGTTTGTCACTTGATTTTAATGTCCTTCATAATAAAATAACATTAATTAAATAGTCTTTCCATAAAATAATAATCATTTATTTTATTTATTATATCTATATAGAGGTCATTAATGACCTTTTTGATGGGTTAAGTGGTTTAATTTCATTGTTTGGGGTCGTTTGTTTCTTTTTTTCATGATTTTTTTTCTTATATACATGTGAGGATAAAAATATAAGATGAGAGTGGCTATCTAGAATTGGATTTATTTATTATTATAAAAAATCCAAAATATTACATGGTTATAAAATTCATTTGGGTATTTGTAGTGAAGATCATTCATTATATAAAACATATATGATAACAATTTTTGTAAATAGGATGTTTCTAATCACAACAAAAACTTTTAAATTTATAAATTAATGTCATTTGTAAAAAAAATTAAAGAACCTCACAATAAACATACTACATATCATATAATATGGTTCAACCATCCAAAGGGTTTCATGACCAAAATTTAAGACATTAATAAAAATTAAACACATGTCATCCTTGAATGTGATAAATTAACAAGTCTCAGATGGTGTTTTCATTTATAGTATAAAAAGAGGGGAAATGACAGAAGACAATGAATTATAAGATTATCATAAAAAATTTCAACTAAATTTATGGTACTGTAGTTATCATAATATTTGGATAAATGGAGGTGAGATAAGATATAGAAATAAATGTACTTGAAAGAAAATAACAGAAATGAAAAGGCAGAATTTACCTCTTGAATATATCATCCTTATGATCCACCTTATGGGAGAGGATTTGGTATTTTGATGAATACAAGGGATTATAGACGTGGTTAAGAGTCTGGTATTATGTTTTATGAGAATTTTGATAAGTCACATTCCATGAGTGGAGTAAAAAGAGGAGGTTAAAATGGGTAATATTTATAGTGGAGGAGATGATGGGTTTTCCAATTATTTTAATCATTAGATTAATATATTATTAAAGACTATAAATAGACATTATTATAGTGAACAAAAATAGTAAATAGAGCATTTTATCTCTAACCAATTTCCATTTTCATCACCCCTAACTCAATTATGATGTAGAAATTCATTTTTTTTATCATTTATTAACAATTATCATTTTTTACTATTCACCAAAAATTCAAGTATTTTTGAAAAATACCAAAAATTAACACCAACAATTTTATAATGTGTGTAATTTATAAATAAACCTCATGTTATGAAAATAATTTTCTAAATATGAAAAAAATAATTTTAAATTAAAATCATAATTTACATAAAAATTATAGATTTTAAAATTAAAACTGATTTTCTAGCATATTTATAAATTTACTAAAGTCTCTTATAATTATTTTATAACAATAAGTCATAAAAATACTTATTTATAAATACATTTTATGATAATAAATTTTCTTCTATATTTTTATATTAATCATAAAACTATAATTTAAAATATATGACTTACGAAAATACAAACACATAATTACTTATTTTTAAAGTATTAACTTATATATACTTATTTTATATTTATAATATTTTCAATTATTAGATATATAAATTTTATTTATACTTCAATTAGTTAGTTGACTATTCAATTTATAAATTTACTATTCATAGTGGTCACATTAATATTCCTAAGGTCAAGTTACAATTTCATCAGTACATATTCCTTAACATCAAGATATACCTTTAATTTTACACTTTTTCTTTTACAGATATTGTATTATGTTCTATATGTAGTCTTATATTATTATACTATAAAAAAAGAAGTGAATTTCATTGAAAAAACTTTGGGTCTTTACATTCATCCCCCTTATAAAATATCACCTACAAAATTTTGTTTAAAATTTTATACAGTAAATAGGTGAGGTTATGTTTCTTTCATTTTTTCTTCTAGTACCCATGATGCTTCTTCATATATATGGTTATACCATTGTACATTTTCCTGGAAAAAAATCTTGTTAAATATAACTTTATATTTACAATACAAGATCTTCTTTGGCTTCTCCTCATAAGAATGATCATTCTCTAACTCTACTATCATTGAAGACAATACATGTAAATGATCAGGTATTTACATCTTTAAGGTGGATAAAAGGATAAAATTTTGTACATTAGAAATGTTAGATTTATGTTCTGGTAGATAGGCCACATCTCTGACATGATCAGAATATAGAAGGGTCCAACAGACCAGTTACATATCTTTCCTTTCTTCCCAATCCTTATTTCCTTCTTCAATTGATATTTTTGGAGGAATACCATGTCACTAAAATTAATCTCAAGGTCTCATCAATTATTGTCTATGTAACACTTCTATTGACATTGGGATTCCTAGATGTGCTACTAAAAGTTATTCACCTTCTCCACTATTTCATCGACCAGTCCAGGTCATAGTAGCCTATGCTCCCTAACATCGTCCCGAAATGCTACTGTTATTCACCTCTTCCTATAATGGGATTTATATGGTGCCATTGGGATGATGGAGTGCAACTATTGTTGTAGGATAATTCGAGTAGTGGTAGATGTTGGTCCCAAAATCCTTTGATTTACATTGAACATTCTCTCAACATATCTTCCAATGTATGAATAGTTCTCTCAGATTGGCCATCAGTTTGAGTATAATAGGTCGTACTGAAGTTCAACATGGTGCTTTTAGCATGCTTGAGACATTTCCAGAACATCGAGGTGATTGTTGAATCTCTCTTAGATACAATATATATTTATACTCCATGCAGCCTTACCACCTCATTGATATATATTAGTGCAATTTTATCCAATGAGAAGTCTTATAGAATTGTGATAAAGTTAAATGTCATTTTAGGACAATCTCTAATGACACATAAAGAATAATTTTCCCTTTATGTCATTGGATGCCCAGTGAAAAAGTTCATGGTGCTGTTCTCTCACTTACATGTTGGTATGGGCATTGTTTGAATCATCCCCTTAGACTTTTTCCATTCCACATTCACATACTGACATACCAGGAAGTCTGATGTATGCTCATCAATCTTCTTATTCATGTTATTCCCCCAAAAGTTCTCCCAAGGATCTCGATACATATTTTTTCTCCCTAGGATTATAGTGATGGTTGAGTTTTGTGTGTCATTCAAAATAACATTCATTATCTATGGATTGTATGGTACACATAATAAAGAACCAAATCATTCAACTCCTTCCTCATCAATATTGTGCTCAGAGGATTTCATATTCTAGATATATTCAACCCTTTTCTGAATTTTCTGAATATTTATTTAAGAATCCATTACTTTATCTATGAGGGATGGTTGTGCAATCATCTAACAATTTATTGATGATGTTCTTCCCTTAAGGATATCCATGTCCATCCTAGACAAATTAAAAAATATTGGATCCTTTTCAATTCACATAATTATTAATGATACATGATCAATTATACATAGAGCATATCCCACCATATTTGCCTTACCAAGATTATTGTTGTTTGAGCATCCCAAGTCCATGATTAGCTCTAACTATATTCATTGGAGAATATTGAGATATTTCTATGTGAATATATTTTTGATGCTATTGTGATCATTATATATCTCACACTTCTCCCCATAGAGATAATGATTCCATATTTTCAACACAAATATCATAGATTCCAACTCCAAATAATTCGTGGGATGATTTAAACCATGTATTTTTAGAATCCTTAGAGAGTAGGGTATCACGTTATTATTTTTCATCAATAGACAATGTAATCTTTTCATTGAATAATCGCCACAGACAAAAATGATTTATTCACTTATTGGGAGGGTAATTACTAGTCCATCAAGAATCCTTTTTTGAGCTCCTTTAAAGAATTCCTCACATACATTACTCTAGAAAAACATCACCCCATTTGTTGTCATCGTGGTCACTGAGTTTGAAAATCATGAAATGTTATTCACAAATAATCATTAATACCCATAAAGACCAAGGAAGATACAGATTTCTGTTACAGATTTGGTCTTGGCCACTCTTAATTTTCCTATTTTGTGGAAGGTTCAATAGATACCCCTTTACTTGTGATAACTATCCCTAAGAATGATACTTCATATATCAATAACTCACATCTACTATAATTTTCATAATGTTTCTCTTCTAAAAAACTCAACAACATAGTATTCAAATGATCCTCGTGTTCCTCCATTCCCTCAGTGTAAATTAGAACATCATAAATAATGACTACCACAAATTCGATGAGGTAATATCTAAATAAAATATTCATTAAATCCATGAATATTTTGTATAGAATTAGTGCATCCAAAAGGCATCAATATGAACTCATAGTGTCCATAATCATTTGAAAGAAAGCTATGAGAATATCTTCCTTCTTCACCATTAATTTGTGATTTCTCTACTAATGGTCAACATCATAGAAATTATTGGCCCCACATATCTGATCAAACAATTCAACTATATTAGGTAGGGGATACATTTAATTCATTTTTGTTTTATTGAGCTCATGATAACCAATGTAGAGGCACATTTATCCTTTCTTATTCATAACGAAGAGGACTTGTGGTCCCCAAGGTGAAGCACTCAGTCATATAAATCCCTTTTCTTGATTCTCTTGTAACAACTTAATCTACACTTCCATCTAAATAGTGGCCAATTTATAAGGTGTCTTTGTTATAGATAGGGATCCATGAATATGTTTAATTTAGAACTCCACTTTTTGATCTAGAGGAGTACTGGGAAATTATTCATGGAATTCATCAGTGTAATCCCTCGTGATGGGCATGTCTCCGAGCAGTATCATCTCCATTGCCTCAATAATTTGATATAGATATGCTTTCTCATAAGGCAGTAATATCCGAAATTGATACAACAATTCTAATGGAAATTCATCCAACTCCCTAAACATTAAATAAATTGGAGGATTCTTTGACATATGAAGAGTGTTCTCCATTTTCCAATAGTAAATGTTTTCATTATATTAGTATATATAATCCATTCTAAAGATAACATAAAACTCTACTAATGGATTTATGATGAAAATGTTTTAAGTGGTTTTATGAAAAAACGTTATATGGGGATGATTTATAAACTTTTGATGTATTTATTTCCCAATCTATTGTTCTCACAGATAAATCAACCTCCAAATTTTGAGGTGGTGTTTGAATAGTTCTACTAAACATTGAATATTGTAATGAATGTGTTAAAATAGAATCAAAAATTATGTTTTCAATTCATGAATGAATAACTAGCGTACTTATCACCAAATAATATTCCGGGTCCACCTTAGTAGTAGTGATAGCATAATCTCTCCCTTGTTACCTGGGAGGCGGTTTTTGATTTCCTTTGACAACACTTGGATTAGGAAATTTTTTCACATAATGCCCATGTTCCTTGTAGTTGTAACACAACAACCGAGGTTTTGTGTTGATATGAACCTTCCTTTATTCTTCAATTTTCGTGGGATATTCATATCTCATCGACAATTTTTCTCCAGGTGTCCCATTTTTTCACAATTTGAAGAAATTCATGGCTGCCTTTTGGTAGTTACCCGGATACTCCTTGAAATTTTAACATGTGGTATGTCTCACCCGCTTTCCAAAATGGGATTTATTAGTTGAACCACTTATATTGGACTCCATTTTTCACTTTTTTCACTAGGACCATGATACAGTTTATTATATCTGATCTCCATTTCAACCGTGACGGTACAACACACCATATCTTCATAACTGGGGAATTCAAGAATCACCAACACATTTCGTAGACTCCACTTTTGTCCAATAAAGAGGTGATACACCTTACTTTCGATGTTTATGAATAAAACGATGATGTATGATTCAAGACATGTGTTGTTTGTTTGAAACACCCCGATGGAATCATCTTCCTTCTACATGAGTCTAAGGATATATTTTTTTATCGTGAGGTGGAGGGTTTAGGAAAAATATCTAATGAATTTTTTTCATGAATTCATCCAAATTTATTGAATCTATTTAATCACTGGGCATTGTATTCTTGATTGGTTAAGAGTGTCAATTGCATTGTTGAAAAACCATGTAATATTTTTGATATCCCATTTGATCCTAGATCAATGTGGTCTTTTTAGGTTTTATCCCCAAATACATCTGTGCCAAAGCCACATCCACTTATTTTATCTAGATATGGATGTATTTTCTTGACAAACCACTTACAACATAATTTCCAAATTTTAGGGATGTTTTTTATACACAAAGTCATTATATGGATCATAAAAATGTTATATATTCATAATCTCCAAAAATAACTATACCATCATCTAATAACAACTATAGATACCCAAGACTCATACAAATTTCATTCCATGATTTTATGCTATTTTTGTATGCCACTGATCATAATGTCTACTGTCTTGGAAGACTAGGTATATTAAAATGAAAAAATTGAACTATATAAATCATTTTTTAGTTAATCTTCATAAAGAGCTCATAAAATCCATTATGCACATACATCATCATAGGAAATCCTCATAATGTCATGTAAAAAGGGATGATCTAACAACTCAGTATGAGAATAAACATAACAACAATGCTTTTGATAATGGGTTAGAAGGCATGCAATAATGACATAAAAAGTCATGGAACATATAAAATCATGACATATAATCACAGATTAATATTAATGTAGCATAAACATAAAACATGAAGTTATCACGAGTCAAGAGTTATTTCACATAAAGGATCACAAGTCATGCTAAACAACAAAGACCGTTGCACCTGGTAGAACAAGTCAAGGCTATCCAACAAGACTATTGCACAAAGCATCTCATGAGACTAAACATTACCCAATGAATTTGAGTGCTATATTTACACACCCATTAAAACATGTTCATTTATATGCTTTCCACATACAAAATCATATGTAATCAATCATACATAAACATAAGCGTACCCATGGAATGAAATGGGAATCATAATCATGTCATAAAGCATAATTAATTTGCATATCATACATATTTCCCTAAAATAAAGGAATTAGAATATTCATGTTCACTGATAATGGAAAATATCTATATATCATGGTATGTTATGTCAAATAGATGTGATAACATGTCAAAAGAGTATTTAAGAAATTTTAGCATTAAAACATTTTAGTGCGGTTTTAAGGAAAATACTGAATACCATTAAAAATATAAAAGGGAATAATAATTTATAAAGAAACAAGAAGTGATACAATAAGGTTCTACTAATAAAAAATATATATATTAAATATACAATTGGCGATTAAAACAGATTATATAGTATATTTTAAAATGGTCAAAAATCTGGGAAGTTTCCTTAATCATGTTTTCTTATATGGAATTATTGAGTAGGGGACCACTTAAAAACATATAAATACCCAAAAAAGAATGATGAATTTACCATGATACATTATAATTTACATTTAATTTAATAGATGTACTTAAAAATAATATATAACTTCAGTTGGGATAAAAGAATGATAGAGCAACCCGATGGAATAATTGATACCTCACCTTAAGTATAATGGTGTTCATCTCATGATCTTGTTGTACTAGATAATAAAATTACAATAATTTATTAGTATTTAAATAACCTAATAATAATGTAATTTATTTTTTATACCATTATTATGTTCATTCAATTCTTTTTTTGATTGGTTAAGAGTGTCAATTGCATTGTTGGGGGGCATTTGTCTCCTTGGATGTCATGATTGGTTTACTTGTATACAGGTGAGCATAAAAATATAAGATGATAATGATTGTCCTGAATTAGAGGTATATGATATTAGTAAATATAAAAAATATTACATGGTTATAAAATTCATTTTTTTATTTGGAGTGAATATGAATCGTTTTGTAAAACCTTTATGATAACCATTTTGATTGATTAGCAGTTTTAGATCACAACAAACATATTTTGATTTATAAATTAATATCATGTGTAAAAAATATTCTATAACCTTAAATTATAAATACTACATATGTAATACAAATTTTCAATCATAAAAATGGTTTCATGACCATAATTTTGGAAGATAGTAGAAATTGAAAACATGTCGTCCTTGAATGTGATAATGTAACACATCTTGGATGGTGTTTTCATTTATAGTGTAAAAGGAGTATAAAGGATATATTATAATGAATTATTACATTATGAGAACAAAATTACATTCCACATAAGTTAATGGAGTTATCATAACATTTGAATGAAAGGAGGTAAACAATGAAATAGAATGAAAGGAACTTGGTAGATAATAATAGAAATGAAAATGGTAATTTACCTCTTGAATATATCTTCCTTGAAAACATAATTAGGGGATAGGATTTCATCTTTTTAAGTAACCGAGGTATTCAGTATTTGTGTAGGATATTTGGAGTATATTCTATCAATATGTTGGAGAAGGCACAAGTCTTGAACAGATTGAAGAGTGGAGGTAAATATTGGTGTATTTTATAAAGGGGGAGAGGAGGAGTTTTCCATTATTTTAGTCATTAATTTAATATTTCTTCTCAATATTTAATATAATTTTGATTATTTTGACCAAAAAATGTAAATAATGAATTTTAATTCTAACCAATGTCCATTAACATCATCCATGACAAAAAAATGATGCATAAATTTATTTATTCATCATTATCATAAATTTTCATATTTTACTTTTCTACAAAAATTTAAGTATTTTAGAAAATCCCAAAAATTTACCCCAACCATTTTAATATTTTTATAAGTAAAAAATGTCCTCTAATTTAGGAAAATAATTCTATAAATTTGAGAATATTTTAAATTAAAATCATACTTTTCATGAAAAAATAAAAATTAAATATTAAATATGCTTTTTTAACTCTATAAAAATTAAATAAAGTCTCTTAAAAATATAATATAATCATAATTAATCAAAATAATTATTGATGAATATATTTTTTAAAAGTATTTTGTTTTTAAAACTATTAAATTATTCATATAAATGTAATAAAATATTCATAACTTAAAAAAATACCAACAATTAATTAATATTTTTGAAAATAATTAGTAACTTATAAAAATGTTATATTTATACTATATTGTCACATATAGGATGGATAAATTTTATTTATTCGTTTATTAGTGAAGTTTATATTCAATTTTCAGATATACTATTTATATAAGACACATTAATATTCTAATTGTAAAGTTACTATTTAATTTTTATGTGTTTCTTAAAATAAACAGATGCCTTTTGTTTCACTCATTATTCAATTATATGTTTAATATAGTGTTCAATAAGTAATCTTATGTGATTATAGTAAAAGACACAATTTTATAAAGGAATTTAATTTATAAAACCTTGGGTTGTTATAGGCCAAGACTAATGGAATGGTCATGGAAAATTATTATGGTTATTAACGATAATAATATTGGAAAACCAAATTATATATCAAATAAGAAGAAACCTCGATGGGTATATTTTGATGTTGTAACATTAAATTAAAATTATTATTTTTATTGAACGAAGATGTGTCTTATATGGAGTATGCAAATGAAATTAATATTTATGCTGGTACATTCTCTGAGTCCCTCGACTAAAGAGTGGTGTCTAGTCAAGGGAGAGTAAGCATGAAACTATAAAAGGTTATCCATGACTACAACCAAAAGGGAAGTTATAATTAAAAAATAAAATTTATTTAAATGGTTTGACCTATGAGAGGTGTTATCAACATAGGCATTCCATAAATAATAAATTTCTATTATTTTAGATATTTTATTTAAAATTAGGTTCCAATTCATCTAATAAGAGGACTAATCAAGAGCATGAAATGATGGTTGACTTTTATTACATGCTTTGAAATAAGATAAAACATGGATAACAGATTTTGGGATCTCAATATATATGGATAATAAGAAAAATCCCATAAATTTTTAACAATGATATGTTGGAGGATACATCACATACCAATGTTATGGAACATTACAGGTAAAAGTATCTTGTTACACACCAATTGGTAATATTATATCTAATTATATTCTTCATTATCAATGTATTAATGCATTATATTTATATTGTCTCATAAATTTATGAAAATATAAACATGGTAATAATTTATAATAATGAATATATCATAACATGTTTTAGGGAAGACATTGTTAAAATAAATTGGAAGTGAATATATATCAAGTTGTTCATTATTTCTCAATATCTAAATTAATGTTCCGTGATAATAAAAGATGTAAAATATATTTTTAATAAAATTATTTGAATATGGTCTTTAATAATATGGATACAAATTTCATGATTGATTTTAGGAAAAATATGTTGAATCTATATTGAAAAAGACATTGCACATCTGTTAAATAGCTTTAGGTTATGATGATGAATAAAACAGAAATGTTGATGGAAATAAAAATGATTAAATCTCTTGAAATTTTAAACTCATAAGTTTATAGAGTGACGATCCTGAATACAAACAACAGAGATAAGTATTTGATTAATATTTATGATTATTTTACACATTTGAATTACTTGTAATTTATATTTTTTAAATCTCACACTCTATATAAAAATTACAACTTTACGGGAATTGGGAATTACTATGAATCAAGCATTTTTTGTCATCAAAATATTCATATTAAATAATGAATTTTCATAAAATAATTAATATATAAAAGAATATATTATAAATAGTTAAATAATTAAAGAATATAGAACTCCATAGACATAACTAAAACATAGAGATGTTGAATTTGTGTTTGTGTACATGGGAAGAAAAATTATATTAGTTCATGTCACATAAACCTAATTTTAAAGAAAATACATAACCACAACTGATTGAATTATAAAATATTTCATATTTTATTCTAAATTTTATTAATACATAAAATGTGTTATTGCTTGATTAAATCCATGATTAAATAGGTTTTACGATATTTTTAACCCTTTATTTATTAATATTAATGGTAACAATTAAGGAATGGTCAATGAAAGAACATAAGGGGTATATATATGGGGTATAAAATTTACGGAACACATTAACAGTGCTGAAAGATGATGTTGATTAATATTTTCTACAACATTGAGGTAATATTTGAGGAAAATTAAAATTATTCACAATCATCACTCACTGTTGATGATTTTGAAGGAGCTGATTAACATGGAAATAAGATAATATTACAAATGAATCAGTATATTTATATTACACTCATATTCATTCTACAAATTCTTGAAATGATTATTTTTTGGTGAAATAAGGATATATGTTCTTAAAAATTTGGCCACAAAATGATCCTATAAAAAACGTTTAGACTATAGTTGGGAAATAAAAATATAAGGTATTGTGATAATTTAACATCATACAAGATTTATTTTGCAGGTTGATCCAAAGAGTATTTATGAATACCTGTAATACAATCAATGGTTTTTAGTGACTAATGAATAGATGAATCATTTTAGAGATAGTTAAATTAATGAAATGAGATCATTTTCAAAAAAAAATTAAAATGGATGAACATTAAATTACATAATAAGAATAATGAGTAAGTAAATATAAATTATAATAAATATCATCTGGATTTCAATGGATATTGTTAAATTCAGGGTATTTATTTTTATGAGACACTTTCTAAAAAATTATTTCCTAAGAGGATCTAAATATTTTTTGATTCTTGATCAACGAAACTATAATGGATTTAAATGAATATGATATTAACATTTAAAAATTGTAATGATGAACAAAAATATTACATTGAAAAAATAATTTTTTTCTAGTGATGATGATTTTTTTCAATTATAAAATATGAATAATAAACTCTGTAATAAAACAATCACTATAGAAATTGTTTTAAAATCATGAAAATTGATTAAAAATATTAAATTTGTGAATAGTAAATCATATTGAATTCATTATACCAAGGGAGATGAAAATTCATAGTAATTATTATTTCTTATGGTGATGACTAAAATTTCTCAATAATATATAATGATACTTGTGAGGAATTTTCTACCAAAATGAATAGTTTTTGAAATTTGTAAATGAGTTATTTTTTGATATTTTTGTATTCCATTAATGTAACCAATGTAGAGAATTCAATATTTCTGTCGCATTAAATGTATATATGATAGTAACCCAAATTATTTTAGAATGGTGTAATGAAGAGACATTTATATCCCTTAAATTAATGGAATTACAATTTATCTAAATCATGTATGGGGAATATTGAATTAAATAGTGTTCATAAGGATCATCACATGTCTACTCTACTTAATAGTGTCATGATTAGGCATTTTGTTTGTAGATACACTATTTTAATGATCCGAGATCAACCAAATGAATTAATTGTATATTGTAAAAATCAATCATGTGCTACATCAAAGTAACCCCTGACTAAGTATCAGGGAATAAAAAATTAATAAATACAGTTTTATGTTTATAAAAATTCATTTTTAGGAGATGTTTGAGACTAAATTACATCCTATTGAGGTGATTACCTTATCAAATGAAGAAGTTTATTCAATAACTAAAAGATGAAAAATTATATCTATCAAATCTCAATAAAAGATTATTATGTTGCAGAATCAAGATACACAACATATATTATAATGAAAAAGAAATATTTATATGAAATATTAGTTTATGTTGCATACCCATTAGTGATTGGGAATATTAGTTTGATTGAAATTATCTATTTCAAAAAATTACTCAATAATAATAGACTAATAATAATGACAAGAGGATCCACATAATAAAGGATGATGTGGATGGTGATGATATATTACTAAAATTTTATTTCAACTAAATGTAATGTCTAGAATATCAGGACTAATATAATTTTAAATGATTCATTCTATCACTTGAATTTGTTTAAGGGAGTGTATTAATTCACAAAATATCTATATATTTTCTAATTTATATTCCATATTTAATTAATCATATTTTTTTAAAAAAAGACAATAGTGTACTATGATTTAATATAAAATAGGGTAGTAAATCCTTTTTACTCTTATAGGTGATCATTAAGGGGAAATATTTTGAGAATTCATGGAAAATTATAGGGAGATTGGGTAAAAGTATCTAGATTAAGGTGATGATATTATGTTCAAGGTTTCTAAAAATTGTGGAGATTTAATATGATTTTAAGAGATTCATAAAATCTTATGAAGTGAATAAAAAATGGGTTGATTATTTATTGTAAAGTTTGGTACGATTCATAAGAAATTTATTTTACTGTTAGAGAATTAGTTTTAACACAATAATCATCTAGTTTATATAGAGGAGTTAAATTTACATTCATATCATGGGAATGTAATGAATTATTTCATAAGGTAATTAATTCATGATAATGATATGATTTTGGGTTCTATTCATTGTAAACATACTCATAGTTCAGTTGGTAGCAATTTGGATTTAAGTGGAGATAGATACGAATTAATGTAATGAAATAATGGTGTTATTGAATAATCATTGTGAGAAGGGTGATATCATATTGAAATAGTTTTGAGTTAATATTCATTCAGAGGTTAATATATCCATAAATAAAAACACGTGTTGAAATAATTTTAAATAGAAATGAATTAATTTAACATGAGAAGTTATCAATCCAAAATATTGTTGGTTTCAATGTAGTGATTGTAATGTTGGAATGTTTTAATTAATGTCAAAAAAATTATTCCACAAAATTAATATATTGAAATATAATAGTTTACATAAAATGAGACTCATCACACTATAACTTAATTATTTTCACCAAAAGGTTACAACTAAAAAATTATTAAGAGTTGACTTCCCTTTGAGTATCATTTTGGGATATGGAAGTGTAATTTTTTTAGAGTTATGTGGTCATGATAAATGACTAAATGAATGAAAATTATTTCTCAAAAAATATGAAAATTTCTCAACCTGATGCTCAATTGTGTGTGATTGATGGTGGATTCACAATCATTCATGTATGTATCAGAATTTGTTTCTGAAAAATCTGGAATAGTCCTTTCATGATTCTTAGTTGTGTGTGATTGATGGAGGTTAAATAACAATTCATGTTAGGTTTTCTTTATTTTTATTCAACAGAAACTCTTAATAGATCACATATCCATAAATGAGTGTGAAGCTTATTTTAAAAGGCATGTGATTTTTTAGTGTTTCATATAGAAAGATTCTTATTAACTCAAATTGGTCAAGATGATGGGAATTACAACTCAAAAAATATTTTTAGGGGAAATTATTACCTACATTGGGAATCTATGATATATTGAAGACATGTTCATGAATTCCATACCAGGGCTTGATATGGGACTTTTTACCCCTCTTTTAATGGCTTGAAAAAGACCATGTATTCATATCAATAATTATGTGTATTCACGTATTCTCTATAATTATGTTATTTATTTACTATTATTTAATTTATATACATATGCATGTGATATGATGTTTATTCCCATCTAGGGAGTTTTTTGGTTTCTTAAATAAGGGATTAATCCCCAATGAGGCATCCTATGTATACCATCAGAATATGAGTAAAAACCCACATTGTTCTTCTCATGTAGTTTATAGTTGTGTGATTGGAATGGTATATATATAGTTTAACATAATTCATAAATGATATAAATATCTGGATCGAGACTTATGAAGGAATCAATTGTATAATGTTATGATAGGAATTCGATTCTACATTTTTGTTCCTTTTTCTTTAAGGACACGGTAATAGTGGCCTTGGGTGTGACTTATGCATATAAGGATGTCATGGAATTCCTCATGAGGAGTATTTAACCATGGGAGAAGATGAGATGTAATGAGACCTATATCCCAATGATGGGAATAAATTAGGGGAATCAATTATATGTGATTGGTATGTTCATTTCCAGTTTTTAAAACAACAAGAGCCATTCTTAGTGTGAGAAACCACAGATATATAGAGCTTGGAAAAAATCATGAGATCATGATTTTGAAGGGATTACACAATACAGTTTTTCTTAAATTGTTGTGTTTACCCATGTCATGGAAGATAGGATATGGAGAACCATCCATATGAAGCTTTCCTATATATCATATTTATAACATGAATTAGATTCATCATAGTAATTTTTATCATTTTCACACTGATGTGTTAGAGTTACATGAGGGAATCATCAGTGATTACACTCAAAATGATTTCTATGTATGATCCCACATACCATATGTTGAAGGAATATGGAGGATGTTATACTCATGGGATAACATTGCCCAATAATACATGAATATTTGAAAATTAAGAGACTCACACCAAATTGTATTTTCTTTGGAACTCAAGATTTTGGAAGGTGTCATACATGTCATGTTTGGAATGGTATCAGATTCCTCATAGTTCTTTAACCCCCAAATATTCAAGTGGGCTATGTATGGTGATCAAACACAAATAATGTATGGTTATCCCCATTGTTTTAGAAAATCTAGATCTTATACAATAATGGACACCCATTTTCATATTTCTTATCGATCATTATATAGATAAATAGAGACAATGACCATGGATTTTTTTTTGGATATTCATTGAAATATACAAAGAGACTGTCTAAAAAAATAGTAGAAATAGGGTTTCCATAGTGCATAACCCTAACCCATTAAGCGCACTTCCAATATAATGGATTTATAAAATTTATTTTTCTTAGATGAGGGTCCACTTTTTATTTTTTTTATTATGTCTTCAGGAGAAATTGGACAAGTCATATGGGATCTACATGGAAGGTCATTGTTGTATTCTATTATTGTTTCGGGTGTTGTTCTAACATGGAAGACACCTCCTTGGGTGTCAAACTAACATGTCTAATTTCTTTATAATAATAAAATATTACGTGTCTAATATCAGTTATATGAAAAAATTGAAAATATCCATGTACTCTATCCTGATCCAAGATGACATGTCTTTAAGCTTTTAAATTATCAATTATCTTGACTAGGATTCCTTATCATAAAAAATTAGAGATGTCCAAAATAGTTCACATGATAAGTTGACTTTTCTAGTATTTATTCCCATAATGGATTGATTTTTCTAGTATGTATTTACATGATTGAAGTGTGTTCATACATGATTATTCTCTTAATCAAATAATATATGTCTAATATTCATTTCATAATCAATGAGAATGTTAAATTAAAAAATATCCTGATAGTGTTGATAAGTCAATGAATTGGGAAATCGCGTAACAATGCTAATATGAGAATAAGTTGTCACATAAAAATGATATGTTTAATGACTTTTTAGTTATCAATGTTATGAATCCATGCATTCCCAAGGATATCGCAATACTAGGGAATAATATATATATATCTTGTGAACTTAATTAAATCACATTGGGGATTCTTGCAAACATGTTTCTAGTCACATGCCTTCCTAAATGATAAACACATATATCTTATGGGATCATGCCTTATGATCACATGTATATTATTATTATTTTATTATAGTTCTAGGTCAATAGGGTCACTCTTACATCCATCTCATATGGAATGTGTGGGAAAAGGAGGGATTTTCCCATGGTGTATATATATGAATGTTGGGATCCTGAATGACGGTACCAGATGATGTTTAATAATTCATGAGATCATATGACTTATATGGGTTCTTTTTAAGGGGTTTGTAAACATTACAAGGATTTGTGGGTGTGATTATTTTTATGGAATCCATGTCTGACACCATATGAATGCATTGTGAGACTATGTTCTCACATGGTTCTCTAATAGTGACACCAAAAAATAAGTTCACAGACCACTGGTTTATGTTAAAAGACAAAAATATGGGTTCCATGTACTAAAATAGTCCTAAGGTATCACATCACATGATGTTCTATTACTCATGCGGTCATCGGACCCTAAGTGATATTTAATAAGAGGTATTGAAAACATTTCTAGGGGGTGCACACTAGGTATATTTGCATAGGTAAAGGTCTTGGATGAAGGCTTCATAAAAATAATGTGGTATCAAGAGATCATGTGAATAAACCATATGATATAGGTGTGGAATTATGTATAATTCCTCATATGATCACCAAATCATCAAGTGGTCATGTTAAAGATTATTTCGATCAAATTATGGTCTGCTCTAGGGGAGATGATGGCTGAAAATACCTCTAATTCCCAGTTAATCCTTTTCTCCAGTGTTGTGTATTTTTTATAATGGGGTGGTGGTTTATATTGGAATAGGTCATATGTGGTTGATTCCACTTCCCACGAAGAATTATCTGTGTGAACATGCTAGTGATTGTGGAGCCATTGTGTTACTCTCATCACTATATCACAACATGTCCTTAGGAGATGGTGCAATGTACATCTATTTGGGATTCACATGATATCATGGAGGATTTTCATGTACAATATTTTTAATGAGATAGTGGATGATCATGGATAATGATGTTATCTAGAGTTTTGGGATTATAGACTTCAGATCCTACATGATTATAGTTAGATGTTATGATGACTGAGATATTGAAGGCGATGCGGGAGTTAGATCAGTTTTCCATGATCGTATTTATCGAGTGTGACATGTTTAGTTTATTTGTATTAAAATAAAGTAATGGTGTCATCTCATTATACATCACACATCAAGATTTTTCTTTTATAAGGAGAACTTATTATGTGATTTTGATTCCTCTGATCACTAGAAGCATGCACTGAGGTCCACTCCCATCTTCTTTTGGCACCACCCTCTGTCTATGTAACGTCCTAGTTCCGAAATCTACACAATGGCACACCATACCTGGTTTATCACATGGCCTCAAGAACATTTCCTTGAACTCCAGAGGATTCTGACTAGCAGCGAGGGCCTTAGGTGTGGTAGTGGGGAAGTAATGCCCTCATTGGTAGAGTAACACAGTGGAAGAAAAACAATTGCGTTAGTGGAAACAGTAATAATCCATACAAAAGTATGCAGCGGAAGACTAGAGATTAATAAACTAGAGCACACACACATATATTAATGATGCATGATACATATGTCTAGGAATCAGAAAAAAATCAAAATTCTAGAATAGAATAGTTCAAATACAAATACAAAAGAAACAAAGTAAACAACTCCACAGCATCGCAGGACATAGCTTGGTCCCATGCTCTATATCTCCTAAATCAATCAAGAACCTGAATTAGAACGGTGATTTCCCTCTACATTACATGAAACAATAAAATATATATGGGACCAAAAGCATTACCAATACTTGGTGTGAGACTAAATCTTTTTAGGTAACCACCCAAAGATCTGTGCCTAACAGTCAGTGAATATATATGGCAGGTAATGATGAAAGATTTAGTAACAAAAAAGTACTCAACAATAAATAGTTCCACATATCTAATAAGCAACTAATCAAGTAATGTATCCCTATGGGAATTACATGCAGCTTATCCCCTCTGGTTCAGTCATAATTCATATATAAAGACTCTCAACGAAAGCACTCACTGTCAATTCCCCTTATAGTCTAAGGTGATAAATCCTCTCTGCAGATGCTCACGAGGACAATTCCACTTATGGCCATATGTTGTGAATAAATCTACGAGGAAGATCTCTTAGAGAATTATGTTTACACTCTAAATTGATAAATGACTCTTAGAGGAAGTTCACGCGGTCAATTATTTTTGTAGCCGAGTGTGGCTAATGACTCCCAGAGGAAGCTCATAGGGTCAATTCCCTATATAGATAAAATTTGTCTAATGAATCCTTGAGAGAGCTCACACAGTCAATTAACCTTATAGTATAAAGTAATAAACGACTCTCTATTGAATCTCACATGGTCAATCCCCCTTATAGTCTATAACACTAGGTTTCGACAGCCCTATTTAAGTCAAACAAGCATTGAAGTGCAATATAACAAAATTAAAATTCCAAAACTACTTCTCTTGATAGTCTATATCATATCAAGAATGTCAGATAAAAAGAATAACCTCATCCATCAACTAGGAATTGATAAGCATGGCGTGGCGGCCTAACAAGATAAACAGGACCAACGATCGTACACAGAACAATGCATGGGAAAAAACATCCAAGACCAAGAAATCAACCCTATTCATAACCAATTAACATCTATGCACGAATATAAGCTTGATAGGCAATTAAAAAGTGTAAAATGATAATTATGCAATACGCCATTTAAGGGTATTGGGAAAAGATGAACATATTTCTCAAAGTCAATCAACAAGAAGGGACCAAACACATACCTTGGCATTGGTAGATTGTTATACGTGAACCTTAATACTTGAATCCCCCAAGAAATTTGATGATCTATAAAAACATTTAAAACATTTAATAGTGGATAACATGAGAAAGAAGAGGAAATATGAATCGAATCTCAGGCATACGAGAGAGATTACTGAGGCGATCCCAATGTAATCCATGAAGGTTAAATCAGAAATCAGATGATCGGTCGGGGTATCAGTGGATGATCACAGCTGTATGAGAGATCCCAGCCAAACGAAACCTAGAAGATGGGTGTTTTGTCGATTAGACATGACCCCAATAATTTTATTGAAAAAAAAGAAAATATATGTCTTTATCTTTTGAATAAAAGATTGTGTACTTGCTGTTTCCAAACTCCGCTTTAAGTAGCCTCCAAATCACCCCCCCCCCACGGCCGTGTGTGTGTCCACTGCATGTCCATCACACGACTACCCATGGTAACTGAGTACACGACGACTTGAGAAAGATGATGAATCATGAAACAAAGCTCAATTAGACAAGAGATCATACCTAGGAAATCCCAATGAAATCTATGAAGGTCTAATCAAGTATCTAATTATAAATCAGGGGCTCATAGGATGATCGAGGCTATACGGGAGCTCTCGGCTGAATGAAACCTAGAAGAAGGGTGTGCGGTTGATTAGAAATGACCCCGATTGGTTTAATTAAAAAAATACACAGTGTGTACTTTTGAAATACACGATGTGTACTTTCCAATTTTGTACTCTTCATTAGGCGGCCTCATAGTCACCGCCACATGGCCGTGTGTGTGTCCACAACACGACTAGAACACGTCTACACGTGGTAACTGAGTACATGGTGTGTACTCTTAATGAACACACCATGTAATTTAGAAATTTTTAATAATTAATCTTTTTTTCAAAACTGATCAGAAAAGGAAACATACATGAAAATAATTACAATGTTCTTACTATCTTCCCCCCTTAAATAAATTTATCCCCAAATTTAACTTGTTCGGCATTGAAGAAGAAACCATGAACAGCTCTGGCCATTGTTCTCGTACATCGGCCTCCCTCTCCCAAGGCTCATCCTGTACTTGCCAAAGCTTCCACATCACCCGTAATAGAGGAATATACTATCCATGGATAACCTTCGTACTACGATCAACAATCCAAATAGGATGCTCCTCAAAAACTGCATCCACATTGAGTTCAACCTCCTCAGGTTGAAAGTCATGATTTGGGTCTGAAATGTAACTTCGAAGCTGAGAAATGTGAAAAATGTTGTGCATAGCCCGATACCTCTAGGGTAACTGCATCTGATTGGAAACCAATCCAACTCTCTCCAAACACTGAAACGCCCTGACGTACCTCGATGAATGCTTATCCTATCTTTTAATTCTTATGTTCCCTAAACTCAGTGTGACATGCAAGGAAAACCTAATACCTTTCCTCGAACTCTATAGGTCGCCTCTGCTGATTAGAATAAATATTCTATCGAGACTGTGTAGTATCCATCCTTTTTCAAATCAGCTATATTTACTATGTGGTCTCTCGAACAAGACGAGGTCCTAGCAAAGATGCATCTCCTACCTCCAACCAACATAAGGGTGATCAATATGGACTACCATACAAAACCTCATAAGGTTCCATTTTAATAGTTACTTGAAAACTATGGTTGTATGAATACTCCACATGGGGTATGTGCTTCCCCCATGAACATCCAAAATCCAGGACACAAGATTGGAGCATGTCCTCATGCACCTGAATCATTTGCTCGGACTGGAAATCCATCTAGGGTGGTAAGCTGTACTCAAATGTACCTGTGTACCCAATTCCTTTTGAAGCCTCTACCAGAATAGAGCCACAAGATTCCAGTCACTGCTAGCCTCTTGAACTGCTTATATCTGTGTCCTCTTACTCAGCACATCATCCACTGTGTTGCCTTTCTGATGTGTATAGGAAAACCCAAAGTCAAAATACTGAAGGTAATAAACCAACTTCACTTTCTCAAATTCAGATCACGCTGAGTGATGATGTACTTCAAACTCTTGTGGTCAGTGAAAACCACAAAATGCGCTCTAAGAGGACAATGTATTAAAATATTTAAGGCATGAACAACTGCAGCAAACTCATGATCATGTGTTGGGTAATTCCTCTCATGTGGCCTCAAATGTTGAGACCCACATGAAACGACTCCTTCTATCTACATAAGCTCCACTCCAAGCCCAATATCAAATGCATCATAGTAAATAATATTTCTCTTTCCTGGATCTATCAAGACTAGTGTCAGTGCTAAATTCAATCTCACTTTTAGCTCTTGAAAGGATTACTCACAAGAATAAGACCACAAGAACATTTCACCCTTCTTAGTAAAACCAGTGAGTGGTGCTGCTCTGTGTTAAAATTATTGTATGAAGCGTCTATAGTATCAATACAGCCCTTGGAAACTCCGCACCTCAAAGAAGTTCTTTGGATTATCACAAAAAACTACTGCTCTCACTTTCTCTGGGTATACTGATACTCTTGTCTATGAGATTACATGACCCAAGATGTGAATCCAATCAATCTATAAGTTGCATTTTGAGAGCTTGGCATATAACTGATGCTCCCTCTGTGTACTCGAAACTTTCTCAAGATGTGTGTCATGGTATGTCGAGTGTGAGAGTACACCACGTTGAAATCCACAAAAACCACCATGAAGGAATCTATGTATTGATGTAACACTCGGTTAATCAGTGCCATGAAAACTGCATGTGCGTTCGTGAGACCGAACGACATAACCACATACTTGTATAGACCATGCCTCCTCCTAAATGATGTAAGATGTAGATCTGATTGTATAACGTACAAATGATGGTATCCGGACCTCGAGTCAATATTCGAGAACACGCAGGCTCCTCGAAGCTGATCAATGAGATCCTCGATCATCGGTAATGGATATCGGTTCTTGACTGTCAACTGGTTCAACTTCTAATAATCTACACAAAGCCTGAGGGTACCGTCTTCTATATTTACCAAATGGATAGGAAAACCCCAAGGAGAAGTACTGGGTCATATAAAAAACATTACCTACAACTCCTCAAATTGCTTCTTTATCTCCTGTAACTCTAGTTTAGTCGTCCTCTAACAAGGAATGGACACCGGTGCCTCTCTTGAAAAAATCTCAATAGAAAATTATACCTCACTCTGTGGAGGAAAACATGAAAATTCCTCTAGAAATACATTTTTAAAATTATCCAAATCTAGGGGAAAGTCCCTCTATGATGTCCCATGGTGATCAATATATAGACTAGCAATCTAGTCTATAACTCCTTCTAACCCATGATACTCGGGTCCCTCTCTGCTCGCTTGGACATCCCATTCACCCTTATGAAGAAACGATATGCCCTCGGGTGATATGAAACTCACCCATAAATGGTAACAGTCGACAAATTCCTAGAAATGAACTAACCAGTCCATTCCGAGAATGAAATCATAGCATATCATCTCTAGAACATAGAGGTCCCATAATAAGTGACACCCACCAACCTATAGAGGTAACTCCTTGCACTGTCACACACTAGACATTATATAGTCCATGAAAGTGTCTAACATCAAGATATCAGCGGAAGAAATGATGCGAAGACCAAGACTCTCTACAATAGAAACAAATATAAAGCTATGGGATGCCCCTGTATCAAAAAGATCAGAAGCTAAAACAATAGATACTAAGATCATACCTCGAACTGTAGAAGACCATGGATCCTAATCTTGTTTGGTCTAATATACTATAAAAATATAATGTGTACCATGACCCTATGACCCTGCATGAACACTCTCAGATGATCCACCCAGTTGTCGCTGAAATCCTAGAGACTGGATGCCATGGCTCCACCTCAGCCTGAATGGATGGAAGAACACTAATTTCCAGACTGGTGACAAGCTAGTGGTGATGATCTTGAACGAGGAGTCATAGAAGAACCCTCATCACCTGCTACTGGTGAGAAGGTCTGATAGAAGCACTTAAGAGGACCTATCTTGCTGCAAGATCATTACTCCACCAGGTCTCTCTAGAATCATGGCCTCGTATACACACTCTTAAAAGACTGGTAGCACACCACCTGACTACCAAAAAAAAGTTACTCGCCTCCTTTGATCTCCATGTGAATACTCCCTGCGACACTTCCTACTGTCAGTAGAAGGGATACTAACTCTATATGCCAAGCCCCCCTATATCAAAACTCTAGAATCCCTTAAATTTAACTGAGTAATCAGTGTCTGTTTGATGATCGAAGTGATAGAAGTAAACCAGAATATGTTCACACGAGACCGGATATCCTGCCTAGATCATCCTCAATGTTCCATGCAAGGAACAACTCATCTCCCATAGAAAGGGTGTATAGTGCTGCAGCTCGGTGAAGCATGAGGAATACACCATACCAGAAAGAGTGACCTACTCTAGACTCATGATCTCTCAGGATTGATCATACCTCAAGGTCTCCAGAAAGAGGTATTCATAGAAGATGCATTGAAACTCATCCAAAGACATATTCTACTGGTGTCCTGCCTATGAGACCACATCCCACCACCTCTTGGTGGAGTCTTGAAGCATGTATGTACCGAGATACACTCTCCTCTCTAGAGATATCTTTAGATGCTTGAAGATCGTTTTCATGGAATCTACCCAGGACACTGCAGCTTGGGGTCATCCACCCCCTTTGAATGTGGGGGTATGCTACTGCTGAATGACCCACTTCAATTCTACCATCGACGAGGAAGGAGATGACACTCACTAAAAGGTCAGGCTGATCCTCATGAAACCATATTTGAACTATTCATCAACACCTATGTCAGGTACAATGGTTGGTGCCCAAGCAAGTACAATAGAGGGATTCCATGGAAGTCCCTGATCAGCCAGGTCCTGTGTCTGATCACCACCTAGCAACTGGCGTACAACCGGAGGACGTCTCAGTGGCATGACTCTACAAGGTCAAGAGCACACCTTATAACAAGATTATCAATTAATTAATTTTAGAGGAAAAATAAGTGAACATGATAAAAAACCCTTCAAGTTTTACCTAACACGGATTCAAAACATTCATGTCTACTACATGGCATGTACTTGAATTCTTTTTCCCTGACCGAGTTCCCTTACACAGCTAAACCACATGGTTTCTCATATAATATGACCATAAGATCTGTTTGTTCCAGACACGATGTGTACTCGAGGATTTCACAGACCCATATTGTTAATTACAATTCCAGATTCAAGAATCACACTACATGTCATGTGCAAAACTGAAAAGGCTTGTAAAACCTATTATTTTATCCCTTCGTGTCATTAGTCACACTGGTGAACCTAGGTTCTAAACACACGACGTATACATCCAGTACACAGCGTGTCCACATGAGAATTTCCCTATCCAATGTCTCTACCCACATGGCCTATGGCATAGTTATATACTACATGATGTGTACATACAGTACATTTCATGTAATTAAGAAAATCAATTTCCTCCCGAACAGAAGATCACATGGCTTGTAGTCAAAACTAAATGCCATGTATTCTGAGTTTTTTCAGACAGGAAGCCTCAAAACTACTCTGGAACCTAAAAAAACACTGAAACGGTCCCTTAGGTTCCAAATAACGATCAGTGAGGGCCCATGCTCCCCACGAATCAAAGCATTACATCTTATACATGTTATAAACAAGGATAACAGTGCAATGATTCACCATATTCCGGTCCATGATGTCCCATAACAACTCATGTACCAAAGTCTGGTGTTCATTCAATCAAAGGCTTAATAAATCAATACTCTAAAAAAGGTATTCTATCACAACATCTATCACAACATCATGAATAGTCTACACAACACCTATCAAAACAACATGAAATTGTTAATGCACCCTAAATGGTATGGAAAGAATGCATGACATGTGATTTCAAACAAGTTTCTATATGATGAATGTTATTAAATACTCTCATCTAATTAGGTTTCTATAGAAATAAAACCTCAATAACATCAACAATAATAGTACAAAACATTTGAGTCACCCAATGGTGAAAGTCAAATCAACTGTAAAATTGAAAAACCAGAAAAATTTCATTAAACGAGGTAGATTGGATTTTCCTTGTACACTAGTCAGCTACTCCTGTGAACATCTTATTACCAAGTACCTATTCGATCTTATCCCTAGATAAGGTCTCCAAATAGTATGTCAAGAGAAAATAATTCCTTTGATACCACTTTATAACATCTCGGTTTGGGAAGCCACCCAGAGGCGCCCCATACCTGGTTGGTCACATGGCCTCAAGCGCATTTCTAGGAACTCTAGAGGCTGCCAACTAACAGCTATGGCCTTTGGTGTGATAGTGGGAAAACTATGCCCTCATTGGCAGAGTAAAACATCAGAAGAAAAACATTAGCAATAGTAGAAGTAATAATAATCCACACAAATGTAAACAGTAGAAGACTAGAAAATAATAAACTAGAGCACTCATATATATATATGAATGATGAATGATACTTATGTCTTGGAAAGCATAAATATTAATCAAAATTCATGAATAAAATAGTACAAAACCAAATGCAAAAGAAATCAACTGAACAACTCTTCAGCATCTCAAGACATAGCTTGGTCCCATGCTCTCCAGCTCCCCATTCAATCAAAAACCTGAAGTAGTAGGATGCTTTGCCTTATCTTTACCTCCATCAATATAATCGGCTATGGACCAGAAGAAAGACTCAAAAATGGTGTGAGACAAAATCCCAGACAGAAACAAACCAAAGATTTGTGCCTAACAGTCATTTAATATATATGGCAGGTAATGATCAAAGATTCACTAACAAGAAATTACTTAGAAATAAATAGTTCCACATATCTAATAAGAAGATAGTCAAGAAAGGTAAATCACTAGTAAGTACACGTAGCCTATCCCCACTGGTTCAGTCATAATAATATATAAAGACTCTCTTAAGAAGAACTCACAGTAAATTCCCCTTATAGTCTAAAGTGATAAATGACTATATGTGGAAGCTCACATAGTCATTTCTTCTTATATCCATGTGTGGTCAATGGCTCTCTGAGGAAGATAACACGGTCAATCCCCTATAAAGCCTAAAGTGATAAATGACTCTCTATGGAAGATCACATTGTCAATTCCCCTGGTAGCCAAGTGTGGTTAGTGAATATCTGATGAAGCTCCCACAGTCAATTCCCTTTATAGCCCAAAGCGGTTTAAAGACTCTATGAGGAAGAACACATGGTCAATTCCGCTTATATTCTAATTAATCAAATTTTATATGAGGAAGATCAAATGGTAAATCCCCCATATAGTCTACTACACTAGGTTCCCACAAACCTCTGTAAGTCAAACAAGCACAGAAGTGCAATATGACCAATGTAAACCTCCTGAACTACATGGATAAACAGTCTATAACATATCAAGATTATCAGATAACGAGAATTGCATCATCCTATAACTAGGCATGATAAAGCATGGCATGGAATCCTAACAAGCCAAATAGTAACAACAGTCGTATACTGAACAATGCAAGAGAAAACACATCCAATACCAAGAAATCAACACTATTCATAACCAAATAACTTCTACGCTAGCATAAAAGCATGGTAGGAAATAAAAAAGTTTAAAAAAATAATAATGCAATACCTCATTCAAGGGTATTGAAAAAGAATTTCATATATTACTAAAATAATTTCAACAGAAAGGCATAAACCATCTACCTCGGCAATTGCAGATCGCTATACGTGAACCTCAAGCCTTGAATCGCCCAATAACACCGTAGATCTACAAAAACATCTAAAATGGTCAATAGAGGATAATATAGAAAGAAGTTGAATCATGAAACGATGCTCAAGTAAAAGGGAGTGATTTTCGAGGAGATCCCAATGCAATCAACGGTGGTCGAATCGAAGATTGGATGCTCAGTCGGGGGATCAGAGGAAGATCACGACCGTATGGGAGCTCTTGGCCGAACGAAACCTAGAAGAAGGGTGTTTTGTTGATTAGACGAGAACCTGACCGGTTTAGTGAAAAAAATAAAAATCACATCATGTACTTTTGAAGTAAACATCATGTACTTTCCATTTCCATAAACTACTTTAGGTGGCCTCCAAGTCACCCACATGGATGTGTTTGTGTCCACTACCCGGCCAGCACACAACAACCCATGGTAGCTTAGTACATGGTGTGTACTCATAAAGTACAAGACTTGTACATTGGGAATTTCCATAAAATCCTCTTTTTCAGAAAAAGCGAAAATAAAGGAATCATACCTAGAAAATGGTCGGGTTCTTATATTCATCCCACTATCCTGGTACATAGTCGTCCTATTGAATGAATCTTCTTCACATTCCTTCGAAATTTCCTTTGAACAGTCATACTTCAAGTACTAGATGGCTGATCTTTCTCCCCATGTGAGGTTTAGGAAACTCCATCATGAGCCTAGGTATAAAATAATTGGATAGACCACGTTTGGTGAACCTTGTTTTGGATAAGGGACATATCCATAAAAACATTGGAAATAATATATGTAAAAGGAATAATATCTAAAAAATTAATGTATTATTCCTAAAATATGAATCCCATTTTGTTTAATGATGATACATCTGAGGAAATCATGCAATGTATATCATTATATTTTTATAGTCATCACTGTTCGGAAATAATCATGGAAAAATTGCATATCACTCAATTACAGGTGACAATAAAATTCCACACCATTGAATTATATTCCTTACGAAAAAATAAATTTTATTATATAGTAAACATAGATGAATTTTCCATAAATATAAACATTTTATTGGATTTGATATTGAGACGTGGGAGTTTTTTTCTAATGTTTTGAATGAGTTATTTGAGGTGTTATCTAGATAAGACTTCTGAACTTGAATACATGGATGAATTCATGATATGGGTATCCTTAAATAAGAAAAAATACAATGAAACTATATAGTATATTAATTCTACGTATGAAAATGGATTAGGTGTAGTTGAATTTCTTTCTATATCTAAAGTAAGGTACATTGATGTCTATACAAATCCCATGAGAATTTGAATCAATTTATTAGTAGTAGTGAAATAAACTCTAATAATGATCAATAATATGAATAGGGAAGATATGTTATTGGTTATGTGATTGTATAATGAATGTCCATATATATATCTAACATGTATGTTGGATGTGAAATGTTAATATTTTATTAAAATATCATGGATAGTGACTCTTGTTTTGTTAAAAATCGTTTATTGATAAAAAATACCAATCTTTTTAGTAATAAAAAATAAACTAAAAAACATGGAATCAACTACTTAACTCGCAATAGGTCTTTCATGAGAAATATTCATGAATTCAAACAAAAATGAGATTCTTTTTTATGTCTGTTCTCTATTTTTCTAGAGATCACTTGATTTTAAAGGACAATTTTTGAAAATACATACTCCACACTATTTGAATGTTGAAATTTCTACTTATGTCAGTTGACTGGGAGAGAATAATATTATTTTTAATAGGTATATGAAGTGATACCTATAAGATTTGAAACAATTTTATTTATATTTGAGTAATTTTCATCAGATTAATAATGTGAATGAATTATCGAGCATGGACATGAAATTTGATTCAAGTCCCCATCTTATAGGTTTATGGCCTCACAAATATTTGGAAAATTTGATTGTATGAGATCTCAATATTTATTGAGTATGAAATTTATATGTCTTGCAAGTAGATACATGACCATTTCCATGGGTTCCAATTTTAGTATTCCAACATGGAAAGAATTTTGTCTCTTTTAGTTATATATTTTGTGGTCATGAAATCAAGATCAATATTATTGGTTAGTTTAGGTTATTCTTGATCAGATATTCTATTTCTATATTTTTGGTCTTCTTTCTTAAATCTTATATTGTTGTAGTTTAGGATCTTCTAACTTCAATATTGTCATAACATTATTTAAGGTCATTTTCTGAAAAAAAATATTCATTAGTTTAGGTTATTTTGTCTTGGACCATTTTATCTATAGTTTAGTTTCTTCTATCTAAGAAAATCAATTGATGAAACACAATGAATTTTAGATTAGATCATCTATTGGAAGTGAACAATGATTAATCATGATGGGTCACAAGATAATATAACCCAACTAGTATTTTTTGATATATTCTAAAATACCAGGAATGGATAGACAACATGGTTAGTTTGAATTGTGTTGTGTAAGACACATTTCCATGATATTGTATTGGTGGTCATGGAATGTGTAATGCCTAAAAATCGAAAATCTAGAAAACCATAATTTGTTGTGTTCTTCCATGGTACTACTAAGCCACATGAGGATCAGACTTCCTTACATATAAAGAGGGGATTCCACTAGTTTTTCTGTCAAAATCCACTAGGAATGGTCCCACAGGGCTAATATTCTTGACCATGTAATTGGCATCCCCACTATTTTTCTTGGTAAATGGTTTGTTTTTATGATCAAATATATCATGTATGAGTTGGTAAATAGGGAGAAAGATATTCAAGGAAGGGTTATAGATCACTAGGTATGTTTAGCTCTTTATAGAGATCATTAAAGGTATGATTATGTATTTTTGGAAGTCACTGGACATACACCATGTGGTTTCGAGTCATGGGGTATGGCCATAAAAATGATTGATAATGGAGGTTCACATTGTTATTTGAGAAATCATACAAAAATTAGTAATGTAAAATCATGGATATCAAATAAACATGAATATTCTTAGTATGATGATTTTAAACGATGGAAAAGGAATATCTTTGTTAATTGGAGGACTAACTGATTAAAATAGTTCCCTAATTGATAATAGTAGGTACTGTAATGTTCCACAATGTCAATGAAGTAAATCATGGATTTCAGGGAGCCTAATTTATTTGACCAATAATCATAAAGAAATATTTTCATTTCCTTTGTTGTAAATTATTCATTGAATCCTAGAGGGGTCCTTTTTTCATTATCCAGTTCATGTTACCGTTATTCTATTTTAATGATCCATTAAAAAATAATCCCTTGGTCTAGTGGATTCTATGAGAAGGATTACAACTCAAGGAACCTGTTGTTTCACCTCATACATGTATGTCACAAAGTTGTTTTTCTAAAAAACATAATATTCCTGGAGGGTTTGAGAACTCTAAAGGTTATGTAACCACCTTATAGACACATTATCATGAATAATAGATGTAAATAATAATTTCTCTAACTTTTTTCTTGACCAGGGGGTTCAGTGATCACCACTCATATTTTAATAGGGATTCCAAAAGATCCCTATGATCTTTATGAGTCAGTCATGTATACTCTACCTTTTTCCTATGAACTAGAGATGAATAGTTCAGTGAGTAGAGACCTGACTTTTACTCAATCCAAAATTTGATAGTTATTAACCTCACATGTTTTCTGCCTCTTTCACTATTAGTTTAAGGTCTTGTTATTTGGATCCTCAAAGGATATATTTCAATGGTTATACAACATTGGACATGGGGTTATCATTTAAGTTTATCTTTATGTTGTAAGGAGGTGTTAAGAGGGTCATGTTGCACAAAAACCTAATTCAGATACCAATGGTCAAGGGTTCCCCACCACCTTACTCAGTAAGACACATGATTTTTGTAAATCATGACTCATGATTCTAAGGGTATGAATAGTTAAATGAAAAAAATCATACCATGGATGGATAAACTCCCCCTTATGTTCCGAGTTCTTATATGATGACGCCAGGATCACAAGGACAATAAACTCATTCTCACAGTGCTTAAACGACTCTATTTGTTAGGTCTAATACCGTATGAATCACTAGCATGGTCAAACATAGAGATCTCTTATCCATTCCAGGGTCCATGAATGGTTTTTACCTATATGAAGTTATAAAAACATGATGTGCAATTTATGGGGTGAGAGGCTTAAAAGATGATAAGATAACATCGTACTTTGTTTGACTAGCACCATGCTCTTATGGTATCATTTTAATGGATTATAATGGGAGATTATCATTAAATTTTAACATCATGTTGTGGGGAATTATTTATCATGTAATGTTAAATTCATGATATGAGTTCATATTCCTTGTAGTTTAACATCATGAGGTAAAGTTGTTTCCACTTACTTGTAGTTTATTATCATCTGGAAAGGATGTGAAATGTTCCTTAAAGTGGTTGGACAAAAAAAGGAGGGGTACATTTTTTTAATGTTGCAGCTTGACCTAGGATTGGAGATCCAAGAATCACTATGTATCATTTGATAATTATAAACAAGTCACATGTAGTTCATGAAAATGAAACTGTCAGCACATGGGTAACCCATACTTGAGGAGGTATTGGTCTCATTCATTGTTGTAGATGGACATAGCATTGTGGATCAGGTAATCACTACACATCCCAAAATTACATAAATAAAACAACACATATTTATTTAAAGAAAATATCTATAATATGTTTTGACACATACAAATAAGGGGAATTGTTCTCATTGATTGTAATATTCTGACCATAGATTTGAGATCCGAGTATCACTATGTATCCTATGATGAAATTAATCAAGATACGTGTATTTTTTGAATGAGAAACTATTTACAACGGAATAACCCATTTTTAGATGGGGAATTGAATTAGTTGATTATTGTATCAAGATACATGATTGGAGATACGAGAATCACTATGTATCTTATGATTCAATCTTTCAAACCACACATATTTCCTTATAAATAATGTAGCCCAATATCAGGTTGAAAGGACATAGATTCCCCAGGATGGAAAGAATTTATTATAGATATTCCCAATACTAGATATTTTAGTGTCAATACCCATCATTCAATTTCAGTAATCAAACCACACATAATATTTGAGTAGAGGTGTTATGGTAATCCAAAAAAATGATAGTTATCCTCTTGAGCATGGTTCAAGGAAATGCATGTTTTTATTTCATGTAAGAGACATCAACCACGTAGTTTGACATCATTTTTAAAGGACTGATGATTCACATTTTAAGGTCCTAAAATCACGATCTAGAAAACATTTCATGATCTAATATGTCCAAATCATGTGGGGTAGTCTTTACCACAATTCCTAACCCCATGTGATCTTTTCATTGTGTGAGATACATTTAATGTAAACGATTTATTTCATTGCATAATGTTTATTAAAGGAAAAATAAATGGGATTTTTTTCATTTGGTGGATTGTCAATGATATTGGACATGACATCATATATGTATCATTTGAATGAGAATCATGAAATACATAGTTTTGGTATTTGGTTTAGATTAATTACATTCTTTGAGGACATCATTAGTTCAGTTTAATGTGATATGGTATGATCATAGTTGACTTGACGGGAAGAAAAAACATGGATGGACCCATGAATAGAGGCAAAAGAATCAACACATATCTTGTGATGGATGAAATAATGCCACACATAATTTTTGAAAACCCATGCAGTTCAAAATCATGTGGTATGAACATCATCTCTGTAGTTTAAATACTTATTTTGAGGATTAATCTTACATGATGTGGAAAATAGGGATTAAACATTGTTATATAGTCTGATGTATTGTGGCTAGGATGGATATTTTATGGATGGATGCATATTTTTAGATCTGTGTGTCACTGTGTATCATGTGATGGAAGCTGTCATGCCAAACATAGTACTTGGATGGGGAGATTACTTATGTGGATCTGAATCCCTCATAGGGGTTGAGTAACATAATTTATATTTTTATAGATATGTATAATTTACATTTATTCACTAATGAGATAATTTCTCTCCTGTATTTAAACATCATACAGCAAAGAAATATTCAATGTAGTTTACTTCCATGAGGAAAAGATATATATTTCAATTTAACATCTTGTGACCAGGATGAATGATGATATGTAGTTCATAATCTTGATTTAAAAACTTCATCCATAAATTTTACCACTATTTGGTTAAGATATATTTTGTATATTTTAATGTCATTAGTTATGTACATATCATGTTACTTGACATCTTGTGGCTAAGGAATTAGTGTTACTCTATTTAATGTATTTGAGTTATGATATTAGAAATCTGTTTGGTTTAGGGTCTTCCTTCCATGACTTGAAAACATTTTAGGGTTCATAATCCTAACTAATTTATGGAATCATTGGCATCCCATAGGTAATCCTAGATGGTGTATAGTTGCATAAAGTTTCATTATAGACATTTATATATAGTTACAAGTGTACAAATTCATATGTTTCATTATAAGTGGAATTTACATATCTTAATTATCAAGAGTCATTAAAAAACTAATCAATGTGGGATACAAATATTCTTTTGTTATTATATTTCCCTTTCTGACCTCATCGATTGTGGTAGAGTTGCCTTCATGAAATATGAGATATTTATCCCAAATATCATCCTCTTATTAATTAAACTATGATTATATAGAATGATTTTTAAACTGTCGGAAATATTCGAGAATATCTATCTCTGTCAAGATAAAGGATAATTTGTGAAGAGATATTATCATCTCATACTTCCAGATTCATTGCAAATAGATTCCAAAGTCGATTATTTTTTTCTACATTATCATTAGGGACAGGGGGTTTCATTAAATTTATGATTAACTCTACTGAATTGATGAATATTATGGGTAGAAAATATTGAATGTTGATAATTATCAATGGATCCACAAGAGAGGTCCCCAAGACATTAGGTTCTACAATATTCATAGCATAATTCATTATTGAGTTGTTTCCTTCCATTTTACAAAATCTATATTCAGTATATGTATATTTGAAATACTCGAAGGGGGAACTATCTCAATGTTTTATTTCTACCATTCCATTGACAGGGAATTTTAATAATTGATTAAATGATTAACATACAACTATGTGTTTTTGATTCCAAGGCCTTATGAAAATGTATTTATTAGATGTTCCTTTCTAGATAACCATAAACATAATAGTTGATGTGATATCCCCAAAATGAGACTTTAGAAAGTTCT
Organism: Viscum album; assembly: GCA_963277665.1. Lineage (NCBI taxonomy): Eukaryota > Viridiplantae > Streptophyta > Magnoliopsida > Santalales > Viscaceae > Viscum > Viscum album. The sequence continues at coordinate 273,179,810 of OY728141.1, forward strand.
TACTAAGAGATCCTTGATTATTCTTATAATACCCATTAATGGTTAGTTTTCTAGATGTTACATATCCTTATCATATCATTAAATTTTAAGGGTCTAAACAAATATGAGGTTAGTTTAGGAACATGTTTCAATCTGAGCCCTTTAGATGTCACATTGTCATGTCCTTCAGAAACATATAGGGTTATAATGTGTCCTTGGATGAATTATTCTTGATCATACATAATTAATGTGATGGAGACATGGAATTCAAATGGAATAATCTCTACTCAGTAATCCTTAGATGAAGTGACTTTGTTCTCAAAATCCCATGGGATCTTAAGGACCTTGAAGTGTGTCTCTAAGATTTATCTTGAAATATAGAGTTCCAAAAAAATAGAGTTCATCAACATGATGTTGAAGAAGAAATCTAGTGATGAATATGTTATTTTTTACCATCCTCGGACTAGGACATGTTTCATATAGATTGACCTCCTACTGCTAAGACGTTGTCATTAACATTAATATAAATAATATCAAAAATATTTTCAAGTGTTACTTCATGAAATTAGGATATCATCTTGTAGTTTAACATCATTCTACTAGGATTTATCATTTAGTTTAATTTTGGATGAATTAGACATATCGTTTAGTTAAATGTCATGCGACTAGGATGATGTCGTGTGGTATAACATCATGAGACTAGGAAAATATAATGTAGTTAAATGTTGTGCAACAAGGACATATCATGTATGTGTGACACGGACATCATGTTTCATTATAATGTCATATGACTGGTTGAATCATGTATTTTAATATCACACAACTAGGAAGTGTCATGCTGATACCTTTTCAGAGGGTATATTTCGTATCATTGATATAGTTTAGAAAACTGTTATTTGTATTCCATGATTTTAAGGATAATATAACTCTATCAATCAATGATTTAAATATTCATTTAACTAATATTTTAATCTTAAGAAACTCTCTTTCATGTTCTCAATATATTCATTTTGTGGGATGTAATTTTAATGGCTTATCAACCATGTATAACCCCATTTTTATCATTTTAGATGTTTTGCCAATAATTCTCCTTGGAAATATCAATGTAACTAGGTATATGTTTCAATGTGAAGTGATATACCATTTTTTTGTCATAAAGAGATAAGAGAACCTGAATCTACGTCAAAATTCTTCATATTACTCTGTTTTAATTCGTATTCATCTATATTTGGTTTTCATGGAGTGGAGCCCTAGTCTTCATTGGTTTGAGATAAGGTGTTGAGTAATTTGGGGCCTTGGACAATTAATATTCTCCCAAATGAATAATATATCTAGACTATCTAATGGGATTTCTGGGAAAGAGTGAGGTATTATTATTTCTATAATAACCTTGAAGAAGAGGTAGAAAATATGGAAATTATCCCATCCCTATGGAATAGGTGTCTCTAAAATATGAAAATGAACCCGGCCTTGTGGGACAGGGTGAGGTGGAAAATGTATGTATCTCAACATATGGAGGGAGGGGGGAATAAAAAAAATCAACCATCACTGTGTGCGAGGGAACATCACTATAAAGAGGGATTCCATATTAATGTTTTTATACATCATTATTAGAAAATGATCCCAAGAGTATTCCCTAAAACAAATTTCCCTTGATCATGGTTCATTTACTAGATATTATTATTTGTTACTCTATAGACAGTACCTTTTCATCCTTAAGGGGCAGAATGGGAGTATCCATGGAAACACCATTTCTTATATCAATTTAAGTGTAATGGGATTGTGATTATAGTCTCAATATAGAACTAATTGACCAAATTTGTTATTTCCACTGCCCCAATTATCTATCTTCTATTCAATCATAAATAATGTCATGGTAAATAATACTTTCTATAAATACATTAATGGTAATACCACTCCCTAATTTCCAATGATCAACGTAGAAGGTGGAAAAATATGATATGACATGGATGAAAATATGTGGGTTTTATTACAAATTTAATGGGTTTTTCCATAAAAATCAAACGATAATTCCTCATATTCTGTTTATATAATATTTATGGATATATACATAGGATACTTCTCTCCCTTAATTGAGTATCTCATTTGACAGGTCGGTTCCATGTATAATATTTGGTGGGATAGTTTCTGATGTATCAGTTGATGGCTTGGTACCCGTAGTACCATTATGGGATTGGTTCCTATATTACCATATGGGGATTCGGTTTCTATAGTACCATTTGTTGTGTTCATAAATATAGTATTGTTTGGTGGGTGTATGCCCAAAATATTTTTTTGGGTGTGGGGTTTTTAATATAGTGCTGTTGGGGGGGGGGGGGGGGTTGGTCCCATTGTGATGATTACCCTATGGTAAAATATGATAAAATTACCCCAACATTATAGGATGGGGTGCTTCCTAAGAATCCATTTCCAAGATGGATATCTATGAAAAAGTTAGAGTATGATGGATGGTGATAATATGGTATTTATTGTAGTCCACTATTAGAAGTAACTAGTTTTCCTCTGATAAATATGTTGTAACATATATATAAGCCTACCCCCGATATGAATTTTTTTTATTCCCATAGCAGGGTCTCCTATTTTGTGTCCCAATTTTGATCATCAGCATGGACACAAATTACACTTCTTCTAATTATAGATATTTGGAAACATTTCAATGATAATTACAATAAAAGATGGGATCTTTCCTCTGAAGCTCAATCATGATTGATTTGACATAATGAATTTACTCATCAAACACCCTTATTTAGTGGGGATAGGTGTTTTGTTATATATGGATAAGATCCCAAAGTGGTTTAATGTGGAAACATTAGCCACTTATTCTCCACTACCTTGTAAGGAAAAATATTGCAGGTGGGGATTCATCCTTTGAAATAATTCAGAATCTACCTCTAAAGATTGGATTGTTCCATTTATGTCATACTCCCATACCATGATGTTTACTAATAAACATTTGAGCAGTTTCATATGTGACAATATACTTCAGGGCCTTTTGGAAAAAGATATTTTTTCTTTAATTCTTATAATCCTTTGGAACATTTGATGAAGTTAGATTTTTTTAGGAGTTTGAGATGTCCTGAAGAGGAAACAAGACACATTATTAGTGAAACATAAAATAGTAGAGTTCATTTCAAATCTACTACTATCTCTGTTAAAAGAGAAGGAGGGGGTCCCTTTTATTAAAAAAATTTTCAGTTCTTTTAAAATAATGTGTTAGGTTCACCAATCCATTTCACCAAAAATGTAGAACAAAATAGCTTGTTGGGAACTAGAAATTCTATCTACATTAACCTATGAATGTGATGACAATGTTAAAACATTGACATTTGATTCTCCATTTTTTATTTTAGAAAATATAGATGGTTATCTAATTAATTATCTATTTTTCATGATTGAGGATGGATTCAAAATCATTCAGTTTTGTTTCCCCAATTTTTCATGAAGAATACATAATTATATTTTTACAAATTCCTAGTTTTGGGTGACTTATGGTGGTTGAAAAATCATTCATGGTAGGTTTACTGTACTTCTCGTTAATAGAGACACCTAATGGTTCCCACATCGATATATTAGTAGGGACCAAATTTCCAAAGGGAGGTTATCTTTGAGGTTTCAGTCCGAATGATTCTTACAACCTCACACATGTCGAGAGGATGGGAGGGCAGGCTAATAACACCCTTTGGGGGGCCAATTACCTTCTCTTTGAGTGTTTTATAGATTTATGATATGTTTTTGGAATAGTTCCCAAAACCAAATATAATATTGGTTAAATATATGTCAATATCAAGAATAAGAACAAGTATTGAAATGAAAAAATCTATGAATATTTAGGTTCTCAATAATCTTATTATTTACTTATGATACTTTAGTTTATAGACATTTTTAGGTGATATAGATTTTATCAAAGTCCAAGGAGGTAGTTGGTATCTCGGATATGGGATTGAGACATTTTCCAGAGTGCTTTATATCATATGAGAACAAGATTCAAGACCAACATAGTTTTTTAGATGTGGTTTAAGGTCATTTGGGAAGACCGGCCAATTCAGATTAACATCTTGTTGTAGGGAAATAAATATCGATCTCATTCCTTAAAGAGGTGTTATATATATCATGTTAATCTAGTATTTAGAGTTTACTTATTTTGTGTCTGTGTCATATAAGATGATTAAAAAGAAGAATGAGACATGAATTATACATATAATAATTCCATGGATTACATAATTTGGAGTGTGTCCCATTGAGGGATGATGATATGTATTCTGAAATATATCACAATGAAGGTCCAACCATGAGGGAATCCTTTCCATGTAATTCGTACAATCATTTCCATCCCTAATCCCACATAATCCATGCACAGTGTGATAAACAACTGATAGTCAGATATTGGAAACGTCTCATGAGATAAATCATTCACAAAGTATAAAAAAATTAATTTTCTCGTAGAGTGACATGATTAACTATCTCACAGAGTATATGGTATGGATTTCAAGCCTTAGGAAGTCATACTACATATCTTAATTATAAAAAAATATTAGTGGTAGTTTTGTTATTCCATGACCCACTTATGAGTTTGAGTTACATGAGGGCTTGGTAAGTGATTTCACATAAAATGATTCTTTTGTATGAGTCCACTTATCAATTTCTGATGAATGATAATGGAGGGAAGTCTCCTAGTAGAATATATTCCCATATGTCAAGAATATTTGTTACATGATATAACATACACTTATGTGAGGTTCTGTTGGATCTAAATCCTAGGGATGACATCCTAACTATCTTATTTTGATACGAATCTCATTCCATGACGTTCTTTAACCACATTACCTTTTAGTGGGTTGGTGTGGGTAATAATATGTAGAGACATTATAGTTATCCTAGATGATTTGTAAATGATAAGGTATTATAAAATGTTGGATTCCAATTTTCATATTAATTACAATTCTTTTGATAGATAATTAGAGATGTCAGAAATGAAAGGTATGTTAGATATTCTTTCTATGACATGGAGGGCCCATCTAAGAGTATAGAACATATATAGTCCCAATAGGGAGAAATCCTAACACATTATGGACACTCCACATATAAAGGGGGTATGTGGATGAAGGTTCCTATATGGGGTCCACATGGTATATGTTCGAGTATATATTCTAGAAAAAAGAGATAGGTCCTAGGTGATCTAATTGATATGTCTTGGTTTTCTGATATAAATATATAGGGTGTCACATTGACATATAATAAATGTACAATGGTGTATACCTATCATATCCAATAAGCTTCCCTTGATATAATTTTTCTTCTCTATGATATTACTTATGATCAATAAGGAAATATCCATAGTCTTCCACCAGACAACACTATCATTTTTGGGGTCTTTCACATGACCAACTTATGTATTTTGGATGTATTCACTTGATCCATGTGGTAATGCTGATAATGTTTCACTTGGTCAATTTAATTGTCAGGTATTTATTTACATGATAAATTGATTTTTGAAGGTTGTATTTAGATTATCAATTTATTTTTAAAGGATATAGTCATATAATGAAGAATATCCTTACAAGATACATCATATAATATGAGAGAAAATCTCTAATATTTTTCTCATTATCAAAGTTGACATGTCTAAATGTAATTGTATGATTCTGTTGATATGCCTATATGTTATTCTTTGATCAACAGGTCTTCTCCATAAGAAATCATATGAAAATGATGACATATAAATCAACTCTCGTATAATAAACCTTACATTTTTAAGGCATGTATGTTAATAAAAGTGAAATTTCCAGGGACTCTGATGGAAATAATGATACATGTGAAGAATCTATCAATCACATGACCTTAATATAATAACAAAGTGAGTTTTCATGAGCATGTTTATGGTATAGTTTTTACCAGGTGTTTAATTGACACACCCTTATAGATCATTCCTCAATAACACATTGGATATTATTGTTATGTTATTGGAGTGTGTGTTTAATGGGTTCACTCCATAATGGCACCTCAAAGGGAATGTGTGACATAAAGAGGCCTTTCTCCATTTTTTATATATGTATATATTAAAATATATTAAAATGGGATTCCATCATGATGGAATCACATTTTATATTATAATTTATACAATTTCATAAACTCAATGAATGTTTGTGAGGGGTTTTGTAAATATGACAAGGATGGTCATGGATTCTATATGTCAAAGAATCCATATACAAGACTACAAGAAAGAATTGTGGAACTAATGGACTAGGTTCTTTCCAATCTATGAATTCAATGAGGTGTTTCATCGACCACTGTTTTATTTCTGTAGATAGGAGTATGGGTGCATCATATTTCCAAGGTAATTTTATATCATTACATGTGAGCTTATTTTACTCATGGCATTGAATGAATCAAAGGGTGGACATATGTAATGTCTTGAGAACATGCACAATTGGTGAACACTAAAGCTATATGAAATAATAATGATCTTGCATGAAAGACTCATGATACATGTGGTGTATCACAAGAATAGATGAATACCACATATTAATCGTGCATCACAAGATGCTCAAATCATCATATTATTTTTTTGACTTTAAAGAGAACATGTGACATGGTTTTATGATCACCTAAGGATGTTCATTATGAGATGTGGTGGCTGAATCTTTATATGTTTCTCCGCATCTCATTTTTCTACTTCATGAGTGTTTTTTTCCAAGGGGATGAGGATTCATATATGAATTGTTCATCTATGGTAGATGCTACTTTCCACGTCAAAGGTTCCACATGTTTATGATGAAGGTTTAGGGGTATTTTTGCGATCCTAATCACATGATAACATAACGGTATCATATGATGGCATCATATATAGACATTGAGGAATCATGTGATGTTTTTGAGGATATTTATGTTCCCTATATTTATTGTCTTGAAGGCCAATCATTGAAAATGATGATCATTTTAATGTCGTGGGGCTGAGATTTTTATCTCTCATGATCATAGGTGGATCCGGGGAGGAGTGGTAGGTTGAAGATTTCATGGGATATAGATCATATGGGTGAGATTAGTTTGACTATGAAGCCACCAATTTTTCCATATGTCTTTAAATGGGGATGAATGTCTCCATCATCCACATTCCACATCGATCCTGGGATAGTTCAGGGTGTTCCTAATATTTCATATTGGATCCACTGATCACAAGAAACAAGTACTGGGGTCTGATCTTTGTTGTCACTAAAAATGAACCATGTAAAAACATTTTCTAGGTGAATTTCCACCCTCCTACACAAAAATCCTCTCTTTTATGTTTTCATACCTACAGACACCAAGACAACCTATTCTATCCAACCAAGATCAATACATAAGAATTTTATATGCAACTCTTATATAAGTTTGGTTCTAGTTTGTCTGGATTGTCAGTATTTGATAACCCATATTTGGTAAGGATGTATATAAAATGAATTCTTAATAATAATCTATTTGTGATGAATAAGAGTCCAAAAATATATTCCATATTCATTATATTAAATTCCAATATTCGTTATGTATGATACCACATCTTCTATCATGTAAATTATATTGTTATTTTTCAAAGTCCTCGCACTTTTGAAATCACTAATTGATAGTTCATATCAAGAAATTATGGGTTTCATAACTGCTGAATGATGAACTAAATTAATGGAGATCACATTAAAATATAAGGAGTTACATCACTAAAACCTGGGTGGAATATTCTTATAGAATTACTTCTTCTAGTGATTTAAGCTGCAACACACCATAGTGAACGTTATATGTCATAGTGAGTAAAAATACAAAATATTATTGGATATTTGAATCATGAAAAATTGAATATTCCATGAAAAATGTTTTTGGGCAAATTTTTATTTAATGAAGTTATTTTAAGTAATACACTAATATCATTACGATTTAGTCTCAAATAACTTTCAGATTTATGTTTTATGTCACGACCTGATGAATAAAAAAATAGTGTTGAGTAAATATATAAATTTGAGGTGATGATAATTTATATATGTGTGTTTGATGTGAATAGATAATACTATGAGAATAACCCAAACTTATATGTAGTATTTGTATGGTTTTGAGGAAAATAAATCACGCACACACTAAGTAAAAATTCATCAGGCACATATGTTATGTTAGATGAAGATACTAATACATGGTAATTATCTATATCCATAATGCAATTTGGGGTTTAATAGAATATTAATTTATCATTTCATTTCCCTTTGAAAATAAATTATTTCTTGGGATGTAATATCTCATATACTACACCCAATTGATTCACATCATGGTAATATGGGTGAATGAAACTTGTGATAACTATTGTATCTATTTGTGTTAGTTTACTCTCGATATCATAACATGACAAAATTTACATTGATATCTACTCAAACTAAGAGGTATTGGTAATAAAATAGTTTCAGGTTGGATTTTTTAGGGAGAAATCATTCACCTAACCTCTACCAAGATTTATGTTGTCCCCATGAGAACAATTTTTTTTGAAAGATGATATTTTTGTTGAAGAGTACACAAATAAAAATATTAAATATACAATAAATTTGAAAAAATAATCATGATATAATTATGGGGATAATTAGTATAACTATTTCATAGGGAAATAATAATTTATGCAGAAAATTATTAATATAAACAGTCTAAATTAATTCATTAACCAACATTTGATATATTAAATGATAAAATTAATTTTATTCAAATAAAAAAAATATTTTTATTATATACCATTATTAATTGATTTCTAGGAATAAATTAAATTTGGGATATGTCTAAATGTCAATGAATGTCCATTTTTTAAACATAAATAAATAAAATTCATATAAATCAATACCCTTCATAGTCATTTCCATTCATAATAAAATAATCCATATTGTATTCTATAATAATTCATCCCCTGGGAAACCTATTCACCCATCCATCCCAAATTTCTACTCATATACAATAATATTAAATATTAAAATAATATTCTAAAAATAAACTACATAGTACCTTATACATGTCTTAAAGACCCTAGTGATACCAACATTCCATTCTGTAATTGATTTTCCCTTAATACAAAAGAGAATAATCATAGTGCAAGGTAATGGTAATAAAATCCATGATCACATTTCAATTATTCTGTTAGACACTAAATAATGTAAAGTAATACATAAAAGAAACTTATAGTAATATTATTTAAATGACATTAATATCTTTCTAAAACTCAGAGATCAACTAGTTAACATATTATTTTTTAAACACTATTATATAAATTATTTGACCCGTGATATATTCACTAAAAAATTAATATTTCCCAATAGGCGCATATCTAATGGTAAAATTTAATTTTCTATTAGTAAAACATGTTACAGTCATATATGTCCCTATCACTAAAATATTAGCAAAGTCTCTGTCACTAAACATTTTTGCGATTGATAAAATAGTTCTATTACAATTATAATAATTTTAATAGATAATATATATGTTGGATAATGTTCTATCAATATAATATTATGAATTTTTTTTGTTGGTATTAATATTACTAACATATAAAATTAATTTAAAAATTATGTTTGAATAGAAAATAAAAATTAATCGATATTAAATTTTCATATTATATTTATTAATTAAATGTATATGATTAATCTGATTTAATTATTAACATGATTAAGATTTACATGAATGATCACCCATAATAGCTTATATTAATAATGAAACACAATAAATATAAATCAATAAAAAATCATAAAACTATCCCCAAAACAAGATCCACCATCCACTCATTGTTATACCCATTACTGCACCACAACATTTAGTACACCAAACCCCATGTACCAGCCTTCAATGCACCATAAACCCCATGTAATAGCCTTTAGCACACCAGAAACCCCATGTAGCAGTACAAAAAAACCAGCCACAAGTAACAGAGCACTAGAAACCCCATATAGCAACCCTCAACACCAAGACCACACTTAAAACAAGAAAAAGATCATAGTGGTTAATCATGATTTTGAAAAACTGATCACATGAATCAAAAAATTGAATATTCGTGTCAAACTTGTTTTGGAATATATCCAAACAAAAAATATTCTATATTATAAATAAATACAATAAAAATGAATTTATTGGTGGTAGTGGGATAAATATCATGATTGTACGCGCCTCATCATAGCTTATGATAAACTATGTATTATAAGTTACCTTTTCCCTATGATTGATGTTCTAACAATGATTCTTTGTAGCATAATTCAAAAAAAAAGATTTATATGGATGCCTGTCGCTATTTCAAACATGGAAATCAGAGTCAGCTAGGGCATTTTGGGAAAAAATAAGTGAAGAAAAGGCAGCTCAAACAACACAATCTGAATTGATGATGATCGGATCGTGATGTTAAATGGTGGGTTATTTTACTCAGATGACACAATCCAAAGAGATGATAACATAAACCTAATGTTAAATGGTGAGATATTCAACTACCACAAGATACATATAATTGTAATTTTAATAATTTAATGTATGGGTTCATCTGAATATCATCTCATGGATGAAAAATTTAATTCAAAAACATACTTATTGATACAGATGTTAATGAAATATTTTTTCAACGTTCTCTCAATGTTAGAAAGATAAAAAATCATATAAAAGGTTGTTAAATTATAAATCAAATACCATTGAGGATATTGTTAATTACAACAAATTTCATTTTATAAAACTAATAGAGTAACTCATGAAATTCAAGGCATTATATTTAATATTATGATGAAGGATGATAATAGATATCATTTTATATCTCTTTGTATAGAGAAGATTAAAATTTTTTCCTTGTGGTTAATCCAAATTATATATCTCACTCCATTGAATTAGAATTTTTTTATAACAAATCAACAAAACAAAGGAAGAGAATGGAGTTGAGGATGAAGAGAGTGGACCAAAAAATGCACCAAATTAAATCATTGAAAAAATAACAACAACTCTCATAACCATAAACTAAAATAACCATAAATAAAGAATATCGTATATTATAAAAAAACTTCTTTCTTTTTAAATTATTGTTATAAAATAATACAAACCTAGAAATGTGACCAAATAAAAAGTATGAAAAACATATCACATCATCAAACCAAGATCGAAATCCACCCACATAAAAATAATATGGACGTGAAAAAAATTAAATTCTATGGGTTGAAGTGGAAGAGTCTTTCCTACAATATTCTACAAGTTAGAAGTCACACCCTCCCATGTCACATGGGTTACCCAACATCAAATAAATATATTATAGCTTGTACACCTAGCCACTAAAATTCTAAATAAATATAATAAGAATCAAGGAAAATATAGGAAGACTGATAGTGTGTGGTCACATATCTACTCACAGTGGATTATTCCAGCTCAACTAATGGTGATCAACCTTCATTTATAGATCTATCCTCTAACAATATATTAAATTATTGATTGTCATGAAAGGAAATCCACATGGAGTTTATGTTTCCTTATTTAGGATGGTCCAGATCTTTACACATGGTGACTATATTCCGCCTCGTCAGTGGGTTTGTCTCTCCCTACCATCCTCATTACCCTGTTTTGATTCCATTGGTGACTGGTTCAGATTAAAATTCAATACCAATATAGCTTTCTATTTTACAATGTTTTACATTTCTCTCTTTGATGGTGGTGGTGATAGTGCTGCAGTTCCATTATCTTGGTGTGGATACAAAATTGTATGTTGCAGACTTAGGTAGTGTTCCCATGCTTATTGATTGAATAATGAAATTGATTTCGTGTTCTCTTAAAAAACATTTCCCTCTATACTACACGTGAATCTACTATTAAAATTTCTTATGAAGAATGATGATGAAAACAGTAAATTAGATTCTAGAATTACGATACAATGAAATAGGAAGATTTATAATATTTCTAGATTCCCAATTTCAAACACAGGCTACCTGTGAAATCTAGGAAGAATCCAGGACATGTATGGAAATAGAACACTGTGAAACCTAGATGAATAATATTTTAGTGTATGGATTTCATAGATAACTCTACATAATGAATTTATACAAAATAACTATATTAAAATGTCTAAAAATATTCCATCTACCATACTATTGATGTATAAATTTTAAACTAGTGCACATTTCAGTATTAAAATCATTTACTATAATAATGTAATTGACATTTAAGAAAAAGATATGTGAATGTTCATTTTTTTTGGATGGATTTTCCCTATACCTACAAGTTGAAATATGTATCTCAATACTAATTTATCCATAAAATAAACTATCCAACTACAAGTTTAACTTATATCTTCTTGTGGGAAGGATATCCAACCTCTTTATTATGACCTCATACCCCCTTCCAGAGCTCTCAATGATTCATAAAAATATTATACCTTGTTGGCCATACCATTTATGTTCATGATCTCCCCATAATGAAAATTTCAAAAATCAAATATTTTAAATTTCACACATAATACATTGATAATAATGATCCACACTATAGCTTAGCATGTACGGAATTTGGAATCAAATGTCCCCTACTCATTATATAATCGATTATAATTAAAAGGAAGATAAACTGAGCAAGAAAACTTATCTACGATGGATGAACCATATCCACAATAATATCCATCTTCTCATCTGTATGGTAGTATGGTCTACAAATCCCTCTATCTTTGTGCAGTACATCAATGAGGTATGGCATGATATAACACCATTGTTTCCCTCCAACCCTTAATAGTAAGTGCAATATAGAATACCGGTTGACTGTATTGATAGAATACCTACTAGACAGTAGGATTCATGGAATAAAGGTAGGTGGTCATATGTGAGGTGGGGCACCACGATGTGAGGCCAAACCTAGTAGGGAGGATGCAGTGAAAATGTTGTTTAGCCATGTTATACGGTTTTATTAGAGTTTTTTATAAAAAATATTTTCAATGTTTATAAAATAATTGTTATTAATAATTATAAATACAATTGGAATTTATTTATTATTAAAAATTATGATAAATTAATTACATGTTTTAAAAAACCCTGTGAAATGGATATTGGCTTTAACATCCCATGTAAATAAATAATAAAACATTTTCATATTTATTATTATTTATGAATTAAATATTAATTTTACTTTAAAGGGGTTTCTATGTTCGATAGCATACCTGATACGCAACAAAGAGTTTCTTTGAAATCTTACATTGCACACTAGTAATAAAATAATATTATTTTAAATGGTAGTTAACACGTAGCCATTGTATTCTAGGGAATGAATATAAATAACTAAAATATTATTATATATGTTTGTTAAATGTTTTTACATTTATCTAATAAAGGATAAAGGCTTAAAATACGAAAATAATTCAATTTTAGGCACATGTGCTCTAATTTTTACTAAAGGTACACTTATCACCTTTTGATGGAGAACCATCATTAAATATAGTTTTGACCACTCTTTTACATTCTATTGGACCAAATAAAATTCTTCTTTAGAATCAGTACATCAAAATTTACTTTGTGTAAATTTTTGTTATTTTTCCGATAAAGATCATTTTTTTAATGAATAGTGAAAAATGATGTATTTTATTTCAAAACCTCTTTTTAATCTAATATATTAAGATGATTAGATTATCTTTTGAATTGTTTTTAAAGTGAAATTAGAATATATTTTTACTATTTAATCTAATAGTGGACGATGGAATTAATTTCACTTTGAAATCAGAATTAAACTAGTGTCAATATTTTGATACATTTTGTTTCATAAAAACATGCTATTTGTTTTGACAGCTGGAATTAATTATTAAATTAATTAATTAAAATTATATGTTTTGAATTTTTTAAAATAGAAATAATTGTTGAATTTTGAATATCAAATATTTCTTAGGGAGAATATTTCGTATTTTCTGAAAAACATCAATTTTTTATGAATAGTTAAACCACTAAGTTGTACTAAAAAAATGATTTTTTCGTTTAAATGTAATTCTACCACCTTTGTGATTGAAATATAAAAAACACAACATACATGGTTATCATTAAGAAGTAAAATGTGGTTCAATGGGGTTATAATATTTTTTTGGTGAATAGTAACTTTTATGTTTTTAATCGTGATTAGAGTTAATTAGTGTAGTTTAAGGTAAAAATAATGTGTTAATAATATGAAATGACCGTGACACAGGTCTTACCCTTATTGTATGTGTCTTGTATGAGAAATAAAACCCATGGGTCTATTTGTGGGACCCCATTGAGCCACTTGGGTAAGATAATGACATTAATGCCTTTTATTTAAAGTAAAAGTAAAAATGACACAAACATGTATTATTTTACTAAAACAATTTTTACATGGTGTTATAAAATTAAAATTTCTGACAATAAATAGTAATTGGAAAAATTAAAAGATATACTACATTATAGTAGTTTTTTTATAATTTTTAGACATTATATAAATTTAATTATTTATGACATCATGATGATACAGTGATTACCATATTATTTAACGAATAAAATGAAATGAAAAGATATTGTAAAATATAAAACCTAAACATGTAAAAAACCTATTGGATGAGTATATTTCGAACCCTTATCACCTTATCCTGAAAATAAATCAATGTGGGACCTCTAAATTCCGAAACGCATTTGAAACTAAAGTAACATTTTATACCTTCCCAAGAGTTCCCCTCCTCTCCTCTTATAAAAGGCCCCCACTTATTCAACCTAACCCACACCTCTCAAGAATTTCTATTGGCCAACCCCTTCCAATTTTGTCTCTCAGCATCCCTTTACTACTCCTAGAAGCCTCACTTTGGGCAGAATTCATCCCAAGGAAGCCTTTGATCTCAAATTAATAAGAATTACCTGATTTTAAGGTAATGTTTTCACTTGTGTTCTTTTGTTTTATTTTTCTTCTCCAACCCCCTAATTTTTTTTTATTAATTTCCTTTGTATCAAATACAGTATCATAAATATACTATTATGTTTTTATAAGAAGTATCTGAGCTACACTTACACACATTTACATCTAAAGGTTAAAGAACATACTGTTTCTGTGAATGGTGAATTTCTACCTCATGAAACGATGATTGTTCAATATTATTTTAACACCTTCAAAGGTTTCCATTAATATGTCACTATAATTATATATGATATATATTATGTTTCTTTTTTCCTTATTCTACTGTATTTTCCATTTGTGACATACCTTTATGGTTTCCAATGTGGGTAAACACGATAATTTCATTTAAGGAAGTGCGGATTATCGCCCCTCAAAGTGATTTGATTCGTTAATACCATATATGGGACGTATAAAGGATAGAGTTAATGATATTATATATGAAATTATACTGGAATTATAATATACCTTTATGTAATTATTATTCCATTCCATAAAATACGAAATAGAAATGAAAGTAGCGTTCATGTGTACGTACGACTTACCGTCTCCATGAACGGTGTATTTCATTTCTTATCCCCAAATGTAATGTACTATTATAAGTACATATATATAATGGATATATAAAATTTATGGTAAATCTAAATGATGAATATAATTATGGAATTAAAAAATACATATCTCTCATTTAGTTTTACTTCCATTAATATGACATAGAAATGAAAGTAGCATTCATGTGTACGTACGGCTTACTGTCTCCATGAACTGTGCATTTCATTTCGTACCTCTAAATGATTATGTAATATTATAAATGAATGTATATAATGGATATGTAGTATATATATATGGAATCTACATGATTAATATCATTCTTGAGATAATGTATATTTGACTATGTGAACAACTTGTAAATATAAGAAGTTCAGTTTTGACTCAAGTACCAAATATCGAAAAAAAACCGGTATTAACATAAATGATTACATAGTGTTCATGACATCGTAATAAGAGATATAAAAGGAATAATGAACTTGAAAAAGGTTCTTAATCATGTATAAATTATCTCAAGTTTATTATTTAGGAGATTAAAGAGCAATCGAGTCACGTCGGACACGAGGTAAGGGAACTTCTTAACCAAATTTCCGTTCTTTGGGTTAATCTCCTACATTAAAATTATGTCATGATATTATTATGTAATATCTTGTATTTATAATTTCTTTATGTGTAAATATAGTGAATACACATTATAGATCTACTTTATTTAAAAAATATGATCTTTGTAAGGGACTTCATCTCAATCTCCTTTCATTGAGGCATATATTGTTTTAATACAAGGATTTCTTTTATACGGTGTATAAACCCCTTTGAATTTCAATTTTATACAAAAGGAATCCTCTTCTACGAAGTGTTTTACAAATCAACAATATGGAATGTTTCTTTTAACGTATGCGGTGACACCAACATTTTCCACCGCCAAGAGTATTATTTGGTCTTTGGCTTCCTCTACAAGCCGTAATGTTTTTAAATGAAATAAATACCATATACACTTTTATGTATGTTGGTATTGAAAATGGTTTTTATAATTGATATGTTATGTCAATATATTTAAGGGATATATTGTGATCAAAGTGTGGAAATGTTTTCTTTCCATTATATTTGTTTTATGTCTTATGATTTTAAAATGGTACTTGATCATTTGATGGGTGGTTACGTGATAAACCATACGACGGGTGGTGCGGTGAATACCATGACGGGTGGTTACATTATAAATTTCAATGCATTGGGTATGGAAGTCAGCCGTATGGGTATTCCATTAAGTTATATGTGTGGAAGTTGACCGTATGGTTATTCCACTTAATTATGTTTATTTCCCGATTTACCTTTATATGTTATGTGTTCTTTATATGGGTTTTATGGTAATATTTTTCATACAAAAGGGTAAGTAATGATATTGTATTCAGTGACGAGTTTTTACTACTTCATAAACGTGAAAGGTATTACTTTGATAAAGTATACATGGTTTACTTGTTGTTTGAAAAACTAACAGTTTTCATTCTTTGTGTATCCATTACTGAGCTTTTTATGCTCATCCCAAGTTTTTTGGAAATGTTTTTCACAGGACTTAATGTGGAATAAGGTCATGGATGGGATCAAGGGAATGTCGTACCATCTAAAACATAGAACTAGACATGTTTCTTTTTAGGAGTTTATATTTTATGGAATCTTAGTAGAAGTGTCTACATTGTAATCTTTTGAGAAGTAATAGTTATTACCTAATTTTCTAAAACGCTAAACCTGAAAAGATCCTCAATGTGAATTATTCATTTAATTCAATATTATGTAATGTTTAAGGCTGGGGATTTATAGTTGGTATCAGAGGTCGGTTTAGACAACTTTAGGAGCTAGAATATTGTTAAATTATAAATTAATTTATGGTATGATTGAAATGATATAGTATTTAAAGATTACCTTGTTGCTTCGCCTAAGATATTTCTATGATAAGAATGGATTTCCATAGAGGAAATAGATCATCTTTTCTAGGAGGGAATACATAGTATAATGTCATTTCGAATCAGCAACCGGAGATAGTTGGAATCATACTTGAGCAGTTTACTACACTGATGGATCAGTTGAATCAGGTGATAAATAGTGGTTATGTTTTTTGATGATATTTTGGTATTTTTTTAAAGTAAAGAAGAGCATGAAAGAAATTTAAGGGCTATTTTGAAAATCTTAAAAGAAAATAAATTGTATGGGAAATTTATCATGTGTAAGTTTTGGTTGCAACAAATTTCGTTCCTTGGTCACATTGTTTCTAATGATGGGATAACTATTGATCCTGCAAAAACAATGGTTGTTGAAGAATGGACAAGACCCACAAATGTAACTGATATTCGTAGCTTCCTTGGTTTGGCATGCTATTATAAAAGGTTTGTTAGAAATTTTTCATGGTTATCTAGTACAATGACTAAGCTAACTCGGAAGGGTGATATGTTTATCTGGACAAAATAATGTGATGATTGTTTTCAGGAATTGAACAGAAGATTGGTGAATGCTCCAGTTTTGGAACATCCTTCTAGGAATGGTGAGTTTTTTATCTACAGTGATGCTTCATTGAAGGGACTTGGTTGTGTCCATATGCATAATGATCAGGTAATTTCTTATGCTTCACGTCAGTTGAAAACTCATGAGGTAAATTACCTTACACATTATATGGAATTAGTTGTTGTTGTTTTTTCTCTAAAAATTTGGATGCATCATTTGTATGGAGTAAAGTGAGAAATATATATTGATCAAAAAAGATTAAACTATATATTCACTCAGAAATAAGTGAACATGAGACAGAAGAGAAGGCTATAATTAATAAAGGATTATGATTTTACAATTCATTACCATCCAGGAAAAGCAATAAAAGTGGCTGATGCTTTGAGTCGAAAAATTAATGCTTCATTAACCATGCTACGTTTGGAATGAGATCCTTTGGTTTTTGATTTGATGATCTTTGGCATATTAGTTTTTGGTGCATAAATTTCTTCTGTATTGTTTCAAGTATCAGTGAGATCATCCCTATCAGATAGAATTAATCAAGCGCATAAGAAAGACAGTGGGTTGCAGAAAAAGGTAGAGCTGGTTCAGAACGGTAAGTTGCCTGAATTTATCATTGTTAATGATTGTGTTTTGAGGTTTGGGAAGAGATTATGTGTGCCTGGTGATTCACAGTTGAAGAATGAGTTGTTATGTGAGGCTCATAGTTCTCCGTTTTCAGTTCATCCTGGAAGTACTAAGATGTACAGAGATATACAGGAGTATTACTGGTGGGATGGAATAAAAATAGATATTGCTAATTTTAATGTGAAGTGTTTGACTTGTCAGTAGGTTAAAGCAGAGCGGAAATTACTGAAAGGGATGCTTCAGCCTTCACCAGTTCCAGAGTGAAAATTGTAAAATATATCCATGTACATTGTTGTGGGATTACCGAAGACATCTCGAGGTAATAATGCAATCTGGGTTATTTTTGATCGCTTGAATAAATTTGCTCATTTACTTCCTATTCGAGAAACTTTATCTCTAAATCAACATTCTTGATTGTATCTAAATGATATAGTCAGATTGCATGGAGTTCCCCTATCTATTGTATCTGTTCATGATCCCAGGTTTACTTCTAACTTTTGGAAGGGCCTTCAGAAGTTGATGGGTACGGAATGAAATTTTAGTACAACTTTTCATCCTCAATCAGATCGGAAGTCAGAATGAACAATTCAGATATTGGAGGATATTCTACGTGCTTGTTCGATGGATTATTAGGGAATTTGGGACCAACATCTTTCTTTGGTTGAATATTCATATAATAAGAGTTTTCATTCCAGTATACAGATGGCTCCGTTGAAAGCATTATATGGTAAAAGGTGTCGAACTCCAGCTTTTTGGGATGATGTATGTGAAAGGAAGCTGATGGGACAAGAATTGGTAGAAGAGATGGCAGAAAACGTTCAATTGATTCATAAACACATGAGAACAACTCAGAGTAGGTAGAAGAGTTTTGCGGATAATCGGAGGATGGATCTATCTTTCGATGTAGGTGATCATGTTTTTCTCAAAGTTTCACGATGGAAAAGTGTGATGCGATTCGGTAAGAAAGGAATGCTGAGTCCAAGGTTCATTAGACCATATGAAATTCTGGATAAAGTTGGATAAGTTGCTTATCGAGTGGCTTTACCTCCGTGTTTATCTCAGGCACACAATGTTTTTCATGTTTCAATGTTGAGAAAATATATGCCAGATCCATCTCATGTTTTTAGCCCAGACGTAGTTCAGTTTGAAGAGAATCTCTCTTATGAAGAACAATCAATCAAGATTCTTGAACGAAGAGAAAAAGTGTTGTGGAATAAGTTAATTCACCAGGTAAAGGTTTTGTGAAAAAACCATAAGGTTGAAGAGGCAATGTGAGCATCTTAAAATGCTATGATGGATAATTACCCCCACTTATTTTGATGAGTGAATAAAATTACGAGGACGCAATTCCAAAACGGGGGGAAGGATGTAAAATCCTAGGTAAATAAAGAATAAAACAATTTCATATGTATTAATATTTATGAATTAAATATTAATTTTACTTTAAAGGGGTTGCTATGTTCGATAGCATGCCCAATACACAACAAAGATTTTCTTGGAAATCATACGTTGCACACTAGTAATAAAATAAAAATATTTTAAATGGTAGTTAACACGTAGCCGTTGTATTGGAAGGAATGAATATAAATAACTAAAATATGATTATTTATGTTTGTTAAATGTTTTTACCTTTATCCAATACAGGATAAAGGCTTAAAATACGAAATGAATTTAATTTTAGGCACATGTGCTCTAATTTTCACTAAAGGTCCACTTATCACCTTTTGATGGAGAACCATCATTAAATATAGTCATTATCGCTCATATACATTCTATTGGACTAAATAATATTAATCTTTATAATCGGAACATCAAAATTTACTTTGTGTAAATTTTTGGTATTTTTCTGATAAAGATCATTTTTTATTGAATATTGAAAAATGATGTATTTTAATTCAAAACCCCTTTTTAATATAATTTATTAATATGAATAGATTATCTTATAAATTGATTTTAAAGTGAAATTAGAATATTATTTTACCATTTAATCCAATAGTGGACTTTGTTATTAATTTTACTTTGAAATCGGACTTAAACTAGTGTCAATCTTTTGATACATTTTGTTTCATAAAAACACGCTATTTGACATGACAGCGGGAATTAAATATTAAATTAATTAATGAAACTTATATTTTTTTAATTTTGTAAAAATAGACATCATTTTTGAATTCATAATAACAAATATAGCTTAGGATGAATTTTTTTTATTTTTCTGGAAAAACATCAATTTTTGATGAATAGTGAAACCACTAAGTGGTACTTAAAAAACTGATTTTTTCGTTTAAATGAAGTTTTAAAACCTCTGTGTTTTGAAATTCAAAAATCTGACATACTTTGTTGTTACTAATAAGTATAATTTTGTTCAATGGGATTGAAATAATGTTTTTGGTGAATAGTAACTTTTAAGTTTTTAATCGCGATTAGAGGTAATTAGTGTAGTTTAAGGTAAAAATAATGTTTTAATATTATTAAATGACCATAAAACAAGTCCTAACCGTATTGGATGTGTCATGGACGACCACAAAAACCCATGGGTCGATTTTTGGGACCCCATGGAGCCACATGGGTAAGATAATGATATTAATGCCTTTTATTTAAAGTAAAAGTAAAAATGACACAAACAAGTATTGTTATACTGAAACAATTTTTACATGAGGGTATACAATTAATATTTTTGACTATAAATATTCATTAGAAAGATAAAAATATTTCCTACATCATAGTATTTTTTTATAATTTTTATACATTAAATATATTAAATTATTTATGACATCATGATGATGTAGCGATTACCTCATTATTTAACGATTTAAATCAAATGAAAAGATAATGTAAACTCCGAGGCCTAAACTTCTCCAGAACTTGTTGGATGAGTATATTTAGAACCCATATCACCTTAACATTAAAATAAATCAATTTGGGACCTCTAAAATCTGAAACACGATTGAAAATAAAGTAGCATTTTATAACTTCCAAGAGTTCCCCTCCTCTCCTCTTACAAAAGGCCCCCACCTCTACCACCTTATCCACACCTCTCAAGCCTTTGGCTCGGCCAAACCCTGCCCATTTTGTCTCTCCACATCCTTATATTACTCCTACAGGCCTCAAATTGGGCATAAGTCTTCCCAAGGATACGTTTGAGCTCAAATCAAAATAAATTACCCGATTTTAAGGTAATGTCTTCACTTGTGTAATTTTGTTTTATTTTTCTTCTCCAACCCCATACACTCTTTTTATTAATTTATTTTGTAACAACTAAAGTATCATAAATATACTATGTTGTTTCTATAAGATTTATTCGAGCTACACTTACACACACCTACATCTAATGGTTAAAGAACATACTGTTTCGGTGAATGGTGAATTTCTGCCTCACGAAACAATGATTGTTCAATATTCTTTTAACACCGTCAAAGGTGGCCATTATGATGTCAATATTTTTATATATGATATATATTATGTTTATGTTTTCCTTATGCTTGTGTATTTCTCATTTTTGACATACCTTTATGGTTTCCATTGTGGGTAAACACGATAATTTCATTTTTGGGAGTGCGGACTATCGCCCCCTCAAAGTGATTTGATTCGTTAATGCCATATGTAGGACATATAAAGGATGGAGTTAATGATATTATATATGAAATTGTACTAGAATTATAATATACCATTATTTCATTATGATTCCATTCCATAAAATATGAAATAGAAATGAAAGTAGCGTTCATGTGTACGTACGGCTTACCGTCTCCATGAACGGTGCATTTCATTTCTTATCCCCAAATGTAATGTACTATTATAAGTACATATATATAATAGAAATATATGATGTATGTTACATCTAAATGATGAATATAATTCTGTAATTAAAATATACATATCTCTCATTTAGTTTTAATTCCACTAGTATGACATAGAAATGAAAGTAGCGTTCATGCGTACGTATGGCTCACCGTCTCCATGAACGGTGCATTTCATTTCTTATCTCTATATGAATATGTCATATTATAAATGCATGTATATACTGGATATATTTGATATATATGATATCTGAATCACGAATATCACTCTTGAGATAACGGATATTTGACTACGTGAACAACTTGCAAATATAAGAAGTTCACTTTTGACTAGTACCAAATATCGACAAAACAACCGTTATTAACTTAAATGTTTACATAGTGTTCATGATATGTTAATAAGTTATATAAAAGTAATAATGAACTTGAAAAAGTTTCTTAAGCATGTATAATTTAACTCATGTTTATTATTCAGGTGATTAAAGAGCAATCGATTCACATTGGACATGAGGTAAGGGAACTTCTTTACCCAATTTTTGTTCTTTGGGTTAATATCCTATATTCAAATTATATCATGATATTATTATGTAAAATCTTGTATTTATACATTCTTTATGTGTAAATATAGTAAATACACATAATAGATCTACTTTATTTAAAAAATGATATTTGTAAGGGACTTCATCTCAATCTACTTTCATTGAGGCATATTTTGTTCTAATACAAGGATTTATTTTATGCGGTGTATAGACCCATTTTACTATTAATTTTATACAAAAGGAATCCTTTTCTATGAAGTGTTTTACAAAAAATAAATAAGGAATGTTTATTTTAACGTACACGGTGACAATGACCTTTTCCGCCGCCTCGAGTAGTATTTGGTCTTTGGATTTCTCAACAAGTCGTAATGTTTTTAAAATGAAATAAATACCATATACTCATTTATCTATTTTGGTATTGAAAATGGTGTTTATAATGGATTTTTTATGTCATTATATTTAAGTGATATATTCTGATCAATGTGTGTAAATGTTTTCTTTCCATTATATTTGTTTTATGTCGTATGATTTTATAACGGTAGATGGACATTTGACGGGTGGTTACATGATAAATCATATGATGGGTGGTTCCATGAATACCAGGACAGGTGGTTACGTTATATCCTCCTATTCATTGGGTATGGAATTCGGTGATATGGCTATTCCATTAAGTGATATGTGTGGAAGTCGGCAATATGGTTCTTCCACTTAAGTATGTTTATGTCCCAAGTTACCATTATATGTTATGTGTTCTTTATATGGGTTTTATGGTAATATTTTAGTTACAAAATGGCAAGTAATGATATTTTATTCAGTGAAGAGTTTTTACTACTTCATAAAGGTGAAAGGTATTACTTTGATAATGTATACATGGTTTACCTTTTGTTTGAAAAACTAACAGTTTTCATTCATTGTGTATCCCTTACTGAGCTTTTTATGCTCACCCCATGTTTTTTTGAAATGTTTTTCACATGAAATAATGTGGAATATGGTCAAGGATGGGATCAAGGGAATGCCATACTATCTAAAACATGGAACTAGTAATTTTTTTTAAGAGTTTTTATTTTATGGAAACTTAGTAGAAGTGTCTACTTTGTAATCTTTTGAGATGTAATAGTTATGATCTAATTCTCTAAAACTCCAAACCTGAAAAGATCCTCGAAGGGAATTATTCATTTAATTCAATATTAAGTAATGTTTAAGGTTGGGGCCTTCTATTGGCTATGGTGGTAAAAATAAATATATATATATAAAAACGTGGGTTTTATTAATTAATTATTGATAAACCAAATGTCTTTATTGAATGGTTTATTGTATAATTTTTTATTGAAGGAAATTATTTTTTTGTAATATTTTTAATTAATAATGTATTTATGTTTTAGTAAACGAAATATTATATTGGTATGATAATGCAATTTATTTAACAATTGGTAATTTTTTGGTGTTATTCGATCAATACCAATAGATATATCTATTAGTAAGAAAATGTTCTTATTTAAAATACATAGAAATAAATCCTACTATCTATTACAATTTCTTATTTTTTCAAATAAGAATATAATTTTCCAATAAATTTTTTTTAGTATAACTCATTTTTATTGATTTACACGAAGTAGGATAAGGATTATATATATTTTTTATATTCCATTAATGGATGTTGTTGAAAATTTATATTATGATTGAATATAGTATAATAATAAAATAAATTCATTTATATGATTATGTAATGATAAATTGGAAATATAATAAAAAATATAAATGTAAATAATGGATTCCAGTTCAAATTATAAAAATCAGACAAATAGAGGTATATTATCTAAATAAAAATAGTTTCAAAACCATGTAACATTTTTTTGAATTATTGACGTGGATTATATTAATATAATAACTAAATGTTCGATAATAATGATTCCATTAATTTGGTCTCTCAAATGTACATGTTCATTATTTGTTAATATTTTGAGTTTGTGATGTTTGAAAATAAGCTATTTCTAAAATTGAATATCCAAATGAAAACAAGGATTACAATTCTATAACAAACATAAATTGTCAAAAATCACATATAAACTGATATTCGAGCTATTTATTATTGAAAATATAGTCCACCATTCCTATTTTTTAATGAATTTAGTCAATATTTTTTTAAATCATATTTGAGGATTTAAAGAAATATTTATTGTACAAAAAATATAATAATCAATTGTAAGGTTTCTTAACTACTTTGGAGTTTAAAGAATCATTTTGATATGAATATTTAGTGATTGTTACTAATTTCTTAATGGTTTAATTATTTTATAGAATGAGTTATTTTAAAAAAATGTGTTAATATGTGATCAAGAGAAATATAGTGATCATGAGAAATTTTCAAAGTGATGGTAAGAATTGGTATTTTATGAAATTCAAAAATATATTATTTTTGATTAATCATGACATTGGAAGATAATGGTGGAATGATAATATGGACTATTGATGGAAATTTGATTAATTACATCTGAATAATTTTTTGAAAATTAGATCCTTTAGATGTAGTGTTGATTCCAAAAATTCTCATAAAAAATTTCATAATAATTTATGCATATTCATTATATTCTTAATGTTCCACACTGGTATTTTTTAGGTCTACTTACATTTGATGCCCAGATATATAAAAAACATGTCCATATGTGAGACATGTCACCTCCCACTATGTTTTTCATAGATATCACATGTCTTAAATATTTAATACATAATAAATTTTCTCAAAACATGGGGAAATGAATCCTAATAATGTGTGAGATCAGATTCTCAATACCGGTAAATGAAGGATATATCAATGATCACATAAGAATAACATGAGAATATGTGAATGAGAACATGATCTTAACAATTTAAAATGATATTCTATATATCATAGAATATAAAAATTATTCATGGAATAAATCATGGATGTTCAAAATAATTTATTCATAAATTAATAAATGAATATAAACCATGATATAATTAAATTATTTTAAGGAAATGACCTATGGAATAAACATATGCATTGAAAATCATTTCCTTAGTAGCCAAGACATATTTTCAAAACTATTATAGTATATTGGGTTCACTCATCAAACCATCATAATAGTCAAGGTTCACTCTTGACTCTATCATAAATGATTGTGTTAACATCCCAAATAATTAATGTTGTCAAGGTACCCTCCCAATTCTATCATAATGGCGAAATTCCATTATTGAAATGGATTATCTCCGCATTCCGGTATTATTTGGATCATGAGTTATCAATAATTACCTGATTCATTGGACAATGGTATATGTTACACCCATAAAATAATGAATATAATATAAACAAGTTTCATAGGATCATAAAAAATTCATTATATCAGAACCAATTAAATGAAATTAGTCTCATAAGACATTTTTCATATCAAAACATTTCATAAGAATTGGGATTTATAAAAATTTTATCATTTAATACCACATCGAAAAAAGGGTATCAAAAAAATATTATATTCAAAAAAATAAACCAACTATAGAATAAAATACCTTAATATCCTTGGATCTTTTCCTAAGTAAATAATAACATAAATAAATTATTTTATCTTATATGGAAAATTATTTTAAAATTTCAATAGGAATATTTCAAGTGGGATATAACTTTTCATGTTGAAAAACACTTCTTAAATCAGAAAACATTTTCATAATACATTTATTTAAAAATCACATTAGGAACATGTAAATTAATATATAAAGATAATTTAAAACATTTCTCAATGAAAATACACATTCAACACTGAAAAACACTTTTACGTGTCTTTTTCTTCAATATTCTTATCTTTGAACATACCCCTTAAATCACATAATGAATATTTAAGTATAATTTAAAAAATATTTGGAAGAAATACTATTTCCACATTAAATAAGTATTCCTAAAATATAAAAACAATGTAAAAATTATTTTTAATGAATCTATATTTTGAAACATAGAAATGAATCATTAAAACATTGATTGATCATGACCATGGGAAAATTTATTTTTATCATAAACATTAAAACAATGATACATTTCACATTTTTAGTAAAAGACATATGGGATTTGTTTTAAAAACAACACGAATATTTTATTTATAAAATTGTAAAAAGTGAACAATTGGACAAAATATCATTAAGAAAAACATTGGATAATGTGGAAACATTTTATATATTTTTAGAAAACATCGATATGGCTGAAAATGGATTTTATGTAAAAATATAAATATATTTAGTTTTATAAAAAAAATATTCATTTAGATTTTTAGATTATTAATAGTGGAATATAAAATGAAATATTTTTTTATATATAATTAATAGGAGGATAAACCATTTCATTATTTTATTGAGATATATGTCAAAATATTTCTTAATAAAAATCTTAATCATTAACAATCTCGATAAATAATGAGATTTTAATCTAAAAGGTACACCACTTTAGTATCTTTTGAATCATAATCCACATTATATGTAAATAATAAATTAAAAGATAAATATCATGATAATAACTAAATTAATTATATAACATTTCAAGGGGAATTTATAAATTCATCAAAATAGAATATTGGTGAATAAGATAACATATGTCTCAATCAAGATAATTTTAGGCAAAATAACCATTAATTATTTTTCATATTCCATTATTATTATTAGAAACTCATATATAATAAATAAATTATTGTTTAAAATATATTTTATAATCATATATATATATATATGATACCATATATTATTAACGAATGATATTTTATTGACAGTTTATTAAAAAATAAATCTTTAAATTATGTTTTTTGGTAATGAATTCATTATTTTTTCATTAATGTTTTTAGATGGTATTATGAATCATTTACAAATGATCATGATTCCATGATATCCATAATTTTAATCATGAAAGCGATTTCATTAAAAATTAATTTCATGTAATCCGTTTATTTTATAAATATAAAGTCAATTACATCGTCTATAATGATGGCACGACATACATATGCATAAATGTTTTTTATATTTTATCAATAGATTAAATGAATGAAATGTGAATAATAAATTAACATTATAGAATAATTCTTATTTCATATATATTAAATATTTTTAAAACATTACCCTTATAACCTTTTAATTAAAATTTATGTGAAAAACATAACACGTCATTTCACAATATGATATTTCAACATACAAATGAGTCACATTATTGTGTCCTCCTAGAATGGATAGAAAGAAGTTACTTATGATATCATGAATATAGAAGCCTAATTATGTTAAAAATATCATATGATATATATACTTTATGTACATAATTACATGAATCCATGATAAGTAGTGATGGAAAATGAATTAAATTGGTTGACATGGCGATAGTCCATTGTACACATGATTGAATTTTTTTTTCCATTTGATAAAAGGAGAGATAAGAAAAGTTGTGAAATTATCATAATAAAATCTTTTTGTATGAAATATTATATAATTATTATATCATAAAAGTTTATGAGTATTTGAATGAGGAAAAATAAGAAACAAAACAATAATGCATGGTTTAGAGTTATACCAAATATTTGGAGAACCTCCATAGGATTATACCTAAAAGATTCATATAACATTTTAGTAATAAAAATAAATCTTCTAGGACGTGGGGAGGTATATTATAATTTTTTTTGGTTAGGTATTTGTTACTAAAAATGGTTTTTCAGGAGTGATGATTAGAGGATAGGAAATGCATTTTTATAAATAGAGAAAACAACTCATATGGAACAACATGGATATTTCACAAAAGTCTAGATTAATGACATAGTAAATAATATGAAAATAATAATAATAATGAATCTAGATGACAAAATGCGATGTAAAATTTTGAAATTTGTTAAAAAATAGGATTTATACACGTTTAGATGGAAATATCGACATCATATCATTGAGTGTACCCACTGTAAACTAGTTTTAACCTCTATCATAATAATTAAATTTGGCTATTTTTATTATTAATATTGACAAAAAAAGTTTAACATAATATATAATATTATTTATTCTGATTGAAAATATAGAATCCATTTATATAAATTCTATTAATTGACGTGGAAAATGATTATTTAGAAACAAACCCATTGACAAGATTACAAATCTGGTTTCAAATGTGAAAATTTTCAAAATATTATTATGATTTTATATTAAATACCGTAGAAAAATATTAAAAAGAAAAAATTAGAATATTTAATATATAATTGAACTAACTTTATATTTTAAACCATATTGAAATTAAAAATATATTTTAACTACATTGAATTTAAAAAGGTTTTCTTAATAAAAACATTTCTTTATCCCTATCACTAAAAAACTAATCTTTTTGATAATTAGATGAAATTAGAAATAATAAAATTATGAAATGATTATTTAAAAATTATATTTTTTATTAGAATACAATTTTAAAATGTCAAGAAATTAATTTTATAATAATTATTCAAAATTATACAAAACATCTTCTTAAAAATATACATTCATTAAGCATAAAATTTTATTTATTCTTATCACAAGTCTTAAAGAAGATAAGAATATTTTTAAAACATTTACTAAAAAAAAATATTTTCAATATATATATTTTGAAAAAAATTATTTTATTAAATCTATTAAAGAGATCACATTTCAACACAGTGAATTTTTTTTCAGAAATATATATCATTTATCTTCGAGTGGTTATTAATTTCCATTTATAATTACATGGTTACAAAAAATTAATTTTATATACAATTTTGAAAAAAAATATTTTCATTATTTAGATAAATCCTATTCTTGCACACCATTTCCAAAAAAAAACTATGTGGTAACTATCTATTAAATAATAAAATTTTATTTGTATGTTGTGTTTTGTTAAACAATTATGTTACATGTAACGTAACCTATCAAAATATTTAAATTACCTAAAAAACATATTAAATAAAATCATTGGGTGTTACATTTAAACCCCATTAAACACGATTCATACTCTTAATTTGAACTGGATATTGACAATCAATGGTTTTATAATGGAATATTCCTTTATAGAAATTCTAAAACATTATTAGGGAAAATAAAACATCCTCATAAGAATATTTAAATGTAACATATAATTTTATTACATACATACGTTCAAAAATAGGATAAAATTTACAATAATTGAAAATATGGTCCTATAATAGAGAAGTGATGCACATATATGAATAAAGTGTAATAAAGAACATGGTCCTGAAAAATCATAAGGACAAAAAAAATTCAATTTATGGAATGTTAAAATACAATTTATTCAGCATTAATGAAGTTAAAAGTACAACATTGTTATATAAATATCTTTTTTTCTAATGTTGAGTAATTTTCATGAGAATATATACTTACTTTATCTGATTCCTTTTAATTGGAAAAATAAAATAATTTGGTTTTTATTTGATTATTCTCTTATTGACCTAGTACTCAAAAAGATTATTTATTCATGACAGAATAACATTTGGAAAATATGAGCTATAAAATAATGACATTTTATTCATTATATATCTATTTATTATGGAAAAATAATGGTTATTATATATTACCCAATGTGCATAATCATAATATTGTAAAATAATGAATTAATATATGAAACCTCGTCCACAGTTTAATATAATCCATTCCATAAATTATTATCTTTATGTACCATAAAAAATTTAAAATTTATAAAGATGTTTAATAAAAGTTCCCAAAAAACATGACATAAATTACCAAAATATCATAATGTTTCTCATCATTGTCTCATTTAAAATATTTCAATAAATTTGTATTATATTCTCTTAAAGAATGATAATAACATGAATTACCATAAAACATCAATTTAATCATACAATATTCATCATTCATTAAATAAAATTCAGGATTATTGATTATATTCCAAAAGTCTAAAAAATGATGTAAATATTATCCATCATTAAATAAACTACATTGTATAAAACTCATTAATAAGTTCTGTGGTCAGAAATCCAATCAAAGTTTCTTTATCCATATCAATACTCTCATTATCAGACGTAAACACCATAATAAACACATTTAGAACATATCGAGGTTTATCTTCCCTAAATCACGTTTTCCCCATTAAAAATAACCATACAATTAAATAACTATTATAGTTTCTCCATACGATTCAATATATCCTCAATGATATTAATTAAAAAAAATAGAACATTCCTTATATATATTCAATGATTCATCTCACATGATTCATGAATTAAAATACATAATTACATCAATCATTAATCTTTATTATTTTAACATTAAATGTGATTAATTATCTTATTAATTAATTACTATTTCTTAATATTTCAAATATGTATCCTTTCATATAATTCATCACCTCAATCTATTCAAAATTCATTCATTTAACATAAAAACAATTATTAAAACCCATTAAATTTATATTTTATTCCTAGTATCCTCATCAAATGTAATATAAGAATTACTCACAAAACCCTATTAATTCCATTCAGATGATTTGTCACCTTAATTAAATAATTTTTCATAGGTTTAACATAAAAAATACTATTAAAAAACCCATACATTTTTATTTCATTAATAGTATTATTGTACACAGAAATATAAATATGAGTCATACAACCATATTGATTCTCTTTAGGTTATTTCCGCCAAGGAAATTAATTATAATAATTCCCACACTTTTGATATTTTGGACCTTGAACAGTTAATAGTTTCACAAGTGTTAATTATTCTCATCCATTGTGTTAATCATGAGTTTAATTTATTCTAAATGATTAATAGATTTGTGTCATTATTTTCCACACCTAAAACAACTTCTCACTCCTTTTTGTCATTCACATGGGTGATTATTCAGACATTATCAACATATTGGTAACTAAATCACATATCATTCATGGTCCCCAACATATTATATTACAAAAAATATATCCTTCAACAATTTGGTTACTCTATGTGTTCATTATGATACAAGTTGATAATCCAATAATCATATAAATGTTTAAGAATTATCATAATATCTATCTCTCCTGCTATCATGGAACTCATTTACTCATCAACACACTTTCTATAAAATTAAACAAAAACTAAATTACCTTTGGTTATTTCTATTTAATTAAAAAAAATATTTTCTGAATGATGGGAAACCACAAAATCACGAAAAATCATTTATAACATGTTTATATCCTGATAATTTATTTTTAATCTATGAAAATTTATGGTAAACATACTTCCTTCATGGTTATTATTAAAATCCTCCAGTACGATTCATAATGAAATTTTTTATTTACAAAATCATATCTCGAGGGATTTTCATACATCGTTTTTTGTAAGGGAACTCTTTTTATGCACCAGAATGATTGTCATGATTTACTAAACCAAACCTTTTTTGGGTTGTGGACCATATAAGACTATAACCCAAAACAAAATAATATTTCATTTTCATGATATTAATGTATTTACAAGAAAACAACACAATATACTATTTAACAATACATAAGGAATCCATCTTATAAATAGACTCCTCTTATGGGTTCTTCACTAATGTTCTCTCATCGTAGTTTCCAAACATTAACTAAGACTTCTCCGTAATAACAATGGAAAATCTCCAAACATCTGTTACAAATATATAAGATCATAATAGATGAATATTTTTTACATATCATAAAGATCTATGCAATAATAATTTTAGACTCGTGAATTTGGAAACTCAAACACATTAAAAATTGTTTTATAGGTGATCTATGTCATCTCCCACTACATTATTCATAACTAGAATCATTCATAGACTTATCATACATAATACCTTTCGTCAATACATGGGGAAATTAATCATAAAAGAGGTTTACCTTTGATGTAAAGTAAGGGGAAATAAAAGATACATCAATTATCAATTAATATTAACATAATCTTATGGGTATGATAAAATTTTCATAATATAGGAATAACATACTCTTCATATCTTAGATTATAATCATGAGTCATTAAATATATATTAATAGTTCAAAAGAAATCAATCATTAATTAATAAAATTATATATGACATGGATCATAATCATTAATTAATATTTTTTTATACAAATAACAAATATAGTATCATTTCTGTAGTAGTTAATACCCATTTACAATACTATTATAGTGGATTTGGTTATCTCTTTAAACCATTATAGAAATGTAGGATAAATTAGAAGACTATCATAGTTGAATAATTCCACCACCAAAACCATAAATTTATTATTGTTTCACTGCCAATTATATCATTGAGGACAAGGTCCCTTTCTAAACTAGCATCACTCCCTGTTAATGTTTTATTCCAAAAATTATTGTCGTACATGGACCAAGTAGGGAAATGGTCCATGTGAAAGCTTGAAGTTTATGGAATGAACGTAGTTCATGTATGGATTCTAGATCAATGGATGGTGTTTAGTTTGTAGAAATGAGGCATTGATCCATTCTATGATGAAATTGGAATCTGTGAAGGAAGAGTTGTGGAACATTGACAACGTAGAGAAAACGATTCACATTAGTTTTAGTACACGATGAAGGTGGTACCACATTAAATATTTGGGTGAATTAGATTAATAATATTTTTAGATCTATTTTATTATATAATCACCACTTATAAAATATTCACATATAGAAATTTTGATATAAAAATAGTATTTCTCTAGGAGTAATTTTTCGAATATTGAAGTGTATTGAGGAAAGACGATTCCATGAAGGAAGAGTTTCTTTAGGGAGGATTCCACGAACTGAGAAGAAATTCACCATGGTAGATCATGGAAGGATTATATAGGGAAATATTTTCCAAAAATGATGAAGTGGCTGTGATAAAGAGGCAATCCGTTGGGAATATGTAGTTTGTAGAAGAAAAATGGTCTGTGGAAGAAGAATTGGTCCGTCGAAGAAGTAGCAGTCTGAGGATAGAGAGACTATTCAAGGATGTATAAAAAGTCCACTAAGAATATACAATCCATGGGAGAAAAGGCAGTATTTGAAGAAGAAATGTTCTAGGGATAAAAGGCAGTCCATGAATGAAATATTCATATGTGATGTTGGGATGGTCCATAGAGGCGAGGTGGCACGTGAAAGTAGAGGCTGTTCATGGAGGAAAATGTGGTCTATGAAAAACTCACACTACACATTATAGCACAGTTCTAAAAGGAATCATGTTTTTATGTGACAGTAGTTACTCCAGAAAGGGTACATATTCACGAAGTAGCTTCATGAAAGGTAGTGTGGAGCATCGGTTTTTTAGTGACCAATGCATTCAAGTTGCATCAACACAGTTGTATATAGAAATAAGAGTTACATCCTATACATGGAAAAATAATTTGATGTCGATCCATTGAAGAAACCTTCATACCGATAAAATGAGATAGGGTTATTTCAAGGTCATTATCAAGAGGAATATAATGGATGTTATCCATGGGATTCCATGAGTTATCCATAACATCTTATAAAGTCGATATTCCTAGCACAATGTGGCTATGTTTGAAATTTTTTATTCCACATATAGTGAATAATAATTAATTTACGTATGACTGAAACACTTTCTGTGTATGCCCTTTGCACTATCCCATTTTGGTGAACCATGTGAAATTATTTTGTTTTCTATATTCAAGTTAATTGTTGATTGTGGATCGAATCCATCACAAAGATTTATTATGTTCCTATCAAAATCGGAATAAGATCTATCATATGAAGTGGAAAATGTGACACTATGATTCACCCCTCCACTCTTATGTTTTTCTAGGGTCCCACATGGTCCAAAATACAATGAATCATTCATCATATTATAATTCATTAATAAAAATGGGAATTGTGAAACATTCATTGTTTAAGAAAACATGAAAATAAATAGGTTTTATAAATACATAAACATATGATAACTAGTGAAAATGAAATGGGTTTCATAGACATCATATTTTAAAAACATATATCATCTAGAGGATAAATAAGAATAGTATCATTGGAATATATAACTAGTAAGGAATAATTTATATCATATCTCTCATCTTCTATTGAAAAATATTTTGAAATATATATTAGTGTATTTATTGATGAAAATATCTTTTCCTTTTGGAAAACACTTGATAAGACATAATAATTTTATAAATAATTTTATTTGAAACTAACCTTGGAATATTATAAAGAAATCATTACATATAATTTTAATCATTTAATATTATAAATTTGTTATTTAATTTGAAATAAAATTTAAACATGATATATTTTCAAATGACATTTCTCTAAAAATAATCTTGGAAACTTATAATGAAATCATCCAGGATAAGTTAAAACATGATTGAGGAAATGAAAATTTATACACTGTCAAACCATATGTAAATAATAAACAAATTATATACATTTTCATTAAAAGTAATGATAACATATTACAATGTATTATTTAAAAAATGATTCTTCTTTAAGATATGAAAATCTATTCCTGCCTTAAATGATAAATCAATGATTTCATCAACATTTTTGGTAAAATAGAATCAAGTGTTGTTTGAAAAAAGACATGAAGAATTATTTTTAATAACATTTTATAAATTATTATATATATTTAGGAATGTTAAAAAAATGAATACATTTTTATAAAAGATTTATATTGAAGGAAAAGTGTTATCGATCAAAGATAGAGATAAGGTATGTTTTTATTAACAAAACTATTTTCAAATATTGAGTACATGAAGAGAAGGAAATGGATAG
This sequence comes from Viscum album, assembly GCA_963277665.1. Taxonomy (NCBI): domain Eukaryota; kingdom Viridiplantae; phylum Streptophyta; class Magnoliopsida; order Santalales; family Viscaceae; genus Viscum; species Viscum album. Next base: position 273,215,385 of record OY728141.1, read on the forward strand.
AAAACATGTGTTTTAAATAACTAACCTGTTTATAATAAAACTCATGAGTTTTTTCAGAGACATGTTATTGGATTTCATAATCATAATCCTAATCATAAAAAATCCCATCAAATAATGAGATTTTAACATTAAGATTTTACCACATTGGAATATAATGAATCATAATTACCATGAAATAATAACATAAATTTTAAATTAAATATCAATATAATAATTAAATTGATGATGTATCTTGTCTAAGAGGGTTTTATATTCACCTGATAAAATAACATAGGGGAAAACATAAAATATGACCCTAAGAAGTCAAATTGACTTGAAATTCTATTACCTTATGATATTTATCCTTAATAAAAATTTATATCTATTTTAAAAAAATTATAATTTTATGAAAAATCATTTATATAACCATAAATATAAATATAAAATATTATATAAGATTTAATTATGATAATTTATTACCTAGTTATTAAACAATCCATATTAAAATAAGCTTTTAGGTAGTAACTACTTTTTATAGTCAATAATGTCATGATTTCGTATTTGGGTACTTTTACATAGACAGTGATCTCCCTATATACAAGTTATTAATCATGATATAAATATCATATATACTCATTAAATATATATTTTCCAAAATTCATTAATGTTAGCCATAGAAAATCCATTACACTATTCATAGAGATAATAGGTCATATATACACATGAATGTTGTTTCAATTTTCTTATTGGATGAAATGAATGAAATGAATGAAATGTGAATAATTTTTTAAAAATAAATAATAATTTTTCTATATTATATATCACATATATTAATTTACATATTTCTTTAGAATATGTGAAAAATGTATCACATCACATCTTGAGGTTGTAATCTGTCTCACACATGAGTGACGTTATCATATCCCCATATAATGGAAAGTAAGATGAAAGTTCTGTTGGATTTGGTAGCCTAGAACCAACTAATTTTAACTTTATTCATTAATAAATATCCTATCACATCTTGATTATTATTCTACGTGACAATGCATGTGATAATTTTCTAAGGATATGTGTTTCATTAAAGGGTCATAACAGATCCATGCTATGATGTGAACTCGAAAATGCCATAACACTATTCTTGAATATATGTTATATAGTCAGATGATGTTATTTGAGAGACACAAATAATACAGGCTATTAGGGGTGAGGACTCATAAAATATTGAGGCACCATATTGTGGTGTGCACCCATTATAATATCTTGGAGGATATTATGAGAATGAGGCCCACCAGTAGGAAATCAACATTTAATAGTTTCATTGGATTTTCATAAATATGGACATGTGTATTGGTCCTTAGACATTATGATTATTATTAAGGGGTATTACAACTCGTCCACTTAGATGTATTGACGAAAACTCTGACGAAACACTATTCAAAACATGGTAGGATACATTGGGTGCGTCACAAGTGATAATGAATTAATAGATAATGCAAGAAAGGATTTTTCCTTCTATTTCGTAATGGAAGTTGATATCGCATGCACTTTAATGGAATTGATATAGCCTAAATAAATCCCTGGCCATAGTGAGGATCATGTTAGTTCAATACTGAAAAATCATATAATGAATAATCCATCACATGGTTTGATGGAACGAGAATGATACCTGCTTGATTCGAGATATTGAGACAAAGAGATTACAATACATGGAAAGTGTTTGTAGGAGGTGACACATCATTACGGTGTTAACATATTTCTCTATGGGTTCCATGCGTGTTGTTAGATGCTAACCTTGGATTTTAGGTAGTCTCTCCATATTTCCACTTAAAAATAGGCCTAAAGGGTCACACACCAAGTGTGTCCAAGTATCTCAGTTAAATATTAATTTAACATATTGAATAAAGATTATTCCCGATGGTGGTATAATAATTATTCAAGAATGCCAGATTGCATTTATTTCGATAGTAGTTATTCGAGAGAATATATTTTGGGCATAATAATATATTTATTAGTGTGAAATGCAGTGATATTTATTTTTGAAAAAAAATAGTATTTATTCATTGTCTAATAAATATGGTGGAGGAAATAAAAAATTGGAAAAATAAAAGTACACTCTATATATATTAATATATACACACCATGTAGTTTTATGGGGAATTTATGAGAAATAATATTATTTATATAATTAAATAATATTAGGTGTAATTAACTGGGTGCATGTCAAATAATAACAATTGTCAACTATTATTATTAGACATTTGGTATTACAATGTATTAAATAAAATGAATAAATGATTTCGGGTAATTAAATCATTTTATTATTCTATGTAATTTAAAATTACGATAATATATTTCTCAATAGCCTATCCATTTTTTTGTGGTTGTGCTCAAGGGATTTCCAAAATCTCTCAAGCCAAGAGAAAATTCTTTTTTCCACCAATAATGCTCTCATGCAACGAGAGAGAGAGATCCAGCCCCACCAGATCAAAGCGATAGAAGGTGGACATTGCAAGCGAAGGATCTTCTGTGCTAGCACCCATAGATCTCTTTAGTGATGTCCAAAGATTTGTGTAGCACTTCTAGATCACCACTAGAAGAATCCCAAACATGGATTCGACGACGTGACGACAGATCATATCATACCGTGACTGGAAACATCAACGAATAAATAATTCCATCAAGGTAATTCTTGTCAATTAATTAAATAAATTATATCCAACATATGATGATTCTATATAAGGTTCCAGGACTCCCCTCTTTCTTTTTCATTCCTCATTCTATTCTGAAGATTCGTCGTTTTATCATCATGACAGATCTCATATTGATCGTTGTTAAAGCTAAAATTAATGTTGGGTACACCCACCAAAGCGCTTATACTACACCCGGAACCTATAAGTGGTATCAGAGAGTTCATATCATTGGTTATAATTATTTATGTGTTTTTTTTGTTATTTACACGTTTAATAATTTAGTTTTTTCAATTCAACTTATTCGTTATTTAAAATTTGAATCTCAAGATCCATTCATCCCCTCTAGTTTCTCATTCTCCTTTTAGAAAAAAACATTATTTTATTTTGATTAATATAAAATAAAGGATTTCATCTGGAGGTTTCAGACATTATGAACTGAACAACACTGGAATACACAGTATGTATTCGTAATTACACACCGTGTAGTCTAGTTTTATTGCATCAGACCGGTCTGCCAAATCAGACCATGTGTTGGAGTATTCCTTCATCATAAATGACCCTGTGTGTTAACTAGGAATGCTGACACACAATTTCTAGATAAAAATCCATGTGTTCCACTGAACATTGTGTGTAGTCCCTTCAGGCTAGGATTGGACCGTGTAACTCATACACTGATTTCTTGGCTAGAAACTGTGTAACGCAGATATTACATGGCACATGTCACACTGGACATGCCGTGTAATCCAAAAATTTCCAAAGTACATCTACACGTCAAGTCCATGGGTGTGTACTTTGGATGAACGATGAAACAAAATTCACACCATGTTGTCAAGAACCACACACTATGTACTCATCAAAATTACACATAATTATTAATAATTATTATTATATTATAAAAACCCTTGAGACATGTACCGTAGTGTAGGCGTAAAGCTGAGGCACAACATGTGATAGAAGTTTTATATATATGTGTGTTTAATTAACATCTGTGTAATGTTCATTTCTACTAATTAGGTAGTTGTGAACAAAAATTCACTGGGTTGCATCCATTGCACAAGTTATGTAAAAAGATAATTTTAAATGAATTTACTTGTTTAAAATTATGATGTATGAGAATCTCAAGGAAATTCAGAAAAAGGGTTTATGATAAATGTCTTTATTAAATAAAGATAATTAATTGAGTCAAGTGTGATTTATCTTAAACAACCATGATTCAAGAATTGAATGCTTATTTTATTTATGTGTAATTGTCGTTTCATTTATGGATGATCATGAGCTAGAGAAAGACCATTGTTTGAGAATGGTTTCTTTAATTTTATTGATTTAAATTAAATTTGTCTGCATGTGAGCCTTCTCCTCATTAATATGTAGGCCCTGCATGCCCAAGGTTTCTTTTATGAAAACCCCCTTTTACCCCTCACCTACATGTTAGAGAAATGGATATGTAATTGATGGATCTCACAAGCTAGTGGAGGAGGCTCAAGGTAGGAGCCAAGGTGAAACCAATCCAAGGAGATACAATGGTGTACTGGTGGAAGGCTGTAAACACGAACCCAAATGGATCAAGGCGTTTCTCTCCTAGGCCTTGGGTTATTTTATCAAAATCTTGATAAACTACCCAATAGAACAAGATCATGATAATACCATTTATTTTATTTCTTTCAGTTACATGGTTTATTTTTTGTCGGTGTGTGGTTACGATCACACAATTAATGAATTAATCAATCATTTAAGATGGAACTAAAATATGACCAGATTATGGGTAAATATTATCTCATACTTGTTAAATCTGTTAAGTATATCCCAATTAATATTAAAAACCATGTAATAAAAGATAATAAAATAGAAACTTACATATAAGGAACAATCATTCAAATAAATACTATGTCAGTATAGCCTTCCATAATCTTGGTTAAAGTCAAACCACAGTTCAAAGTGCTTGAGAAACCCTAGTTGGGGTGCTTTCAAATATCAGGGAATTATAAATTCAAGGTTTTATGTTTTCATGACTTGGTCCGTATAAAGGGTTGAATTCCACAACAGGACGTGGTGTGAATAAGTGTCAATGGTTGAGGAAATCCTAAATAAAAGGATTTAAGGATTGGGGAGTCCACTCAAATGATCAAGGAGTTGTGAGTTAATGGAGTTGGAATTTGAAATGCCTACAGAAAACCCTTCATGTTTCTTGACCAACCCTAGTTGGGGTAATGGGATGGGAAATATGGATATTTACCACTAGAATATTCAGGTAGCATAATATTATGTAGTCAATCATGAGGGATATTGAATTTTGATAAAATATTGGGAGGCCAAAAACTATAAATATATTTATATGTATCAGTTTTATCATAATAAATTAATAAATCTTTTCTCAACATAAATTGTAAAATGAAAATAAAAATGAATTCAAACAAATCATTACAAACTATACCTGAGAAGGTAAACCCTCTAACTCGCTCAAATTTCTATGACTGGTAGAGGCATTTACATGTAATCCTTCACAACGAGAAGAAATAGTATATGATGGAAGAGGTTGTTCTAGTTATGAATAGGAATGAGGCTAGTGATGAGGAACTGAATAACTATAGGAAACATATGGATGATACCACATATGTCCAATATTTCATGCTATCATCAATGTCTAATGAGCTCTTGAAGAAACATGAAATCATGGATGTGTATAGCATTATGTATCACCTTAAGGATCTCTACCAATAAAAGGTGAGACATGAGAGATATGAGATCTCCTATGATTTGTTTACAACTAAGTAGAGAGAGTCTAAATCTATTGGGCCTCATGTACTCTTGGTCATTTAATTCATTAAATTCCTGGACATCTTAAGGATTAAGATCCCGTATGAGTTGCGTATGGATCTCATCCTATCATCACTGCCCAAGAACTTCTCTAGCTTCTTTATCAACTACATCATGTGCATCAATTATAATAGTCTATCAAAACTTCTTACCTTAATTCTCATGGTAGATATGGGCATGGTGTTTGACAAACCCGCAGTTCTTATGTTTAATAAGAAAAAGGAAGGACAAGGAAAAGGGACCAAAGATTTATAAATGGTCTGAATCCCCCGAGAACCATCCCTCCATGAAGATGAAAATCTAAAGGCAGGGCATGAAATGGGAGGTAGAATGTTTTTCATGTGGAAAGTAAGGCTACTAGAAGAGGAACTGCACTTAGAAGCATAGGGTTGCTAAAGGTGCATTCAATATTGAGTGTAATCATTCCATTTCTACACATTGGGTATTAAATAAAACTTGTGGGGCTTATATCTCTATTAAAATGTATGAACCAAGTAGATTTATAAAGATTTCTAGAGGAGAGGGGGATCTTTGTGTTTCCAATGGCATGAATCTGGCTGCGTTGGCCATTGACAATTAGCATATCTCATTGCTGACTAAGATGATTTTGGTTTTACATAACTGTTATTATTTTCATAGTGTTACCAAGAACATATTTTTTGTATCTTCTTTAGATATGGATGGATTTATTTTCATGTTTGGAAATAAGGGTTGTATCTATTATAAGAACAATGTATGTTATGGTAAGGCACATTTAAATAATGGTGTTTATGTATTAAATTAATAAAACCATGTGTTGGGAGCCGATAATGAAACAGACTCAAATGACTCACACATCACCTAGTTTTGGCATCACCGTATCAGTCATGTAAACGAGAAGAGATTGAAAAAGCTCATCCAAGATAGCTATTTAGACCCGACTGAGCTAAAACCAGTTGATACATGTCAATCTTGATTTACAGGGTAAAATGACCAAGCTGCCTTTTGGTGGATAGGGTGAAAGGGCCAGAGAGCTTCTAGGATTTGTGCACATAGATGTGTGTAGACCATTTGTAGTAGAATATAGAGGTGGATATTCTAACATCCTTACTGTTAATGATGATTTGAGTAGATATGGACATGTATACATAATGATGTATAAGTCACAAGACATAGATAAATTTAAGTAATTAAAAAATTATGTATAGAATCATCTTAGTAAGAAGATAAATAATCTTTGATCGGATCGAGGTGGAGAGTATATAAACCAAGATTTCATCGATATTCTACGGGAGTCTAAGATTGAATCACAACTCCCTCATCCTTATACAACATATTTGAATGGTGTTTGTGAGAGGAAAAAACTACACCTTGTTCAACGTGGTGAGGTTGATGATGAGTCGTTTAGATCATCCATTGTCATTTTGGGGATATGAATTACCTACTACAACATACACATTAAATTGAGAACCAACCATGGAGGAAAATGGAATTCCCTCCGAGTTATGGAATGAAAAGAATCCCATTTTGACTCACACATGTGTATGGGGATACATGACATTTGTTAAGGCCTTCTCAGGAAACAAACTAGAACCTTGGGGCACGAGGTGTATCATTATAGGATATCCCAAGGAAACAAAAAGATATTATATATATAACTCTTCATACAAGAAAGTGATTGTCGCCAGAAAAGTATTCATTCCTAAGAGGGATCACATCCTCCAAATGTATTGTGAAAAAAATATTGATTTCGATGATGATGATGCTCAGGACACACATGAGTTGGTACACGAACAAGTTACATAGGTTCCCATGGATGACGTTCAAGAAACACAAGTACAACGTAAGATCTTAAGAGAGGTACAGGAACCAAAGATATTTGGTTTCCTAGTCACTGAGGAAGGTGAATCATTATTGTTGGAAAATGATGAACCCCTCCCCTACATAGAAGCATAAGAAAGCTCAAAAGCTACAAGATGACTAGAAGCTATGAATTATGAGATGGATTCCATTTATCAAAACCAAGTCTGGGTTTTGGTCAATGTGGCAATTGATGTAAATCCTACTGGTTGCAAATGGGTATTCAAGAAAACGTTGAACATGGAAGGTCACGTTAGAACTTATAAAATAAGGATAATGGCTAAGGTATTCACACAGAATCAAGGAATTTACAATGATGATTCCTTCTTGCGAATTGCCATTTTTAAATCCATTTGAATAATACATTCCATAGCATCTTACCATGACTACAAGATTTGGTAGATGGATGTTAAAACATATTTATTTAATATGAACCTTTAGGAAGATGTCTATATGAATCAACCAAAAGGGTTTGTTACACCAAGTGAATCAAAAAATGATTTCAAGATACAAAAATCCATGTATAGATCAAAGAAAACATATAGGTCATGGAACATTTGATTTTGTGAAGACATAAAAGAATTTTGTTTCACTAAGAATGAATAAAATTTGTGAGTTTATAAGAGGTTTAATGGGAATGCGATCATTATCCTACTTGTCTATGTTAACGACATATTTCATTTTGGAAAACATGTTCTAGTAATATAGTAGGTTAATAACTGGTTGAAAATTTTTTTCTCCATGAAGGACTTGGGTGAAGAAGCCTACATTATAGGGATCAATATCAGTCTTGATAGATCTAAGAGACTACTTGGATTAAGACAAGGTACATACATTGACCAGATACTAAAGATATTTAGTATAGATCAGTCCAATCGGAGATTGGTTCTATTGTCACATGGCCTACATCTTTCTAAAAAAATGTGTCCTCAGACCCAACATGAGAAAGATATAATGTGTAATATACCATATGATTCAGCTATAGGATTCATCATGTATTTCATGTTATGTACCGGACTTGATGTTGCCTATGCACTGAGCATGGTAGGGCGATATCAAGAAGATCCAAGAGAACAACATTGGACTGCTGTTAAGACTATCCTTAAGTATCTGAGAAGAAATAAGGAAATGTTCCTTGTGTACATAGGAGACAAAGAGCTTGTCATCATAGGGTATGCAGATGTTGGTTTTCAGAGAGATCAGAATGATCTGATGTTGCAATCTGGCCATGTTTTCTGTCTCACTAGAGGAGCTATGAGCCGCAAGAGCTCAAAGTAGCTAGCTGTCGTCGATTCTATAGCAGATTCTAAATGTATAGCGGCTTCTGATGCAGCAAAAGAAGCTATCTGGATTTTCATCTTTGTCTAGGAGATTTTTGTAGTGCCTAACAGTAAAGAAGTTATCACATTGTGCTGTAATAATACTGCAGTAATGGCTCTTGCAAAAGAACCAAGGTCACATCAAAAGACAAAGCACATACTTTGAAAGTGTCCCCTCTTGAGGGATTTCAATAAAAGGGGTAAATTTGTAGTGAGAAGAGTGTCCATAGAAGAGAATCTGGTGGACCCCATGACTAAAGGTCTATCTTAGCAGAAGCATGATTATCATATGAGAGCTACTAGGTTAAATGTTGTTAGCAGTTGGCTCTAGTCCAAGTGGGAGTCTATTGAAGTCGGTGGCCTAGAACCAACTACATTCTACTATATTCATTAAGAAACAACATATCACATCATGATTGTTATTCTGTGTGATAATACATTTGATAATGTACCAAGGAAATCTATTGGATAAAATGGTCATTATAGATCCCTACTGTGATGATAACCCAGAAATGCCATAACATTATTCATCAATATATGTTCTATGGCCGGATGATGTTATTTTAGGGACACAAACAATACATGCTATTAGGGGTGAGGACTCATAAAACTTTGAGGCACCTTCTCATGGTGTGTGCCCATGGTAATATCGAGGATGATTTAATGGGAATCAGACCCGCCAGTAGGAAATCCACATTTCATAGTGTCATTGGATGTTCCTACCTACGGACACGTGTATTGGTCCATAGACATTAAGATCATTATTAATGGGTATTAAAACTCATGCACATTGATGTATTGATGATATATGTGATGAGACACTGTTCATTGCGAGGTAGGATATGTTGGGTGCGTCACGAGTGATAATGCATTAATAGATAGTGCGAGAAAGGATTTATCCCTTCTATTTCATAATGAAAGTAGATATCTTAATCCATTTGATATAAATGATATAGTCTATATAAATCCATAGACATGCTGAGGATTGAGCAAGTTCAATTCTAGAAAGTCAAGGAAATATTAATCGAGAACATGGGTTTATGGAACTAGCATGAAACCCACTTTATTCGAGATATCGAGAAAAAGGGTTTACACTACATGGTAAGCATTCATAGGAGGTGACACATCATTGCGTGGTAAAATTCATTCTTTATGGGTGCCTTGGTGTGTTTCAAGATTCTATTCGTGGACATTAGGCATGCTCGGCCTAATTCCATCGAGAAAGAGGCCTAGAGGGTCATGCACTATGTGTGTCCATGTAACTCATTTAAATATTTCTTTAACATGGTGAATAAATATTATTCTCGACAGTGGATTAATAATTATTCAAGGATTCCTGATCACATTTATTTCAACACTAGTTATTCGAGAAAATATATAGTGAAAATAATAATATATTTTTTAGAGAGTAATGTAGTGATATTTATTTGAGAAATAAATAGTCATTATTCATGGGCTAATAAATGTGGTGGAGGAAATAAAGAAAAATGGAAAAATAAATTTATACATTGTGTATATTAATATATACATTCAATGTAGTTTTTTTTGGAAATTTATGAAAATAATATTATTTATATAATTATATAATACTAGGTGTAATTCGTTGGGTGCAATTCAAATAAAAATAATAGTCCAATATTATTGTTAGACACGAGGTATTACTAAGAATTAAATGAAATGAATAAATGATTTAGGATAATTAATTAATTTTATTATTCTATGTAATTAAAATTTCAAATTATATATTTCTCATTAGCCTAGCCATTTTTTTGTGGATGTGCACAATCGATTTTGAAAAGCTCTCATTCCAAGAGAGAATTCTTTTTCCACCAAGAATTCTCTAAAGCTATGAGAGAGAGAGATCCACCTCCACCAGATCAAAGAGATCGAAGGTGGACTATAGAGACCCAAAGCTTGACTTACATGGACATTACATTACTTGTTCAGAATACTTAATACATAACAAAAATAGACACACAAGGACCGTAATAGTTTAGTGTCTTTGTAAACATGGAACATAATCTTCAGATCATGGAGAAAGATCTTCATCATCTCCCATAATGATCTTCCACTTTTTGTTTTCAAACCTAAAAACCTTTCTTTATATCCTGGGGAAAAGAAAACATATATAGGGTGATCTCAAATGCTCAGTAAGGGTAAGCATGGAGAAAATAAAACAAACCACACACATTTGAACATAAAAACATGACCATAATTTTTGAACACGAAAATCTTGAGCAATGAGATAAAACATGGAAGTACATAAGGAATAGATCATAATGGAACATAAATCATGATTAAAAAGCATGGGAATAAAACTTTTAATAGTGGAAAACCCATAATCACATTATATGATTTCCATTGTAGCCAAGGCATTGCTTCCAAGACCATCTTAGTGGAAAAAGTCCCTTACTGAGCCGGGTTTACATGCCATTCCATCTCTATATTACTGAACCAGATGTACTTTCCATTTCAACCATGTCTATCTCATGGTATATAAATCATTAACTAATGAATTTGAGGGATATAGATGTCCCAAACATCCCATATTTACATCATTCTTACTTGTGCCACAACATAAACATAAATCAATAATCAGAACCCAAGGAATAAAATGGGTTTCATAAACATCATCCAATCTTAAAAAAAATCCATATAAAACAAATGGATATAATTTCATCATAATAAATTTGAAACCATGTAAGTAATAGATAGATTATACTTGAATGATAATCATGCAAAATAATTTCATATTATATGGAAAATATTTTAGACAAAACACTTGAAAATAATTCTTTAGGAAAATAACCTTTCTTCTTCAAAAAACATTTTCTTTTCACAAAATGCCATGAAATTTTAAAAGAAAACAATTTTGTTGAAAATAATTATGAAATATTGTAGAGTAATCTTCATAAAAATTATTCATAATGAAACTGTAAAAATCCGTTCATGCCTTATAAGTCATAAAAGCATTCTTCTCGTTCTTTTTTCAGAAAAGTCAAAAATATACCTCGTAACGTAAACAAATGAAAGATTCCTTACATAACATGTATTAAAAGTAAAAAATGGGTAAAAAGGACATTAAAAATCCATGAAAACATTTTTATAAAGCAGGTACATGGATGATAAATATAACCCCAGTGAATACTTACGAATAAACAATCTCGGATAAAAACAAAATTGGAAAAGTTTTCCCTTACATTAGGTCAGATATGTTTCATACCAATCCGAACCTCCTATATAATGATTTAAATAATGTCATTGACTTATTAAAGAGTCATATTAATTTTTATGATATCATATATGGTTCAATTATGACTTTATATTACCTATTCTTTTGTAAATCCCATGTCATAGCAACGTTTTGGGTAAAATCATCTGATTTATCGTACGTGTTTGGACTTTGTTGTTCATGATGTTATAATTAATTATATCATTATTTAATTACTTAAAGATTGTAAATCATGATTTATATATCATATATATTCATTATATATCTAGCATTTACATGTATATATAAATGTACATAACATATTGAGGTAAGAAATTAAATGTACTGTTCATGGAGACGGTAAGCCGTACGTACGCATGAACACTAATTTCATTTCAATTTATTATTTTAAATGAATTTAAATATAATTATACATAATTATATTATAATTATAGTATAATATCATATATAATATCATTAACCACATCCTTTATACATCCCACATATGGTATTAACGAATCACATCACTTTGAGGGGGCGATAGTCCGCACTTCATCAATTGAGATTATCGTATTTACCGATTATGGAAACCCGATGGGGCTTGATATAATTAGTAATTAAGAAGCATAAGGAAATCATAAACATAATATATATCATATATTAATATAGTTCCTTCACAATGGCCATCATTAGAGGTGGTAGGAGAAAATAGAACAATCATCGTTTCGTTAGGCGTTAGTTTTCCATCCACAGAAACCTTATGTTCTTCATCCATTTGATGCAGGTGTGTGTAAATTTAGTTCTTATTCATCTAATAAAAAATTAATAGTATATTTAGTATATTGTTTTTATTACAAAATAAAGGATTAAAAAGAGTTTAGGGGTTGGAGAAGTAGAAAAAAAGAAAACAACTTAAGAGAAACTGTTATCTTTAATTTGGGTACCCTATTTTGGTTTGAACCAAAAGGACTTCTTGAAGTGCCTTATGCCTAATGTAAGGATTCTAGGGGGAGGAGAGGGATGTATGGAGATTAATTAGGACATGTTTGGATGAGAAAAATGGCTTGAGAGGTGTGATTAATTGGATAGAAATGGTCTCCTTTTATAAGGGGGAGAAGTGGCTCTTTTGAAATGTGTGAAAATATTATTTTATTATAAACTTATCTTCGGTATCAAAAAGTCCAAAATTATTAAATATGATGCTACGATGACTCATGGTCAAAATAGAATCATCCAATCATAATTGGGAATGTTTTGGATAATATTTTAGTCATTGTAATTTTATTTTTGTAAATAATTTATTAATGAGGTGAATACTGCATCATTATTATGTCATAAATCATTTATTACATTTGATGTCTAAAAATTATTAAAAAAATACAATGATGTAGGAAATAGTTTTAGATTTCTAATTAATATTTATATTTGAAAACATGACTTATATTACACCATATAAAAATTAATTTACTAAAATATTTTTGTTAATGTAAATTTTGTCTTTACATTAAATTAATTAATCCAAATTGTCATTATCAGTACCAAGTGCCTCAATGGGGTCCCCAAATCGACCAAAGGATGTCCATGGTCAGCCACTAATCATACTATAAGGTTAGGACTTGTGTTAAGGTAATTTTTAACTATTATAATAATCATTTAACCTTGAACTACAATATTTACTTTTAACCATGGTAAATAAAAGTAAAAGTTACTATTCACCAGAAATTATTTTCATCTAATTGAGCCCCATTTTACTCCTTGAAATTAACCGTGTCTCTTGGATTTTCAAAATTCAACTCACAGAAGTGGTAAAATTATGTTTTATGAACAATTGCAAAATCTCATAGGAGGTGGGTAAAAGACGGTGAAAAGTGAAATACAATTTTTATAAATCTAAAATTATTATAAAATGACTCAAATAAATTTTCTTGAACGTATATAAGTATTATGTATCTATTTTGACCTAAAATAAATTTAAATCTAATAAATGATTTTTTAAATAAAAAGTCGGTTTTAACCAAAAACTCAGTGTTTTCACTATTCATCAAAAATTGATGTTTTTCAGAAAAATACCAAATATTCAGCCAAATCTATATTTGATATTCTGAATTCAAAAGTGATTTCTATTTTTCCAAATTCAATACATAGAAGTTTCATTAGTTAATTTTTAATGTAATTCCCGTTATCAAAACAAATAGCGTGTTTTTAAGAAACAATAACTATCAAAAGATCAACACTTGTTTTTTGTCCAAATCCAAAGTGAAATTAATTCCAATGACCATAATAAGATTAAATGGTAAAAATATATTCTAATTACACATTCAAACCAATTATAAAGTTAATATAACCATGTAAATTATTTTGATGAAAAAATTTATTTTCATTAAAATATTGGGTGTTTTTACTATTCATCAAAATATGAATGTTATCAGAATAATACAAAAAATTTATCCAAAGTAAAATTTTATATACTCATTCCAATGAATATTTTTATTTTGTAAAATTGAACTTATAGACATGTCAAAAACTAGAATTTATGTGGGTGCGCCATCAAAAGGCGGCAAAACTACATTTTTTTGAAAAATACTTATTTTAACCGAAAAATTTATTTTTTTCTCATACCATGTTCTAGAAAATATGAAATATGAATAATAAAGTTCTAAAATTCACAATTTGTTTAATAATATTTATAACGGCTAGTCCATAATAATATTATAACAATATATCATTGTTTAGTGAAACCCAGTATTGCGTAATATACATGCTATCGAGGAAGGTCGTGATTGCGTGTAATGCATGCCAAGTCAGGGTTGCCTGTTATGAAAGACTCCTTTATTGTTTCGTATAATAGAATCCAACCATATTTCATATATAAATTGAATATATATATATATATACACACAATTTTGTGTAAAATAACTACTATCAAAAAAACATGAAATTGTGTGTAACACGATCCAGGAATATTGTTTCATATACTACAATCAAATATGTTGTTGTGTATAGGGAAAGATAATCTTGGTTTTGTGTATAATATAAGTCATAAAATATTTTAAAAATAATATATTTCATAAAATCTTGGGGAGTTACATTCTAACCCCCTTAAAATGAATTTCTCCCTTGAAATTCGTTGGGGGTTATAAATGGTTTACTACTTGGAAATTTCTTTCATAGAAACCCACATCATAAAAAGGAATACTAAAACATCATTTTAAAAAGTGATGTATGAAACATAATGGTTACCTGAATTAACTCATCACTGGGTTTCCACATAAAAGATCATAAGTGAAAATATTGATATGGAGAAGAAATCTAACCATCATGTTCTGATGGAGAGTGGTAAAGAACATGGCTATGAAAAAACCAAAAATAACAAAGCCATAAATTTTTGATGATCTAAGGTAACATCTAATTCATCAGATATAAGAGCACTAGGACAAAATTTTGTTTTCAATATCATTTCTTATAGGTGAGTAATTTGAATTAGAAGAAATACTTACTTTATTTCGGTACATTATCACTGGTGTTTGTGGCTTGAACAATTTCAACTTCATCTCTTAAAAAATGAAGTTGAATTTTTCATTCTTGAAGTGTTAGCAGATCATGTGATAGAATGATGGGTCATTCCATCTTTCTCAAACAAAATGTTATCAAAATTTATCGAATAAATAAGTCCATGTATGGAGAGGTTAATCATATATGATTGCAAAAGTGGACTTATAATTCATCTATCATACGTCTTAATAAAATAAAACTAGTTTCTAATAACCAGGGACTTCATGTTGGCCATTGGTAGGTGATAAAGGCTTGTTACACGTTGGTTGTGGGATCGATTCCCACAACCTTGTCCGACGTTTCTGGTTGTCTCCCGTCTTTCAAGTTTTCCCCTTTTCTAAAAATACATTATAATAACATTCCAACAATAATATCGAAAAATATAAAAAAAATTCTATCCTTAAACAATACTATCTTATGTCTAACATAATTTATTCCAATCATTAGGCTTATCCAAAATACATCTGTCCAATCTCATAGTTTACAAAAAATTATTACTGGAAAGGTGACATAACAAGAACGTGAATAACACCATTTATAACACGATATATCTTTTTGGTCACATCCCAAATATGTCAATTCCTTTATCATGTATTCTATTGCAACATGAATTACCATTGAACCATAGTTGAAAACATGAATTCTGTCAAAAGATGTCTCTTTCCACATTCCAAAATCCCAAAATTTCTTTATACTCAAACCATGATATCACTTTTTCCTTATATTAGTCATGATCTCATTAATACTATCAAAAATCTCATTATCTCCTTATCCCTTCATTATGTGCACATCATCTATTTTCCAAAAATATCTGAATAACTTTTCATGGTTACTCATACCATTAATCATATACATTCAAAAATCAAGCAAAGGAATCAGTGTAACAATCCTTAGATTTTTCTTTATTCCATAGTACCATACATTATTCTTGATAAACATACAATCATTACACTACCTTCTTAAACCACTGACTGAGCTTCATCATTTCTTCCATATCATATATCATTTGTAGTCTCTTCATCATCATCCACATAAATACTACCCATATGACCATGATGATTCTCTTTATGAGATTTCCCCTTAGGGCATTGGTTTGCATAATGCCCATACATTCCACATTTAAAACAGTTAAACATTGTTGATGTCTTAGCAATACCATTATCCATGTCTATGGTGTTAACTGAACCATTTACTTTAAAATGAATAGATTTTTGTCCTTCGTTTCCACACCCTAACAATCTTCCAGTTCATTTTGAAACATTCTCCTTGATTCCTCTTCCCACATGACTTACAAGAGGGAAATTGAACTTTCTTTCCTCTATAATCATCATGAAACTCCATCTTTCTCTTATTAGATGGGTCCAGAAACTTACCAAAGAAGAGATTATTGATCATATTATGAGATTGCTGATTAGTCATAATAACGATGTTTTTCCATCCAAATCCCATTTCATTTGCTTGATCATGACTAATATCATTCCGTTGTCCATCATATTCTCCAATCATGGTGAATCTTCATGTTTCCATCCATTTTCAAAAACCCAAAAATAATACTGTGAGAGAAAAAATCATGATAGGTAAAACACCATAATAAAGGGGGATTACCTTCAAAATCTATCATATTAGGTTTCATTCTATGACTGTTTCCGTAATTCTAGGATTATAACCTATACATATACTTAACCTTAGAGACATCCCTAGACATAACTTAGAAATATCACTAGGGGTCTCACTAATGTTTTCGCATCCTAGTTTCCAAAGGTTGAATAAACCTTTCCTCTAATACCAACTGTAGAGACCCAAATCATGACGTACAGGGACATTACATTACTAATGTGGAATACTTAATATACAACACAAACAGACACACAAGGACCGTAATAGTTTAGTGTCTTTGGAATCTCAGAACATAATCTTCTAATAATGTTGAATGATCTTATACATCTTCTATAAATATCTTCCCCCTTTTGTTTTCTTACCTAAAAACATTTCTTTATATAATGGGGAAAAGAAAACATATAAAGGGTGATCTAAAATTCTTAGTAAGGGTATGAATGGAGAAAATAAAACAAACCATACACATTTGAACTTAAAAACATGACCATATTGTTTAAACATGAAAATCCTGAGCAATGAGATACAACATGGAAGTACATAAGGCATAGATCATAATGGAACATAAATCATGATAAAATAGCATGGGAATAATACTTTTAATTGTGGAAAAACATTAAGAACATGTTATAATTTCCATAGTAGCCAAGGCATTGCTGCTAAGACAATCTTAGTGGATAGAGACCCTTACTGAACCGGGTTAACTTGACGTTCCAGCCATGTATTACTGAACCAGATTTACTTTTCGTTTCATCCATGTCTATATCATGAGATATAAATCATTAACCAATGAACTAGAGGGAGATATAGGTCCCACCCATATCATAATGAAATCATTCTTACTTGTGCCACAACATAAACATAAATCAATCATCATAACCCAATGAATAAAATGGGTTTCTTAAACACCATCTCATCATAACATAATCCATATAAAACAAATGGGTATAATTTCATCATAATAAATGTAAAACCATGTATGTCATAGATAGATTATACTTGAAACATAATCCTGCTTAATAGTTTCATCTTACATGGAAAACAATTTTGACAAAATAGTTGAAATGAATTCTTGAGGAAAATATACTTTCCTCTTCAAAAAACAGTTTGTTTTCACAAAATGTCATGAAATTTTAAAGAAACGAATTTTTTTTAAAATACTTATGAAATATTGTAGATTAAGATTCATGAAAATAATGAATTATGAACCCGTAAAAATTAGATCATGCCATATAAGTTAAAAAACATTATTCTCGTTCTTTTGCCGGAAAGTCAAAAAAAGTACATCGTAACGTAAACAAAAGAATGATTCCTTACATACCATATTGTAAAAGTAAAAAATGGGTAAAAAGGATATTAAAAATTCATGAAAACATTTTTATAAAGCAAGAACATGGATGATAAATATAACCCCAGTGAATTCTTACGAATAAAAAATATTGAATAACAACGAGACTGGAAAAGTTATCCCTTACCTTAGGACTGATATCCTTCGTACGTATCCGAACCTCCTGTATAATGATTTAAATAATGACATTGACTTATTAAAGAATAATATTAATTTTTATGATATCATATATGGTTCACTTATGACTTTATATTACCCTTTATTTTTTAAATCCCATGTTAAAGCAACGTTTTGGGTAAAATCCTCTTATTTATCGTACGTGTTTGAAATTTGTTGTTCATGATGTTATTATTAATTATATAATGATATAATTACTTCTTGATTTTAAATCATGATTTATATATCATATATAATCATTATATACCCAGTATATACATGTATATATAATAGTACATAACATAGGCAGGTAAGAAATGAAATGCATCGTTCTTGGAGACGGTAAGTCGTACGTACGCATGAACGCTACATTCATTTCTATTTCATACTTTAATGGAATTAAAACATAATTATACATAAGTATATAATAATTCCAGTATAATATCATATATAATATCATTTACCACATCCTTTATACATCCCACATAAGTTATTAACAAATCACATCACTTTAAGGGGGCGATAGTCCGCACTTCCGCAAATGAGATTATCGTGTTTACCGACTATGGAAACCATAAAGGATTTATATAATTGGGAATTAAAGAAGAATAAAGAAATAATAAACATAATATATATCCTATATGAATACAATGTCATCATAATGGCCATCATGAGAGGCGGTAGGAGAAAATTGAACAATCGTCATTTCGTGAGGCGTTAGTTTTCCATCCACAGAAACATTATTTTCTTCATCCATTAGATGGAGGTGTGTGTAAGTGTAGTTCTAATAAATCCCATAAAAATATAATAATATATTTAAGATACAATTGTGGTTAAAAAATAAATTATGAAAAAGAGTTTAGGGGTTGGAAAGTAGAATAAATTAAAACAACGTAAGAGGAATTGTTACCATTAATTTGGGTAACATCCTTTGGTTTGAACCAAAAGGATTTCTTGAAGTTCATTCTGCTAAATGTAAGGATTCTAGGAGGAGTAGAGGGATGTATGGAAATTAATTGTGAATATTTTGGACTATAAAAATTTCTTGATAGGTGTGAGGAATTGGATAGAAATGGTCGCCTTTTATAAGGGGGAGGAGGGCACTTTTCGAATGTGTGAAAATATTATTTTATTATAAACTTATATTAGGTTTAGAAAAGTCCAAAAATAATTATATATGATGATAGGATGTCTCATGGTCGAAATAAAATCATCCAATTAGAAATGGACATGTTTTGGATAATATTTTAATTATTATAATCATATATATTTAAATCATTTATTAATGATGTAAATACTGTATCATTATTGTGTCATAAATAATTAAATTCATTTGATGTATAAAAATTAGAACAAAATACCATGATGTATGAAATATTATTAGCTTTATATTGAATATTTATAGTCGAAAATATGACTTATATTACACCATATAAAAATGAATTTACTAAAATATATTTGTTAATATCAATTTTGTCTTTACATTAAATTAATTAATCCAAATAGACATTATCACTACCATGTGGCTCAATGGGGGCCCTCAAATAGACCCAAGGATTCACAGGGTCAGCCACTATTAATTCAATAAGGTTAGGACAAGTGTTAAGGTAATTTTTAACAATTATAATATTCTTTTAACCTTGAACTACAATTTTTACTTTTAACTGTGGTAAAGAAAAGTATCAAGTTACTATTTACCAAAAATTATTTTTATCTATTTGAACCACATTTTACTCCTTAATATTAACCATATCTCTCGTATTTTCGAAATTAAACTCACAGAAGCGACAATATTTTGTTTTATGAACAATTGCAAAAGCTACTAAGAGGTGGGTAAAAGTCGGTGAAATGTTTTTATAAATATAACATTTTAACAAAATGAATCCAATTAATTTCATTGAAATTATATTTGTATTATATATATATTTTGACCTAAAATAAATTTAAATAGAATAAATTATTATTTAAATAAAAAGTCGGTTTTAACCAAAAACATAATGTTTTCACTATTCATCAAAAATTGATGTTTTTCAGAAAAATACCAAAAATTCAGACTAATCTATATTTGATATTCCGAATTAAATAATGATGAATATTTTTTTAAATTCAAAAAATAGAAGTGTAATTAATTAATTTTAAATGTAATTCCCGATATCAAAACAAATAGTGTGTTTTTAAGAAACAATAACAATCAAAAGATCGACACTTGTTTATGTCCAAATTCAAAGTGAAATTAATTCCAATGACTAGAATTGGATTAAATGGTAAAATATATTCTAATTACAGTTTAAAACCAATTAAAAATATAATCTAACCATATAAATTATTGCGAGGAAAAAAGTTTTTTTTAATTAAAATATATCGTGTTTTTACTATTCATCAAAAAATGAAAGTTATCAGAATAATATGAAAAATTTATCCAAAGTAAATTTTTATATCCTGATTCTAAAGAGTAATTTTAGTTTGTCATATTGAACTTATAATCATGACAAAAACTAGAATTAAATTGGGTGGTCCATTAAAAGGTGGAAAAACTGCATTTTTTTTAAAAATCCTTATTTTACCCAAAAAAATTATTTTTTTCTCATAAAATTTTCTAGAAAATATGTAAGATGAATAATAATATTATAAAATAAAAACTGTTGTTAATACTATTTATAACAGCTATTCCATAATAATATTATAATAATATATTGTTGTGTAGTGAAACCCAGTATTGCGTACTACACATGCTATCAAGGAAGGTCGTGATTGCGTGTAATGCAAGCCAAGTCAGGGTTGCATGTTGTGCAAGACTACATTGTTTTTTTGTATAACGAAATCCAACCTTATTTCATTTATACATTGAATATATATATATACATACACACTCAATGTTGTGGTGAATAACTACTATCAAACAAACAAGAAATTGTGTGTAACACGATCCAAGAATAGTGTTGCATAGACTAAAAGCTAATATGGTGTTTTACATAGCGCAAGATAATCATGGTGTATTTTATAATAGTAGACATCAAAGATTTTAAAAATAATATATTTCATAAATTCTTGGGGTGTTACATGGACATTGAAAGAGAACGATCTTCCGCTCTAACACCCAATGATCACTTCAGCGACATCCAGAGATACGTAGAGAACATGTGGATCACCTCTAATAGAATCCCACACTTGGATTCTACAACGCAATGATGGATAATATTAGTTCATGAATGGAAACATCAATGATGAAAGAATTTCATCAAGGAAAATTTGTCAATTAATTAATTTATTTATAAAAAACAAATGATAATCCTATATAATGTTCTAAGACTCCCCTCATTCTTTTTTATAACTTGTTCTATTCCAAATTTCCGGAATTTTATCATCATGATAGATCTTGGATTGATCATTGTTAATGAAAAAAATAATGTTGGGTACACCCATAACACGCTTCCTAAGAACCCATAACCTACTATTTTTATATATTGATTCAAGAAGAGTAATTATGCTCCAAATATCACATATTGTATTTATATCAATAATTACAAAAATATATGATACGTGGTGAAGGTAAATAAATTACATCGGTTCATGAGGTGGTATTCCTCCACACACACGATCAATAGTTTAGCATTCCATTTAATCAAATATGAGATGGATATATGTTATGAAATTCATTTAATAACATTTACATTTATGTAATATACTTTTTATATTTTATAACAATATTTTATGAGTATTTAAAGTAGGTGGAAGAATAAATATAAAGATTATGTATGGTGAAGATTTATTCCTCTTCATTAGAGATCTTTCCTGGGATTAAAACTAAAGCCTTCGTAGGAGGTTTTCATATTTAAAATAATGAATCAAATAAGGGGATAGTGATTTATGGAGGTATTTTCATGAGTAAATGTATGAATCAAAAATTTATAATTTTTTAATTAGAACAGAAAAGATTTTTACTTTTGTTAGTGGAAAAAACCCCACTTGGAAACAACTTGGATATTTCCTAAAGGATCCTAAATGATAAGTGATATTTAATGTATATTTCATGTTTGTTGGGGGTTAATGATAAGTTGATTTTTTAAATGTAGTGACCTCCTTTTTAAATTTATGGATTCTAGGTGGATCTTAAATTTAACCCTTTTTGAAACTATTCATAGTTTTATAGATTCAATAATTATCTCACAATATGAGGTATTATGAATATTATAGAACATGTGTTATCATATTTTTTGTGATGATGAGACATATAAAATAAATTATCATTTCTGGGATATCTTGATTTAATAATTCTTTAGGAATTAAAAATTCACCATCATTTATTATAAGATGTGATATATTATAAGTTGATCAATGAACAATGAATGAATGAGAGAATTATTAATCAATTATGTATTTCTTATAATGATATATTATTCAACTCTTGGGAAAAGATATCGAGCCAAAAAATTATCCTAGTATCTTTTATTCTGATGAATCAAATGCCCGCTTAGATCATCACATATTTATAGATTTTTGATTTTATCTTTTTTTTAACCTTGTTCTCCATCACTATCCTTCAGAACTTAATCATTTTATTTCTCTTCCATTTCAATGTTTTCAGTTTCAACACACGCTCTCCATTGTGTAATCTTAGTAATGTTTAACTTTTGGAAACAATTATGTCTCTAAAGTTCCTTTTTTTAAATGATATTTTGGAATTCATTTTTATGATATGGGTTCATATAAAAAGAACATTCACGTATCAAAAAATATTAAAACCCAAAGGAATTTCAATGGAAAAACAAATTTCAAGTTATTTCTAATGTAATAGCCCAATGTTTTTATAAAATATATTTTTTGAACAAAAAAATCATTTCATTGGTGTCTTTTATTACGTGCAACAATAAGTTTCTACAAAAGATAATTTTATTATTTCATAAACAAGATAATAAATTACCTATTAAATTAGCTGGAATGATATTTATAAACTAACATATGAAAATATATTTTTTATAATATGAATTATTTTGTTGACAATAAATAAAAAGTGAAAATATATAATAATATATTTTAATGAAAAATATTTTTTATTATTATCCAAAATTCATATTGTATTAATAAATTAAAAAAATAACAATTAGTGAATAATATTAATTAAATATATGGGTTTTAAATTTTATCAAATATTTTTTTTATTCATCCAATAGATCTTGTAGTCATAATATATGAAATAACCCAATATTATGCATAAAGGCATATAATTTTATCCAAAGTGTAATTTTATCGCCCTTCAATGGTGAACAAATTTTAAATCAAAATTTATAAAATTTTATATATTTTATATGATAATATAAAATTACAATTTTAAATTGGAATATAAAAAATTACTTTGGATTATTTTCTGTGTTTTTATGATATGTTTCATTTGGAAGATGAATATTGAAAATTCTAATTATTATTAAATATGAAATTTTCTTATAAAGCCATTATAAGGTAAAATTATGCTTCTATTTAGTTTTAAAAAAAAGTAGTTGAAATTTATTTTAAATAAATCAATTCTAATTTTATAATTATATTACAAAAGAAAATAATATAAATATATTTTTTGATAACAAAATGTATTTTTAAATTAAACTGTAAATCATGGTAGTCAAGCAATTTTATTTTATAATTTACACTGAAACATATTTGTTACGAATTTAAAATAATATATTTCAAAATTGGGTTCAATGGTACAAAATTTAGTAATTAGGTCATTCTTCATATATAAATAGTAACTATGGTAAATGTTATCACAATGTTAAAGGGTAAATAATGTAATTTAGGTTACAAATAAAATTATAAAAACTATAATATGACCTGAATAAATCCAAAATATTTATTGGGTGAATGAAATTCTACACTTACCACATAAGGATCTAAATTACGTCATTTAATGTCATGTTTTCCATTAAAATGACTTATATAATATTTAATAAAATAAAATACCCAAAATGTGAATTTCTTTGCCTTAAATATCTCTTATGTGACCACAGGGAGAAAATTTGTGTTATAAATTAATATCAATGGCAATATTTTTCATAATAAACATATTTTTGTTAAAATTGTTTTTGGACTTTTGGGACACATGGTTGATATTATGATAATTATAATGTTTTAATATTTAAAATGTTAAATTTATCACATTCATGTCTTCAAAAATATATCATTATTAATTTAGTTTTATATGGTCGATTAATTAAACTATAAATATTTTTATGGTATATATAAAATATTTTTCAAACATAATTATTTATTTTCAATTTTCGGTAAAAATAAAAGACTATTAAATATTTTCACAACACTGATGTAGTAATTATTTTATTAATGGAAATATCAAATAAATGTTGTTAGAAATATAAAAATAAAAATAAATTGATATAATTAATAAAATAAAAA
Source organism: Viscum album (assembly GCA_963277665.1). Taxonomy (NCBI): domain Eukaryota; kingdom Viridiplantae; phylum Streptophyta; class Magnoliopsida; order Santalales; family Viscaceae; genus Viscum; species Viscum album. Next base: position 273,240,309 of record OY728141.1, read on the forward strand.
ATTTATAAATGATTTTTACAGCTTTAGAATATAATAAATTATTTTCTCCATGATAATAGTTTTTCAATTTTTTTAAAAATACATGAAATTTATTATGTCAAAATTGATAGTTCTGATATTATATCATCATAATGTTTTTATAAATTTGTAAAAATCATAAAACATATTTTAAAATACCAAATATTAATTAAATGGTCAACAATGTTTTAAATTGTTCATATATGGTCTATTGTACATCAAAAAATTAAAATTGACAGTCCTTTAACATTGAGAAACATTTTACATGAGTTAAAATTAAAATATGTTAAATATAGGTTAATAAAAATGTTAAGGTTAAAAACCATTCAAAATTTTATAACATTTTTTATTGGTTATATTAAAACTTAATTTATTTTTATCTTCAAATCCATGGACATTTGGAGGTATTTTGATTTATATTGATATTATTATAAATTTTTATTTTCAAAAATTCAAAAAGTAACCCTCACATCAATTATAAAAAGGAACCTCCCCCTCACTTCTTCACATCACATTCAACCAGGAATATAAACCATATAATTCACATTTACCTTATAAAAATCCACACTTATATTATATAGGTTGGTGTATTCTCATAAGACCAACTGTAGTGTCCCTAAGAGGTGATCTAGAGGGATCTCGTAGCACCGATTTACTCAAAACTATTTATTGATATACTTCATAATAATGTGTTGTTACCCATGTAATATAATTAATCATTTAACAAATATAAGTTTACATGTTATTATGATTATAGAACAGCCATATCCCACCTTTAACAATCATGTGAAAAATGAATGGTCATGTGTGCATACGTACAACTTACTGTATTCACATCATTGTACTATCTATTTTTCCATGAACCATTACATAGATATATAAAATGAAAGAAATAAAAAATATATATGATAATTATTACATGATATTGATTATAGGAAAAAATATGTACCATCCACTTCCATATCATTTCACAATTAATAGAATGATATTGTTACTCGTGTGTACGTATGACCTATCATCTCCATGATGAGCTGTGATTAATTTTGAATGATCTTCTGTAAATAATGATTATATAAATTTACATAATGAATAAATATGTTATATATTACCTAAATATAGTTATTTAAATGAAATAAAAATATCATATACACTTGAACCAGAATATCAATGACAAAACACGCAGTGGTAAATGAAGTAATTAACACCCGAATGAAGAGTAACAATAAAAATATGTTAAAATATGATGAATATGGTACTAAAATAGTTTAATACAAATCAATAAACAATTATTCATGAGTATTAGATATGTATAATGGAAATCATACCTAAGGAAATGGTTTTTTTTCTCACTTTTATTTCTGTGGGAGAAACACCTTAGACACTACCTATTTATTTTCTGTAGTTTATATACTACCCATTATTGTTTTTATGATTATTATTTTGAATAGTATGTTATTTTATTATCCATATATATTTTATGTCATGGGTAACATTATTTAACTGATTATAAGTTGGTGATTGATAATTGCATAATCTCATCATTTTCAGGGATTTTTTTTATGTTTGTATTTACTAGGGAATATTTAAATTCCATGTCCACATTTCATAAAAATTATTATCAGAATATTTTTTATATTATTCTACAATTTTTTAAAGTTATTTTATCCAATGTATGAATTTTTAATAAATTCTATGAATTTAATGTTTTTGTTTGTTACCATTGGATGCACTTTTTACTTACCCAATTATAGTATGAGGTGATTTTTTATTTTATATAGGATGGATGAATTTTAATGATTAAATAATTCACTAGGTCCAAGATCAAATTTTTTTATTCAAATAATACGTTTTCTATTAAAAATGCATGCAATTTTCTGTAAATAAAAATTTTCAATGAAGAAATGATATTTTCCTCATGAATTGTTTTCAAGTTATTTCTCAAATGTTACTTATGTTTTAATAGGGATATTTTTCATGTATGATATTCCAATTATTCTGATAGTAGTTTTATGTTTATTATTGATTTATATTAATGAAAAAATTTTCCATTCATGGGTTATGTTGTGATTGACTGATATTTATGAAACCCATTTCATTACATAGGTTATGATATAATGAAATATTTATGTTCTCAGGGCACACATGTGTTTGGTTATCATTATGTTAGGAGTGGGACCTATATATTCCTATAATGGATTGGGTAAATATTTATATCTCATGAGATTGATAGGTTGGAGTACTAAATTATATCGGTTCTGTAATAATATGGATGGAATGTGATATAAAATCATTTCAACAATACATGTCTAGAATGAGAATTGAACTCAATTCACTTCTGGGATTTGTCAACTACTATAGTTTGGGGAGTGAACTCATTACACTATGATAGTATTTGAAAAGTGCCTTAATTACTATGGAAATGATTTTCTATTTTTGTGTGTTTTTTTTAATTCCATGTTTTATGCCACTTCTATTTTATCATTGCTCGTGTTCCTTTATTTTCTATTCCTTATGAACTACCATGACTTATCCCATGTCTAATGATTTTGATATATATAATACATGGTATGTTTTAAAAAATTTATATTCATGTTTTTATATAATTATGATCATGTTTTTTTGATATTATTACTTTTAACCATTAATAGGAATATGATATCTCACATTTCATATTTTTTCTTTTCACCAGGATATAAAGAATGGTTTTACGTAAAAAAATAGAAGTGGACAATTATTATGGGATATGTTTAAGATCATTCACCAATATAGAAAAATATGTTCCAAGAATCCTAATAAACTAAAATGACATGGTATTTGGTTGTGTTCCTATGTAATGGTTGAATAATTTCAAAATAAATTAATTTCTTTGTATGAACAAAATGGATTGTTATATCACATTTTCTAACTATTTAAAAAATATCCCAACCGCTCACCAATGACACCGTATTTTTTGAGTGGCTATATGGTGGATGTTGTAGCAGATTGGTTAACACTGATCTTCATCTTATGCTCCCCACAATGGATAGTATTCCACCAGTAAATAATTCAAAATATAAAATCACACATTCTATGGGTCTATATCCATTGGATTTGTGATCGAAATTATGATATAAAATCATTTTTTTTCTAATTATAAATTCAAAAGAATCACCATGTCTCAAATCCAGTCTTTATACTCAGTCCCTATAGACTATATGATGGGAAATTATGAATAATAAGCTGATAATGGTGCCTTTTCGGGGCTATCTATGAAGTGGAAAATGATATATATTATGTTATAAATGTTGAAAAATTTGGTTATGTGTTATTATGTTAATATTGATGGAAATATGATCAAATCTATGAGATATATATAAACTGGTATCCATATTTCTATTCATGACGATAAGTATAACTTTTGAAAATATGTCTCACAAGGTGGAATAAATCAAAATATAACAACTTATGTTGACTCATAATATAATTTTTATGATAATTATTATACATGTGCAGCCATCGGTTTAATTTATTTACTTAAACAACATGCAGAATCTAAAAAATTGATACTTTTTGTGTATTGTTGTAGAAAAGAATCAGACTCATATTTTGGAATAATTTAGGAATATTATTACAATTTAAACTAATATATTTTTTTGATTATAGTGAACAAGATGTTTTTTAACCTAGGAATTTAGAGATAATACAATTTTAGAATAACTATAAGTGAATTATTTTTCAGTTACAAAAACGTAAAAAAATAATTATAAAATTATTTTTATAAAAAAATAAATATATAATATGGGGGAAGACATAAATAATTATGTATGTTTGTCTTGAAAATTTTATTTATAGTGTAATATAATTTACTTTAGAAAATCATTTTCTCTTGTTTCTAGGATTCAGACTATAAGAACATTTTTTGATGTGACTACACATAACCAATATAATGTTTCTCAAATTTATGTCATATAATCATTTATAACTGGTGACCATTAGTGTAAATATTTATTTAGAAACTAGATGAGTTTATTACGGATCATAATGAGAGTATGGTCTATAGACTCATGAAACCATTTTCTTGTCAAAATTGTCTCTTAAATAGTGGTAATAATAACATTATACCATATTTGGATAAGTAATATTTTATAAAGTCACCATTTATTGTATTTTTTATATAATTTTTGGATTAATATATTCTTTTATAGTTTGTTTTTTAATGGTTGAAATATTTATTTAGTTAAAATAATTTTTAAGGTGATTAACTTTCATTGTTTATGTAAAATAAAGCATAGATGTATATGAAGAGAGATATGGATAATTTATTATAATTATGCATTGAGTCTCTATATGAAATTATGTGTTATTTATAATAGAAATTTAATAGTTTACAATATTAGAATTTTGGAACAAATGTGGTAATAGAGGATTGAAATCATATTTATGTTGGTATAAAATCGAGCAAAGATGCATAAGGTAGTATAATTGATCTTAGGTAATCCAAAAGTATAGTCATTAGGTTAATTTATTTCACAAAATATAGATGAAAAATTGGAATTTTTGGGACCTTGTCTGGTCAATATCAATGTGACCTAATGAAATAATATATTCTTGTAGAAAATGGATCTTATGTTAGGTGAGATGTATAGTTTAATGTTTATTACATTATAGAAGTAATACAATTTTGGACATTCTGAGTTAAAATAATGAATAATGGGATGATGGTATTATGAAAATGATATGCTATTCAGGTGGGGATTTATTTCTTGAATATCGATGTGTGAGCTACTACAGTAGGAATGAAAACATAATAAAATTTATTATAGTTGAATATAAATATGTAGCTGTTAAACATGCATTTCAATATGTTTTTTTGATATTGATATTAATTACCACATTGTGTTTTGTTGTTGAAAAATCTCTTCAGAATGTTTTTGATAATCTTATTGTTATTATTCAATGTAAAAATATAGTTTAGTATTATCATTATACAGATTTACAATTGATATCAAATTATCAAATTGATGTTTCCAAAATGTTATATTATGCTTTTATATTTTGGCATAAAATATAAAATATAAAATATCATTAATATAGTTATACCAATAGAATTGTTAATGGAGATAATTATAAAAATACTTTTTCAACCTTCACCCCATGCTGAGGTATTTTTCAAAATTGTCTCTCTATATCATTATTTTTTTAAAAAAAGAGGATAATTAGTTTTACAAGTCAATATCATAGTGTGAGTGATCATTGCTCTAAAATATAGTCGAATTTATAATTTTGAATGGGTTTATTTGTTTAATTTGACATGTGTTTCATGATTTAATGCCTTAATTTGTCATGGATGAGTTCAAATATGACACTTTGAGATATTTTCTAGATATTTATGGATTTAATTTTCATAAAAAAATGTTTTTGGAGTGAAGGAAGCTTCACATATGAGATATGATTTTATATTATCATTTTCATGATGAAGAACAAGAATATGGTAATATATAAGGAATTATATTAAAGATATGTTACATGTTTACAAGAATATTAAATGTTGGATATGGAATGAACTTTGGATTTTTGTATAATACAATTAATGGTTTTTATATTTTTTCTAATTTCTCTTAATGAAATGAACATTGGAATATGAGTGTTTTGAGATTTTGGAAGGTGTTTTAGAATATTTAGAGGAAATTTTGATGAAATTAAGAAATATTTGTACAAATTATATGATTTTCCCCTCCAAAAATTACTAAAAATATATTGAGTGTATATGTTTGAATGTTATGTTTAAGGATGAGAGGGATAAGTAAAATAATTTTTCACAGAATGTATAAATTCATGTTTATGATTAATTATATTATCCTAAACATTATAATTAATCATAAAACATTGATTGTTTATATAACATGGGAACAATACATTAAAAGTATAAGTCTTATTTTGTTGGATGTATTATTTTTCTATGCATTTTAATTGTATATCCCCATCCTAAGACATTATTACATAATGAAATACTGTGTTTTTTATTTGAGATAATATGATATTCAACAATTCAAATATCCTCATAAGATGAAAACTAATTATGTATGAGTATATCTTAATTTGAATAACCTCACATATAATTTCTGATTCATGATAATTGATATGAAATTTCAAAAATCATGACCAAATATAATATCTGTTTTTTGCATTAATTTATTTTATAATAAATATTGTTTTATAATCAAAGTTGAGGATATAAATAAAGAATATACATATGTTAAATCATTAAATAAATCAGATGATGCATTAAATTTTGGAGTTTATACAAACACATTGATCCAAATTAATTTTTGATTCTTTCTAATTTTGAAATGGGTGAACATTTGAGTTAATGATTTATATCAAAATCACATTTGTTATGTGATTTGGAGGAATATGTAGATATCTGGAATTATTCAATGGGAAATAGATGCTGGGTCATATGTGAAATTATAAAGTTCATTATTTTTTAATTATTGGTGACCAATAATGAATATGTTGATTTGAGAACATAACATGAAGAAGTATATTTTAGAAAATAAACCTGAAAACGTTTTTTAAAATTTTGATATTTTGAAAGAAGGGAACATAAATTTTTTATTTCTGAAATAATATTTTTTTTTGATGAAACCATGGGGTGGAATAAAAAGTAGGTATCAATAATTATCCTTTATATTGAATGTATTATGATAGTAAAAATTTAATACATGAAAATAATTTTCTCTTTTTTGAAATTATATTTTCCAATATCGAGGGAGTGAGAAAATATGGATACTAGTACCACAGTTCTTGAAATGTGGGTACATTGAGAAGATACTGAAGAAAATGTGGGAATGTCTAATTGGGTTAGTCTCTATATAAAGATAATATTTTTTCTAATTTAACAGTTTTTATTTTTAATAGAATATGAAGACGAGGAGAAGATGTTTTATATAAAATATTCATGAAGAAAGAAGTTGTTCATGATTATTTCTAATGGTTATTTGAGGTATATCTTCATATATTATTGATGTCAAAAAATTTCATTCAAGAATATATATCTCATCATTGTATCATTTTCATTAATAATGTTCTATGAAACTATGTTGTTCAATGTGAACAAGGGAATACATAGTTTGACTGTATTTCATTAATGTATAATTGAAATCTATTGAGCTTATATGGAATAATTGTTTGCGGTGGGAGAAAAAATCAACGACAAATAGTAATTCACCCATGATAGGGCCAAACCTTGTTAAAATAGTATTTATCATTGTCTTTTATATATTCCTCATGAATGAGTGAGGTTTATAATCTATAAATATTGAATTTAAACCTAACTAGATAAAGATGTATGATAAATTATAATTTAATTTTAATATATACAATCTACTAATCCATCCACACTTTAATGTTGAGTGATCCTATCTTGGGAATTTCATAAGATAAAAATATGAATAATTAGTTTCATATTTACATCATATGTAAACCTTTTTAGGATATTCATTGTATTAAGATTTTATTTTTATTAATTCCTTAGGTTAATCATTATGAAAATTATCTTCCATGATTTTCTGTTTTCATTCCCATTTTACAAATTAAATTATATGATTTTTTATCATAAAAAATATAATTTTCACTCTATGAGATCTAATATACTCTTTGTACTAACCTAAAATAGTTTTTATATATAATGTTTTATAAGAAAAATTTTCACTTATTCATTTTAATGACTAGTTATTCATTTTCATAAAATTTCAATAATGGAGTTTGATTTCACGAATTTTTGTTCATCTTTTCTTTTGGTGTTTACTTCACATTGGTATATACTTTGGAAATCAATAATGATTTTTGATAGTGAATTTATAATATTTTATAATACCATATTTTCATGGGAATATATCATATAATGTTTTTTAATGATTTATGGAAATATATTATGACCAATTTCATTATCTTGGATTAATTTCACTTTTATTATTATGTATGAATATTTAATATAGTAAAGACTTATTCATGATGCATTATGATGATGAATTTCCTTTAATTATATATCACATTAATAAAATGGATAATTATTAATTTATTTTTTATATCATTTTGTATTTATTAATTGATTTAACCCTTAACCATAATGTTATGTATAAAACAATTATAAATATCCTCATCCATAATTATATACATTTTCTAGCTGTAGTTATTTTTATACACAATTATATGATTTCTTGGCTATAAGGCTTGATATATGGTTTTTATAAAATTCCTTATGTTTGTGCTATATTTTAGTAATATAATGTGTAACATGCTCTTATGGCATTTTACTCCCAAAAATGTCATTATCTGATGGTTTTTTATCATTTATTTATTGACCTTTTTAATGATAATCGAATATTGTGATATCTCACACTATGTTTACCAAATAGATTGTAGTATTGGGATTAATGAATCAAATATTCATTTATGTGTGACCCAAGCTTATCCCATGTAATGATTATAATGTCGTGAGCTCTCGGTGAATCATATAAATATGGATATAAAATACACCATAATACATTTAGATATTTATTAAAGTTTTCATAATTTCTCATTTACAATGGACCATGATATTTCTAGGATTTCATTTTGGAATATTATATTATGAGTGATGTAATGTTATGTGTATGTAATATGGGTCATTATTGTTTATATCATAGAATGATATAATATGTTTTTTGGAATTTAGTTAAATAATATTATATTGAATACACCCTAGGTAACCTAGATTTAGACATAATAAGTCATTAAATATTTTAATATATTGGTAATTATTTATTATTAATTTGGTAATAACTTATTTATAACTATTAATTCATGGGTCCTCATACAAATCATTCCATTTTTTAGAATTTTTTTTAAAAAAAAGATGAATTTTGTCAAAAACAAATACAAAATGAAATTTTGGGATTGTAATAAATGATATGACATCTTGATGGGATTAAGGGTTGAAAAAAACAGGATAAAGAATTTATATTTAACCAAATTTATAAAAAATAATTACATCCAGGTGGAGAAACAAACTCATTCAATGGATGGGTCATGTTGTTGTCTAGTAATTTATGTTACAACAACCACATTTATGATCTTTTATTTCAATTAAAATGGATAAAAACTATCAAAAAAATAAATTTGATTCTCCAATCCCACAATTAAATATAATTTGGGCATGGTTCTTTTTTCCTTTAATTGAGAAGATGAAAAGTGGTGGACACCAATCAAGAATTAAAATCCCAAGGAACACATAAAGATGATCTTATGAGAAGTATTAATGGAATAAATTTTCAAAAAATATTTTCTTTCCACTATCAATAATAAATTAGATAGATATTTTTTTGGCCTCAAAAAAAATCAAGTTTATTCTAAAATATTATATGAAGAATACATCAAATTGATTTCAATCCACACCTATGGAATTTTCATCGACTATGAATGTATGGTTGACCACATCATTAGTGTAAAAATTAGATGAATTTATAACTCATTATAAATTAGAGACATTGATATATATATATATATATATGGAGATATTTAGATGTTCCCTAATGGTTTAGTTGTTGATTTTTGAATCAAATTGGTCTTATGGGACTGAGGATTAGAAGAGATGATTAGTGATTAAAATTCAAGGTTTAATTTATAACAACTAAAAAAACAAATATTGAATTACCCACATATAGAAATTGTGTGAGTGATCACAATATAACCTTCACCAATTGAATTAAGAGATGATTAATGTGTTGAAAAGAAATAAATAATGTTAATGATTATCAAACAAACCTCAAGAATTTAGTTGATATAATAGATTAAATGAATGTCCAGCTCATTCCTTTTCTGTATAAAATATTTCAACTCCAAAAAACATATATATTATGAAACTAATTTCAGTAAGATATAGATAATTTAAGGATACCGATGAATACATCCTCTAAATATAATAAATAAATGGATTATGCATAGGCTATAACCAATGTGGATCATGAAAATAAATTGGGGACAAATACACTAATTATTCACTCAATAATAATGGATACAAAATTTTATTATAGTTATATTTATACATTATGTCATATAGGTTATCTAAAAATATCTAAATACCACCTCAAGAAATAGAGGTATAGATAGTGGTGAAAATAATAATCAGTTCCATCATTACATATCTAGTATATATCTAAAGACCTGAAAAATTCAAGGGAATGTTTTTCTTAATTTATTTTGGGATTTTACAGGAACGTAGTTTTTGACGTCACCTGATTCCGAGGCCCGGTGTGCCCGGAATTAATTACCGATGTTTATCTCATGTACATTCAGTGAACGAGTGAGCAAGGTCTCCTAACTTTTGAACCAGTCCTAGGAATCGAAATCTTAGGGCACCGATGAAACCGCAGCACCGGTAATTGTTTGGGAACACCTTTTCTCGTGTTGTGTTTGCTCGGGTGAGGTTATTAAATAAATGGGTTAACTAATGAATGAAATAAAATATTGTGCTAAAATTTCTATTACAATTCTAAGTAGTTTAAACCTGCGCATGAAGGTTGGAGTGGGACCCACTAAATCCTAAACTCTCTATGTAGGATATTAGTGAAGTGGGGCCCACATGAGCCCCACCCCTTCAAATCCCTTTAACCTCCCTCTCACACATTTATTTTGTAAATCTCCCACACCCTAGTAAAATGGAAAGTCAACCCTTGAATTTAATTTGGATTATTAAATACTCATCAATTAAACTCAATTAATTGATTATAATCATTTGAATTTTGACAAGGGGTGGGAATGAGTAAAAAAATAAGGCAAAGCGATATTTTATTATGGGTTGAATCATTCCGTTGAGAGGAGGGGGAGTGTTCTTCGCATAGAATGAACTTCATATTTCCGGCGATGAAAATTTCTACCTCGACAGAGAATGATGTCACACTAATTTCCAAAGAACAATGACGTGCCATCCTTCATTCTTCTTCCTATGTCAAAGGAAGGGAGACACCTCCCTTCATGGAGGATCCACCGACGACGTGTACGGAGGCTCATTCCGCGATTCCGTCTTCCGAGACGCCATCTTCCGCGACGTCCTTTCCCCGCGACGTCCTTTGTTCGATAGCTCCTTGAGGTAGGGGTTTGAGTTTAAATTTTTATGAATTAAATTTTGAGCTTGCTTGACGAAGATGCTTATTCTTTTTGAGTTGTCTGTTATAGTTATAACGGAAGGAGGTCAGACCGCAAAAACATGACCAAACATCCTCCCTATTTGTTATTGTTCATATTGCGGCATGAACAAAGGCAGCACGGTGCAACCACACCACGCGAGAACATGGAGAATCACGGCGAAGAAGCATGGCGCCGTCGTGCCGCACCGTTGAGGCCGAACGAACCAGTGACTGATGTTGGGCCGCATCGAAGGTGGTGTGGTGCTGTCCTGTAGTACCAGAGAACCATGAGGAGAACACGGCGGAAGCGGTGCTGCGGCGGAGGGGTGCGGCGCCGTTGCGCCGCACCGGTCGGACAAGGCCGCGGCCTATGGCCACAGTGGTGGGGGGATCGGCGGCTGGAACCGCCGGCCACCGGTGCAAGGAATGCGGGACCCACAGGGGGTCCCGCTATGACACATCGGCCGGTCAAACCGGCCTGTCGGTTTCTGATAAACCCGAGGGTCATTACCCCTGGACGGCAAAGGGCGGGCCGCCCATGCGGGGGCTATTTCACAATCAGGGGGCAGCGCCCCCCGCCCCTTTCCGCGACATCTCGGCCGAGCCGAACGGTTTTTCCTTGCGGCCTCACCCGCGCCAGGCCAGTCCGGGCAATGCCCACCAGGACGGGACGCTCCCTGGCGGACCGGACCTGGTCCCGGGGTCGGTCGGCCCGGTTCGGGCTGACCCTGGGGGTCTTGGGTCGGGTCGGTCCGAGCTCAAAACCCATTAATACCGGACAAGTTCATTTAAATGCCAGTAACATGGGATACGAACCTCTGTTCAATGCACCGTAAGTTTCCATTCGATCCTTGGATCATGACGGTCGTTTCGTTATATTACACTCAAGGTTTCAGAGAACTTGGGGTATGGCCAGATTGGTTCGAACTCGAAACCAACCGGGCCCTCGGAGCGGAAACACTTATAACATGAGCTCTGAACATCCGATTGATGTGCCGTAGACTTTGATGGATTACTCTTAGTGAGAAGTACCTTTTGGATTACTCCACTCGGGGTTTGGATGTAGTTGGAGAACGGTCGGTATTGTTTTGACTAAAAAAACAACCGAGCCCCTAAAATGAAAAAGCCATTAACTCTCAGACCGGGCTTCCGATTGACGCACCGTCTGTCGCATTTTGTTTCTACTGACATGACGGAACTTTGAAATACATAAAATATGGTCTACGTGACAGTTGATATATCGACCTCTTGGCTTGTGGAGAGGACCCTCCCAGAACAAGCGTGCTTTGTGCGGAAACCATAGATCTTGCTGAGATATGACGACTGCTGATCGATCGACTCGGTGTGATTCGATAGCCCTGTGGGGAGCGCTTGGTTGGAGTGGTAAACCAACGTCGTAGGAGCACTTGGTTGTAGTGGCAGTCCCGCGGTACTCAACAGAAGGAGTACCTCTGTAGTATATGAGGGGGAGCACTTGGTTGTAGCGGCAGACCCATGGTGGTTAGTGCTTGGTTGTAGTAGGAGACCCATAGTACTTGACATGTGGAGTACTACAACAGTCCAAGGTCAGTGGGAAGCTCTTGGTTGTAGCGGCTGGCCCACTGTACTTGATAGAGGTGGACTTACCCAGTAGCTATGGGTTCGATGGTGATGACTATCGTACTGGAATCCTCCGTGGGTTCGATTATGATGGATACCATATTGGAATCCTCTGTGGGTTCGATGGTGAAAACTTTCATACTAGAATCATCCGTGGATTCGGCGAAGATGACAACCATATGGAAATCCTCTATGGGTTCGGCGGTGAATACTACTATACTTGTATCCTAAATGGGTCTGACAGTATTGACCTGTGTTGTAGTATCCTAATTGGGTTTGACAGCATAGCTACTCTAGTATCCTACATTGGTCCCAGCTTAGATGAATCAGTGGCAACATCTGATCATCTCTATCACATTACGAATAAGTATACCTGTTTGAGCTAAGCCTTGAATTTAAATCCCCATTTCGATATGCTTGACTTTCTTTCCATTGTGGATTGGGTTGTACTATACTGTGTGGACGTGGTCGAACTTGGGTTCGAATGTTGGAGCTGAACTAGATTTGATGACTTTGGTATATGTGTGGGAATATACCTATGTAGTGTTGGATGTTACTTTGTGATTGCATCATTCCTTTGTCGATTATCTTTTGTGGATTCTGGGAGACCTTCGGGGGTCTCAGGGTCCCTAGTGAGTATCGTATACTCACCCCTGCACGGGCATCTCCAGCACTACGTTTTGTTGGTTGCAGACGACAGACATCACTGTTTGAGGTTTAGGCTTGTAGAGCTGGACGGTTCCCGGAGGAGGAACACACGACGAGTCAGTGCTCGAAGGTGGATTTACTACGAGTCAGTAACTTGAGGTGGACCACTGGGCGGGACATACACGGGGCGGACGGCAGGACCTGAGGAGCTGAGGAGGCAATCTATACCCACCATTCAGGTGGTATTTCTAGTGGATGGATCGGCGTTGCTACTTTACTTTTCGGCTAATGTAATTCTTTTCTAGTTTTACTTTACTTTCATTTTGTGTTATTATTCTTGCCCACATACATTTCCCCACTTACTATTGTACTCAGTTTACTAGGTGTTTACTTCTGCTGGCATACTCTGTGGTGTTTGTTTACGTTATAATGTCAATTCCTTCCCCTTTTTTCAGGATTTACGCCATTGGTGCTAGTCACCATCCCCTGTCCTATGGAAGGCGGGCTTGAGGTAGTCACGGCATGGGTCCTAAGGACGGGTCATGAAAAATTGGTATCAGAGGAGTCGATTCTACCGCAGAACATAGGACTCTGATATTTTCTTTCTTCTATATGATGCAATAGTGTTAAGGGTATTGATTGTGGTTATCAGTCCAGAGAGTCCAATGTTGGTGCGGCGGTCGACGTATCCGTACACCAGGACCCTGACTTCTGATTTCTGACTTAGTGCACAAAAACACGGATTTCATGTGTTTTTCAAAAGTTTTCTATGGGATTACTTTGTGTCTGATCACCAGGTATACTGTTTTGACCATGTCACACCTGTCTCTTTCAAAGATGGCCCCATGACGGAAACCAGCTAGGGTTTAGATCTTTGTGTGAGACGACAGCCCAACGAGTGACGAGGCCTCGGTGCAGGGCAGTTTTTTAGCGGAGGCACCGACGGTACCTCTACCCGTCGAGCCACTAATGCCACCAGCCCCAGCCGCTGAGATTACACGTCACCTTAGTGAAGTTCATGATTTGCAGCATCAGAGACCGCACAGGTTCCACGGGGAGAAGGACCCTCAGGCGGCCGAGGATTGGGTGGAGGTTGTAGTTCAAGTTTTCAGGTTAGTGGGGACACAAGCTGACCTCATGGAGATCCTTGCAGCGATCCTCCTGCACGAGGCAACATGCAGATGGTGGAGCTTGATGCTCCAGGTACACGATGAGGCATCCCTTATGTGGGTAGACTTCAAGAGCCTATTCTGGGCAGTGTTTGTACCATCCACCCAAAGCGGTGTGCATACAGAAGCTACTTAATCATCAGTAGTGTAGAATGACAGTGGCGCAGTATTTAGCGAGGTTCACTGATCTCTCACTTTACTCTATAGATATGGTATGATACCCATTCATCAGGCCCCGAACCTTCGATCAGGATCTCAATCAAGATATTAGAGCTTCAGTTGTTTCTCACAGCATCCTGATGCAGACAGGGGTGTTGGAGCGAGCCCTCTTTGTGGAGAATTATCTTGTTGAGCAGTCTCCAACAGCAGGACCCACCACTAGTCGGTATGCGGTAGAGTCTTCTGTAGTGGGAAGTAGACAGACGACGCAAGGGTCCAAGAGGACCAGACCTACAGGTGATCGACCGCATGACACAGGATCGTCTGTGCGAGGCACTCGGGGAGGAGAACGACATTCCAGGAGCGGACAATGTCACTCATGCGGTGGGGTTGGTCACATGGCATGTTTCTATCTGACACGCGATACAGATTACTAGAGGATAAATGAAGGACCTCCCAGGAAGAGGAATAGGTTCTATCAGGGCAGATCTCAAGGAGTAGGAGACCGAGAAAGGGGAGCTGGCCATGCATCGGGTGGTGGTCGACGCTTTGAGGCCCTACCACCACCACCACCAGGAAGACCACCCCGACCACAGGGAACGTGTGGACAGGGGAGAGATCAACTTTAGGCAACTGAGGCCTACGATCATGGAGCTCTGGGAGCTGATGGACAGGAGTGCGACTAGCTCCATATATGGAGACTTTTGTTCATGTTTCTTCTAGCTTTGTTGATATTTTTTGTGGATGCTTTGTGTCTTTGTACATTGAGCTGCGGTAATAAAATACACCTTTCCTTATGGAATTTACATTCTTGTCCTCTCATTATGTTGTTACTAAAAGGTTTCGATTTAAACTTTTGAATTGACCCTCACATTTGAGATTCTTACTGGAGGAAACCCAGTGACCACACACTAATGCCGACAGTGTGACTCAACCCTTGGAGGATAGAGTAACGGTTGGATCTCTTGGTAGTAGCGTCGAGGACATACGACGTCATCCTTGGTATGGATTAGTATCATCCTCGTCGGGATTGACTATATTAGGAAATGAACGTGGTTCATCCTGGGGATGAGACCAGATTTCTCTTATCGTAAAAGATGAAATTGTAGTAGCTCTCTTGTAGGACCAGTGAAGGTCCAGGTCATCCAAGAGGGGATGAGGAGGGATCAGATCCGACAAAAGTCTGGTGATGACAGGAGGTGGAGATAATTGGAATTCGAGTATGGAGACCACTTTTTCCAGTGGGTCTCACCTCGATGTGGATTACGGAGTTTTAGCCACAGCGACATGTTATCTTCGTGCTTCATCGGACCATTCCAGGTTCTCAGCAGGATAGGCAAGGTGGCTTATCGCCTGGCTCTACCACCTCAGCTGCACCGAGTGCATGATGTCTTACACATATCTCAGCTAAGGAGATACGTGCATGACCCGACGCATATCATCAACCATGGGGAGATGGACTTTGACGATGGGGCAACTTTTTCGGAGGTCCTGATGGAGATCGAGGAACGACAGGAGCGGGTCCTACATGGGTGGTAGATTCCTCTAGTGCATATCAGATGGTAACACGGGAACCTCCAGGAGAGCACTTGGGAGCGGGAGGCTCAGATGCGTGCTCAGTACCCTCATTTGTTTACCTAGATTGCGATATATATTTATGGGGATGTAAATCCCTGAGGTGGGAGTATTGTAATGACCCGTAAAATTCAAGGGAAATATTTTCATAATTTTCATTGATTTTATAAGTACGCAGATACTGACGGCACCAGATTCCAAGGCCCGGTATGCCCGAAATCAATTGCTGAAGTTTAGACTGGCTACGTTCAGTGAACGAGTGAGTGGGTTTTCTTAAATTTAGAACCAGTGCTCGAAATCGAAATCTGAGGGCACCAATGAAACCGCATCGCCGATAATTGTTTGGGAACACCTTTAATGGAGTTGTGTTTGCTCAGGTGAGGTTATTAAATAAATGGGTTAACTAAAGAATGGAATAAATTATTGTGATACAATTTTTATTTCTATTTCAAGTGGTTTAAACCTATGCATGGAGGTTGGAGTGGGTCCCACTACATCCTAACTTCTCTATGTATGATATTAGTGATGTGGGGCTCACATGAGCCCTACCCCTTCGAATCCCTTTAACCTCCCACTCGAGCATTTATTTTGTAACTCACCCACACCCTAATTAAATGGCAGGTCCTCCCTATAATTTAATTTGGATTATTAAACTCTCATAAATTAATGTCAATTAATTGATTATAATCTTTTGATTTTTCGAAAGGGGTTGTCATGAGTAATAAAATAAGTAAAAGATTTATTTTATTATGAGTTGAATCATTGCGTTGAGAGGAGGGGGAGAATTATTCACATTGAAAGAACATCATCTTTCCAGCGAAGAACATTTCTACCTCGATTTAGAACGCTGTCAGACTGATTTCTGAAGAACGACGGCGTGCCATCCTTCTTTCTTCTTCCCGTGTCAAAGGAAGGGAGATTCCGCTCTTCTTCGTGCATCCACCGACGATGTGTACGGAGCGTCGTTCCTCGATGACTTCTTCCGCGACGCTGTCTTCCGCAACGTCCTTTCCATGTGACGTCCTTTATTTGACAACTCCTTGAGGTAGGGGTTTGAGTTCAAAGTTTTATGGATTAAATTTTTCACTTGCTTGACAAGGATGTTTATTCTTTTTGAGCCTCCTATTATCATTATAACGGGAGGAGGTTGGACCACACAAACATGGTTAACCCTCCTCCCTCTTTGTTGTTGTTCATATTGCGGCACGAACAAAGGTAGCGTGGTGCCACAGAACTGCAAGGGAATATGGAGAATCACAGCGAAGAAGTGGGGCGCCGTCGCGCCGCGCCGTTGAGGCCGGAAGAACCCGCGGTCGAAGTCGGGCCGCAATGAAGGGGTGCAGCGCCATTGTGTCGTGCCAGAGAACCACGAGGATACCGCAGCCAGAGCGGGGATGCGGTGGAGGGATGTGGAACCGTCGCACCATGCCAGTCAGATAAGGCCGCGGTGGTGCGGGGAGTAGTGGTCGGAACCGCTGGCCGCTGGTGATAGGAAGGCGAGACCCGAAGGGGGTCCCGCAGTGACACATCGGCCAGTCAAACTGGCTAGCCGGTTTTTGTGAAACCCGGGGGTCGTAACCCATTGCGGGAAAAGGGAGGGCCCCCCATGCGGGGGCCTCTCCCAATCAGGGGGCAGCGCCCCCCACCCCTTTCCGCGATAGCTCGGCCGAGCCGAGATGTCTCTCCATGCGGCCGCGCACACGCCAGGCCAACCGACCACCCAAAACTTGCCGGGCCGCGCCCTGTTGGGCGAGACCCGGACCCGGGTCGGGTCGCCTAGTTCGGGCCGACCCAGTGGGTATTGGGCGAGATCGGTCCAAGCCCAAAACCCCATAATAGCAGATAGGTTCATTTAAATTCCAATAACATGGGATATGGACCTCCGATCGATGCAACATCAGTTGCGATGAAATCCTTGGATCGAGACGGTCGTTTTGGTATATTAAAATCAAGGATTCAGATAACATGGGGTATGGCCGGATTGGTTCGAACACGAAACCAGCCGGGCCCTCGAAGCAGAAACGCTTATAACTTGAGGTCCGGACGTCTGATTGACATGCCGTCAAAATTGTTGGATTCCTCTTAGGGAGACGAACCTTTTATATTACTCCGATCAAGGTTTGGACGCAGTTTGAGTAGGGTCGGGTTGGTTCTGAATTAAAAACCATGCAGTCCCCTAGAACGAAAAAGCCATTAACTCTCAGACCGAGCGTCCGATTGACGCGCCGTGTGTCGCATTGTGTTTCTACTGACATGATTGATCTTTGAGATACATTAACTCTGGTATACATGACAGTTGATGTATCAACCTCTTGGATTGTGGAGCGGACCCTCCTGGAACGAGTGTGCTGTGTGTGGAAACCCTAGACCTGGCTGAGACTTGAAGACTGCTGATCGATCGACTCAGAGTGTTTCGATAGACCAGTGGGGAGCGCTTGGCTATATCGGCAGAACCACGGTGGAAGAGTACATGGTGGTAGTGGCAGACTCGTGGTACATAAAAGAAGGAGTACCTCTATATTCTATGAGGGGGAACGCCTGGTTTTAGCGGGAGACCCATGGTGGGAAGCACTTGGCTGTAGTAGCAAGACCACAATACTCAACAGGTGGAGTACTACAGCAGTCCAAGGATAGTGGGAAGCGCATGGTTGTAGCGGCAGGCCCACTGTACTCGATATAGGAGGAGTTCCCCAGTAGATATGGGTTCGACGGTGAAGTCATTCATACTGTAATCATCTTTGGGTTAGACGATGATGAAAACCATATTGGAATCCTCCGTGGGTTCGACGGTGATGACTTTCGTACTGGAATCCTTTGTGGGTTCAACGACAACGACAACCGTATGAGAATACTCTGTGGCTTAGGAGGTGACGACTACTATACTTGTATCCTGTATGGGTCTGACAGTATTGACCTCTGTTGTAGTATCCTAATTGGGACCGACAACTTAGCTGGTCTAGTATCTGACGGGGGTCCCATCTTAGATGAATCAGTGGCTATATCTGATCATCTCAATCACCATACGAAGAAGTATACCTATGTGAGCTGAGCCTTGACTTTCAATCATTATCTTCAATATGATTGACTTTCTTTCCTGTGTGAATTGGGTTGTACTATCCTGTGTGGACGTGATCAAACTTGGGCTCGGATGTTAGAGCCAAACTGGATTTTTTGACTTAGGTATATGTATGGGAATATACCTAAGTAGTGTTGGATGTTACTTCGTGATTGTATCATTCCTTTTTGGATTACCCTTTGTGGATTATGGGAGACCTTTGAGGGTCTCGGCGTCCCTACTGAGTATCGTATACTCACCACTACACGGGCTTCGCCCGCACTACGTTGTGTTGGTTGCAGATGACAGACATCACTGATCGAGGATGAGGCTTGTAGAGCTGGAAGGTTCCCGGAGGAGGAACACACGACGAGTCTATGCCCGATGGTGGATTTACAACGATTAAGTACCTGGAGGTGGA
The DNA here is from genome assembly GCA_963277665.1 of Viscum album. Lineage (NCBI taxonomy): Eukaryota > Viridiplantae > Streptophyta > Magnoliopsida > Santalales > Viscaceae > Viscum > Viscum album. The sequence continues at coordinate 273,260,100 of OY728141.1, forward strand.
CCACTGGGCGGGACGTACACGGGGAGGACGACATGACCCATGGAGCTGAGGAGGCTATCTGTACCCACCCTTCATGTGGGATTTCCAGTGGACGGCTCAGTGTTGCTGCTTTACTTTTCATCAGATGTACTTCCTTTCCAGTTATACATTACTTTCAGTTTGGGTTTGTATTCTGGCCCACTTACTTTTCCGCACTTGCTATTGTACTCAGTTTACTTAGTGTTTACTTTTGCTGGCATACTCTGTGGTGTTTTTTTACTTTATAAAGGCAATGCCTTCCCATTTTTGTTGGAATTTACGCCTTTGGTGCTAGTCGCCAGCCCCTAGCCTATGGAAGGCGGGCTTGGGGTAGTCACGGCATGGGTCCCGAGGATGGGTCGTGAAAATATATACTTCACTAATATTCATTTTTTGTATGATTTTTCCTTTAAATATAGTAATACATACTATTGTATACTTATATGCTATATCGGGATCAAATTGAATTTTCTTATATAGACAAAATATATCATACCAGTGGAATGGAATTACATTAAATATCTTATAACATCCATAAATATTACAAATCAGAATAGAGTATTGAAAATAAATATTGGGATCATCTTTTTATTTATGTATATTGTTACATTAGGACCAATAATATATGGATATAATGGTAGAGATAATTTAATGGACTATCCATGAATACTTGATCATTATGATGGAATATATTAATTTATTCATTAAATTCTTTTCTTGTCTTAAACCTGTTCGAGATGTAGAGTTCCTGATATAAAATTTACATGGAACTCTATCCATATATAAGTGTTCCTATGGAGTTCCCCAACATAAACATAAAGTGATGAGTAATCAAATATAGGAAAACAAGGAATATTATTTTATTATTCTTAATGGTACTTCATATGGTTTCAATAAAAAGGATAAATTGATAAATAATAATACATAAATAGATAAATACATCGATTAAAATGCACATAAAATCATTATGACAAAGGAAAATTGTCCCATAACATAAATTGATGACATGATCACCCAGCAATGTGGTGATTGGTACATCTTGAAGATTGGCCTTCAACAAGAATAACATTAATTTATTATAAAAAGGGGGATATTTCCAAGTATAAAATTTTTATTATATATGAACAATAATAATTCATTGTGATTACTTTTATAATTAGTAATTCCTTAACATTTATTATGTTGTTTATTAATATATATTCTAGAGACTACCTCGAAAAAATTGAAGATGTAATTTTAGATGATATTTCTATATATTCCAAAATAAGGGATTAAATTTAATAAAAATTGAAAATTTTGTGGATGAAATTATTAATAGAGATGATGTATTCAATGTATAGTAATGGGAACATCTTGATGCGGAAATTCACAATCATAAGAAATGTTAGTATAAGTGGAGGGATATTTTTGGATCCTTTAATGTCTAAGACAATTGATGAGTAAATTAGACCAAATTGAAAAAAGTCCTATACTTTTCTCAAATTAGATATGTACTATTGATGGTTAATGATAAATTACACATTATATTCAAACCCACAGACTATGAAATACTTTAATGGTGAATTTTTTACTAATGGTTAAAAAGAGAAATTCATATAGGTGAAGAAAAATCAAATTATAAAACCATTAGATACACTAACCTTAAATGGGGATCTATATTTTTTTAGAAAATATTCACCAAAATAAATTCATGTATTGTTTAATAATGAAAAAATTTTAATTGAGAACATATTCCACATGAAAAATGATATCACATGAGAAAAATAAGCAAACATAAGATCTAGACTTTTTAGAGGAAATTTATTCAAGAATGGTAAAATATATTATATATGTGATTCAATTGATGAGAAATATACTATTAGTAATTACATAAAATATATATTTAGTAGAAATAGATAATTATGTTCCAATTATGATGGAGGATGTTTACTAAAGACTATCACTACATAATCCATCAACATCATAAAAATTCAATTATTTGGGTAGATACTATAAAAAAGGATCAGGCATCCATATCCATTATGAAAATTGAAAATGATAAATTAATCATTGACATGTAAATTATGTTATTGAAATTCATAAAATAAGGTACGACATTTCACCATTATAAAATTATTTATTGATTATTAAAAGGTATAACATTGAATTTTTTCAGTGGGATGATTTAGTGACTGAAAACATTGTAGAATCCCTAATGAAGTGGAATATAATAAATTTTGACATAAAAAAATATGTAGTTATGAGGTATGTAACACTATTATGTATAATATACATGAATGATAAAATGAAGGGGTTATTTGATGATTCATAAATTTATACATTCTCTAACCACATAAGAATGGAAATGATTTATTGTGATCCATAAGGTCTTTTTGTAGGGATAATATGTTGATAAATTGGTTTCTATACGTCCACATCATTGAAATTCATATTATTTATGGTTAAAAATAAAAATTATTTATTTATTATGAAATAATACCCATAATGGCACTGAAATGAGAGAATATCACCATGGAATTTATTATGGGTATTCCGAAGATATCTAAGGAAACTAATTATCAATTTGTTTTTAGGGGATAAAATTATAGAGATTTCAAAATTCATCCCATTTTTTAAATTCTTATAAATACATCATCCCTATATGAAATATATATGTCATGACCTGACCCACAAGTCTATTTCCATGACTACCCCAAGACCGCCTTCCCTAGGAAAGGGGTTGGCGAGCTACACCAGAAAGGCATATCCCTAAACGGGAAGGCATTGCCTTCAAAACTGTAAAAACACAATGTCCAAGAACACAAAAAGATGCAATCATGATGTAAAACTATAATAGTAAAACTGTTTACTGAAAGTAAAGGGGTTGGAATAAAATCCCAAAAGAAAGATAAAACTACAAAAGAAAAGAGAAAATGCATAATAGATGTTGAGGTCATCCACCAAAAATCCTACTTGATGGGTAGGTATAACTCATCTCCATAAATTTCCACCTCAACCAGTCTCCTCCGTGTACCGCTTGGTCTTGGCTCGCACAGTCTCTACTGAGCTGCTCATTATTTTCAAAAGACACAACAAGGAGTTGGAAAAGACCATGCATGGGTGAGTATAACAATAACTAGTAGGGACCCCAAGACCCCTGAAGGTCTCTCAGAATTATACAAAGGAAAACCACAATGCCCGATCTCAATCAAAAGGCACAAATTAAAAGAATCTTCTCAATCAATGTATAAAATAAGTACAAGAGTACAAATGGTTAGTCTTAATGCTATATCATCTTATTTTATCATATTTTCTTCTAGTGATCTACATAGGATCGCTACTACTGATTCACACAGGATCACTAGGTGGTGATCCACACATGATCGCTAGGTGGTGATCCACACAGGATCGCTAGCTGCTGATCCACACAAGATTGGTAGGTACTGATCCACTGAGGACTGCTAGGTGTTGAGCCACACGAGATCTATAGGTGCTGATCTCCATAGGATCACAAGGTGATGATACATAAAGGATCGATTGGTGATGATCCACCAAGGATCGCTATCTATTGATCCAAACAGGATCAATAGGTGTTGATCCCTAGAGGATTTCTAGGTGATGATCCACACATGATCTCTATATGCTGATACAAATGGGATCGCTATGTGATAATAAACAAAGCATCATTATGTGATGATCCACACAGGATCGCTAGGTGTTGATCCAGACTGAATCTTTAGGTACTAATCCAAATAGGATATCTATGTGCTGATCCAGACATGATTGATAGCTACTGATCTATATAGGATTTCTAGGTGCTCATTCTCATTGGATCTCTAAGGGATGATCCACATAGGATCTCTCGGTACTGATCCACATAGAATCACTATTCATAAATCACTTCTCAACTAGCCATTGGATTCTCGTACATAGTAGGCTTGATTCTGGGAGGATCCACTCCTCAAGTCATCAGTCATACCTCAACTGACACGAAGTCCCATGAAGAAGTAACTTATAGATCTATCATGTCATAAGGGATCCAATACATCAGATGTCACATCAATCAAACACCCGATGTGAGTTTAATTGAAATCATAGTTCTAAGGGCCCGATTGGATTCAGTTACTATCCAACCCGACAATTCTCCAACTTTCTAGAAAATGAAATTACTGTATATCAAAAGAATTTAATAATTCAAAGAATTCTAGATCTATATAAGGTTATTAAAATGAATGTTTTGTTTGCGAGATATGATCTTTTAAGCATATCTAGGCCGAAATGGGTCCGGGTCAGTGCCTACTCGACCAGACCGACACAGGCGGACCTAGTTTGGGACCGACCTACCATGGCCCGAACATGCTGGGCCTCAGACTGGCCCGACCAAAATCTGATGGGCCGTGGTGGAATCACACATCTGAGGGGACGGACTATCCTAGCCTGCCGTCTAGTGCGACTCGTGCGAGGGGTCGTGTGGCCCCTCCTTCTTGAACAACTAAAAGATCCATTCATCTCATTAACTAGTAGTGCCACATGGAAATGCCTTATTGTCTATGGGACGCATATGCAGTGGGTACACTAGCCTTCCATTTGGACTTTAATGTCATGGCCGCCATCAATGACATGCAATGGCGGGCCGCCCATCAGCCAACGCGGCCAGCCAAGAGCCGTCCACCTCTACGTTCAGTTGTGACTTCATGTGGAGCCACCTCATTACACGGCCAGTGGGTCTTTTTCCGGACACCAGGTAAGCATTGATGTTTATACCCCTTTCAAAAGCACTCATGAGTCTCCCAAGATGCCACTATCATAGCATGTCTCATGGTTTTAAGGATTAGTCACGTTGAGAAATCCGCTCCTGAAGAATGCAACGAAATGTCTACTGATGGAGGTTTCGAGCCTTATTCATTTTGCATGCACCCTCCAAGTCAGTATTATATCAAACATGGGTAATTAATGAAACATTTATAATCTATATTACTTCCAAGATTCATCATTTTTTAAGAACATGGAAAAGAAACATTACACTTGAATTTACTAACACAACACCATCATCGAGATCCATTGGGAGAGCTGCTGTTGTGGTGGGAGAAGAGTACTCATTGGATGAATTCACCGATGTTCATCAATCCCAGATCATTTCTGCTCAAGCTTCCATCCACCATTGGAATAATATTCTGCAATACCTCACTAAAGGTTCCTCATAGTCATCTCCAAAACCCCATCCCAAACCTCATTTCAATATAGGGGGAATGGAGTTTAATGCACTAAGTTAATTAATGAGGTCCATTAATGAGTGGATAATTAATGAACCTCATAATTCCCAATGGTGTGGTTACACAACTGAAGAGCCATTCCATTAACTGTCTTGGAAGCCCATCGGTCCCACCACATCCACTAAATAGGTTGTAGGATAATAAAATATTTTTTTATGTAATTTTATTATTTCATTAAAAGTTGAAAAAACTTACATTTTCACTTGACCTACTATGGTCAATGTTAAGCCTCCCTTAAGAGAATCTCGGTGGTGTGGATTAAACGATGTCCTCATATTTTAATTCGAGCACTGGTTAAAAATATAGAAAACTATACTCATGCGTTTACTGAATGCACCTAAAAAAATATCAAAAATCCATTCCAGGAACACCTGGCCTCCGAATCAAGCACCGTAAATTTTCGCAGACTAGTAATAATACCAAATAATTCATTAACAATTATTTGGAATTTCAGGTTCTTTAAATTCTCCCCACCACATGGATTTTTTTTTCTACAAAATCTACAACAAAACTAGGCGAACAAATGGGGGTACTGAACACATATCTCAGCCTCCCACTCCCAGGTTTTTTCCTAGAGATTCTCGAGCTGCCAACGAACTTGTACCAGAGGAATAAACTGCCCATGAAGGACCAGATCATTTAAATCTTCTATATCCTATAGGAACTCTAAAATCATCACACTATCATTAATGCCCATCTCACCCCTGTCAATAACATGCAATGAATCATACACATACCTCCTCAGTTAAGACCCTTTGAAAACATTATGCACTCTGTGTATCTGTGGGGGAAAAGCTAGATATTATGCCACCTCACCAACAATTCATAGGATCTGGATAGGTCTGATGAACCTTAGAGATTGATTTCCATCCCATCCAATCCTCTATAATCATAATCACGGTGAGACCCATAGAAATACATGACCTACCTCCTCATACTCCAAGGGTCTCCATCTCTTACTATCATAAGAATTATGTCGACACTATGTAGTCTTCATCCACTCCTAGAAGATCGGCACCTTCATTGTAGTAGCCTGCACCAACTCTGGACCCATAAGTGTCAACTCCTCTAGGTGTGTCCAGCATATAGTTAATCACCATGGTCGCCCGTACAGGTCCTCAAATGGATCTATGCCGATGGTGGAGTGATAAATGTTGTTTTAGGAGAACTCCACCAGTGGACGGTGGTCCTTCTATCTACAAACCAAGACAGTGGACCCATGCACAAAGAATGTATTCATGTGTCTGTATGATCCTATTCATAAGACCATCTGTCTAAGGATAGATGGTGGTGTTCAAGCGTAGGTGAGTTGGGAACACTTTTTAAAACTCCTTCCACATGTGTGATGTAAAATGTGCATCGTGATTTAAGATGATCACTGATGGAACCCCATTAATTCACCCAATATCCTATACATATAGGCATCCAGAGATCTCTACTAATCGTTGATCCTTTTCTGACAAAAGACAAATTCATTGATAACGAAGATCAGCAGAAGTAAAAGAACGTAACCATGATGGGAAGTGATCAAGCCAGAGTATATCGTCTTAAGGAAGGCCAACGGCTGCCAACTGGTGAGCGGCCTCGTTTCCTTCCCTTATGATGAATGTAAAAATGGAGGATGTGAAGCTTGACCGGAGAGAGTGAATAATCTGAGTGATGGATCCAAAATATTGTAGCCCGCAATCTTTGAGATTGATGGCATTGATGATTATGATGTGGGAGGACTTGGTGAGTCGGTCAATGATCACATAGATGGAATTGTTCCCCCATGAATGTATGTGGTATACCTATCATAAAGTCGATAGATATTCAATACCACTTCCACTTCGTTACCTCAACTGCCTATGTTAAGCCTGTTGGTACCTGATTCTTAGCCTTCACTTCCTCACAAGTGACGCATCATGATACGAACTCCGCCACTACATTCTACATCCCTATCCACCAGTACTAACACTGATGGTCCCAGTACATCTTCACCACTCTAGGATGTACCTCTAAAGGGTAAGTATGGAACTCCATCAAAACCTAATTTAGAAGCGCCAGTGGTACCATAGTTAATCCTCTAAAGAGGATGACATGCCACCAACCGTAATAAAATCTTTCAGAAGCCTATCCAAAGTATATTTGAATAGGCTAGGCATCGTAGTAAAAATCTCCATGTTGTGCCTCCCAGACTCAATTAAGGAGTGGGGGAGAGGCCGTCATAGACTGGTGGTAAGATACTGAATCACTATCCATGAAGGATAACTGCAATGCCTCTAGCTACTCTGTTACCTCACTCAGCAACTGTAGACAAGACCTCCTGTTGAGTGCTCATGTTACTACGTTCCCCATAACAACAGAGTAGAATATCTCAATGTTATAGTCTTGGAGTAACTCCATCCATCGCTGATATCTCATGTTCAGGTCCTTATGTGAGAATTTATACCTAAGACTCTTGTGATGAGAGTAATTTGTAAAACGTTCACATAGCATGTAATTCCACCACATCTTTAGCACAAAGACCACTGCTGCGAACTCCAGGTCATGGGTAGTGTAGTTCTTCTCATTCTGTCTCAACTGCCATGAGACGTGGGGGATCACTGCTTGCTTCTACTTCAGGAGACAACATAGTACTTTCCATGATGCATTTCAGTAGACTACATACCTAATTTCTTCTTCTGGTATCCTCATGATGGGCGCACTCATCAACCTCTACTGTTAAAAACTCTATTGGAATATCTCCATCCACACAATGTGATGTCCCTTATTTTTCAAAGATATAAAGGCTATGGAAACCCTTGAAAATTCAGGTATGAATATCCGATAATACCCAACCAATCCTAGGAAAATCTGCATCTCAGTCACACTCCTGGGTTGCTCAACCATGTACTGCCTCTATCGTCGTCAGATCCATAGCAACACAATCCTCCATGAAAACGAGACCCATGATGTGGAAATCCCATATCAAGAACATAAACATCATGATATTCCCCTTAATGTAGTTCTATAATTGTGTATCCATAACTCTCTATAGGTGTGTGGCATGATCCTCCTCCAATGCCGAGTATATAAAGATGCCATCAATGAAGACCACCACGAATCGATCGAGGAAAGGATAGAAGATACTGCTTTTGAGACCCCTGAACACTTTCGGGCCATTGGTCACACCAAAGGGAATCACCAAGAACTCTTAATGGCCATACTGACATCTAATGGTTGTCTTAGGTACATCCTCATCTTATTCCCTGATCTTGTGATAGCATGATCTTTGGTCTATTTTAAAAACGACCATGCTCCCATCATCATTTCAAAGATATAATCAATCCTCATAAGTGGATAGTTTTTCATCATGGTAACATAGTTCAAGAACCGATATTTTAGGAAATCCTCAGACTCCCATCTGCCTTATTAGCGAACAAAATCGGGGATGCCCATAGAGAAACACTAGTTCAAACGAACCCATTCCCCAGAAAGTCCTCCAACTGTACTTGTAACTCATGAATCTCCATGGGAGCCATATGATATGATGGTGTAGATATCAGTGTTCTCTCAGGGTACAAGTTGATGTAGAAGTATACCTCTCTTCGAGGAGGTAGTCCCAGAACATCATCAGTAAAGACCTCATCATAATAGTCTACCACTATAGGATAACTCAGAATCCACACATTAACTACTATAGGGGTAAGGCTAACCAACTGATGATTTCTCGGCTATACCCTCCTCCAAGTAAGTCCATCCCATTTTGAATAGATTTTCTTCATGCATGTGTAGTAAAACCTAGTCCCATCCTCGCTTCACACCACACATTGCACATAAAAAGTCTATCTGAGCATGGACTGTGGATAGTCATTCCATATCCAAGATAACGCCATAAGGCCACGATGCTACTACTAAGAGATCATAGCCATAGATATTGCCTAATTGAGTGAGCTCACACTACCTACAAAAGTTTGTAATCATCGAATCTTATCATGTAGGATTATATAATCATAAGGATCAAGGTAGTGGAACTGTCAGAATCACTGAGTTACTCAAGAGCGTAGTGTAAATAATGTAGTGAATGGAACCTATGTTTATAAGATCAATAGCAAGGGAGGTAGAAAAATAGATCGTACCTCTAATAATCACTCTAGAGCTGTGGTCGTAGGACCTTGCCACCAAAATATGAGCTCACCCCTATCCACCTGCTCTCTGTGGTCAGTGTGGACCAACTAGGGGTGTTGTTGGTCGAACCACCAACTATAATCCACCACCTACTGCATGACCTACTTCACTTTTTTTTCCTCCACTCTGCATAACTGCTCACTCGACCCTCCGCTGCTACATCGACAATACCTCGACCGTCTACTGATTGTCAGTACAGCAGGTCCAGAAATCTCGAGGAATGTGTCCCTACCTCCCGCACGTGAAGCACAACCTGCTCCCCTTCTGGCCTACTCTACCTCGTGATCTCTGCACCTCTAACCCTTCGTCCTAGGGTCATCCAACTGATGGTCTATCACCCTTCGACCTCTACATCATCTTTCCACTACATAATGCAGATGACCAAACTACTTGTTTCCCGGTGGTGGCTCTCACCGTCGGTGCCTACTCAGCTACGAACCTCTCCATCAATAAATCTCACATGAGCACTCCAGTCTGCGTCACTATATTGAGTGATATCATCGATGCTATGATCTCCCATTGGAAACCCTTCTCAATGGTTTGGGCCCTAAAGATCGTGTCCCCTACATTGTCAGTGGAGTAGCGTTAGAGGTCAGTAAATCTCACCGAGTACTTGGCCACTGATAGGCAGCCCTTCTGTAAGTGAAGATGCTTCTTGATACGCACTGAGCGTAAAGTCTCTGGTACAAAATTTATCCTAATGAGGGTGTCAAAGTACAACCAGGATAGTGTCGTCGCCCCATGCATCGGGATCATCATGCTCCACCATCTCCCTACTAGGCCCTGGAAGAGGCTAGAAGCTAGGATCACCATATGATCTGATGGCGTCTCAACTAAGTGAAAAACCCATGCCACAACCTCCATCCAGTCCTCAGTTTCCTTGGGATCGGTCACTCCTAGAAACCTCAGAGGCCTCTATCTTTTGAATTTCTACAATGTGACCATTTGGTGTGTATGGTAATCTAGTGACGCTTTTTGAAAATTATACCCTTCGAGTTATGGTGTAGCTGGAACACTACTTGAAGGTGCCAACACAATAATAGGGCCCTGCATCGAAACCTCATCTCTTGATGGGTCATTATCATGGACTATCTCTGGAATCCTCGCTGGCTGTCTATATGGAGACATCTTAAAAAGAAATTTGTGTTCCATGGTAAATAAGTTATTCCTAGTGAGATGACTCTAAAAATATTAAATTTAAAACATTTCCAAAACACACACAATCAGTGTTTTCGTGCACCAAGTAAGAAATCAGAATTTAGGGTCTTCGTGTATAGATACGTCAGCCGACACAACAACAATGGACTCTGAAAACTGAAACCACACTCAAAACACTTAACAATATTGCTCCATTGGAATGATCAGAGTCTTTGTTCTTCAGTAGAGCCGACAATTCCGATACCACTTTGTCATGAACTAACCCCCACGGACCATGTCGTGACTACCCCAAGCCAACCATCCATAGGCCTGGGATTGGCGTAGTTTGGGCATGGGCCCCTGGGGTTTGTCCTAACAATGTGGTATCATAGGATTTGGTTCTACCAAAGTACTAGGACTCTGATCCTTCAAATGAAGCAATAGTGTTATGTGTTTTATGTACGGTTTTTAGTTCGGGGAGTGTAGTGTTGGTAAAAGCTACCACATAGAAGGTGAAAATCATTTAGGAGTGGATGAAGACTACAAAAATCCAACAGAAGTATTATGATGATAGAAGATGGATACCCTTTGATTTTGAGGAGGGACACCATGTCTTCATATGGGTCTCACCCCGAAGAGGAATATAGAAGATTGGTTGAGGTGGAAATCAATTATAGAGGTTCATCGAAACATTCGACCTCCTCAACAGATTAGGCGAGGTGTCATACCATCTAGCTCTTCCCACAAAGATACACCAAGTGCCTATTTTTTTCCATATGTCGTAGATGAGGAGGTAGATGCATGATCCATTGCACATTATCGACTGGGCCGAGCTGAACATCAATGATGGTGTAATGTTTTTAGTGTTCGTGGGATTAGGAAAGTCTCTACACGAGCTCTTGTTGTCGTGTCATAAAAAAGATAAATAACCCCTATAGGTCGTCACAATGTCATACTACACCTCCCCCTACCACAACCAGTGATCACCATCTACCATCTTTGTCCTGCCATTGCCTGTCACCGGTACTGCACTGGTCACTGGGGAAACACCGGTGGGTCTTCAGTGGCCCACCAAGTGAGATATGGTGGTCCATTTTCCCTTCTGAAGGAGCCTTACGGGCCTCCCAGGATGTCTCTGTCGTCAAGTGCCTCCTAATTTCAAGGTTCCATCAATTTATGAAATCCATCCTCGAAGAACGCAATGAAAAATCAAGCTGCGGAGGGTTTGGCCCTTGTTTGTTTGGCCCACTCCCTTCATGTTAGTATTATATAAAATCAGGGTAATTAATTCAAGATTGATAAAATATATTACTCCCATGATTCGTCATTTTTTCGAGAATGAGGGAATGAAACATTTCACATGAATTTAATAATAAAACCCCTACCTTGAGATCATTTAGGTGATATTGTGGTTGTGGTGGGAGAAGAGTCCTTGTTGGGTGAATTCGCTAGTGTTTGTTGATCCTGGACCATTTACTCTCAAGCTCATGTCCTACGTCGGTGTAAGATGTCGTGGTACTTTGCCAGAGTTTCTTTACAGTCATCTCTAAAACACCTACCCTAGCCTCAATTAAATAGTGGGATAAGAGTTTAGCGCAACTAGATATTTAATGATGTTTATTAATGAGTTTTTTAATTGACGATCCTATTAATTCCCAATGGTGTGGTTACGAAATTGAAGAGTCAAGACATTAAATGGATTGAAAAACTATCGGTCCCACCACCACTACCTAACAAGAGGTCGGATAATAAAATCATTTTTCTTTATTTTATTATTTATTTTAATGTTTCAAAAACTAACCTTTTACCTCTCCCTACAGTGGTCGAAGATAAGCCCCCATTATGTGAATCTTGATGCTGTGGATTCAATGGTTCTTACAAAATTTTAATATGAGAACCGGTTCAAATGATAGGAAATCCCACTTTTGTGTTTATTGAACATACCTTAAAAAAGTTCAAAATTCAATTCCAGGAAGACTGGTCCATAGAATCAAGCACCGTTAATATTCGAGGACTCATAATAGTGACAAATAATTTAAAAATAAATCTATATGGATTTTATGGGACTTTAATATATAAATATATATCAGATAATGGTGAGGATACATGTAAATCGACAATTGATTATATAGTATCTGGATTTAAAGTCCACAATATTGTTCCGGAGGATTCTTTAGAAGTAATTTAACACAGATTTAAAATTTAATGAGAAATATTATCCCTGTTGAATTGTAAATTTAAAAGGACCATTCAAACCATGTATAAAATTATCTGGTCATTCTCCATCAACATTAATGGAGGTTGAAATCAAAATCATATATTGGTTAGGTTCTCATTCAATAATTTCTTCCATTCAAGCATATTATTGGTCCATATAAATCCATATATTTTATAAAATATATAACTCAAACTTTTTTGGATTTAGTGGAATATTGGATTTTATATAGTTAATAAATAATATAAAAGACTGTATAAAATATCCAAGACATTAAAAAATTCATAATAACACAACATTGATAGAATAGATGTAATGATAATTATCAATGTGGTTAGGAGTCTTCAATAAAGGATAGAGTCGTCAAAATAATAACTCTATAGATGAGAGTGAATATGTTTAGTGATTAAAGAATGGTTTATCCCATGTACATATCCCCCCTATTGATTCATGACCTTTTTTAGGTTGTGTCCTATCAAAATAACCTCTCACCAAAATTTTTTCATGTTAATGATGTGTTATATATATCTCTCCAGATAAAGAGAATACAGGTTATTTCAATAGTATAGATTTTAAATGTGGTGTAGCTAGAGAATGATATCTCTTATGAAGAGTTTCTTATAGAAATATTGTATCATACTAGTAAAATTATATGAAATATAATGTTTTATATATTCAATGTAATATAGTGAAATCATAATTCTGTTAAGGAATCATTGGAACATAAGGATTTCATGAAAGAATGTCCCATATCAATTGAGGTCTTAGGGAATGCGTTGAAATTTTATGGATAACATCTATAAAGGGGAGAGAATGTAATCATATACATTTCAAATAGGACAATTTATCACTATAATATATTTATTGTCTAACAAATTGTATAAACTATTCACATGGAAGATATTATTTTATAAAATCACTGTAAAATGTTATATATGAATTATGAAAATACACTTTAGAGGTGATAATTTTATATTTTTATAATAAACATAATTTAACAATTTAATTACAATTTGATATTTTGTTACCTTTTGGAAACCTGAAATTATCATGGATTAGAACAAGAAAATTAAAAATAAGATTAAGAATTTAAAATTAAATAGATATAATTTTTATAATAAAATTATAGAATGAATAATAATGGAAATGGGAATTATTTGGTAATATATTCGAAAATATATGACTATTTTAATGGTATTAGAATGTTTGGAATAATTATAGAAAATTGTAATGGTGCTAAAATTGACAGGAATAATAAATTCCTTAACATAATATTTCAAATATGTAAAAAAATCGATATGTATACTATAATTTTACTAAATGATTTCTCAAATCAAATATCATTAATAAAATTACGTATAAATTTTGATAATATATATTTTAATTTATTTTGTAAAATAATTTTTCATTATGATGAAATTAATTAACTTTAGAAACTATTTATTTAGAAATTATTATATAATTAACTATCAACTATATAATAATTTTTTTAGTAATAACAAATAATAGTGTGATCACTCATTGAAATAAAAAGCTATTTTAATTTGAATTTTTATTACCATTTATAATAAATTGTTTTTTAAGATTTATATTTTTTATATTTATAATATGAATTTGAAAAAAAACCTGCTTCAATTTTTTTAATCGTCACATTGAAATTATTTTAGGGTGAATTTTTAAATTTTTCTGGAAGACCATAATTTTTATGAATGTTATAATTTTCTCCTCTTAAAAACACTGTATCTTTTATGTTTTCATCACGATATAAATGTAATAATAAAATTTATAGAACACATTTAATGGCCTAATATGTATTTAGGAGTAATATAGTTAATTTAAAAATAAATAAATAAATTCAAAAACCTTAATTTAAAAATTTAATTCCAAAGTTATATATTATATGAAAATAATGTAATTTTTTATTTCATAAATTAAATAACGATTCTACATGATGTTGTTTAATTTTAGTAGTTATTGAGTGTAAAAAACATATTATATTTCATAATGATCCAAAAACTCATATTAATCATTACTATTAAAAATTGTTAAATTGTATAATAAAATAATTAAACACATTATTCTAGAATTCCTCCCAAAGGAAGTACAAAATCCTGTCATTCCAACCATTAAAAAGTACATTACTTTTCTATATTTATATCGAAATACATCTAAAAATATAAGTCCCCGAGCCTAGTTACCCAGAGTTGATGGATTATTTTAATAGATTGACATGATTACAAGGAATCATGTATCGAATGACCAATTGGTTTAGCAGCCTTCGAAAATATATTACATACATGAATGTTACATTACACTTCTTAACCTACAAAAAAACATAAATAATCATTCATGAATTCCATTATTCCCTTTGTTTAACCCTGCATATCAATAACAATACACTTCATGGAATCCCGGAAAAAATAAAACATAGAAAGCAGTGAGCTCAGATGATCAGTAAGGATAACAATACAACATAAACTTTCATAAATAAGCATATACATTTAAATAAATGTATAATTAAAACAAAATCCTTTTAAACATGAACATTAGCATAATATGGCAAAAATAAAATGAAGTAATGCCATTTACTTATCCACATGGATATTATACTAGTAGAATAATAACATTCAATATCACTGACCACATTCATAATGATGGAATTCATAATGCCAGACTATCATAACCATATAGTCAAGGCCTTGTTCCAAGACTACAAATAAGATTTTGTCAAGGCCTTGTTCCAAGACACTAGTTTATCTCATGAGACCTACCGATACATCGAGGAGCTATAGCGGGCTCCACCCATCACATACTAAGTACAATTCATTCCTCATATGAACAGGTTTGAACATAACATAATCATTCTTATTAAAACTAGCATAGGAAATGTCAAAACATTCTGCGTAAACCTTGAATGGTATAAAAATTACACTTCTACAGTCAAACATATCAAAAAACCTTCAATACAATATAGAAGTTTTGTATCATAATAAATGAACATAAAATAAGCTTAATGTACATCATTCGATGTTTAAATATATGAAATCAAAAATATTTGAGAGAAATATCTCTTTTTTGAAATCATTAAACAGTCACATATTTATAAAGGAAGTAATTTAAAAGAGATTTTTTAATCAAAGGGTTCTATACTACTTTTAAACTTTTCAAAATAAATAGCATTTCAAAATATTCAAGTCCATATAAATAAATCCTTAAAATCATTTTGAAAATGTGGACATTAATTAAAAATATTTTTAAAGATAAGTCTTTAAAACATTTAAAATTCTGATCTTGATAAAGTGTACCTTCCATAAATTCCTAAAATATTGATTTTGAAATCATTTAAAAGTAACATAATTATAAAATAAAAAAATTAATTTGAAAATATTCTTATAAGCTTGTATGGAAATATTTAATGATTTATTAATGGTACAAAATAGCCGCACCCTCCATATAAGTTAAAAAAGACATTCTTACCTTCTTTCTGTCGAAAAGGACTAAAATGACCTTATTTAGAAAACGACAGAAAGATTCCTTTATAAAAATCTTATAAAAAGTAAACAAGGGTATAAATGACTTTAAACCATAGTTTATAATATTTTTATAATGATTTTAAATGCATTTTTATGAAACATGGATGTGGATGATAAAGAGGTCCCAACAGATAATTACGTATAATCAACCTAGAATAATGAAGAGATTGTGAAATAATCCCTTACTAATTTGGAAACATTCGAAACATACACCCCATGAAAGAAGTATCATAAAATTAATATGTAAATACACATAAATTTAAGTGAATTACACAAATAATACAATAATGGGTAGTACATAAATCACAAAAAAGGTAATAGTGGCAATATGACATGAATCTCACCGGAATAATGAGTGAGATGAAATCCCATTACCTTGTATTTTTTCATGGATGAGGGTAGTTTATCCTCCATTATAATGGTGAGATAATTGTTATTAAATTATATAATAATCATATACATTAATATGATATCATATATGATCTTTTAACTATCCATTGTTAGTAATATCTTAGTATTTTCTTCATTTCGGGTGTTAACATACTCGTTTTATTTTATATGTTTTGTTACATAAGCCTAGTTTTTTATGGATAGGTTGTATCTTATTCATATCCAGAATGATAACATGTCTTTAATCATTTTTTTAATCATCAAATGATAACTATTCATGAATGGATACAATGGTGAATGAATCTCATCGTGTTCGTGGAGATGGTAGTCTGTACGTTCGCACATATGCTGACATGTCATTCAAAGGATGGATATAATAGTGTATATGGATATACCATATATATAATAACATAAAAGAATATAGAATATATTAGATTTGTTATTTTATAATGTAAATAACACTGAAATAAGATGTTGTAGAAGAAAGTAACTTGGAGGAGGATATTGAAAACATTACCTCTTCTTCGGGTCTTTCATTTTGATTTGATCAAAATGGATCCAAAGGTTAGAATTATGACTAAAGAAGATATCTAGGTAGGAGTGAGAGAAGTTCAGAGGATAATTGAGTAGGGGTTGGCCATACTAAATGGCTTTGATGGTATGATGAATGGTTAAGAAGTGGTGTTCTTTTATAAGGTGGGGTCCTCTTTAGAAAAAACATAAATTATTAATTTATAATAAATTTATATTCGGTTTATAATGGCTCCAAAGTAGATTATTAAAAGTATAAGGTAGGGATGGGTCTCAATAGTTTCATCAAATATATTTTGGACAGGTTTTGATCACTATATTAACCTTATCATTTATATTTAACTCTTAGTTAAATAGTTTTACATTTACCATGTCACTTTGTATGTTAATATTATATAGTTAATAAACATACTATATACTTTCACGATACTCTCAAGTGGTCCATTAATGATAAAACTATCACTATATAAATCTTTTTTCCATAACTTATATGTTTATGAATAGAATATCAATTAATAATACAATATTTGTTTTAAAAACTCATTTATGATAATTTTGACAATATTATATAATTTATTTTTCATAATGTCTTAACAACATTATCAATTCGAAAAAAAATTCCATTAAGAAATCATAACAAGTAATATTAACCAATAAAATTCGTTTATGGAATCAAAACATTCAAATTATATTTATTTTAATATTTATAATACTTATTATTTGATTCATTCATTAATAAGGAAAATATTGCATCAATATTGTGTCATAAATAAATTTAATTATTCAATGACTAAAAATTATAAATAAAATATAATTATGTTAGAAATATTTTTATATTTATAATTAATATTTATAGTTCAAAATATAAATATATTTCCTTGTATAAATTTTTTTTTCATATAGATTTATGATTATGTCATTTTTGTATTTAGTTAAACTTTATTAATATAAAGTTTCATTATCACTTAGAAGTGGATCCATGGGGTCCCAAAATCGACCCAAAGATGCCAATGGTCAGAAATATATCAACCAATAGGTTTAGTACACGTTTTAGGGTAATTTAATATAATTATAATATTATTTTTTACCATTATTTACCTAATTTACCCTATAACCATTGTAAATAAAAAATTTACCCAAGTAATTATTTAAAATGTCTAAAAATACGAGTTACCTATTTACAAAATTTGGGAATACTGATTCCAAATATTTAATCCATTTTCCTAAATTCAAAACACATAAGTGGCAGAAATTAATTTAAAATTAATTCCTGCTGTCAAAACAAAAAGTGTGTTTTTAAGAAACAATAACTATCAAAAGATTGTCATTTGTTTATGTCCAGTTTAAATATTAAATTATGTCAAATGATGAAAATTGGATGAAATGGTAAAAATATATACTATATATACTTTAAAACCACACAAACCCATAATTTTTCACTATTAATTATTGCGATTAGAAAACTTGTTTTTAATTAAAATTTAGTAATTTTCACTATTCATCAAAATATGAATGTTATCAAAAAAGTACAGAAAATTCAGTCTAAGCTAATTTTGATATTATGAATCCAGAAATGAAGTCCATTGTGAATGATAAAATGTATAAAATTTCAAAATGTGGATAATACTATTCATAACGGCTAGTTTTATTAGTGTTGGTGTGTGTTAGAACTCAAAGTTGCGTACAACACACGCTAATGTATTATTCAAAGAGATGCGTACCATGGAATCTTGTGGTGTTACATTCCCCCATCCATCAATAAATTTTTTCCTCGCAATTTGATATTATTTTAAAAAAATAAAAGGTTTAAAATTGAAAATACCTCTGGGAAAACCCACATCTGAAATTAGGTTAATAAAATTTATTATTAATAAGAGGAAAATGGAAATGAAAGGGTCACCACCATATTTCGATTTTTTTTAGAAGAACATTTTTGGAAAATAGAGAAATATAATTTGATGAAAAATGTAAATATTTATTGGTAGAGTTTGAGATCATCAATCACAAAGAAGTGTAAAATTTAGGCCCTTAAATTCATCAATCTGTGATGATTTAAAATACCATCGATTCAACAAAACATATGGTATTAGGATAACATATTTTTGGTTATATGATCCCTTCACTAAATTATAAGATTTAATTTATTCATAGAATAATATAAGACGAAAAATATATATACTTGACAAGTAGTGTCCAATCCTTTAACTAATTTCTATCCCAAACTCATCTTTCACTCTAAAAGATAATTGAACATAAAAATAATATTCTATTTATCCTATTCGTATAGGGTTCAAAAAAATGAATTTATAATTCATCTACAAGAAATTTTTATAAAAAGACTACATTCTTCAATCTAGGACATTATGTGGGCTAGTGGTAGGTGATACACCCTTTTTGCCCTTCGGCTGTGGGTTCAAGTCTCACGGCCTTACCAGATGTGACTGGTTGTTTCCCAACCTCCGGGTTGTCCTTTTATGGAAATCGAAAAATAATCTCAAACTCGAATTATCCAAAATACTTCTGTCCAAACTCACAGACCAAAATTTATAAATAAAGTAAACACAATGAATATCGTTTTTCTGCTTAATAACATGTGAACACCTTCATCATGTATTCTTTTAAAACACTTCATCATCCTATATTACCAAAAATCCTTATTGATTACATTCATAATCCTTTATTCCTTATAGAATACTATTTATACTCATTCTTTCAAAAAAATTTGTAAACTCCAACAAATCATTAATCAGTTTCAATGTTGTTAAGAATATCTGATATAATTTATCCACATCAATCATGTATTATTCCAAAATCTATTCCATAGCATTTAAACCTTATTATGGTTTATCTTTTTCTCGACCATATATTTTCTAAACATTTATGCTGCTATTGAGTCACTTTTCATCATTCCACACAATCTCAAGTCCTTAATGAAATAGTACTACAGTACAATCCTTATATACTCCATAATTATTATAACCAGTACATTGTTGATACAACACTCAAATGACAAAATTCTCTAATAACAACATAAGAACTCTAATCATTCCTCCTCATCTGTGGTAGTATCACAACTTGATTATTTTCCAATAGAATCTTTTGTGGCATACTCTGATGATTTAGACATTGGTTCGCGTAGTGTCCCGACTCCTTGCAGATGAATCATTGTACATTGGAAATCTTTTTCTTACCATTGCAGTCATGTACATGGTGTTCTTTTTCTACACACTTATAACAAACTCTCATTCCCTTCCGGAAATTTCCAGGGTGTTTTTCCCACAATTATCACATATGGGAAAATTTTTCTTTACCCTCTTCCCTTTATCAATATTTCTCTCTTCAATCATTTTATTCTCTTGCTTCCCTTCAAAGCCATATGACTCAATGAATTTTTTACTTGTCTTATTAACACATTATACTATTTCTTCATATGTTGAGATTACATGGGATATTATTTCCCTTCTAAATGTTGTTTTAATACTGTGAAAGATATTATCCTTCTTACTCTTTGGATCATACACATTGCTGGAGTTCACATTCCTTCTACTGGGAATCATTTCTATATAATGGCATTAACTAGGTCAGTTTATGAATTGTAATTAATAATTGCAAACATATAAAATACCTAATGAAAATTGAACGGTTTGTAGATATAATCTATAATCATAAAGATGTTTTCATTGAAAAGGTATATACTCATAAACCCTTCATAATTATTCGAAAATAAAATGAGAATTATCCTAAGAATATTCCCTAGAAGTGTCATAACCAAGAGTGCAGCACGACCCATTTTTGTGCACCAGTTCTCGTTCGAGTCTAGCTCAAAGTGGTATTTTCGAGTTTTACCCGTAGGTACATCTGTCCTAGAGCCGCATTTTCCTTATCATATCTAGACATGGATTTATTTTCGTAGAAAAATCACAAAATCTCTACATTAGAAAAATTTTAGGAATTTTTCCGATACTAATCCTCAAATTATATCTTAGGTCTATTTGCTCTAATCAGTGTTTATCTAAATATAGCTTCCAAGGTTATTGCTAAACTTTCTATGATACCAACTGTAATGCCCCAAACCTAGTTACCCAAAGTCGGTGAATTATTTTAATACATTTCCATGATTACAACGAATCATGTCCCGGACGACCGATCAGTTTAGCATCCTTGGAAAATATATTACATACATGAATGTTACAATACAATTCTTAACATACAAAACAACATAAATAATCCTTCACGAACGCCATTATTACCTTGGCTTAACCCTGAATATCAATCTAAATACACTTCATGGAATCCTGGGAGAAATAAAACATAAAATGGGGTGAGGTCAATTGCTCATTACGGATAACAATACAGATAAACATTCATAAATAAGCATAAACATTTATGAAAACGTATAACTAAAACAAAAACCTTTTAAACTTGAACTTAAACATAATATAGAAAAAATAAAATGAAGTAATTCCATTTACTTATCCACATGGATATTATACTAGTATAATAATCACATTAAATATCAGTAACCACTTTCAGAATGATGGAATTCATAATGCCAGATTATCATAACAAAATAGTCAAGGCATTGTGCCATGAATACAAATAATTTTTTTTCAAGGCCGTGTGCCAAGACATTAGTTTGTCTCATAAGACCTACCGATACATCGAGGTGCTATATCGGGCTCCACCCGTCACTTACTATGTCCAATTCATTCCTCATATGAACAGGTTTAAACATAACATAAAAATTTGAATTAAAAATTGTGTATAAAATTTCAATACATTATCCATAAAACATGAATGGTATAAAAATAAAAAATCCACAGTCAAACATATCACAAAACATTAAATACAATATTGAATTTTTGTATCATAATAAATCAACTTCAAATAATCTTTAAATCCATCAAAGAATGTTTTCATAGATGAAATCAGAACTATTGGTGAGAAATATATCTTTTTTGAAATCATTGTAAAGTCGCACATTCATAAAGGAAGTAATTTAAAAGATATTTCTGAATCAAAGGGTCATATACCACTTTGAAACTTTTGAATAGAGATATCATTTCAAAACATTCATTTTCATATACATTAATCATTAAAATCATTTTTAAAACATGGAAATTAATTAATAATATTTATGAAGATAAATCATTAAAACATTTTAAATTTCAATCTTGATAAAGAGTATCATTCACAAATTCGTAAAATATTCATTTTGAAATCATTTAAATGTCAGATAATTATAAAATAAAACATTTAATTTGAAAATATTCTGATAAACATGTAAGGAACGATTTGGAGATTTTATAATGGTGGAAAATAGTAGCACCCACCATATAAGTTTAAAAAGACATTCTTACATTCATTCTGTCAAAAATGGTAAAAATGACCTAGTTTGGAAAATGACGGAAAGATTCCTTTATAAACATCTTATAAAAAGTCAACAAGGGTATCAATGAATTTAAGAAATAGTCTATAAAATATTAATAATTATTTGAAATACATTTTTATGAAACATGGATGTGGATGATAAAGAGGTCCCAGTAGATAATTACGTATAAACAATCTCGGATAATGAAGAGATTGTGAAATAAACCTTTTCCAATTTGGTAACTTACAAAACATAAACCCCATGAAAGAGTTATCATACAATGAATATATAATACAAATTAATTAATGTGTATTACAGAAATAATTCAATTATGGGTAGTACATACACCACAAAAAAGGTAATAGTGGCAATATGACATGAATCTCAAGGGAATAAGGAGTGAGATGAAAATCCCTTACCTTGTATTTTACCTTGGTTGAGGGTAGTTTAACCTCATGTATAATTGTGAAATAATTTTTATTAAATTCTACAATAATCATATACATTAATATGATATCATATATGATCTTTTAACATTGCTTTGTTAATAATATCTTAGTATTATCGTCGTTTTGGGTGTTAACTTACTCGTTTTCTTTTATATTTTTTGTTACATATACCTTGTTTGTTATGGATAGGTTGTATATTATAAATATCTAGAATTATATCAAGTACTTAAAAATTAATTTTAATAATCAAATGAGAATTATACATGAATGGATACGATGGGGAATGAATCTTATCACGTTCGTGGAGACGGTAGTCCTTACATACTCACATATGCTGACATGTCATTAAAAGGATGGATAGAATACTGAATATGGTTTTAAGATATTTATAATAACATAATATTATAAAGAAGATACTGGACTTATTTTTTTAGAATGAAAATAAAAAATAAAGAAGAAGATGAAGAAGAAAGGCACTTGAAAGAGGGTGGGGAAAACATTACCTCCTCTTCAGGTTCTTCCTTTGATTTGATCAAAAGGGCTCCATAGGTTGGATATATGACTAAAGGAAGGCCTCTAGGTTGATGTCAGGGATGTAGGTAGGATAATTGTGAATGGGTTGGCCGAACCAAAAGGCATTGAATGTATAAATAATTGGTTAGATGTCATGTCCGTTTATAAGGGGGAGGAGAGGCTCTTTAAGAAAAAACATAAAATATTAATTTAGAATAAATTATATTTGGCTTATAATGTCTCCAAAGTGGATTATTAAATTTCTATGGTGGGTATGGGTCGTAATCCTTTCATCCAATAGATTTTAGACAGGTTTGGGTCACTATATTAACCATGTCATTTATATATAACTCTTAGTTAAATAGTTTGACATTTACCTTGTCTCATTGTATTTTTATATTATATGGTTAATAAACTTACTATATTCTTCCAAGAGACTCACAGGTGGTCCATTTATGATACACCTATTCTTATATAAGTCCTTTGGCCGAAACATATTTTTTTAGGACTATAATATCAACTAATAATATAATATTTGTTTCAAAAACACATTTATGTCAATTTTGAAAATATTAAATAATTGATTTTTGATAAAGTCATAAAAACTATATCAATTCGAAAAAAATCATTTAATAAATCTTAACATGTCATATTAACCAATAAAATTAGTGGATAGCGTCAAAACATTCAAATTATATTTATTTTAACATTTATAATACTAATTATTTGATTCTTTCCATAATAAGGAAAATACTGCATCATTATTATGTCATAAATAAATTTAATTATTCAATTTATATAAATTATAAATAAAATACCTTGATTTAGGAAATATAATTATCTTTATAATGAATTTTTATAGTCGATAATATAACATATATAACCCTTTTACCATGGTAAATAAAATATTTACCGAAGTAATTATTCAAAATGTCTAAAAATAAGAGTAACATATTTACACAATTTGGTAATCCTGATTCCAAATATGGAATAAATTTTTCCAAATTCAAAACACAAATGTGGTAGAAATTAAATTAAAATTCATTCCCACTATCAAAATAGAAAAGCGTGTTTTTAAGAAACAATAACTATCAAAAGATTGACACTTGTTTATGTCTGGTTTAAATGTGAAATTATGTCCAATGACCAACATCGTATTAAAGGGTAAAATTATATTATATATATACATTATACCACACAATTTCATAATTTATCACTAGTAATTATTTCGATTAAAAAATCTGTTTTTAAATAAAATTTAGTAATTTTCAATATTAATCAAAATATGAAAGTTATCAAAAAAGTACCAAAAACTCACCATAAGATAATTTTGATATTTCTAATCCAAGAATGAAGTCCATTTTGAAAGATAAAATGTATAAAATTTCAAAAAGTGGGTATTCATATTCATAATGACTAGTTTTATTGGTTATTGTGTGTGTTAGAACTCAAAGCTGCGTACAAGAGACGCTACTGTTTTATTCAAAGAGAAGCGTACCGTGAAAGCTTTGGGTGTTACAAAAAACACCTCTATCCACATCGTAAATCAATATGTGACACCTAATATACCTCATTTTAATTGTTTGAGATAATTCCGAAGGAGATACCTAAGGGTTTGAGGTAAGGGTGTTGAAATAAATTCGCCCATTTGAATTATTCTCTCACCAATTCAACAACATGAATTAATCAATAAAATTTAAATTAAATTCATTTCATTAAAATTATTTATTCATTAATGAAAATGATTTTCTATTTTACATATTCTTTTCAAAATCCTCTTAAAAATAATGTTTCACTCATAGTATTTTTTTATTTCTTAACTTAATGATTATAATTGATTTTTCACATCCACCATTAACAGATTCTAATAAAAAGTAAATTATTGAATAAATATTTAATATTACCTAAATTTTATCAGTAAAATTATTTTAAAATGTTAAAATTAGCATTTAAATAAGGGAATTAGATGTAAACAAGTGTAGTCATTTGTAAACCTAAAATAAAATATTATCGAGAGAGAATATATATATCTAATAAACATTATGACCAATTCAATTCCATCACATATATAACATTATAAAACATATTCAATGAAAAATATAGATCTTATAGAATAATTGAACACATAAATTAGACAATTTCCAAAATCTCAAATCAATTTTGGATGAATGATTTAATCAACATATAAATTTGTATATGGATGATATAAATTTAATAAATTAATAAAGCATGAAAAAAATTAACTTATGTGATGAATAAAAAAATAAGATAATGAATGTAATTAATATATTAATATTTAACATTTTCAATTATTAATTTGTCCTCAATTCATGATTGATATTAAGGTAAGGTCTCTATTCCTGGCCTTTCTCACTATTTTTTATGTTTGGATTATATATTCTATTTCACTTTATATAACTCTATAATAAACATTATACATTGTCATTATATTATATATGATTCATAATTATTCCTTTTTTTATAAAAACACCATTATGTTTACATTTTTATGGTTTCTTCAAAAAAATATTAAGAATCATATAAGAATGCTTTTAGAGTTTCTTTTCATTTTCACTATTTATTTGAGGTTTCAATATTTTAAAGATAATTTTCACTCTTTAAATTTTAAACTACACATTTTTTTAACATTTAATACATTGGTTTGATTTTGGTTTTATATAAAATATATTCTATAATACCATATTAATAATATTATATCATTTTCTGGAAACATATTTACAATAGTTTTTCTTGAAAGTATTTTATTTATACTTTATTTTGATTGTTCTTCACATTTAGATAATGTTTCAGGACCTATGATGAATTTCATGATGATTAATGTCCATGAGTCTATAATTTTTTTTGTCATGGGATCTTATATCCTACCTCAGTTGTAAAATATTTATGAATCTATTATGTTACCAATTTATTATAATATGTTTATTTCATATTTATGATTTATGTATGTTTTTTTCATTTTTGGTCACATTTTCATGATTATTATGATAATTAATTGGCTAATAATTATATATCACCAAAATTGAAGAATTATTTATTTGTATATAATATGATCACTATGAATGAGGTAGATAATAGAGAAATCGTCAAAATTATTTTTTGTCTCTGTGTAGTTATCCTCATCCATCTTATAATACATATAAAATTGTTGTTAGCCTTATCAATAATGTGGTGCCTTGACATGATGCTTCAATTCTCATCTGTAATGATATTATTTCATGGAAGTAGTATTTTATATATATTTCTAAATAATTTAAATATGAATTTTTAATATAATTTATACCACTATAAACTCATATTCTAATCCAATTCCTTGTTATTATTCTATGTCTTCTGTTAGTATCAATATTTTAAAATTCTATTGTTAATGACTCTCCAGTTATTTCAAACTATATTTACCATATTTACAACTTTATTTAGTTTTAGAGTGTAATAACATTTTTAGATACTCCACCATGTTATCCAATGATGTGAGTTCTTTACATTTTTCTCTAGGAAAATGGTATAATGATATAAATAAAATATTATTTTATTGATTTGGGATGCCTCATATTTTTCATAATTCACTAATGAATCCAAAAAATAGATTTCAATGGGGTTTTAAGATATAAATATTTTCATAATATTGTAATATTATATAAAAATATACATATAATAATAATATTACATGAAATTCTCTAAATATTAAAATCATCAAATGAAGTACAACAATACCATTTGTTATAACATGGACAATCAGTATACTTGGATAAGCTACCCCAATGTATGATTACAATCCATTGATTCGACAACATATTAACTATCTTTGACATACCCAAATATTTTAACTAATATAATAAAGGATAAAATTCCTATTTTTATTGTGAATTGATGTTTCACCTGTATGGTTGATGAAGCAGTGTTACCATATAACCCTAAGAATCAATCCCCATATGAAAAATAAATAAAAATAGTTGTGAGGGTCTTTAGGTAATGCATTACGTGTATATCATATAAATAAGATAACCATAAAAATTGTGAAATAAAAAATAATTATCAATTACTATAATATAATAGTATAATATATACATTACAGTTATGATTTAACCATAAAAAAATATCTCATATTGAAGAAATGGGTCTCATATTTAATTCCAAACCAGTCATATTTGCTAGTGAGATCTCATGTATGATTATAATATATAAATGTATCCCACATTATTTAAATAATCAAGATATAGATAAATAAAAATTATCCAAGACCTATTATTGTTGAGTCTCCTACACCACGCATTATCAAACCACAACTATGAACTACAATGTATATGTCCTTAAATGAACATTTAATCATGAAATTTAAAAATAAACTTGGTTTCACATTTAGGATATGAATATAACATAGTAGGATAAAACTAATATAATACCTAATTAAATCAAGAATATAAAAATATATACATGAAAACACATTGAAATAACTATACAAAGAATAAAAATATATATAGGTTCCAAATTTGAATATGAGATCAATCATACCTACCTTATATAGAGAGTTGTTGACTCTAAGAATGTACTAAAGGAATAACAAGGGTCAACATATCGTGATCCCATAAAAATCTATAATTGTAATGGAAAATATTTTATAATAAGGAAACAGAGTAAAAATAATAAAATGGGATTAAATAAACTGAACATAACTTAATAAAGAAAATAGTGGATAATGTTCACCCAATCCCCATTACAATACCTACAATGGTTGTCATTACTCCCAACCAACGTCATAATAATTTACATGTATGGAATTAAACCCATCCTTGATTATATAGATATCATTTATTGACATTGTATTCAACCCAAATTAAGATTTGATGGTCGAATTGCAACCATCTAACATCATATGAATATCCATTGTAGGAATTAACCCCATCCAACATGAAGATGAATAATGTTAATTACAAAAAACACACTTTAAGTGAGGATTATTGAATAATGTTACACATAACCAATAAAAATTATAATGCATGTTATTCTACACCCAACCCACATAACAATGACATCTATTGTTATAAATAAAACTAACACATATAAATGGGATATCCTTTGTTAATACTACACACAACCTACATAAAATAATTGATATAGTTTGAACTACACCAAAATATATAATAACTATTTCATTGTAAAATATTCAAGAATGAAGAGTCTTTTAATATATGAATATTTCTACATATAATTATAAAATGAGTATGTCATGAATTTTAATCACTTTTAATATTTTTCTTAAAACATGTATTTTAATGTAGTATGAACTCATTTGACACTTTATATTGGGATGTTATAAACACAAAATAGCTTATTTATCATTTTTGTCCACTAAAAACTAACCTATATATTATAAATACTATTAATAAGAATTAAAATATATAACTGTATTTTTTGGCAACTATCCAAGTCCACTATGTTATAATATAAATAATTACAACCCTTATAGTTCCATAATTCCAATTTTTTAACACTTTATTTTCAAAACTTCCCTAAAATGACATTGGGTTCATAATTCACCATGGAAGGATCCCATGTAGCCCTAGTAATTAGTCCTCCACTCTCTATGAAAATATTAGTATACTTTAGGTTTATTTCATGAAATATAAAGGCACTTATATAAATGACTTATAATAAATCTCTTGAATGACTATATAAATTAAGAATGTAAATTTACCAACTTCCATGTAGTCGTAGTATCCATCATGTAAAATTCAATTTGGAAAATTTACATCAAGGGAATTAAATTATAAAATCATGAATATACATAAAATTTAGGCACTAAGAGTGTATAATTAATAAAATTCTGATAATTTATAATGATTTCGATGAAGGAAGTTAAAAATAAACATAAAAGTAGAATGAAAAATGAAAAACACATATTTTTTGATGAATAAAGGATATTGATTCCATGAACGGAGAATTGAAAAGGGAGTAAGGGTCATTGTTTGGATGGACTAAGGGAGAAATGAAATATTACACATTTATTATGTTTTTCACGGAATTAATTAATTTTTTTAAAATTTTATAATGACATCATATAGACCCACATGTAGCTAGTGTACTATCAATAGAAACATTAGAACCCCATAATATACCCACAATTATGTCACTGAGAGGTTGTTGGACCTCTAAGACATTCCCCACTCATGCTGTAGCAAATGGGTATTTGGTACTAAAAAAAGGATACCTAGTGCTACATATGGTAAAATGAAAAACTCCGCAGTAATACATAATTCGTGAATATGAACCTCCAGAATTCTTATTTAATTTAACTAAAAAATACTAAAATAAAATTGGTTCAGTACCAATATATATAATCACATACCATTGAATTTAGGAGTCATTTCACATAAAAAATATTTTACCCAGACCATGCTAAGTCTACTGTTAATAGGTAAATTCTAATATCAATTACATTGTCCAAATATTTCTTTTAAAAACTATATATGGGTTATTTCAGACTATATATAAACCTAAAATAGATCATTCATCGAATCTTTTTAGAATCTAATGATGTGTCACTTATATATTGAAAATATATGAATACTTCACTACACTATCACAGTTTCCATTCCAATGTTATTTTTAGATTCGTATACCCATCATGAATAACGTATCTTCAATGGTGTATTAAACCTAACTAATCAATAAGATCCCCAATTCTCAGAAGAGTATATGAAATTATATTTTACATGACCCATGAGAAATAAAAAATGCACTCTCTTATCACTATGGAAATAAAATTAAAAATGAATCACTGATCAAAATGGTATATTACGATTTTAATTATCTATTAATGATCACTATTAATCAAGAATTCATCCTAGGTTCACCCATCCATTCTACTATATTTATTTAATAACAATCATTACCAAATTTATCGACCACACATTCCCCTAATAAATTAACATAACAAGGCTCTCAATAATTCAATCATGATTATAAAACATTAATAACTACCAAAATTACCATATCAAATTCATAACAAGGTAATCTACACACACATAACAAAAAAACATAGGAAATGTCCTCTATATTATTATCTAAAACACAAAATTTATTCAATTACCACATATCAAATGAAATCATTGGGATTTTTTAATAATCGTTTGGTTTATTTTTTAATAAGAAAAAATCTGATGTAAATAAAGAAATTGTGTCCTTCTATTATAATAAACAACATAGGCCACACAACTCAGAGTCATATATCATCATCATCATTCATTTCCTCCTATATTATATAAAAATAATAATACATAAAAAATATATTGGGAATAATATAATCATCTTTTATAACAGTATTACTAAATAATCCCTAGACAATTCACACATTACATGTCCATCATTCAAATTTAATACCTAGATCCTCATTCGACTAACTCTAGGTTAATCATAATTTAATCTAGGTGTTCCTTGAACGTATTAAATCATAAAAATTATACCATATAATCCATAAAAAACAAGTTATGTTATCTAAAAATTATCAAATTTTTTATTATGTAAAACATTAAACAATCAATATATTCCATTTTAAATAACACAATATAATTTTCAAAATATATTTGGTAATCAACCAAATTCTTAAATATATAAAAAACAATATGATAAATGTTTGATTTCAAAATTTATACCTATTAAAAATTCATTCCAAGAGAAAATAATAAAATATCACTTTAAATAACATAAATATCCAAAATCAACTCATCCATAACATTAAAAAATAATAACCATAATCCAAACTCCCTTAAAAAATTGAATTCTAATTCATGTTTTTTTTCTGAAAATACAAAAGAAAAACCTTAATTTTATGATATGAATATTCATATATCCATACAATATTCCCCATATCATATAAAAATTGATTCAATAATTTGAAATAATTTTATTTTTACATTAATGGGTATCAAACTGCTTTTTTAATATTAGGGAACACATAACCCCAAGTACCCCCTTCTTAAGTATGTTGATGATAACTAGTAAGGATGGTCAAATATTAACTAATGGGAAGAATAAACCCTATTTTTAACAAAATACATTATTAAATATGTCACATAATTTTGTATAATATGCACAATATCAAGGACCAATATATAATCACTATAAATGAAATATGGTGTTAAAAAATATATACATGGGAAAATAAAATAAATCCCATATAGATCATATTGGTATACATATCAACATTTTTCACCAGCTTCACAAAACCTAGAGTTCACTTGGACATAACAAAATATAAAATAATATTTTAGAAAAGATTTCTTATTTTTTACTATCACCTAAAAACAATCTCATCAACACTATAGATATATTCTATATCACATAACTTATTAAGGGAACATTCATTATTTTATATGATAAACATAACATAAAAAATTTTATTGAGGTGAAGATAAAGATTATTCACATAAAAAATAGTCAGATACAACAAATTATTCCTCTAGGAATCCATATATATATATATATATATGTTAACATATACTATATAAAATTAAAATATAAAAAAATACATTAATATTATTTTTCATTCCATTGGGAACTTGACATCAAACCATTATGGGTAATTCAAATAATTATTTCATTTTTCTATAATTTGATAGAATTTTTAAAATTTGAGTCATTTAAATGATATAGGATTATGAAATAACGTTTAACAATTAATGTGTGGTGATTTCTCCGATATTTGATATAATTTTTCATCTAATAACTATAATAATAATGCCTTCGTTCTGCCTACTAAATATTATTCTACACAAAAACCCAAACATTCCTTAGTTGTTAGTAAAATATTACTAGTGTTGAAAGGAGTATCATGAATCACTTATGGGAATGAAATATAACCCATTAGTAATAAAAAAGTACTATAAAAAACACAACCATTTCATATATTTTAATATTATATCACATTTCAATATATCTTATAGGTCGGTAGAGCACCCAAAAATTCCCATGATGAAGAATGAAATATCTCAAGTGGGAAAATAATTCCAATTATCCATCCTGGGAATATAAAATTATAAACTAAAATATCAAGTAATAATTCATAAACCATTATGTGGTGAATGAACTATCATCTCTCAGCATGTAACATCCTAAACAAGATTCCACTGAACTGGTTCCCTAAGATGGTTGTCCCCAAGACCTCAGGAATGAATCCCCATATTCCAGAGGATTCAAACTAGTAGTATGGGTTAATGTGTAACTATAAGGTGACTATAAAACCATAACATAGTACTTAGTTAGAATAAAATAACAAAACCTATATATCATTATATTACATTTAAATATAAAATAAACTGAAAGATATAATTATATAATAATAAGAATTATATTCAAAACACGAATTGTCATTCCAGAGGGGAAACATAGGTCTCCCATAAGCCTGATAACACAAATACTAAATAAACATAAAAATAAATACTTACTCTTCTACATGTGACGACAATGATTGTCATATATATGGACTAGAGGACTGTAATACAATCATTGATAACCATCCTAGTTGAAAATATTTATCATGGGAATCATCCACATCCATTTCCAAAAATAATCATGTGAGATATGTTTGGGTACCCATGTGTACCAGAAGCCGAAGTTGGTTGTCAGGTCAAATTAGTAGGACAATACCAATGGTGCCTAATGAAAATACTATTTTGTAAAAAAATGTATGCAGATAAATAGTAGAATAAAGAAACATTTTAGAATATGTGATACAACTATAGAAAATTAATATCTCTTCTAGTGCCCACTGGCACATGGGTTCACAGTTGACATCTAGGAAATCCAAAAATGAAATGTCTTATATTATTCATCTCAATAATATCATGAGAGGTTAGATACAATAAAATTATAAAAAGAGGTTTTACCTATTTAATCTTCATTATGTAGTCAAATAACAGTGATTAATGACACCTATATCATGTACAT
Organism: Viscum album; assembly: GCA_963277665.1. NCBI lineage: Eukaryota > Viridiplantae > Streptophyta > Magnoliopsida > Santalales > Viscaceae > Viscum > Viscum album. The sequence goes on from OY728141.1 coordinate 273,293,621, forward strand.
GTTCTACTAGTACCCATAATGTTAGTCTAACATCAAAAACAAAAATTAATATCTATTAAAAATTTGGTTGGAACATATGTCAAGAACCCACCAATGTTGAAAACTACTGATACTAATCTTGGTTTTCATGTCTAACTATCTTATCATAAATTATAATAGAATATGACAATAGTACCGAGATCCTCGGTCTAACATCCATCTTTATATAATTATTAGTGGTGCGGGGAGCCTCATTCAATCCATGAACCAATGATTTTGTCCATCATTTATACAATTTATTCCATATTATATACCATCATTTCATATAAAATTTGTTTTGAATATAATCCAGAAGGCATACTATCAGTTTTTTCGATCCCCAGTTTGACACCTTATCCATATAATATACTACATATGCCTTGAGAATCAACCTAACATCTAAAACATTATATTATTAAACATCCACTGCTACTATGGTTCAACACCATAACATTAAAAACATTTAAACATATAAAATAATAATTTTTGATCCATTAAATCAAACTAATTCCCCTATAGATCATCAAAACCAAAAAATATCAGAAGCATTTAATATGTAAAATAAATAATGGATCTATCAAGATTACTCAAAAAAAGGGAAAACACACACTCATTGCAAACAAACATTTTCAATCAATTTAGGAACACTTTTTTTATAATCAAAATATTGTTTGATACATAATTTAAATACAAGGTCCATTTCAAAATGACATCCCTCTTTGACACCAAAAATCAATTAATAACTCAACACAAATAGTTTAAAGCATTTCAAAATCCACATAAACATTTCACAAAACAAAATCCATACAACACTACATATAATCCTATTAGAAGTCGAAACTATTTATTACATTGTCCCACTCATTATATATCCAATCATTTTTTAATCCAAATAATTATATTAATCTGGTTAATCTGGAATCAAACCATCATTACCCTTCAAGACCAAACAAAACTATTTAAAGAAAGGAAAAGCCCATGGGTGATACTGTGTTTAGTCTTATAAACACCAATAGATATGACATGATCCATTAAAGGAATAAGTTACCAATTATAATGTTAATAACATCAAATGATACCATGTATGAAAAAATAAAACAAGGTTTTTTAGGCACATTCCACATATACAAGAAAACAAATTAAAAATAATATGGGTAAAGATATTAGACCACCAATATAACATCTAATGAAGTCCAAGATAATTTCAAATCACATCATCCTTCCCAAGGTCTATCCATGCAACACCCTGAGATTTTATGAGATAGATTCCTTCTAATTTATTTGATGCCTTATGTTATAAAATATAACAATATTAGACTTCACCATACACAATGAAATATTATATTATAGTATAAACAACACTATTCGTGGAATGTGTTATATTCAAGAGCGAACTTCCTCGTTAGATATTGTTGTACCCAATAGCAAGAGACACTGAACAATGATATATTATTAAAATATTATTATTTAATTGGATATATAATAGATTTTATGAATATTATTGACTACATTTTTAAATTTTGATAACATTTAAATTCATCTTATATATTTTGTAGACAAGATATAAGAAAAAATTCAAAAAAAAAATTCTGATAAAATTCTTATATAAATGAATAGTTAAAATTATTTCATTTTAATTCCAAACTGCCTTTTCATCGAATTCATTTATATAGTTAGATTAATTTTTTAAATTTTATTAATGTTTAATTGGATTATTTTCTTATCATTAAATCTAATTCTGTTCATTTTTAGTAATTTCATATTTAAATTGGGCATAAACACAAGAAAATCTTTTGATAAGTTTTTACTTCCTAAAACCATGATTCTTGATTTTTAACATCAAGAAATATCTTTAAATTAATTTCTACTTATTATTTGTTTTGAATTAGGAATGATGGATTCCATAATTTATAATCAGTGGGTTAACATTTACTTTATAATTAACAGTTTGTTGATAACATGAATAGTAACTACAATAATTTTTATTTAATGAGGTTAAAGGTAAATCAAGTAAATTTTTTAAAAATTAATATGATAAAGAGAATAAAAAGATCTTGAAACATACCAAAATGATTTTGGATGATAAAAATTCCTCCCTTTTAATGTTATATTTAAAAATTAATCATTTAAGTGACACGTGATAATAAAAAAGACATTGATATTAATTAAACCAGTGAAATTGAAAAACTATAAAAATAACATTTATTTTAAGTATAATAATGATAATATAGGGATAAACAGGTGATATATTCTTTTATAAATATTCCACATAAGGATAAAATAATTACCTCATCATGGTAATTCTTTATTAATTTTTAGGATATTAATAATTACATTAATGAATTATAATTTGATGATATAAATATTAAATAATTGGTGAGAAATACAAAAAACAAATTTTATTAAAATACCTATAACCATAAAAAGCCTAAATACATCATAAAATTATTTCAGATGAGAATATCTAGACCATAATCATCCATGTACCAAAAAAGTTACAGTTTGGATCTTTATAGACGATAATTTGAGATTTATTTTATTTTCTTTAATGTTATGTTATAATAGTCACATTCATACTATACTAAGTATAACAATTTTAAATTTGGTATTTCTAGAAGATAAATTCAACTACATATATTATTATGAAATATAACAAATTTATGTTCATCATAGTATTTTATTGCAAATTTTTATTCTAAAAATAAGTACATTAAATAATAACACAATATTGATGTAGTGATTATATTAATAATGTATATATTAAACAAAATTTCATAAAAAATATTAAAATAAATATTATTTGGGATAATTTATTAGTACAATGGATTTCACAGATGACCATGACCCATTAATGATATCCTAAAATATTTTTGTTGTGGATGAAACTTTATCTTCATATTTTTAAATTCTATTTAAATGAATTGTGTCAAAATTGACACAATTGATATTTTCATAAATAATGTTTTATAAAATTATTCAATAATCATAAAAATTTTAAAAAATATAGATTAATTATTATATGGTCTAAAATGTTATAAATAATTCTTTAATGGTATAATTTATTTCATTTAAGTAAATATTTTACCCTTTTAATATTGAATCATTTTTTATCCAAATTAAATTTAAATAGAATAACTAACCTTCAATTCTATTGATTATGCTTAAATTGACATAAAAAATTACCTAAATTTTATTCTATGATTATATTTTAATATTATAATATATTTTTATAATTTTGTTTTCATTTTTTAAGTATTTTAAATTATTTTAAAATTATTATAAATTAATATATTTGTGGTTTCAAAATGTTCCCCTCACATTAATTATATAAGGGCACTTCCTCCCATAACTATTCACTTAATTATAATCATTTAAGTTTGACCATAACATTTATATTTTCATTATAAAAATCTATATAATCATTTTGAGGTCCTGGTATTCTTAAAATACCATTTCTAGTTCTCTTAGAGGATATTTAGAGGAGGCACGTCGAAGAAGAGGTAATATCATTTACTGATTCTTACAAAAAAATTTCTTCTTTTACATCTACATAAATAGTTTTTTAATTATAATATAATAACCAAATTATTACTTATATATTAAAGGGTCATTATTATTTAGAAAAAAATTATATTCCACCTTATACCCATCCTATGATAAATTAAATCACTATGCGTGCGTTCGTATAACTTACCGTCTTCCCACCATTGTGTAATCTGTTTTCACCACCACCATATGTGTATGGGTATGATGTAGGAATTAACAAAAGTATAAATTATTAATATAAAATCATATTTATTCTATGATAATATACACCATTAACTTCAATAACATTCAATAATTTTGGGAACGATATCGTCGCTTGTGAGTATGTACGGCTTAACCTCTCCACGGTGTGATATGATACATTCTACATAGTCATCAGAAAAGAATGATTATATAAAAAAATTAATATAATAAATAGTATATATATTTTAATAATACCATTCTATAAAATGATATTACAATAACATTAATAGGGGAATAAGATCTTATCTAACAAAACATTCATGAAATCATAGAGAAGTGAATACCTGAATAATGAGGAACAATGAAATGTTACTAACAAACAAATGAAAATATGAACATAATTTTTATCATAAAAATTAGAATGATTATATAATAAATCACTAACATTGTTTAAATCATTATAATGAAGTATTTTAAACCTATAAAGAATATCATTCCTACGGTAAGGGATGATTTTTCAATGTTATTTTTTATCCGAGATTGTTTATACATATGGATTTAATGGGGTATATTTATCATCCACATACTTGTTTCATAATTATTTAATATTATTTATATTATTATACAATACATTAATGTTAAATTTATCCTTTTTTTAATTTTTATTAAATGTTACTAAAGGAATATTTTTTTGTTATTCAATTTACGAGAATTGTTTACTTTTCCAGCAACAATACGAGGAGAATGTTTTTATTCACTTAAACAGAATGAATGGATTTTTATGGTTTCATAACATATATTTACATGAATATTACTCTACAGAGTTTAATGATTATTTTCAATTTTTTTTTAAAATTGTGTTTCATTTTTAGAAAGGAAAACATTTTTGAAAAAGAAAGATTATTTTATTCAGGAATTAAGTTCAAATGTTTTGTCAAAATTATTTTAATTCTAAGATTAAGCTATTTAAATATTGTTATTTTTATATCCATATAATTATTAATATTTTATTATGTTAATGATGGAATTATATTTTTTATGGTTTATGTTGTGATGGAATGATGTTTAAGAAGACCATTTTATTTATTGTGTTATGTTGTGATGAATGATTTATGATTTTGTGGCACATATAGGAATAATTTATTTATGAGATGGGTGGGATATATATATACCTATAATTAATTGTGTAAAAATTTATATATTATTAAATATACATGAATGGAATGGAATATTAATCTGGTTTAGTAATACAAGGCTGGAAGGAGATGTAAACGTTGTTCAGTAATGGAATTTTTCCACTATGATGGTCTTGGAAGCAATGAAATGGGTACTATAGAATTTATATTATGTATATACTTTTATTCCAAAATACCATGTTTTATGCCAATGATATTATATCATGGTTATTGTTCCTTTATGATATATTCAATACTTACAGCCTTGAGTTATTTCATAATGGAATATTTTGATGTTTATACATTATGTTCATGTTTTTAAGATCAAATTTTTATGGTCAATTTTATGTTATAAATGTTTAACTTTGTTGTGAATTTGTTCTCACCCTTTTTATGTTTACTTTTCTCAAGGATATAAAAAATGGTTTTGGTAGGAAAACATATGGGAATGATCATTATGGGAGATGTTGTAGATCATTCAACAAGTTAGAATATTATGTTACATATTTCTAAAGACCCTGAACTAATACAGTCTATTGGTGTTTATTTGTGTCATGTATTATGTGTTATGAAAAATTAATGTAATCCATATGTACATCATACTTGGATGTTTATTTTTGGTATCAGAGAAAATGTTTAGTTGTCTTTTCAAAACTAGGATGTGAACACTTTAGTGAGATCCCTATATATATTTAAATTGTATGTCTAGGGGGGTCTCTAAGGGTAATTCTTACTATAGGATATTATCGTAGAATTATTGTAACAATCATGACTAACCTAGGAGTAAACAGAATATGTTGATGATTGAGTGTACAACCCCATGATTTTATTATTTTATGAATATTATATTTTCCCTCGCACATTTATTTTTTGGTTTTAGACAGTGTCTAAAACTAAAGGAACCAGGTTAATGTCCAATTCACTAGGAAATGAGATTACTGTCATCCTTATAAGGCCCTATCCTTAAACCTTACTTAATCTTGGGTTATTACAAGATTACACATTGAGGATCTTTTTGGGTTTTTAGTGTTTTAGAGAATCAGATCACAAAACTTGCATTGCATTCCACATATAAACAAAGTGGTTACATAAAGATAGTATTCTTCTTTCCCATCAATGGAAACTTATTTAAAATAAAACATGGATTCATTCTTGACACTTCATTGACACTATCATCATATCATTTACCTTTCCCTTGACCAGTGAAAAACATTTCAAAAAAACATGGGATGAGCATAAAAAGCTCAACAAGGGATATACAAATTTGGAAAGGAATCATGGGTACCTATATACATTAGAATGAAATCATACATTACCCATAAAACATAATCACATTAACATACCTCATCAAATAATGAATAAATCATAGAAATCATAAGACATAATGGTAACTTGAGTCATTCATAACATTCTTACGTTGGGAGTAACCCTTTTGGTTACGTTTGGAATACCCATCACAGTATATTCCATAAATCTCTTCGGAGAAACCTTAACGGTTCAATCCTTCGCGTTACCCAATGCATTGGAGAGCTATATCGGGCTCACCTACCCTTAGTCTATCACGGAACCACCTGTCTTCATAATAATGCCCAAGAACCTCAACATAATCGTATCACATAAAACATGTATAAAGGAAACATAACATTTCCACTTTCAATCACAAGATATCAATACAACACATTGATATAAAAACATTATGAAAACAATTTTCAATACCAAAATAAAAGAAAAGTAAAAAATGGTATTTATCTTTCTTTTAAAAAAAGGTATGCCTTGTAGAGGAAGCCGAAACTCGAATAAAGGTCACGGCGACAGAGAAGTCATTGTCGCCGCATACGTACGACAAAAACATTACCATTTGTTGTTTAGTAAAATGCTTCATATAAAAAAAATTCATTTTGCATAAACGTAAATGTCAAAGGGGTTTATATACCATATAAAAGAAGGTTGTGTATAAAACAAAATATGCCTCAATGAAAGGAGATTGAGACGAAGTCCCATACCTCAGGTCCGACTTGACTCGGTCGTTCTTTAATATCATGAATAATAAACATGAGTTAATTTATACTTATTTAAGAACATTTTTCAAGATCATTATTCATTTTATATCACTTATTTCCATGTCATTAACACTATGTAATTATTTAAGTTAATAACGGTCGTTTTAACGATCATTGGTACTTGAGTCAAAAATAAGCCCCTTATAATTACAAGTTGTTCATGTACCCATTATATCCATTATGATATTCATGATTTAGATATCATATATGTTATATATATACATTAAATTCAGGAATTTATAATATTACCTAATCATTTAGAGGTAAGAAATGAAATGCACCGTTCATGGAGACGGTAGTCGTACGTACGCATGAACGCTACTTTCATTTCTATTTTGTATTTTATAGAATGGAATCATAATTATATAAAGTTATATTGTAATTCCAGCATAATATCATATATAATATCATAGTTCCATCCTTTATATGTCCCACATATGGTATTTAACGAAAAAAATCACTTTGAGGGGGCGGTAGTCCGCACTTCCTTAAATGAAGATATCACGTTTACCGATAATGGAAACCATAAAGGTATGACCAAAATGTAAAATACAGAAGCTTAAGAAAAACATAAACATAAAATATATCATATATAAATATAGTGACATCTTAATGGCCACCTTTGATGGCGCTAAAAGAATGTTGAACAATCATCGTTTCGGGAGGCATAAATTCACCATCCACGGAAACAGTATGTCCTTTAACCATTAGATGTAGGTGTGTGTAAGTGTATCTAAAATACTTCTTATAAAAACATCCTAGTATATTGATGATACTGTATTGGTTACAATTGAAATGAATAAAAAGAGATTAGGGGGGTGGAGAAACAAAATAAAACAAAAGGACTCAAGTGAAGACATTACCTTAAAATCGGGTTACTCTCTTTGGTTTGAGCTCAAAGGCTTCCTTGGGAAGCCTTCTGCCCAACATGAGGCTTCAAGGATTAATAGAGGGATGTGGAAAGACAAAATGGGTATGTTTTTGCCGATACAAAGGCTTTGGGAGTGTGGGTAAGGATGTAGAGGTGGGGGCCTTTTATAAGAGGAGAGGAGGGGCACTCTAGGAAAGTAAAGAAATGTTACATTATTTTAAAATGAGTTTCGGATTAAAAAGGTCCCACATTGATATAATTCGAGGGTATGGTGATAAGGGTTCTAAATCCACCATTCAAATAGGTTTTGGACATGTGTAGTTCATATATTTTACATTATCATTTCATTTTATTTAAATCATTTATTAATGAGGTAATCGCTGCATCATCATGATGTCATAAATAATTTAATTTATTTACAGTCCAAAAATTATAAAAAAATAATATGATGTAGGAAATCTTTTTATCATTCCAATGACTATTTATAATCAAATATCTAACTTGTATAACCCCATGTAAAAAGTGTTTTAGTAAAATATTTCATGTTTGTGTCATTTTTTACTTTAACTTTAAATAAAAAGTTATTTATGTCATTTCCCAACCAATGTGGATCCATGGGGTCCCAAAGTTTACCCATGTCTTCTCTTGGTCTGCCATGAAACCTAAAATAAGGGTAGGACATGTGTCAAGCTCATCTCATATTATTAAAACATTATTTATAACTTAAACTACACTAATTAACAGTAATCGCGATTAAGAACATAAAAGTTACTATTCACCAAAAAATTATTTTATTCTCATTGAACCACATTTTACATCTTAATGACAACCATTTATGTCGGATTTTTGAAAATCAAATCACAGAAGTGGAAAAGTTTCATTTAATTGAAAAATCAGTTTCTTTAACTACCACTAAGTGGTTTTACTATTAATCAAAAATTTAAGTTTTTCAGAAAGATACATAAAATTCACCCTAAGCTATATTTGATATTCCGAATTCAAAAATGATTTCTATTTTAAAAAATTCAAAACATGTAAGTTGCATTAATTAATTTAATAACTAATTCCCGTAGTCATGACAAATAGCGTGTTTTTATGAAACAATACATATCAAAAGATTGACAGTAGCTTAAGTCCAATTTCAAAGTGAAATTGATTCCAATGACAACCATTGGATAAAATGGTAAAAATATATTCTAATTTAACTTCAAAACCAATTAAAAAGATGATATAATCATATAAATAAATTAGATTAAAAAGCAGTTTTGATGTAAAATGCAGTTTTTTTCACTATTCATTAAAAAATGATCATTGTCAGAAAAATACAAAAAATTTCACACAAAGTAAATTTTGATGTCCCAATCATAAAGAATAAGTTTATTTTGACAAAAATAGCTTATAAAATTGTCAAAATATAGAATTAAAAATGGTTTTCCATCAAAAGGTAGTAAAACAATCTTTTAAAAATATTAGTGTATTCCATTCTTAAGATTGGATTTATTTTCATTTTAAGCCTCTAAAACACTATCTAATTCATTAATATCCATAGATAAAAATATCAATTATTCATTACTTACTTGGAATGTTAGATCCTTCCCCCTTTATAAAATTGTGTCCCCACAATTTATTTACTTATCGAATAAATGGGGGTACTTATCCCTCATTGTATTTTCAGATACCCATGTTGCCTCTTCCATCATGTGGTTTTTCCACAAAACCTTTACCTGATTAATCACCTTATTCCATAACACCTGCTCACTGTGGTCAAGAATCTGGACCGGTTTATCTTCATAAGATTGGTTCCCTTCCAACTAAACTACCTCTGGACTCAAAACATGAAATGGATCTGGCATGTACTTTCTCAGCATCGAAACATGAAAAACATTGTGTACCTGAGATAAACTCGGAGGTAAATCCACTCAGTAAGAAACGGATCCAAATCTCTCTATAATTTCATATGGTCCAATAAACCTTGGACTCAGCTTTCCTTTCTTACCAAATCTCATCACACTTTTCCATGGTGAGACTTTGAGAAAAACATGATCAACTACCTCAAAAGTTAGATCCTTCCTCATGTTGTCTGCATAACTCTTCTGCCTACTCTGAGCTGTTCTCATGTGTTTTTGTATCAGCTGAACTTTTTTTGCCAACTCTTCTACCAATTCTGGTCCTATCAATATCCTTTCACCCACTTCATCCCAGAAAGCTGGAGTTCAACACCGCTTCCCATATAATGCCTGAAATGGTGCCATTTGTATACTAGAATAAAAACTTTTATTATATGAAAATTCAACCAAAGATAGATGTTGGTCCTAACTTTCCTGATAATCCATCGAACAAGATCGTAGCATATCCTCCATGGTCTGAATTGTTCGTTCTGACTGCCCATCTGATTGAGGATGAAAAGCTATACTAAAATTTAATTCCGTACCCAACGAATTCTGAAGGCCTTTCCAAAAGTTATAAGTGATCCTGAGATCACGGTCATATACAATGGAGAGAGGAACTCCATGCAACCTGACTATCTCTTTAAGATACAAACGGGAAAGTTGATCTAGGGAAAAAGTATCTCGTATTGCAAGGAAATGATAAGATTTAGTCAAGCGATCAACAATAACCCAGATTGCATTATTAGCTCGAGATGTTTTCGGTAATCCCACAACAAAGTCCATGGATATATTCTCCCATTTCCACTCTGGCACTGGTAAAGGCTGAAGCATCCCTTTCGGTAACTGCCTCTATGCTTTAACCTGTTGGAAAGTCAAACACATCACAGTAAAATCAGCAATATCTCTTTTCATTCCATCCCACCAGTAATACTCCCGCAGATCTCCGTACATCTTAGTACTGCCCGGATGAACTGAAAATGGAGAATTATGTGCTTCACATATCAACTCTCTCTTCAACTATGAATCACAAGGCACACACAATCTCTTACCAAATATAAAAACACAATCATTATCAATGTTGAATTCAGGAAACTTACCTTTCTGAAACAGCTCTACCTTTTCAGTAACTCATTGTCGTGCTTCTGTGCTTGCTTGATTCTGTCTGATAGAGAAGATCTCACTGATACCTAAAACAAAACAGAAGAACATCCTGCACCAACAATTTCTATGCCAAAGTTCATCAAATCCTTAACCAAAGGATCACGTTCCAAATGCAGCATTGTTAATGAAGCATTACTTTTTCGACACAAATCATCAGCCACTTTATTTGCTTTTCCCGGATGGTAATGAATTGTACAATCATAATCCTTGATTAATTCCAGCCATCTCCTCTATCTCTGGGTTAACTATTTCTGAGTGAATATATACTTTAAACATTTGTGATCAGTATATATTTCACACTTTACACCATACAAATGATGTCTCCAAATTTTTAAGGCAAAAACAACAGCAGCTAATTCCAAATCATGTGTAGGGTAATTTACCTCATGAGATTTCAACTATCGTGAAGCATAAGCAATTACCTGATCATTCTGCCTTAGGATGCAACCAAGTCCTTTCAATGAAGCATCACTGTAGATAACAAACTCACCATTCCTGGAAGGTAGTGCCAAAACTGGAGCTTTCACCCATATTCATTTCAATTCCTGAAAACAATCATCACATTCTTTTTCCCAGATAAACTTAACACCCTTCTGAGTTAGCTTAATCACTGGACTAGATAACTGTGAAAACTTTCTAACAAAACTTCTGTAATAGCCTGCCAAACCTAGGAAGCTATGAATCTCAGTTACATTTGTGGGTCTTGGCGAGTCTTCCATAACTTTTGGTATTGCAGGATCAATAGTTATCCCATCTTTAGAAACAATGTGACCAAGGAATCAAATTTGTTGCAACCAAAACTCACACTTGCTGAATTTTCCATACAGTTTCTTTTGATTTAAGGTTTTCAAGATAACCCTTAAATGTATTTCATGGTCCTCTTTACTTTTAGAAAACACCAAAATATCATCAATGAAAACCACCACAATCTTATCCAAGAACTCATGGGAAATTCTATTCATTATGTCCATGAATACAGAAAGTGCATTGGTTAGCCCAAAAGACATTACTACAAATTCATAATGGCCATATCTTTTACGGAATGCGGTCTTCGGAATATTTGCTTCCATTACCTTCAGCTGATGGTACCCCGATCTCAAGTCAATCTTTGAAAAATACTGAGATCCCTGGAGCAGATCAAAAAAATCATCGATATGAGGCAAAGGTTATTTGTTCTTAACAGTGATGTTATTAAAGGCTCTATAATCAATGCAAAGTATCATTGAACCATCTTTCTTTTTATAAAATAAAACAGGAACACCCCATGGTGATGTGCTAGGTCGAATGAAACCTTTATCTAATATATAATTCAATTTCTCTTCAACTCTAAAAGATCAATTTGAGCCATTGGATAAGGGGGTTTTGAAATTGGCTTAGCATCAGGAACTAAGTAAACCGTAAACTCAACTTCCTGATCTGGTATTATTTTAGGCAACTCATAAGGAAAAACATCAGGATACTCATTTACCACTGGCACATCATTAATCTGAACAGTTCCTTTATTTTCAACGATGTGTGCAAGGTAACATTCATTTTCATCTTTTACAAGTTTCTCGGCCTCTTGATATGTTATCAACAGTAAGGGTTCATTCATGTACAAAAACTGAAAGTCTTTCTGAAAAGAAACTTCTTTTGCTCTACATTCAATCTTATCATGGTAAATATAGAGCCAATCCCTACCCATGATAACATCAAACTCTACTAGAGGTAGAACAATAAGGTTTTCCAGTAGGTTCTTTCCACATATAAGGATAGTAAGATTCTTATAAATTCTTTTTGTCTCAACATTTTCCCCAGGTGTTTTTACCAAAAGTTCAGGAGTCATTTCTTGAGATGGTATTCCGATTTTACTAGAAAATTTTTCAGAGATGAATGAATGTGTAGACCCCGAATCAAACAACACACTGGCATAATCTGAAAAAACAAACAAAGTACCTGATACAACTTCATTTGATGGCCCAACATCTGCTGAAGTAGCTGCAAAGGATTTCACCACCCCTTTCTGCTTGTAGTCTAACTTCTTCCCACCACTCAAGATCATTGTCGGACACTCGTTTTCATAGTGACCCATCTCATTACACGTATAACATTTCACTAACTATAAATCAAATTTGGTCTTACCTTCACCTTGATCTATTTTAGTGCAATCACGAGCCTTATGTCCCATCTTACCACATTGGAAGCACATTCCAGAATTCAGAAGACATTCCCCAGCATGCCTTTTACCACATTTATCACAAACTGGAAACTTAGATTTCTTACCATCATACTATTTTGAAGAATTCTTACCTTTCTCATGCCACCTCGGTCTCTTCTTCTGTTTGTTTTTATAGAACAATTGATCATCGAAAAACTCCATTTCCACCTTCTCAGGACATCTAACAAGCATTTCATAACTTTTAAACTCACGAGAAGCTAATTCCCTTCGATATTTTGGCATTAATACTGAGTAAAAACAATTGATTTTACTATCAAGGTCTCGGATAAAATTTGGAGCATACCTTGCCAATCGAGTGAACCTTTCTCAATAGGTAGCCACTGAGTCTTCCTCTTGCCTCAATTCCAAGAATTTATTTTCCATCCAAAGTCGAACAACCTTAGGAAAATACATCTCAAGAAACATAGCTTTGAATTCTTCCCAGTCAAGAGCATCAATCTCATCGGCGTCCCTGATATTTTTAACCATAGACCACCACTGATCTGCCTCACCCTCCAAACGGTAAATAGAAAAACTAACCTTTTGATTGTCTGAACACCCCAGGACATAGAAAATATTCTCCAGTTCTTTAATCCACCCTTCAACTAACACAGGGTTAGATGATCCTCTGAATGATTGGGGATGTTTCCTCATGAAATGTTCCACCACTGACATGTTCCTCAGCGGTTGATGTGGCTGATCTCGTGCATGGATACCACCACCATTTATCACTTGAGTCAACTGCACCATTACTGCAACAAACTATTCAGTTCCAATTCCGACCATCTCAGGATGCTGATTCGGAAGGTTATTTCCTTCTGTATGCCTTCCTAGCACTGCTTCCCTATTTCCTCTGTGGAAAACCATTCTGAAAAAACATGTCCTAGATGAAGCAACATGGTAATCTTCAAATACTATATCACTTCAATTTGACCATAAAAAAATATTTTTGGATAATCATTTAATAGAATTCTAACTCCTAAATTTATCTAAACCGACCTTTGATACCAACTATATGGCCCCAGCCTTAAACCTTACTTAATCTTGAGTTATTACAAGATTACACATTGAGGATCTTTTCGGGTTTATAGTTTTAGAGAATTAGATCATAAAACATGAATTACATTCCACATATAAACAAAGTGGTTACAAAAAGATTGTATTCTTCTTTCCCATAAATGGAAACATATTTAAAATAAAACATCGATTCCTTCTTGACACTTCCTTGACAGTATCATCATATCATGTACCTTTCCCTTGACCTATGAAAAAAATTTCAAAAAAACTTGGGATGAGCATAAAAAGCTCAGTAAGGGATATAAAAATATGGAAAGGAGTCATGGGTACATATATACATAAGAATGAAATCATACATTACCCATAAAACATAAGCACTTTAACATACCTCATCAAATCATGAATACATCATATAAATCATAAGACATAAAGGTAACTTGAGGCATTCATAACATTTTTATGTAGGGAGTAACCCTCTTGGTTACGTTTGGAATACCCATCACAGTATATTACTTAAATCTCTTCAGAGAAACCTTAACGTTTCACTCCATCGCGTTACCCAATGCATTAGAGAGCTATATCGGGCTCACCCGCCCTTAGTCTATCATGGAACCACCCGTCTTCATAATAATGCACAAGAACCGCAACATAATCGTATCACATAAAACATGCATAAAGGAAACATAACATTTCCACCTTTTAATCACAAGATATCAATACAACACATTGATATTAAAACATTATGAAAAAAAATTTCAATACCAAAATAAAAGAAAAGTAAAACATGGTATTTATTTTTCTTTTAAAAAAGGTATGACATGTAGAGGAAGCCGAAACTCGAATAATGGTCACGCCGGTGGAGAAGTCATTGTCGCCGCATACGTACGACAAAAACATTCCCTTTTTCCTTTTAGTAAAACACTTCGTATAAAAAATATTCCTTTCGGATAAATGTAAAAGTCAAAGGGGTTTATACACCGTATAAAAGAAGGTTGTCTATAAAACAAAATATGCCTCAATGAAAGGAGATTGAGACAAAGTCCCATACCTTAGGTCTGACATGACTCGGTCATTCTTTAATCTCCTGAATAATAAACTTCAGTTAATTTCTTCCTGTTTAAGAACCTTTTTCAAGTTCATTATTCCATATATATCACTTATTTCCATGTCATGAACACTATGTAATTATTTATCTTAATAACGGTCATTTTAACGATCATTGGTACTTGAGTCAAAAATAAGCCCTTTATAATTACAAGTCATTCATGTACCCATTATATCCAGAATGGTATTAATGATGTAGATATCATATATGTCATATATGTCTAGTACATGCATGCATTTATAATATTACATAATAATTTATAGGTAAGAAATGAAATGCACAGTTCATGGAGACGGTAAGGCGTACGTACGCATGAACGCTACTTTCATTTCTATTTCGTATTTTATAGAATAGAATCATAATGATATAAAGGTATATTATAATTACACTATAATATCATATATAATATCATAGTTCCATCCTTTATACGTCCTAGATATGGTATTTAATGAATCAAATCACTTTGAGGGGGCGGTAGTCCGCACTTCCTTAAATTAAGATATCTCGTTTACCCAAAATGGAAACCATAAAAGTTTGCCCAAAATGAAAAATACAGAAGCTTAAGAAAAACATAAACATATTATATACCATATATAAATATTGTGACATCTTAATGGACACCTTTTAAGGTGTTAAAATAATTTTGAACAATCATCGTTTCGGGAGGCATAAAATCACCATCCACGGAAACAGTATGTACTTTAACCATTAGATGTAGGTGTGTGTAAGTGTATCTCAAATACTTCTTATAACAACATCCTAGTATATTTAAGATACTGGAGTTGTTACAAAAGAAATGAATAAAAAGAGTTTTGGGGGTTGGAGAAACAAAATAAAACAAAAGGCTCAAGTGAATACATTACCTTAAAATTGGGTAACTCCCTTTGGTTTGAGCTCAAAGGCATCCTTGGGAAGACTTCATCCCAAACTGAGGCTCGAAGGAGAATTAGAGGTATGTGGAGAGACAAAATGGGAAGGGGTTGGCCGATCCAATGGCTTTGGGATTGTGGTTAAGGAGGTAGAGGTGGGGGCCTTTTATAAGAGGAGAGGAGGGGAACTCTTGGAATGTAAAGAAATGTTACATTATTTTAAAATGAGTTTCGGATTCAAAAGGACTCACATTGATATATTCGAGGGTAATGTGATAGGGGTTAGAAATCCACCCATAAAATAGGTTTTGGAAATGTGTAGTTCATAGATCTTACATTATCATTTCATTTTATTTAAATCCTTTATTAATGAGGTAATCGCAGCATCATCATGTTGTCATAAATAATTTAATTTATTTAAAGCCTAAAAATTATAAAAAAAATACTATGATGTAGGAAATATTTTTATATTTCCAATTACTATTTATAATCAAAAATCTGACTTGTATAACCCCATGTAAAAATTGTTTTAGTAAAACATTTCATGTTTGTGTCATTTTTACATTAACATTAAATAAAAAGATATTTATGTAATTTACCAACCAATGTGGCTCCATGGGGTCCCCAAGTTGACCCATGGCTTTTCCTGGTCGGCCATGACACATCCAATAAGGGTATGACATGTTTCAAGATCATCTCATATTATTAAAACATTATTTTTACCTTAAACTACACTAATTACCACTAATCGTGATTAAGAACATAAAAGTTACTATTCAACAAAAAATTATTTTAATCTCATTGAACCACATTTTTCTTCTTAATGAAAATTCATGTAATTCGGATTTTTGAAAATCAAATCACAGATGTGGAAAAGAATCATTTAAACGAAAAATCAGTTTCTTTAACTACCACTTAGTGGTTTCACTATTCATCACAAATTGAAGTTTTTCAGAAAGATAACAAAACTTCACCCTAAGCAATATTTGATATTCCGAATTCAAAAATGATGTCTATTTTACAAAATTCCAAACATGTATGTTTCATTAATTAATTTAATAATTAATTCCCGATGTCATGACAAATAGCATGTTTTTATGAATCAATACGTATCAAAAGATTGACAATAGTTTATGTCCAATTTCAAAGTGAAATTGATTCCAAGGACCAACATAGGATGAAATGGTAAAAATATATTCTAATTTCACTTCAAAACCAATTCGAAAGATAATCTAATCATATAAATAAATTATATTAAAATGCAGTTTTGATGTAAAATGCAGTTTTATTGACTATTCATTAAAAAATGAACATTGTCAGAAAAATTCAAAACAATTCACACAAAGTAAATTTTGATGTCCCAATCATAATGAATAAGTTTATTTTTACAAACATAGATTATAAAATTTTCAAAAGATATATTTAAAAATGGTTCTCCATCAAAAGGCAGTAAAACAATCTTTTAAAAATATTAGTGTATTCCATTCTTAAGATTGGATTTATTTTCATTTAAATCCTCTAAAACACTATCTAATTCGTTAATATACATAGATAAAAATATCTATTATTCATTACATACTTGGGATGTTACAATCCTGAACAACCAAATGTTATATGATATTTTAAGAAAAATCTTATTGCTATACTTATACAATATATGAATCCTTATGGATGTTCAAATGGGAAATGGAGATAACATCATTATTTTGATTCCTTAATGAGTCAACGTCCACCTTCTTATAGTGGGTATTATGATCCACTTGTTGTTGAACAACAAATAAAAACCATTGAAAATATTTTTTCCATCCTTTTCGGTTTGGAACATGAATTTTTTTTTGGGATTTATTGTTTATAAGGTGAAGCAGACCAGTGGTGGACTCTAATAAAGAAATCATGGCATTGAGAATAAATTGAATTCATGAAATGGGATGAGTTCAAGAAATTATTTTTCAATAAGTACATCCCTCATATTCTTAGAAAAAATAAAGAATATTATTACCTTGATCTTGAAAAAAGGATGATGAATCCATTGGTACATATGAGGAATTGTGTACAAGACATCCAAGGTATGCTTCTGGAATTATCATCCAGTCTAAAAGTAATGTATATTGATTCTTAAGTGTCTTAAAATCAGGTATTTAAATTAAATTAGTTACTCGAGACATCAATAGCTATGAATATATTGTGATTTTTGATATCAAAATAGAAATGGATGATGGTGTTACAAATAAATATCATGGTTAGGAAATTAAATGAATGATGGAGCTCAAATTAATATAAACAAATAATAATGAAAATAATATAAATGTTTTCTTATTCTCAATGTGTGTATGGATTCATGGTGGAGATTTTATCAAAGGGACTAGAAAAGGATTTATGTGTTTAAAAGATCGAAATTTTGTAGTTGAATGCCAATATAAGGGTAAAAAGGTTTTTAATTTAATGAATAGAGAAAAGACTACAGAAAATACCCCACCAAAACGTCAATGCAACATGTGCATAGAAATGGGTAATTATGCAAACCAATGCCCAAATGTAATGGGTAATGATAATGATAGGCATCAACATCCTCTTAAAGACAAATACAATAAAATTTAACATGCGATCACTATTAGAAATGTTGAGTATTACAATGAAGTGGTGGAATTATTAAGTGTTTATGTAATAGGAATCCAAAATACTATTGTAGATTCTCTTTTATGGTCTTATAAAATATTCTCATATCTATGTATAGGACCTTTTTGGTTTTCCATAAGTATGTGGTACCCATATCCATGAATTTTTTTTGAAATATTATTGGAAAGCACATGATATACAGATAATGATGGGATAAATAAATAATGAGATGATTCATAGTATTAATGACCTAATAAATGATATAGGGAAAATGTGATATCATGGTTTGAGTGTATAGAATTTTTGGTATTTTTGGTTTTTAGAAAGATTTAATTTTGATAAAAATGATGTTTTCAATATGGTTTTATAGTAATTCATGTCATTACCATGTTTCAATTGAATACATGATTAAGGTATTCACATGTTTGGAATGTGACAACCAAGAATCACCCTTTGATAGATGGGAGATAAATTTTAAGCTAATTTCGTTCACCAAAATTTAATGTTTTTATTATTAATTTTTTGAAATATTGTAATGTATCCCATTTATAGGTTGTATAATTTATAGTCTGGTTGGAGTTTTTTTAATTAATGTATTATCTAACAATATGTGGCCTTGTACATATTTTATTACATATTATAGCCATTTGGTAGAGACTGATGGAATGAGCTATCATTATATTTCATGACATGATTACACTTCACGGATAAAAAATTCCACTTCATTTCATTTAGAGACCATAATATGGACGTACAAGTACATTACATTACTTTTTGAGAATACTTAGTACATAACAAAAAAACACACACAAGGACCGTAATAGTTTAGTGTTTATGGAAACTCGGAACGTAATCTTCTAATCATGGTGAAAGATCTTCAACATCTCCCATAATGATCTGAACCTTTTTTTTCTTACCTAAAAACTTCCTTTATATCCTGGGGAAGAGAAAACATAAAAGGGTGAGCTCAAATGCTCAGTAAGGGTAAACAAAAGAAATATCAATCACATCATATTCATAAGAACATAACATTTTGGAAATCTTAACCTGCAAAAGAGATCATAATATCATAACATGGGATAAATAATAGTAGTGAAATTTAATCCCAATAATCATAACATAAAACATAAAACATTGTGGCGTACACACATAATCATAGAGAATCATTTATTATTAGTCAAGACTCATTTCCATGACTATCTTAGTGGACAATGTCCATTTCTGAACCGAGTTCATTCCTCATTTCAGTCCTGCTTCACTGAACCGGTTTAACCTGCCGTTCCAGCCATGTCTATCTCATGATATATAAAATCATTACCCAATGCATTGGAGGGAGATATAGGTCCCACCCATCTCATAATGAAATCATTCTTACTTCTGCCACAATATAAACATACATCATTCATAATAACACAACGAATAAAATGGGTTTCATAAACATAAAACCATCATCACATAATCCATATAAAAGAAATGGATATCATTTCATAATAAGACAAGTGAAACCATGTAAATCATAAGGACATGATACATGAAACATACACATATGAAATAATGTCATCATAGATGGTAACTGGTTTTGATAAAACACTTGAAATGAATTTTTGAGGAAAATATACTTTTTTCTTCAAAATCATTTTCTCTTCACAAAATTTCATGAAATTTTAAAAGAAATGGATTTTGTTGAAAATATTCATGAAATATTTTTGAGGAAGCTTCACGAAAATAAGGCTTTATAAAAACGTAAAAATTCTTTCATGCCGTATAAGTTAAAAATAATAACATTCTCTTCATACTTTTGTCGAAAAAGTCAAAAAAGTACCTCATAACATAATCAAAAGAATGATTCCATACATACCATGTAGTAAAAGTAAAAAATGGGTAAAAATGAAATTAAACATACATGAAAACATTTTTATAAAACATGGACATGGATGATTTCAATAACCCCAGTAAATACTTACGAATAAGCAATCTCGGATAAAAATGAGATTTGAAAAATTATCCCTTACCTTAGGTCTGATATGCTTCGTATGGATCCGAACCTCCTGTATAATCATTTAAATAATGTCATTGGCTTATTACATAATCATATTCATTTTTATGATATCATATATGTTTCACTTATGACTTTATATAACCCGTTCTTTTGTAAATTCAATGTTAAAGTATCATTTTGGGTAAAATCATTTCACTTATCGTATGTGTTTCAACTTGTCGTTTCTTGATATAATTACTTATATCCTGATTTTAATAATTCAATAATTTAAAACAAGATTTATATATAATATATATTCATCATATACATATATATTATAGATCGATAAAAGGAATGAAATACACTGTTCATGGAGATGGTAGGTCGTACGTACGCATGAATGCTGTTTTCGTTTCCTTGTTGTATTGAATGAATCTAAATAGGAGACATACACACACATATATATATATATATATATATAAATCCAGTAGAATTATTATATCATATATTTCATTATTATTCATTATATAAACTTTATGATCATTCATGCATGGTTAATCATAGATAATGAATCTCATCGCGTCGTGGACGCGGTAGTCCATACGTACGCACGAGCGATGATATCGTTCCAATAATTATAGAATTGCAGTGGATGGTATAATATATCAGAATCAGTATGATGTTACAATAACTATGTATAGTTATTATTTACAACATTATACCCATCCATGTATGTTGGTGTTGTAAAATAGATTACACCATGGCGTGGAGACGGTATTCCGTACGTACACACATGCGGTGATTTCGTTTTCCATAGGATGGATAGATGGTAAAATAGGGTTGTTTCATACTTATAATGACATATCAGTATATGAGTGATACTGATGTTATTATTTCATAATGAAACAACATAATAAGAATAATTGGAAGAAGAAATAAGGTTGAATGAATCGGTAACGAACATTACCTCTTCTTTGAAGTGCCTCATTGAGTCCTCTTCTTAGGGAACTAAAATTGGTCTTTGAAGACAACCTGTGTAACAACCCGAAATTTTAGAAGATATATTATTTTTAATTTCAATAATATATTCTACTGTAAGACACACCAAGATTATATTGCGCTATATGCAACACCGTATTAGCTTGCAGTATACGCAACACTTTTCTTGGCTCTTGTTACACACAATTTCAAGTTCATTTGATAGAAGTTATTCTACGCAAAATTGAGTGTACACATATATATATATATATTAAATGTATAAATAAAATAAGGTTGGATTATATTATACGCAACCACAAAGTAGTTGTACATTACACGCAACCCTGACTTGGCATGCATTACACGCAATCGCGACCTTCCTCGATAGCGTGTGTTGTACGCAATACCGGGTTTTACTAAACAATGATATATTATTATAATATTGTTATGAACTAGCCATTATGAATTTTGTTAACTAAATTTTGAATTTTATAACATTATTATTCATCTTACACATTTCTAGAACATGGTATAAGAACAAAATAAATTTTTCGGGTAAAATAAGTATTTTTAAAAAAATGCACTTTTTCCACCTTTTGATTGTGCACCCACATTAAATCTAGTATTTAACATGTTTATAAGTTCAATTTGACAAAATAAAATTCTTATTTTGAATCGGGATATTAAAATTTACATTAGATAATGTTTTGATATTTTTCCGATAACTTTCATATTTTAATGAATAGTAAAAACACGGTATATTTTAATTAAAAACAAATTTTTTCATCATAATATATTATGTGGTTAAATTATAATATTTAATGGTTTTAAAGTATAAATAGAATATATTTTTACAATTTAATATAATTTATGTCCTTAGCATTGTTTTTACTTTGAATCCGTACGTTAAATCAATTCAATCTTTTGCAATGTTTTAAAGAAAAACCCGTTTTCTTTTGACAACAGGATTAATTTTAATTTAATTTCTGTATCTTTTGTGTATTGAATTTGAAAAAATGGATACCATATTTGGAATCAGTGGGTTCAAATTTTGTTAATAAGCTACTTTTTATTTTTGGGCATTGTGAATAGTAACTACGGTAAATTTTATTTACTATAGTTAAAGGTAAATCGGGTAATTAAGGGTAAATATAATATTATAAATTTACCCTAACACTTCGAAAAATCATATTGAATGGATAAAAGTAGACCCATATAACCTAAGGGTCGGATTAGATTAATTTTATGGACTTTTGTCCATGAATATAATTTAATTATTATTTAAACCAAAGAATGTGACAACATGTCACTTTCTTAAATGTTATAAGTATAATAATTTTAATTTAGTGATAAACTTCATAAGACTTCGAAAATGAATAGTCTCCAGAAAGATAATACAATTATCTAAATCATAGGAATTTATTTAGAATTTTTAGGGATTAAATAAGTATAATTTATAATGACACAAAGTTGATCCAGTATTTGTCTTATTAAAGAAATGTTGACATAATTAAAGTTATAAATGCCCAAATAAATGCAATTTGAGACTTTTTATGACATACCCTAATTTTAGAGGTTAATATGACATGTTATTGTTGATATAAGTAACCTGGTTCGAACTTATAATTCTGTTATGAATTTCATAGAAATCATGTACCCAATAGTGTCAAAATTGACATAAATTAGTTTTTTTAAAAAATATTATATTATTAATTGTTATTTAATTCATAAAAAGATAAGGTTCGGACAAATGACTTAGATAAAGACAGATATATTAATAATAAACAACTTGGGGTTCTTTTGGCCTGTTATGGTATGTTTATAAACATTATAGTATAATAACACAAGAAGACACGGTAAAAGTAAAATTATTTAACTTAATGTTAAAACTAAATGATAAGGTTAAAATAGGAACCTAAACTTGTTTAAATTATATTGTATGAGAGGATTGAGACCCATCCCCACCTTAGCTTCTAAATAAATCTATTTGGAGCTATTTAAAACCGAACATGACTTTATAATAAAATAATATTTTTAGTTATTCCAAAGGTGCCCCTCTCCTCCCTTATAAAAGGGCACCTCCTCCCACTCTTTCTCACAACACTTTGAGCCTTGAAGCATGGCCAAACCCTACCAAAATTTCTTATCCACTTCCCTTGTATCAGCATAGAGGTCCTGGTCTTTTTCAAAGACCATCCTTAGTTCTTTATGTGGAGGTTAAGTGAAGGCATGTCAAAAAGACGTAATATCTATTACCGATCTTTTTCAATTTCTTTCTTCTTCAACATCTTCTTATTTAGTTGATTCATGATAAAGTAATAACTTCAGTATTTCATATAAACTGATATGTTATTATAAACATTAAACAAATCTAATTAACCTTCTATCCTTCCTACAGAAAAAGGAAATCACCGCGTGTGCGTATGTACAGAATACCGTCTCCATGCCGTGGTGTAATCTATTTTCCACAACCACCTTACATGGATGGGTATAATGGTGTAAATAATGAATATATATGACTATTATAAAGTTATATTGATTCTGAAATAGTATACATACACTCCAATACAATTCCACGATCATAGGAATGATATCATCACTCGTGCGTACGTAAGGAATACCGTCTCCACGATGTGATGCGACTCGTTCTACATGATATTCATTTCATAATGATTATATAAATGAATTTAATGAATGAATATGATATATGTTACAATAATACCATTCTGGAAATTAGTTATCTATGTCCTAAATAAAAGATTAAGAATTTATTTGACAAACACGCATAAGAACAAAAAGTAATAAACACCCGAATAACAAGTAGTAATGAAATATTACTAATAAGAAGCTACGAATATGACCATATATGATATCATAACAATAAGTATGATTCTGGAATAAGTAAATAACATTATTTAAATCATTATACAGGAGGTTCGGCCACTTACGAAGCATATCAGACCTAAGGTAAAGAAAATATCACAATCTCATTTTTATCCGAGATTGTTCATACTTTGGCATTTACTACGGTGTATTTTATCATCCACATACATGTTTCCTCAATATGTAATATTATTTCCATCAACCTACAATTTTTTAAATACAATTTTAACCTTCGGTGAGTTTTTAGTAAAGGATATGAAAGGAATCTTTTGTCGTTTTTCGTACGAGGTAATTTTTGACTGTTCTGACAAAAGTACGAAGAATGTTTTTTTAACTTATACGGCATGAATAGATTTTTTTAAACATTAGTTCCAAGAATCTTCCTTTAAACGTTTTCATGTTTATTTTTAATAAACTTCTTTTAGTTTAAAATTGTATGACATGGTATGAAAGGAAAAGTGTTTTTGAAGTAGAAAGGATTTTTTCCTCAAGAATGAAGTTCAAGTATTTTATCAAAATTATATTCCATCTAAGATAATAAAGGGTTCTATTTTTATCCCTATTATTACAATTATTTGATTATGTTGTGATGGAATTATATTTTTATGAATTAATTTATCTTATATGAATTGTTTTATGATGTCACGATGTTTAATATTCCCATTTTTATTACATGGGTCATGATATGATGTATGGTTTTTTGATTTTGTGGCACACATAAGAATGGTATAATTATGAGATGGGTGGGACCTATATCTCCCTCTAATTCATTGGGTAAAGATTTTATATCTCATGAGATTGACATGGCCGAAATGGTAGGTTATACAGGTTCAGTGAAGCAGGACTAAAACGAGGGTAACTCGGTTTAGAAATGAACTTTGTCCACTAAGATAGTCTTGACAATTAGTCTTGACAAATACGAAATGATTCTCTATGATTATGTGTGTATGCCACAAAGTTTCATGTTTTAAGTTATGATTATTGGGATTACATTTCACTTCTATGATTTATCCCATGTTATGATATTATGATCTTTTTTGCAGGTTAATATTTCCAAAAGTTATGTTCTTATGTATATGATGTGATTGATATTTCTTTTGTTTACCCTTACTAAGCATTTGAGCTCACCCTTTTGTATGTTTTATTTTACCCAGGATATAAAGAAAGGTTTAGGTAAGAAAAAAAGGGGGAAGATCTTTATGGGAGATGTTGAGGATCTTTCACCATGATTAGAAGATTAAATTCTGAGTTTCCAAAGACACTAAACTATTACGGTCCTTGTGTGTGTGTTTTTATTATGTAATAATTATTCCGCAAAAGTAATGTAATGTCCTTGTACGTTAAGCTTCATATCTCTACTGTTGGTATCAGAGGAAAGGTTTAGTCAACCTTTTGAAACTAGGATGTGAGAACATTAGTGAGCTCCCTAGAGATATTTATAAGGTATGTCTAGGGATGTCCCTAAGGATAAGTATACGTATAGGATATAGTCCTAGAACTACGGTAACGATCATAGAATTTAACCTAAGATGTTAGATATTGAGGGTACTCCCCCTTTACTATATTGTTTTCTCTAGCATGATTTTTTCCTCTCACAAGATTTTTTTTTTGTTTTAGTTAATGGAGGGAACTATAAGGAATTCAGTTAACATTGAATCCAATGGATAAATTGGTGAATTTGAGCCACAAAATTGTGTAATTACTAGAGAGAAAGATATTGTGATTATGCCGAATCAGTCATCGCGATATATGATTAACAAGGTGAAATTTAGTGGTATGCCTAATTCATCAATGAAGTGGAAGATAAACTATTATTCATGTTCGCATGTTGAGGAGCATAAAGAAAGGAAGATTGAGAATTCTAAAGAAGGGAAGAAGAACCTTGAGGAATACCTCAAATGGAGGGACCGATGTTATTTGTGTGGAGAAAAGGGTCATAGAGTGACAGACTGTTATGGAGTTCAATGTCTTATTTGCGGGGAATATGGGCATTACCCAACTCAATGCCCTGACCTAAAAAGTTACTTCTAAATCAAGGAAGGACTTATTCCAGGACAATCATTGAATTGTATGGACTGAAGTGTTTATGTATTGGTATTCAAGAATAATGTTGTTGAGGTACTTTTTTGGTGTATTGAAATATTTATGTATTTGTCTATTGTGGTTTTCAATAATTTTAAGGTACTTGTATCCATGAAAAGTGATTCAAATATTTTGGAAAGTAGATGATATGTGTGTAATGAAGGGATAAGGAGAAAATGAAATGTTTGACAGTATTCATGAGCTCATGATTGATATAAGGACTAAGTGATATCATGGTTTGAGTATATAGAATTTTGAGGATTTTGGTATGTGGAAAGTGTTAACTTTTAACTGCATTCATGTTTTCACTAAGGTTCAATGGGTATTCAAGAGAATACACGATTAAGGCCTTTGAATGGTTGGACTGCGACCAACAAAACATATCTTATGATAGATGGGGATCAACGATGGTATTAAATCTCTAGTAATCATTTTCTCTATATTATGAGAATGGACTGCAGTATTATGGATAATCCTAAAGATTGGAATGGATTATGTTGGACATAAGTAAGTATTGTTTAAGGATAGAAGTTTTTTTGGTAATATTGATGGGATGTTATATTAATATAGTTTTAGAAAAAGGACAACCTGCAGGACAGGTGACAGCCCATCACGTCGGACAAGGCTGTGGGAATCGAACCCACAACCGAAGTGTATCTGGCCATTATCGCCTACCACTTGCCTACAGGAAGTCCCGGTTTAGTAGAAACTAGTTTTATTATATTAAGGAGTATGATATATAAAGTATAATTCCATTTCAGGAACTATATAAGATTAATATCACTATATATGGACTTATGTATTTTTTTTGAGACAGATGGAATGACCCATCATTCTATCACATGATCTGCTAACACATCACGAATGACAAAATCAACTTCATTTCATTAAGAGATGAAGTGGAAATTGTCCAAAGAATGACAAACTATGAGACTATACCAAAATCACGAAAGTATGTATTCTAATTCCAATTTCATCAACTTTAGGGAAATGATCTTGAAAAACCGAAAATGTTGTCCTACTGCCCTAATATCCAATGATTCAGATGGTACCTTAGATAATCACAAATCTATGGCTTTGTGATTGTTGGATTTTTCATAGCCATGTTCTATACCACTCTCCATCAGAACATGATGGTTATATTTCTCTTCCATATCCATATATTCACCTATGTGGAAACCCAGTGATTAGTTTATTTGGGTAACTGTTACATTTCATACTTTTGTTTTTAAATATTGGTTTTGGTATTCCTTTTTACGATGTGGGTTTTCATTAAAGAAACTTTCGAATAGTAAACCATTTATAACCCCAATGAATTTTGAGGGTGAAATTCATTTTAAGGGGGGTAGAATGTAACAACCTAAGATTTTATAAGATACATTCTATTTAATTTCATTCATATCTTCTATTGTACGACACACCAATATTATCTTGTGCTATACGCAACATCGTATTAGTTTGCAGTATACGCAACACTTTTTTTGGCTCTTGTTATACACAATTTCTTGTTCTTTTGATAGGAGTTATTCTACGCAACATTGAGTGTATATATATATATTCAATGAATAAATAAAATATGGTTGGATTCTTTTATACCCAACAACAAAGGAGTTGTGCACTACACACAACCCTGACTTGGCTTGCATTATACGCAATCGTGACCTTCCTCGATAGCGTGTGTTGTACGCAATACCGGGTTTTACTAAACAATGATATATTATTATAATATTTTGTATGAACTAGACGTTATGAATATTGGTAACTAAATTTTGAATTTTATGACATTATTATTCATCTTACACATTTCTAGAACATGGTATAAGAACAAAATAAATTTATCGGGTAAAATAAGTATTTTTCAAAAAATGCAGTTTTGCCGCCTTTTGATGGCGTACCCACATTAATTCTAGTTTTTGACATGTTTATAAGTTCAATTTGACAAAATAAAATTCTTATTTTGAATCAGGATATAAAAATTTATATTAGATAAAGTTTTGATATTTTTCAGGTAACTTTCATATTTTAATGAATAGTAAAAACACGCTATATTTTAATTAAAAACAACTTTTTTCATCATAATATCTCATGTGGTTAAATTATAATATTTAATGGTTTTAAAGTATAAATATAATATCTTTTACCATTTAATATAATTTCTGTCATTATCATTGATTTTACCTTAAATTCGTAGGTTAAATCAATTCAATCTTTTGCAATGTTTTAAAGAAAAACCCGTTTTCTTTCGACAACGGGATTAATTTTAATTTAATTTCTGCATATTTTGTGTATTGAATTTGGAAAAATGGATTCCATATTTGTAATCAGGGGGTTCAAATTATCTTAATATGCTAATTTTTTTGTGGGCATTGTGAATAGTAACTAAGGTAAATATTATTTACTATAGTTAAAGGTAAATTGGATAATTAAGGGTAAATATAAGATTATAAAATTATCCTAACACTTGGAAAAATCCTATTGGATGGCAACAAGTAGACCCATATAAACTAAGGGTTGGATTAGATTCATTTTATGGACTTTTTTCCATGAATATAATTTAATTATTATTAAAACCAAAGAATGTGACAACATGTCACTTTCTTAAATCTTATAAGTATAATAATTTTAATTTATTGACAAACTTCATGAATCTTCGAAAATGAATAGTCTCCAGAAATCTAATATAATTATCTACATCATAGGAATTTATTTAGAATTTTTAGGGATTAAATAATTATCATTTATTATGACAGAAAGATGATGTAGTAATTGTCTTATTAATGATATATTGACATAATTGATGTTTTAAATGCCAAAATAAATGTAATTTGTGACTTTTTATGACTTACATTAATTTTCTAGGTTAATATGACATGTTATTGTTGATATAAGTAACTGTTTTCGAACTTATCATTCTTTTATGAATTTCATAAAAATCATGTACCAAATAGTGTCAAAATTGACATAAATAAGTTTTTAAAACAAATATTATATTATTAATTGTTATTTAATTTTTAAAAATCTAAGGATCGTCCAAATGACTTAGATAAGGATATATATATTAATAATAAACAACTTAGGGTTATTTTGGCTTTTTATGGTATGTTTATTAACCTTAATGTTTATGAACACAAAAGACATGGTAAAAGTAAAATTATTTAACTTAATGTTATATCTAAATGTTAAGGTTAAAATCGGAACCTAAACTTGTCTAAATTCTATTGGATGATATTATTTATACCCATCCCATTCTTATATTAGAAATAAATCTATTTGGAGCTATTTAAAACCGAACTTGACTTTATAATAAAATAATATGTTTAGTTATTCCAAAGGTGCCCCTCTCCTCCCTTATAAAAGGGCACCTCCTCCCTCTCTTCCTCACACCACTTTGAGCCTTCAAGCTCGGCCAAACCCTGAAAAATTTTCTTCTCAACTTCCATAGTATCATCCTAGAGGTCCTGGTATTCTTCAAAAACCATCATTAGTTTTTTAATTGGAGGTTATGTGAAGGCACGTCAAAAAGAGGTAATATCCATTACCGATCTTTTTCAATTTCTTTCTTCTTCATCTTCTTCTTATTTAGTTGATTCATGATAAAGTAATAACATCAGTTTTTCTTATATACTGATATATTATTATAAATATGAAACAACTCTAATTAAACTTCTATCCATCCTACGGAAAAAGGAAATCACTGCGCGTGCGTACGTACATAATACCGTCTCCACGCCGTGGTGTAATCTATTTTCCACCACCACCTTACTTGGATGGGTATAATGGTGTAAATAATGACTATATATGACTATTATAAATTGATATTGATTCTGAAATAGTATACATACACTCCAATACAATTCCACGATCATAGGAACGATATCAATACTCGTGCGTACGTACGGAATACCGTCTCAATGATGGGATGTGACTCGTTCTACATGATCTTCATTTCATAATGATTATATTAATTAATTCAATAAATGAATATGATATATGTTACACTAATAACATTTTGGAAATGAGGTATCTATATCCTAAAGAAATGAATTGGAATTTATTCGACAAACACGCATAAGAACAAATAGTAATAAACACCCGAATAACAAGTAGTAATGAAATATTAATAATAAAAAGATATGAATATGACAATATATGATATCATAAAAATAATTTTGATTTTGGAATAAGTCAATAACATTATTTAAATCATTATACAGGATGTTCAGACACTTACGAAGCATATCAGACCCATGTTAAGGAAAATATCACAATCTCATTTTTATCAGAGATTGTTCTTACTTTGGAATTTACTGGGGTGTATTTTATCATCCACACCCATTTTTCCTCAATATGTAATATTATTTCCATCCACCTAAAATTTTTTAAATCCAATTATACCCTTAGTGGAGTTTTTAGTGAAGGATATGAAAGGAATCTTTTGTCGTTTTTCGTACGAGTTATTTTTTCACTTTTCCGACAAAAGTAAGAAGAATGTTTTTTTTAACTTATACAGCATGAATGGATTTTTTAAAACATTATTTCCAAGAATCATCCTTTACAAGTTTTCATGTGTATTTTAAATCAACTTGTTTTAGTTTAAAATTGTATGACATGTTAGGAAAGGAAAAGTGTTTTTGAAGTAGAAAGGATATTTTCATCAAGAATAAAGTTCAAGTATTTTATCAAAGTTATTTTCCATCTAAGATAATAAAGGGTTCTGTTTTTATCCCCATTATTACATTGATTTGATTATATTGTTATGGAATTATATTTTTTTGAATTCCATTATCTTATATTAATTGTTTTATTATGTCACGATGTTTAAGATTCCCATTTTTATTACATGGGTCATGCTATGATGTATGGTTTTCTGATTTTGTGGCACACATAAGAATGGTATCATTATTAGATGGGTGGGACCTATATCTCCCTCAAATGCATTGGGTAAAGATTTTATATCTCATGAGATAGACATGGCTGGAACGGTAGGTTATACCAGTTCAGTGAAGTAGGACTGAAACGAGGGTAACTCGGTTCAGAAATGAACTTTTTCCACTAAGATAGTCTTGGCAATGAGTTTTGGCTAATAAGAAATGATTCTCTATGATTATGTGTGTATGCCACAAAGTTTCATGTTTTATGTTATGATTATTGGGATTACATTTCACTTCTATGATTTCTCCCATGTTATGTTATTATGATCTCTTTTGCAGGTTAAGATTTCCAAAAGTTATGTTCTTATGTATATGATGTGATTGATATTTCTTTTGTTTACCCTTACTGAGCATTTGAGCTCACCATTTTGTATGTTTTATTTTCCCCAGGATATAAAGAAAGGTTTTAGGTAAGAAGAAAAGGGGGAAGATCTTTATGGGAGATGTTGAAGATCATTCACCATGATTAGAATATTACGTTCCGAGTTTCCAAAGACACTAAAGTATTACGATCCTTGTGTGTGTGTTTTTGTTATGTAATAAGTATTCCGCAAAAGTAATGTAATGTCCTTTTACGTTATGCTTCAGTTCTCTACAACCTGGACCACTAAAATGTTTCTAGGGAAGGTGAGAAGAGAATTTGTCAGGGTTTGAACTAGATTTAAGGCCCAAAGTGGTGTGAGGAAGAGACGGAGGAGGTGCCTTTTTTAAGGGAGGAGATGTGCTCCTTTGGAAAAACTAAAAATATTATTTTATTATAAAGCCAAATTCGGTTTTAAATAGCACCAAATTGATTTATTTAGTATCTAAGGTAAGGATGGGTCAGAATCCTCTCATCCAATATAATTTAGTCAAGTTTAGGTTCCTATTTTAAACATATCATTTATATTTAACATTTAGATATATAATTTTGCTTTTACCGTGTCTTTTTGTGTTTTTACACTATAAGGTTAATAAACATACTATAACAAGCCAAACAGACTCCAAGTTGTTTATTTTTAATATATAAAACCTTATCTAAGTCATTTGGCTGAACCTTAGATTTTTAGGAATACAATAACAATTAATAATATAATATTTATTTTTAAAACTATTTTATTTCAATTTTCGAACTATTTAGTAATTGAATTTTGTGAAAATAATAATAGAATGATTAGTTAGAAAAAATTAATTAAATCAATACAAACATGTCATATAAACATAGAAAATTATTGGAACTCATAAAAAGTCTAAAATTACATTTATTTGGGTATTTATAACATCAATTATGTCAATATTTCATTAATAGGATAATTACTGCATCATCATTGTATCATAAATAAATTAAATTATTTTATGTCTAAAAATTACAAATAAAATACCATTATTTTGGAAATCGTTTTAGATTTATATTGAATATTTATAGTCGAATTTATCTTATATATAACCCTATATTAAAAATGATTTAGTTATTAAACTTTGATTTTAACTATTTTAACCCTTCTTTAAATAAATTGATAATAAATGTCCTAATCTAATCCAAGTGGGCCTAAATGGTCATATTTTATTCCTAAGGTTGTTTTTGGTCGAATTTCACTTATCCAATAGAATCAGGACATGTGTTGTGGTAATAATAATAACACTTTTACCCTTAATTACATTATTTACTTTTAACCGTGGTAAAAAAAGTAAAAAGTTACTATTCACCAAAAATTATTTTTATCTCATTGAACCACATTTTAGTCCTTGATATTAACCGTGTCTTCGGATTTTCTAAATACCTCTTACAGAAGCAGTAAAATTAAGTTTTATGAAATATGCAGTTTTTCTAACTACCACTTAGTATTTTCACTATTCATCAAAAAAATGAATGTTTCCAGAAAAATACCAAAAATTAGGCATCAGCTATATTTGATATCATGAACTCAAAAATGATGTCTATTTTTTCAAATTAAAAACATATCAGTTGAATTAATTAATTTAAAAATTAATTCCCGTCGTCAAAACAAATAGCGTTTTCTTAAGAGATAATAACTATCAAAAGATTGACAGTTGTTTATGTCTGGTCTAAGTGTGAAATTACATCCAATGATCAACATTGTATTAAATTGTTTAAATATATTCTAAATATGCTTTAAAACCACTAAAATTAATAATTTATCACTATTAATTTTTTCAATTAAAAAGGTTGTTTTTAATTAAAATTTAGTAATTTTCACTATACATCAGAAAATGAAAGTTATCTGAAAAGTACCAAAATTTCACCCTAAGCTAATTTCAATATTCCAAATACAAAAATGAAGTCCATTTTGAAAAATAAAATTTACAAAATTTCAAAAATTGGATATTACCATTCATAACGGCTAGTTTTAATAATATTTTAATAGCATATCATTGTTTAGTGAAACTTGGTATTGCATACTACACACGATATCAAGGAAGGTCGCGATTGTGTGTAATGCAAGCAAATCAAGGATGCGTGTTGTGAAAGATCCTTTTGGTGTAGCATAAAACACAAGACATTAATTAAATTAAAAAGAATATTTTCCATAAAATCTCGGTGTGTTACATTCTACCCCCCTTAAAATGAATTTCGCCCTCGAAATTCGTCGGGGTTACAAATGGTTTACTATTCGAATGTTTCTTTGATAGAAACCCACATCATAAAATGGAATACCAAAACCAATCTTTACAAACAGAAGTATGAAACATAATGTTTACCCAAATAAACTAATCAATGGGTTTCCACATAGGTGAAAATATGGATATGGAAGAGAAATCTAACCATCATGTTTTGATAGAGAGTGGTAGAGAACATGGCTATGAAAAATCCAGCAATCACAAAGCCATAAATTTGTGACAATCTAAGGTACTATCTAATTCATCAAATATAAGAGCACTATGACTACATTTTTTTTTTCAAGATCGTTTCCCTAAGGTTGATGAAATTGGAATTAGAAGAAATACTTTTGTGATTTCGGTATAGTCTCATTGTTGGTCGTTCTATGGAAAATTTCCTCTTCATCTCTTAAAGAAATGAAGTTGAATTTGTCATTCGTGATGTGTTAGCAGGTCATGTGATAGAATGATGGGTCATTCCATCTATCTCAAACAAAAGGTTAAAAAAGTTATCAACAAATACATAAGTCCATCTATAGTGTGATTAATCATATATGGTTACTAAAATGGACTTATACTTCATATATCATACTGATTAATATAATAAAACTAGTTTCTACTAAACAGGGACTTCCTATAGGCCAGTGGTAGGTGATAAAGGCCAGTCACACTTCGGTTGTGGGTTTGATTCCCCCAGCCTTGTCCGACGCGATGTGATGTCTCCCATCCTGCATGTTGTCCCTTTTCTAAAACTAAATTAATATAACATACCATAAATAATATCGAAAAAACTTATTTCCTTAAAAAATACTAACTTCTGTCCAACATAATCCATTCCAATCATAAGGATTATCCAAAATAATGCTGTCTAATCTCATATTACAGTGAAAACGATTACCAAAGAGTTCATACAACTAGCATGTTAATACCATTGTTGATCCGCATATATCATGAGATATTCCTTGTTGGTCACATTCCAAACATTCAAAGGCCTTAATCATGTATTCTCATGAAAAAAATGAATACCCATTGAACCTTATTGAAATCATGAATGTTGTTAAATGTTATCTCTTTCAATATACCAAAATCCTTAAAATTCTATATACTAAACCCATGATATCACTTAGTCCTTATATCAATCATGAGTTCATGAATACTGTCAAACATTTCATTTTTTCCTTATCCCTTCATTATGCGGATATAATCTTTTTTCCAAAAATATCTCAATCACTTTCCATGGTTACCGATACCATAACATTATTGAAAACTACAATAGACCAATACATAAATATTCCAATATTCCACGATTATTTTGGAATCCCAATACATAAACACTTAATCATTCCAATACATCGTTGTCATATTCAACATCGCCAATGGTGATCGCATGTGACTTCCCTTTATCCTTTGCCTTAAGTGGTTTATCATGTCGATCATCACTAACCCTGGGATTAGGGCATTTATTAGCATAATACCCCATTTCATTGCACCTGAAGCATTGAAGTGTAGTAGGTTCATTATGTGTTTCTCTTCCTTTGTTTGCATCATTAGACATCTTCTTCCCATCAATGCGGCATTCAAATGCCCGATGACCTTCCTTTACACATTTGAAACATTTACTTGTCCCTTTAAGTCAATATTCACCATGCTTCTTTCCACACTTTGAGCATAAGGAAACATTCATATTCATTTCACAATTATTCTAAGATTTCTCCTTGAACTCCATCTTTCATTTCTTGTCAAAACTATGAGGTGGATAAGTAACACCAACTTCCATTTCTACCTTGATAGCACAACACACAATTTCTCCATTGCTACTGAAGGCTCTTATAGATAATTCCATTCAAATACTTGGTTTTAATCCACTTAAGAATCGATCAACTTTACTTTCAGGTTGGATGGTAAAGACAGATGCATACCATGCAATCCTTGAAAAATTCTATTCGTATATACCAACAGATTCATCATCCATTTGATTTAGTTCAAGAAACTCCTTCTCCATCTTTGTACGAAGAATACGAGGGAAGTACTTATTGAAAAATATGTTCTTGAATTCGTCTCATTCCATGGACTCAATTTCATCTCTTTGCCTCGTATTCTTGATATGATTCCATCATTGATCAGCATAAGCTTCCAAACGATACACTGCTAAGATGACCTTATCATGTTAAGAACATTGAGGAACTGAAAATATCTTTTCAGTAGTACTGATCCATTGTTCAGAAACAAGTGGATCAGAAGACCCACTGAAAGAAGGTGGTCGTTGCCTCATGAAGTACTCAATAGAATATTGTTCCCTTCTCTGCTCATTTGGAAGTCCAGAATGATTCATAGCCTGTGTAAGTATAGCAATAAGATTTTTCAGTCCATCTCCAATAACATTTGTTTGTTCAGGAGGACAATCATTGCATTGTCTATTACATTGATCAACACGGTTCCTTCAGGTTCCGGCCATCGTCTAAAACCCAAAAAGAATAGCGTGAGAGGAAAAAATCATGCTAGGGAAAACAACACAATAAAGGAGGAGTACCATCAATATCTAACATATTAGGTTTAATTCTAAGATCGTTACCGTAATTATTGGACTATAACCTATACTTATACTTAACCATAGGGACATCCCTAGACATACCTTATAAATATCTCTAGGGATCTCACTAATGTTTTTGCATCCTAGTTTCCAATGGTTGACTAATCCTTTCCACTGATACCAAATGTAGAGACCCTAAGCCTAATGTACAAGGAAATTACTTTACATTTGTGGAATACTTAGTACATAACAAAAACACACACATAAGGATCGTAGTATTTTAGTGTCTTTGGATACTCGGAATGCAATCTTCTAATCATGTTGAAAGATCTTCAACATCTCCCATAAAGATCATCCCCTTTTTTTCATACCTAAAACCTTTCCTTATATCCTGAGGAAAATAAAACATAAAAGGGTGAGCTCAAATGCTCAGTGTGGGTAAACAAAAGAAATATCAATGACATCATATTCATAAGAACATAACATTTTGGAAATCCTAACCTGCAAAAGAGATCATTATATCATAACAAGAGATAAATCATAATAGTGAAATGTAATCCCAATAATCATAACATAAAACAAGAAACTTTGTGGCGTACACACATAATCATAGAGAATCATTTCTTATTATTCAAGACTCGTTGCCAAAACTATCTTAGTGGACAATGTCCATTTCTGAACCGAGTTCATTCCTCGTTTCAGTACTGTTTCACTGAACTTGTTTAACGAGTCGTTCCTGCCATGTCTATCTCATGAGATATAAAATCCTTACCCAATGCATTGGAGGTAGATATAGGTCCCACCCATCTTATAATGAAATCATTCATACTTGTGCCACAAAACAAA
The DNA here is from genome assembly GCA_963277665.1 of Viscum album. Taxonomy (NCBI): domain Eukaryota; kingdom Viridiplantae; phylum Streptophyta; class Magnoliopsida; order Santalales; family Viscaceae; genus Viscum; species Viscum album. Next base: position 273,331,154 of record OY728141.1, read on the forward strand.
CATACATCATTCATAATAACCCAACGAATAAAATGGGTTTCATAAACATAATACCATAATCACATAATCCATATAAAAGAAATGGATATCATTTCATAATAATACAAGTGAAACCATGTAAATAATAGAGACATGATACTTGAAACATACAAATATAATATAATGTCATCATAGATGGAAAATTGTTTTGATAAAACACTTGAAATGAATTCTTGAGGAAAATATCCTTTTTTCTTCAAAATCATTTTCATTTCACAAAATGTAATGAAATATTAAAAGAAAAGGATTTTGTTGAAAATATTCATGAAATATTTTTTATGAAGCTTCACGAAAATAAGGCTTTATGAAACCGTAAAAATCCTTTCATGTCGTGAAAGTTAATAAAATAACATTCTCCTCGTACTTTTGTCGAAAAAGTCAAAAAAGTACTTCGTAACGTAAAAAAAAGAAAGATTCCTTACATACCATGTAGTAAAATTAAAAAATGGGTAAAAAGGACTTTAAACATAAATGAAAACACTTTTATAAAACATTGACATGGATGATTGTAATAACCCCAGTAAATACTTACGAATAAGCAATCTTGGATAAAAATGAGATTTGAAAAATTATCCCTTACCTTAGGTCCAATATGCTTCTTATGGATCCGATCCTCCTGTATAATGATTTAAATAATGTCATTGAATTATTACATAATAATATTCATTTTTATTATATCATATATGTTTCACTTATGACTTTATATTACCCGTTATTTTGTAAATTCCAAGTCAAAGTATCGTTTTGGGTAAAATCATTTCATTTATCGTATGTGTTTCGACTTGTCATTTCTTGATATTATTACTTATATCTTGATTTAAATAATTCCAAAATGTAAAACAAGATTTATATATAATATATATTCATCATATACATATATATTATAGATCGATAAAAGGAATGAAATACACCGTTCATGGAGACGGTAGGTCTTACGTACGCATAAACGCTGTTTTCGTTTCCTTATTGTGTTGAATGAAACTAAATAGATGACATGCATATATATATATATATATATATATATATATCCAGTAGCATTATTATATCATATATTTCATTATTATTCATTATAAAAACTTTATGATCATTCATGTATGGTTAATCATGGAGAATGAATCTCATCGGGTCGAGTAGACGGTAGTCCGTACGTACGCACGAGCGATCATATCGTTCCCATAATTATAGAATTGGAGTGGATGGTATAATATATCAAAATAAGTATGATATTATAATAACTATGTATAGTTATTATTTACATCATTATACCCATCCAAGTAAGGTGGTGTTGGAAAATAGATTACACCATGGTGTGGAGATGGTATTTCGTACGTACGCACGCGCGGTGATTTCGTTTTTCATAGGATGGATATATGGTGAAATATGGGTTTTTAATACTTATAATAATATATCAGTATATGAGTGATACTGATGTTATTACATCATAATGAAACAACCTAAGAAGAAGAAGTGGAAGAAGAAATAAAGTTGAAAGAATCGGTAACAGACATTACCTCTTCTTTGAAGTGCTTTTTTGTGTCCTCTTCTTAGGGCACTAAAATTGGTCTTTGAAGAAGACCAGGACCTCTAGGATGTTTCTAGGGATGTTTAGAAGAGAATTGGGTAGGGTTTGGATGAGTTTTATGGCTCAAAGTGGTGTGAGGAAGAGAGGGAGGAGGAGCCTTTTTATAAGGGAGGAGAGGGGCTCCATTAGAAAAACTAAAAATATTATTTTATTATACATCCCAATCCGGATTTAAATAGAGCCAAATTGATTTTTTTCGAAGCTAAGGTGGGTATGGGTCAAAATCCTCTCATCCAATATAATTTAGACAAGTTTAGGTTCCTATTTTAACCTCATCATTTATATTTAACATTAAGTTAGATAATTTTACTTTTACCATGTCTTTTTGTGTTCTTACACTATAAGGTTAATAAACCTACTATAACAAGACAAACGGACCCCAAGTTGTTTATTATTAATATATAACACCTTATCTAAGTCATTTGTCTGAACCTTATATTTTTAAAATAACAATTAATAATATAATATTTATTTTAAAAACTATTTTACATCAATTTTAGCACTATTTAGTAATTGATTTTTGTGAAAATTATAACAGAATGATTAGTTCGAACAAAGTAAATTACATCAATAATAACATGTATTATAAACATAGAAAATTATTGTAATTCATAAAAAGTCTCAAATTACATATATTTGGGTATTTATAACATCAATTATGTCAATATTTCATTAATAGGATAATTAATTCATCATCATTGTATCATAAATAAATTAAATTATTTTGAGTCTAAAAATTACAAATAAAATACCATTTTTTTGAAATAGTTTTATCTTTCTAATAAATATTTATAGTTGAATTTATCTTATGTATAACCCTATATTAAAAATGATTAATTATTAAACTTTTATTTTAACTATTTTAACCCTTCTTTAAATAAATTGATAATAAATGTCCTAATCTAATCCTAGTGGGCCTAAATGGTCATATTGTATTCCTAAGATTTTTATGGTCGAATTAAACTTATCCAATTGAATCAGTACATGTGTTAGGGTAATAATAATAACACTTTTACCCTTAATTACCCTATTTATTTTTAACCGTGGTAAAAAAAAGAAAAAAGTTACTATTCACCATAAATTATTTTCATCTCATTGAACCACATTTTAGTCCTTGATATTAACCTTGTTTCTCGGATTTTCAAAATTCCACTCACAGAAGTGGTAAAATTATGTTTTATGAAAAATTCAGTTTTTTTAACTACCACTTAGTGGTTTCACTATTCATCAAAAAAATTAAAGTTTCCCGAAAAATACAAAAAATAAGGCCTAAGCTATATTTGATATTATGAACTCAAAAATGATGTCTATTTTACCAAATTAAAAGCATATCAGTTGCATTAATTAATTTAAAAATTAATTCTCGTCGTCAAAACAAATAGCGTTTTCATAATAGATAATAACTATCAAAAGATTGACACTTGTTTATGTCTTGTTTAAATGTGAATTTACATCCAATGACCAACATTGTATTAAATTGTAAAAATATATTATAAATATACTTTAAAACCACTAAAATTATTAATTTATCACAATGAATTATTTTGATTAAAAAGGCTGTTTTTAATTAAAATTTAGTAATTTTCACTATTCACCAGAAAATGAATGATATCCGAAAAGTACCAAAATTTCACCCTAAGCTAATTTAGATATTCTGAATCCAAAAATTAAGTCCATTTTGAAAAATAAAATTTAAAAAATTTCAAATTGTGGTTATTACTATTCATAACTTGTAGTTTTAATAATATTTTAATAGCATATCGTTGTTTAGTGAAACTCGGTATTGCGTACTACACACGATATCGAGGAAGGTTGAGATTGCGTGTAACACATGGAAAGTCAAGGATGCATGTTTTGCAAGATCCTTTTGGTGTAGCGTACATCACAAGACATTAATGAAATTAAAAAGAATATTTTTCATAAAATATCGAGATGTTACATTTCATTAAATAAGAGATAAAGTTGAAATTTTTCATGGCATGAAAAATGGTGAGATTTTACCAATATCAATTATGTATTTATTCTCTTGAAAAACTAATCAACTTTTGGAAAATGATCTTGAAAACTAAAAATATTATCCCAGTACCTTATTATCAGATGATTTAGATGGTCCCTTAAACCATCATATATTTATGGATTTCTAGTTGTTAGCTTTCTTCACACCTTATTCTATATCACTTTCCATCAGAGCATGATGGTTATATTTCTCTTCCATATCAATGTTTTCAATTCCCACCTATATACTTCTATATGGAAACCCAATGATGAGTTACTTTGGGTAACCATTGTGTTTATAATATTCTTTTTTAAAATGATGGCTTATTATTCTTTTTTATGATTTGGGATTCCATGAAAAAAACATTCATGTTTTATCCATCTATAACCCTGAAAATTTCAACAGAGAAATTCATTTTTAGGGGGGGGGTATAATGTAACACCCTTAAATATTATAAAATAGATTCCTTTTATTTTCATTAATATTTTATGTCATATTCTATATGAATATTATCTTGAGATATAAAAAACACTATATTATCATGAATTATAGGCAACACTGTTGTCGACTTGCGATACGCGCAAGAGAAACCTTCCTCGATAGCTTGCGTTGTACCGAATACCGAGTTTAACTAAACACCAAAATTATTTTAAAATAATACAATTTTATGGGATTTAAATTTTTTGTTATAAATAGTATTAATAAAATTTTAAATATTATATAATATTAACATTCATCTTATGTATTTTATAGAAATAATATAAGAAAAAATTCAATTTTTTTGGATAAAAGAAATATTTTTCAGTAAATGCTGTTGTGTCACCTTTTGATGGAACCACCATTTTAAATCATGTTTTAACACTATTTTATGTTCCTTTTGACAAAGATATTCTTATTAATTTGAATAATATCATAAAAATTTACTTTGGTTGAATTTTGCAGGATTTTTTTTAAAAATATTCATATTTTAATAAATATTGAAAATTAATATATTGTTAATTCTGAAACGCATTTTCATCTAATTATATTATAGTAATATTATATTATTAATCCATTTTAAAGTGTGATTGATTTATATTTTTATCATTTAATCCAATGTTTTTCGTTGGATGTAGTTTATCTTTATTATTGTACAAAAACACTTGATAATATTTGGATAGGTTTTTGCTTCTTAAAAACCCACCTTCTGGTTTACATCAACTAGAATTAATCATAAATTAATTTTTCCTGACTATGTATTTGGAATAATTAATAATGGATTATATATTTTGAATCAATGAGTCGAAATTATATTAATAGGTTACTTTTTTTGCATAATAAGTATAGTAACTATGGTAATTTTTGTTTTACGTGGTTAAAGGCAAATCAGGTAAATTAGTGTAAAAAATAATATGATAATGTGAGCAAAATGATACTAAAACATACCAAAATTATTTTGGAAGAATAGAATTTTACCATTTTTCATATTACTTTCAAAGCATATTAATTTAATGACCACATGGAAATTAAAAGGACATAAATATTAATAAGACCAATGAAAGTGAAAAAATGGCAAACTCAAATTTCTTATAAGTATATTAATGTTAATATAGGGATAACTATGTGATATGTGAAAAACTAAATAGTCCATGGTAGGATTAAATATGTACCTACATCTTGGTAATTTATTATTAATTTTTAAAAAATTAATAATTACCTTAATGTATTATACATTGATTAAGTATAAAATTAATTAATTAATGAGAAATGAATAAAATATTTTTTTATTAAAAAAATATTAACCATAAAAGGCATAATCACAGGATAAAATCATATTAGTAATGCATAACTCTACCAAAAAATTTCATTTACCAATAACGTGACCATTTGGGGCTTTATTGAATATATTATGACACATATTTTATTTTATTTGATGTGATGTTATAGTTTTCATACTCATACTTTAATAAGTATTTCATTTTTAATGCTAGTATTTCAAGAAGATAAATTAAACAACACATATTATTAAAGTTATAAAATTAATTTTCATCATAGTATTTTATTTCATATTTGTTTCTGAAAATATGTACATTATATAATTAAAAAATATTTATGTAGTGATCATTTTAATAATGGAGATATCAAATAAATGTTATTACAAATATTCAAATAAATATAATTTGGGATAATTAATTTTTCAAACAAATTTAATAGATTACTCAAACCATTATGGATATAATAAAATATTTGTTTTTCGGGTAAAACCTTATCTTTATATTTCTAAAAATCTATTAAATTAATAGTGTCAAAATTTACACAGTTGATATTTTGTTAAAATAATGTTTTATAAAATTATTTAAAAATATTAAAACAATTATAAAATATATAATTATTATGATATGGTATAAAATATTATAAATTATTCATTAATGGTAAAATTGAAATCAAATATTTAAATATTTAACCCTTTTAAATTGAAACATTTGTTATCCTCATTTAAATTAAATAGAATATCTAATTTTCAGTTTAAATTTTTAAATTTAAATTGTCAAAAAACATGCCTAAATTTTGTTAAAAGATGGCATTTAAATAATATGATATCTTAGGTTAATATATATCATTTTTTTGGTATTTATATTTATTTTAAAATTATTTTAATCTAATATTTCTGAGGTTTCCAAAAGTGCCCCTCACAAAAATTTAAAATGGGAACTCCCTCCTTCAACTATTCACTTTATTTGGAGCCTCCTAGATCGACAATTACCTTTTAATTTTTATTGTAAACATCCCTAGAAACATTATTGAGGTCTTGGTCTTCTTCATATACCATATCTAGTTATCCATGAAGAGATATAGAGGAAGCACGTTCAAGAAGAGGTAATATCATTTACCCATTATTTCAAAATTAATTCTTATTTCACTTCCACCTCATGAGTTATTTCATTATAAAGTAATAAATACATCAATACTTATATACAAAGAGGTTATTGTTATTATTACGGAACTACCATTTTTTACCTTCTTCCAATCTTATGCAAAATGAAATCACCTTGTAGGCATACGTTGGTCTTACCGTCTCCATGCTGGGGTGTAATCTGTTTTTAACCACCCCCATACATGGATGGGTATAATGATGGAATTAATAAATATTTAAATGATTAATATATAATTATATTTATTTTCAGATACTACAAACCATCTAATTCAATACTATTCATCAATTATGTGAACGATATCATCACTCATGTGTACGTACAACTTACCGTGTCCACATTGCTTTGTGATTCGTTCTATATAATCATCATTAAAGATTGATTATATAAATGAATTGAATGAATATATGAGATATATATTATACTTATACCATTCTTTAAATTATATAATAATTATCTAAAAAATTGAATAAGAACTTATCCAACATAACATGCATAAGAATACATAGGAGTTAATAGACCAATAACTAGTTACATTGAAATTTTACTAATAGATGGATGAAAGTAAGAAAATGAATTTTATAGTAAAATTTTTTATTATTCGATAAAAAATCAAATAATTTATTTAAATTATTATACAATAGGTTAGGATAAAATTGAGGCATATCATACCTAACGAAAGGGATAATTTTTCAATGTTATATTTTATCCCTGATTATTTATACATATTTATTTATTGAGGTATATTTATCATCTGCATCCATGTTTCCAAATTATATAAAATTATTTATATTATTTAACAATTTTTTATAGTTAATCTCAATAATTTCTTAATTTTTATTAAATGTTATGAATGTAATATTTTATTGTTAAATGATTTGAGGTACTTTTTTACATTTACATTAAATGTATGAGGAGAATGTTTTTTTAACTTATATGGCATGAATGGTTTCTTCAAATTTCATAAAACCTTATTTCTATGAAGAATCCTCTACAAGATTTCAATATTATTTTAATAAAAATCAATTTTTAAAATTTTGTGGCATTTTAAGCAAAGAAAACATTTGGAAAAGAAAAGATATTTTCTTCAGTAATTACTTTCATGTGTTTTATCAAAAATATTTTCTTTCTAGGATGTCACTCTTTAAATAAAGTTATGTTTTTATTCCTATAATTTGAATTATTTTATTATTTTAATGATGGAATGATATTTTACAGGGATTATGTTATAATGGAATGATTTTTAAGAATCCCATTTTATATCTTGGGTTATGCTATGATTAATGATTTATGTTTTTGTTGCACATGTATGAATAATTTGAATATGAGATGTGTGGGACATATATTTCCCAAAAATTCATTGGGTAATGATTTATATCCCATGATAAAAACATGACTTGAAAAACAAGTAAATCTATTTTAGTATTACTGTGCAGGAATTACAAATAAGCCCAGTGCAGTAATGGAATTTTTCAACTATGATGGTCTTGGCTGCAATATCTTGGCTGCTATAGAAATCATATTATATGCATAATTGTTTTTACAAAATTCCTTATTTTATTCTAATGTTATTATATAATGTTTAATTTTAATTTACGATCTATTCCTTACATACTACCATGATTTATTTCATGACTTTAGATTTTGATGTTTGAACATTATGTTCATGTTTTTACATTTAAATGTTTATGGTGTATTTTATGTTCTCCATGTTTTCCCTTATTAAACAATTGAGAACACTCTACTTATATTTTATTTAACCTAGGATATAATGAAAGGTTTTAGGTATGAAAAGAAGGGAAATGTCATTATGGGAGATTTTGGTGATCTTTCACCACGAAAAAAATATTATGTTCCATGTTTCCAAAGACAATAAATTAATACGGTCTTTGGGCATCTGTTTGGGTTATGTATTAATTATTCAAGAAAATTAATGTAACTGCCATTTAAATGAAGCATGGATGGTTATAATCCAAGTCTCATCCAACCATTTTATAATCCAATTGAACTAGGAACAAGCTTCAATGATCCAACCTCACACTAACATCAACAATTAATTAATTATTACTATTATAATAAACTAATTTAAAAATCCAAATTGTTAAATATTGTCAAAAATTCACCAGACGCCCACCAATAAAAGAAACTCCATCAAAAATCAACTAATGTTTAATAAAAGACACCTAACACCAGAACCAAGAAAACACATATGGAGAAGTAACATTAAAAAATAATTAAAATATTTCATTAGAAAAAACAGAAGAAATTCACCATGAACACATATATTAATAAAACTCTCCAAAATGACATGATTAATCCATATCAATATATGGTCCACTATATCCAACCAAAGACCCAATGTTTCATCATTAATTCCACAATTCTATTATTGAATATGAATTAAATCCCCAATCCCAAACATTTAAAAATAGAAGGATCTAATGTAATGGAAAAAGGGTGGAGGAGGAAGATAAATATCATCTTAATTATAAATATACATCATGAATAAAACATAAATATAATGGTGGATAATGGTATCAGGGGGGGTCCAAAATTACCTTTTCATTTTAAACAAAGGGGTGAAGAAGACTGTGGAGTGCCTAAAAATCCAGTTTGGCTATTTTGGAATTTCCCCCATTTTTAAGGAAATCATGGAGAATTTACAGATTTCCAACACATTTTTCGATAACATGTACTGACTGTGCACTAAAACTATCCAAATATCTTGTCCCATAATTTTAGTCAAAATAGTTTGAAAATCATTATTCCAGCCATTATGTCATCATTATATCCATTTTATAGTAAGACAATTGGAATTTTTGAAACTGTATGCAACCCATGCATGAGTCCTCTAAACATCCTCAAACTCTCATAGTTTCTCTTCATTCCTTTAATGGCATACCCAAAATAATGGTTGATCTATGAAAGTAAACCATCAATAGTTAAAAATGTTCAAAAAATATTGATCATTAATGTTTCACTCGGTTCCTTCTATACCATGCACACAATACTATGGATCTGGGAAAATCATGATGAAGCATCCAGAATCATTTCTCAATGCCTCCAAATCTCGTCTAAACACCTAGTATACATCAAAAATATTACTCCACATCTCAAGAAATTACATTGAAGGATTCCATGATATGGAATCTCATTTCTAGTCATGACCAAAAATATAACTCATCTAATAAATGAAAATTTTTAATCTTTCTGCAATTTTCCACCGATCTAGACATAGGATTTCACAACCACCCCACCATAACACTTATCATCATAAAGAATCATCAACTGAAATCCATATTCGCCATCCAAAAAATAATAGTCACCCACATTTATCTAATAGAAACATTAATCTTTTTTGTATCCAAAAAACACTACTATAGAAGAACCACCATCTCAGTCCCATCAACCGACCAAATCCCTGAGCTAATGCATGTGACCAAAACTAATAATCCCAGATGGTTCTTTAATGATCTCATCCAATAGAAAAAATGACAAAAATATCACTCAATACATCATTTATATATTGTTCTCCACATCATAAGAATTTTCTTATAACCCCAATCTTATGCTATATAACACCCTAACCATCCAGAAATAACAATAATACCTAAAATATATCCTTAACATATAATTGGATTTCCATGTCAACATACCATGACCGGACACCCATAAGTACTCCAATAATCATCAAAACCCATCATCATCATCACAAACCCACCAAAACAGACACCGATATTTATGCACAAAACATGAACAGACATGATTTTCCTCAAGATCCCATCTCAAACCGGATAAGAACATTTCATTTATATATTGTCACACTATGTAACTTGTAAGCATATGAACCCCCATAGTTGACTGACCTCTGTCAGGAAAAACATGGACGAATCATCCAAAAAACACCATGCATCAACAAATGGTCTGCCATATTATCACCAAATAGTGGTTCCCTCATACCCAGTGGCATTCTACAACCACCCAGAAATTTCCATTACAGTAAATACCCAATTTCAAGTGATATTCCATAGACAAAACCTCTACAAAATCAAATCCTTAGTCATTTACTACATCACAGATCCTTACCTCCAACAAAATATCCCCAAATTACTTTTCCTTACCACATCATGCATGAATTCAATGATCAACAAGATCATGCATAACAATAATTAAAACATATAAATCTATATGTAATTTAAGAATACACATAAATATTTCTATGCATGTATTACAACTCCACCGTCGATGATCCATATCCAGTTCCGCACACCAATGACACTTCTAGAATGAGGGTCATATCTTTACAACTAGCACGTCACCCGACCATTGAAGTGTCATTTTTATTTACACTGTAAAGAGAATCTAACCACTATGGACTACATTTCATTCATTTATGTCCCATGATCCAAAAATGTTCGTTTCACTATTACAAGAGAAAAATAAAAAATTTCAAACATCACCCATCCCTTACATCCAAAAAATATTTCCCAAAATATTTAATAATTTTCATTGTATGATAACAAACTCACTCACTTATGAAAAATTGTGATCATCACACCATACAATTCAAATTACATTACACCATATAAGAAACAGGTAGGAGGCCCCTAAACAGGACATTTATGTTGCTAGGTGTATAATCATTCCTCTCTCATTGTATCCAAGACAATGGTATGATATTTCGAATGATGATCATGGTCATTGAGTATGTTATGATCTCATTAATGAATACCCCCATGATATCATATATTATTTTTGTTGTCTCACACTATGAGGACATGAAAAACTCAATCAAATTACCATTCCTCCCTTCTAAAAAGCATTTCATCCCATTCACATTGGTTCTCATCTGACTCATGGAAGCAAGATATACTCTAATACATCAAACATACTCTCTTATGATGATTGATCCAATGAAATGAATAAATAATCATTGTCCACTAATTACTACATGATACCATTGAAACCAAACAATCACAGACACTCTTTTTTTATCCCAACAGAAAACTTAATTCTGAATCTAACAGGTCATTATTTTTCTATCGTAAGCTCACAAGTTGAATTGAATCAACATTCTCCGCCCAAATATCCCTATTACCCAATGATGATAACACTTTTTTCTTTGGATAAATAAATCCAAAACATTATTGACTCTAAGAATAGTTGAATCTTGTGGTGGTGGGAGAGATATTAACATTTCATTTAGTTGTCAATTCCTAAATCCATGAGCAAGGATACTTCATGTAGAATTTAAAATCAACTAATATAATATGAAAAAAATGGATACTTGGGATTATTTACTTTCTTGGTTGAATAATTCCGATCATACAAAATGACAATATCACATTTCTTTCATTATGCTATATGGTCCAAGGATGGAATCCCTCTAGATGTGATCTGGATGTGCACCTATGATTTCCATGCGCCTCCACTCGATCTTCATGTGCTATTTCGATGAATCGAATGTCTTGTGTTTTTCATAATTGAGGTCTAGTTCTTTATCCTTGTTGAAAAATATGTTTAATTACTCGTTATTTATAAGTATAGAGAATGATGATTCGATAGAGAAATTTTTTATAGAACATTTCTATCATTTTCAAATTAACAATGATCTTTTTCACATGAAACATAAAAGTCTGTTTTTATTGTTATGGATTGGGTTAACAAACTATTATAATTTAATATATTCCATTAAATAATATAATAATTTTTTGTGTAACCATATTTTACATAATAATAAGAATACTATTATTTATTTTTTTAGGAAATCTTATGAAAAATTATAAATACTATTTATCGACTATAAATATTTATTCATCATCAAACACTGTCTCTGTTTTTCAGAACTCCTTAGTTTTTTTAATACCTGAATAAATATTTCATTCACATAATATAGAATTAATATTTATTAAATATTAAATAAAATAAGAAAATAACATTTTATCTACAAGTCAGTGAAAAAATATTTATTAAATTTATATAAGCAATATATATTGAATAAAATTACTTTCAATTATTGTGAATTGTATGTATTTTAATAATTAAATTAGAAAAAAATTTATTCAACATAAAATAGACTTATTTTTTAACCCTTAAGGAATAATTCTCATTGGAATTAAAAAGGATATCATAATTTCTTTGATTACTATATAGAAATGAGTCATGGAACCAATGATATTAAAATTAATGTCACACAGTCAAAAACCACATTTGAAAAATTCACTATGTAATATAATCCATTTGACATATTATATCATTAAGATGGATGCATTATGGTGTCATAAAACTATATTATTGACACAACAATCATTGATTATATATAATAAACTTATCATTACACCATGACCATGAAATTTTGGTAGGCAGTTCTATTCTAAATAAATGGTTGAGATATCATCATCCATAATGATGGAAGTAAAATATCCTCCCATGACATATCCACTAAAAAAAAGACTACCATGATGCACCAAACATACCCTATATCCCATGATTATATGGAATGATGGATTTCAACATGAAATACTTGTGTATGGGTCATGACATGCAGTAATGATATTAGTGACGTCTAAGGACCCTTATACATTCTCGTAGAAAATAATATATGATGACACAAAATCAAGAATATTTATTTATATTGGGCATGTTTTCATTGTATCCCCTCTTGGAGGTAACCAATTGTTGGAATTCATGAGAAAAAACTTCATCCACATATGTATACACACACATGATGGAATAAATACAATATGCCCCCTTATAATCTGTTATCCAACTAGAGAACTATATTATGATTATTTTCATAGAACATTATGGTTATCATCATAGTGAGTAGATACTATGACCTTATCAATGAAAAGAACAGTATAAAAGCATTTCATTAATAACATAAAAAATAATAAACAATATGTAATAATATTTTCTAGTAAAATTCAATACATCTAATATAATGGTAACCAACATACAATTATTTCATCTAAGGAAACCAACTCCAAAAGACTCCCACATTAACTATAGGAAACTACTTATGGAATTCAGTTCACTGAGCCTCACTAGATAATCATATTTGGGACATGTAACGTCTTTGGTCAAGGGGTATACTATATTTTATTCCATTGGTATAATTCTCACTACAACCTCACCATGTGGTGAAAAATTACTCAATATATTATACTTCTAAATTATGTGTTTTGTCTACTAATTTTCCCTGGGTATTTTGGTAGAGAATCCACTACATCATTATCACAATAATGTTTCATATGATCATAACTACTTATTAACATAACATGATCGTGGATGATGAATTGAATCCATAATGATTCATTATTTTCTTCATAACCACCAATATAAATAGACGTTACTATATATTATATGATCATAGCCTTCACAGAGATCATAAAACCCAAAAAACATGAATTCAACATGAATATATATCCATTATAAGACATCATGTAATTGTTATCATTCCAGAAACTAGCATTTAATATCTTCTAATGACTACACTCTCATCTCCTCCATAAATAATGATCATATCATTAGTATACCTCAGATAATTACAGATAGTCTTGACATCCATATAATGGGGGTCTCCTATATTAGCTTGATGTTTTCCTACAACCTAGGAAACATGTAGAATATTAATTATAATAACATACATGAATGACCCAATAAAAGATGAATATATAATCCTAACAATTATATTTCATTACACAGGTTTTAGAGGAAACGTTTTCGTAGAATGATGAATTATATATAACACTCGAAATAATCCACCATTATAATTTTCAATACTGAATATATTGAGCATATTTATAATATATATACCATTACATATGTTTTTTAGTATCTTAGATCATTCATGATGTATCCCGAAACCCAGATTATATGTTTCATAAACTATTTCCTTTATGGATAATTATTTATTTATACCTGTCCTAAAAGGATGTATTAATGGTAATAAATTTCTTATAGATAACATTTCATCAATATATAATAATAATAACATATTTATTCTCCTAATAAACCATTTATAGATATGATGCTTTCATTTAGTCTTTATGAAACCAAAATCCATCATGGCCTCATCAAAATGAATGTTACATGACTTGGATAATTTCATTAATAAATAGGTGGATTTTTTTCAAAATATATATCATGTTGGAATTGTTTAGATTCAAAAACCCTTTGGAATATGTCATATTAAAAATTCCCTGATGAATCATATTGTAGAAATATATTTTCACATGCATTTTAATAATCTCTTAATCATGGATTTAAAACAAGGAAAGTATAATTCTGATGGATTTCAAAAATAAAAATGGTGAAATGCTTTCATTGTATTTAATGCCTTGACATAGTTTAAACAATTTTACATCAATTTTCACCTTATAAGTGTAGAACATTCCTTTAGTTTCCAACTTATTCTATAATAATCATTTGAAACCAACAATATTAACATATACTGGAGGATCTACCCATATAAATAGGTGGTTTCGAATATGGAATTATTTTAGAATTCATTACTTATTGAAACTTGGAAAAATATATTCCACATAATGATTACTTTTATGATGTTGGATTACCATTATCCACTAATAATGTGTCACATTTCATGGTGATTAGAAAAAAATAACATCCTTGTTGTCTATCATACCTTTTACTCATATTGAGTAATTGTGTCATTGAAATAGTTACATTATCCATATGGTGTTGTGGAATATGTTCTTATACCAACTCCTATATAACATGAGCAATGATTTAATTAAAATGTATCTTGATCCCACTATTACTTATAAATACATCATCTACATAATGTTATATGTCTCCCATTTCATAATAATCTATTTTTCTAAGTAGTCGTATATTTAATATCAATTTATTTCATTGGAAAAATAATAAAGCTGCACATTCTACCTTAGGGTGAATGTTTATTTTCAGATGAGGCCTTATCAAACACTTTGTGTTATCACACATGTAAATTTGATAACATATTTTTTAATATGCAGAAAACATTTATATAGTATTCCATTTTAATATTTATTTAGTATTGGATTTATTATGTGTAATGTTGTTTATAATGAACATCCACAAAAAGATATTGGATGACTCGAATGAATCATCATTGATATCCCCAATTCCAGCATGGTTCATTTCCTCCTTTCTATTCCACCATTCCACCTACGCACGTAAACTATAGTGAGTTGGGATAGGATTGAAAAATCTTGTTTTTAATCAATGATGTATTGATTATGATAGTCTCTATCATGGACTGAGATGATTTATTTAATATTTCCACTATGTTAGTTCTAAACATATTTCATGTATTCCTTTAATTTCTAAAATGTATAAAACATATACCTCATTATTTTTATATATCCATATCTACTAAAAATATCATGAAAATATATTAAGTATGAGTCCCCATCTTTTTAATAAACAAGAATCGATCCAAAAACATCGATATAAACTAATTCATGAAGCTTGTTTTCAATTTCACATTTCCCAATAATTAGGTGGTTTTGACATCTTACCTTCTAAAAATGAATGATATACACCATGTTTATTTAGTTAGGAATAATACAGAAATATATCCTAAATTAGTTCATTAAAGTGAATTCAATTATCATTAAGAAGTTTGATTATTCACATTTTTGTATGGTTCAATTTATTTGTAGTTTTTTTTCTTTTATATTGTCATTAATTGGTTTTTTTATTAAAACATATAAAGACTATTATTTAATTATGAAATAAGATAAAAAAAGTTTCATTTATAAAATAATAAACCTTTATTTGGATGTTTTATAATTAAACTATCTCTATCTAGTCTGGATACTAATATAATTTTTTAGTTAACTGATGGAACACAATAAAAACCCATTGATGTAGTGATCACTTAGCATGATAACCTGAAGTGGAAATTACCTATAGATATAAAATAATGTATAGAAATATTGGATTCACATATCCCTACATCCCCTTAGTAAATCATTGTTCATCTACTTGGATCCAATATTTAGAGACATATATCAGCACTACAAGCTCTATCTAATACAAAATTTATAGAAACTGGTAAATTTCACTCAAAAAAATGAACATGAAGATTTATCTTGATTGTTTGGATGGGTTTTGTTTTTTTTTCTTGTGGCCCTTAATGCCACATGGGAAACAAACAACATCGTTTCCCCTTTCATTCCCACGGATTAACCACTTCTTTGACGAGTGTGAAGAATATTTTTGATTAATATTCTTCACATTCAATTATGTTTGTTAACCAAAGATATGGAAGGATTTTATCAGTTTGTATCATTATCTACTAGGTGATTTAGAGTAAAAATATATTATGGAGACATATCAATTTTTCTCATATTAAAATCTATTACAAATCTAGAGAAGTTATAATGTAGTTCTTTGAAAATGATATCAGTTCCCAATTACTCAAGGGGTTTAAACCCTATATCATAGAAGAGTTCAATGTATCTAATGATCTTAACAACATAAGGCCAAGTTAGAGAATCCTCTATAAGGTTTATCTGAAAAATTTGCATTGAAATAAAAAACATGTCATTTCAGGATCTGTAATTGTAAAGAACACAGTGGTTCTCAATCATGCTATTCAAATAAATGTTTTATTGATACTTCATGAGCTCACTCAACATATATGATTTCATAAAACATTGTACGTTGATCACATCATTGAATGTTTTCTTATAGTATTGGAACTGTTCATCAGTAGCATCCTAAGAATGCCAATCGAGAGAAGATAATTCTAGAATGTATGATTTCCATTCATGGAAAAAATAAAAAGAATTTGTTTATACAATTCATGGAAGATACTTACATTAATGAGGTTGTTCTTATACAATATTGAATTTTCTGAGATTTCTTTGATTATATTTATATATTATTATATAAAAAATAATAATTTGTAATTTATTGACAGAACATTAATGTATAAATGTATAAATTAATTTATTTTAGTAATTTCTAAATATCCTGCTATTTTATCATGCCCGAATATCCATAAACATTATACTAATAATGCATTTTTCTCTGAAATTTAAATATCAAGTATCCATAATCCCCTCACAGAACCCATATAAGGGTTGGTAATGATATAGGAATGGATTTAGGTAGTCAGGTCTTTTCTAATTGCGGGCTTACAACTTGTTTTCCTATCAATTGGACTCCCCTATCCAGATTTCGAGGAATATATTACTTCAATACATTCCTCTAAATAACACCATGTTTAGAACGAGATAATCATCATGATATGAAATTGGTTATTTCAACCCAAAAACATCATAAGAACTCCTCTTATAAAAATAAGTATCCCAAAAGGGATTGTCAACCAATCTGTTATATAGAGTTTTATTCCAACTCGTTTAATGTAGGGCATGTGTTATTTAATATTTAATTATAGGATTTTAATTTATTATGAATAAATTTTATATATTGTTATATATTACATGAATTTTTCATATTAATTAGATGTATCATAATTATTTAACCATGATGGATAAAAAATTCATGAATAATTCATTTGTTTTTTCTATATTTTTGCATTAATTATTTTATTTATATTATAATTGACTGGATTACAGAAAATAAATATTTTTATAGATAAAACTAAAAACTTTTTTAAATGTCTCATTCATAAGCTTTATATTATACTTGATTAAATAATAGAACATTAAATATACAATTAAACTAGGGGAAATAAATCATGTTGTGAGTCATAGTATGAGTTACAACACTCCCCATGTCCCCCTTTATATCACATGATATGGAATCAGAATTTTTATATCTTGATTTTCCCTCAACACCCATTGGTATACCCCTTAAATTACATGTTTTCATGACTCACATGTATGTTAGCGTATCCAAAGTATTAGTTAAAAGTGGATAACATAAATATCTTTAGATATGATGGTCATCCATATGAATGGATTTAGGGATGACTCGATGGCCATCATATTAAATTTAATAACCAAAAAATGAAAACCCATGTAATAAATTAAATTAAAACAACTATCACATACATAGGTCTTATTAAAGCTCATGTTCAACCATTCAACCAATGTGTATGCAAAAGTAATTTCCTTTAATTCAATTCATTTACCATTATTTATATTTATGATGAATTTACATGCATTAATTAATTAATTAATTAACTTTATGTCACCTAAATCATCATCCATTCATTATTAGATATACCAAAAATTTATTTTATTAATGTAAAATAAATAGTATAACCAATAATTTCATTCATTTATTACAATAAATTAATTGATAATATAATATTATTAGAATCCATAATTAAATTAAAAAACAAAAAATGATGTTGCAATAAATAATATAAGGTCTTGTTGATGAATTTTTTTTATAATATTTTATGTTTCAATCAATTCCATTAATGGGAGACTACCAAGAAATTTCCTCATGATACCCACTGTGTGTCTTGAATTATATGTATCTAGGGTATAGTCTTGGGTCTGTGGCATATACCTCATTCATACTATATGACATATACATCACAAAACACGTCATCTGTTGTTATTTCTACATGTATATGATGCATTAATGGGTCATCATTGTATACCTTGGTGGACTATAGAACATGTATAGACCTACTACACACCATGCATCTCAATGAGTTGGGTGTCTTTTTTCTCAGATAGAGACTCAGCGTGTTATTTGGATGTAGGATTCAAATAAATAATATCCAGGTAAATTTCATATATGCCATGAATATCATAAATGAAAATTGTTTTATCGTTCATACAATTTTGATTGTGTAGAATTTCCACATGCATTGTGCAATTTATACTGCAATCCCTTGCAGACTACATGGTGAGTAAACTAATACATATTGTGAAATTTAAAAGCAATTAGATACCTTGGATAGTCAACATGTGAATTTCAGCATTTTTAATTACTATTTGGTATATCTTGTATTCCTCAGTGGATCCAGATGTAGCACACTAGGGTACACAATGTTCAATTCCAAGTAGACATTGTGTACCCTTGTCTTAACAACCATAATTTGGTTGTTTCATAATTTAATATCTAATCATTCATCATCTATTATTAATCCTCTAGTAAACCAAACAAATTAATGAATCATGATTTATAGGTTGAATCATGTTTTTTTAAATCATATTAAATTAATAATAACATGATATGAAAATCTTACCACAAATGTGTATAGATAAAAAATCACATAAATTAATATAAATTTAAACTTGAACCCACTAATACAACATTTTGGATCCAATAAAAGTAAAATAGTATAGTGGTGGATGATATGATTAATTTTCTACTAATTATTTTTGTTTAAAACCATGACTGAGGATCTTGATCATCAAATTTTAGCTAATTTATTTATCATCATAAAAAATGATTACATGAGGATCAGAACTATGTTCTTTGATGAATTTTGTCTTCCAAAAAATATGATTTTATATTTATTTTAATTCATTGTTAGTATCCTTGGATAGAATATCTCTAGTGGTGATCCAAATTTTCTCATATGATCTCCGACAAACTCCACTCGATATTTGGGTGATAGTTCGATGAATAAAATGTATTTCATTATTTGTTCTTGATCACTCGTTCTCCAGTCAACAACAAATACCCTATTTATGTATCATTATTGAGAGGGGGAGTGAAGGAGGAGTTAAGAGACAAATCATTTTGTTCAATAGTTCTATTTTTTCATATCTTTTCATGGCATAATAAGGATAAAAATATATTTAAATACCATTGATTTACATTAAATTAAAATTTTAATTCCACATTGGCCATTAAATAATATTATAATCATTAATGCATTCCCATGTCAATAAATAATAATATTATTATAATTTTATGTTGCATTCCAACCTATTATAATTGATAAATAATTTTTAATATAATTTTAATAATTATTTATCAACAATCTCGAGCTTGGTTTACTAAAACTCCTTTTTTATTGAATACAAATTTTTTTACCCATTGGCATATATTTCATTAACAAATCACTGAATAAATATTTAATAAATATTCAATAACATTTATATATATATATATGTGTGTGTGTAATTATTTATGTTCTGGTTAATATAAATTTCTTAACTTTAGGATATCAATACAAAATTAATAAAATTATTCCTCAGTCATGAAGATAATACTTATTATCATAATTAAATTCATTTAGAAATTAATTGAAATAAAAAAGAAAAAACAATTGTGTGAAAATCTAGGACTATTTTTCATTGGAATTAGGAAGGCTAGTGAAAAACCCAATATCATTATCTAATGACTGGTCCTTGAACCAAAGTGAAGGAACATAATTTTTCAATGCTAAAAACCACATATGAACTCTCAGTGAGTAATAAAGTACCATTAATGAAATATCTCATCAATAATGTTTCATGATGGTTTCATCAACCAATATGATCGATACTACATTCATTGAATATCTAAAATAGTCACATAATTCCACTGTGACCATTGAAATTATGGAGATTATTCTATTCCAATCATGGTGTTTTGATATTGGATTTTATAATAACTAGAAGGAAAAATACTTCATCAAATTATCAATGAATATAAATTAAATCATGATGCACCCAATGCATAATACATCCTCCCTAAATATGGTGTAATAATATTTTTTAGTAAATAAATATTCCTGAGACCTGAAATTAACCAATTATAATAATAAAGTCTGTGGAACATTACAATGCTCACAAATAATAATATCTAATGACACCAACACATGTAGAATTCATAATGGTAATGTTTATCCCATTATCTACCATCACAGGGATTACTATGTGTGTACATGTTGAGATGTTTCTTAGTACACTTATGAGTAGTCACAACATACAGTGAAAATACAATATATCCCATAATTGTAGGTTTTCTAACTGTAAGAAAATAATGAAAATACATTCATAGAACAACAATGTTCCCATCATAGTGGGGAATTTATATAACCTTATCAATGTGTTTAATACTCCAAGAAATTATTACATTAAATTTTTATTGGTTAAGGTAAAATATTTAATATTAATTTAAATTAATATTTTATTCATTTAATATAAAATTAATCAATGTAAAAGTTTTTTTTCCTTGGAAACAACTAAAACACTGACGTGAAAAAAACCACATACTCATCCACTAAAATCCGGAAAAAAATTAAATGCTACACAAAGATCATTTATTCTCTTAATACATTCATGTTGATTAATCTAGTGCTAACCAGTTTAGGAATCAAGCCAATACTTCCCTAAAAAAACATGCACCACCAATGCATTAACACTCATAATGATTTACACTCTATGGATACCAGAAAAATTTACGTGTCTTGCACTATAAGCATACCGGGTCTATCTCAATTGTAAGGCCATCACCCTATGAAAACATTTGCTTCTAGTCCAACTCAAATTAATCATGTGAATCCTCCATACACAACTACCACCCAATCAAGGAATTCAAATAGACAAAACCCTCTAGAAACCAACCACAAGATAAAATACCAGACCTGATGATCTCTTTCTCAAAAAAAAGTAATCAAACATCCCAAACCATATAATAGGTTTCATATCTCATGTACCCCCATTAAGAGTCCCAAATACATCAACTAGTTCCTCACGCAAAAAAAGGAAGTTACCACTATTCAAACAGCTCTCACAGGTCATCCATAAAATCCACAAGGAAAGATATCCCTCAATATTTGTAGTGTAAATAATCCTATTATGTCTAATAACCATTGATATATTCCCTAAAAAAGAAAGAAAAAAATAACTATTAATCAATCATGAACATGTTTTATTTTAAAAAAACTTCAATATTTCATAACAATCTCATCTGGGGTCTAACACCATGAATAATTAATAAACTAAACAACTTATCCCAACTATGGTGTCCATTATCTATATGTATTTTCCAATAGTGTCTCTCCTTGGAAGACCGGACAAGAAACTGATCTTTATAAAACGAATTCCCTCAAGGGCTTCAACAGTATTATATATATACTATACTGACCCACTATTTTCACTGTAGAAATCATACAAAAGGAACACAATGATTTCCTAATTCAAAAGAATCTCATCATAGATCCATAAAAACCAGCTTCAGAAGGTTGATCATAAACTCACATAGTAGAAGTCCTATAATATGTGGTTTTTATATTCGAATGTTTTTTCATGGGAAAACTATTAATGTAACATGCCCAGAGTCGAAATCAATTCAGTAGCCTCTTTCCAATGGAAAAATATCCTGAAATCCATCATTAATCATAGAACCCATATAAAATATCTCTTTACTAAGATAAAATCATATTCAAATGTAACATCACAAACCTATAACATCAATCTCAGCCCTAGTAACATAGAAATTATACTGAAATCGGTGTTCATGGTGCACTAAACCGATATCAATATAATTCGTTGAAACATTCAAATATATCAATTATAATAAAACATAAATATTAAACCAATATGAATGTGAATCATCTGATACAATGTTGAAACATGGAGACTCAGGTGACATTAAATATGTTCTCCATGTCATTTCTCCACATGACATGAAACATGCCTCTTCATATTCTAGAGGCAAAAAATAGTAGTGTGGGTTTATGGAGGAACTGTGGGGAGACTATGCCCCTATATCTAAGTACATGGACAAAATTAAATAAATAAACCACATAAACAATAGAGTAAATGAAAATATTAATCTAAATAAAATTAAATCATTTTAATATAAAATGAAATTTAGTGAAAACAAAAATATTCATTCTACAAATGAAACATTGATCACCCACCGGGATTGTCAAACATATACAAAATAAAAAGAAAAATAATTACATTGGGTTATATAGCCAAAACTTTCCATGACATATACCTTCAATCCAGCACCATATTATATTTTGAACTAACCTTCCCTATTAAACAATATTCAAGATGTGAATCATCCTAAACCATTTCATGTAATAATCATATGAGAGTTTCTTATATACCCATGTATAGTGATAGCCCAAGAAATGTGAGAGTACAACTTAATAAGACACCACCAACTATTTCTATAGAAAACAATATTCAATAAAATAGTGAATTAATATAAATAGTCAAACCAATAAAGTGTTTAGAAAATAATATACAACCCAATGAAAACAACATTATATATAGTATGGATATGACTATAGGTTCTAAGGTGATAACTAGGCCAACCAAACCACAAACAACCTAAACCATTAATCTAAACCATAACATGAAAGAGTTCATACTATATAAGTAAAAATGGGTTTCCCCTATTAATTTATATCACAATGAGTAAAACATTCTTCCACAACCCTTATATTATATACTCATTAAGTGGATTGAATGCACTATATTCCAAATCATATCATAATCATGTACCCCTACTATCCAACACCAACTAACTACATATATTGATAAAACAAGTGTCAACAAGGATTTGATCACTACCTCACTTCTATAATAAGGTGTTTAGTTTTTCTGAAACCATATGAAACCCATGGAACATGGCATAGACCATCAAAAATGTGTAGTGGTTCCCCGATTTTCCTCAAAAAATCTAACCAAAATCGGTATTGTTATATAAAACATAATAGTATATAATAAAAAATAAACTGAAAACATCATGAGAAACAAGGTTTCTCATGGTTCCTCATAATCCATTCACATCGAACTGTAAACTACTGAAAATCACTATGAAACATTCCAAAAAATATCTCAATTCCTCCAAACATCTATTAACCAACAGATATAACCCATATTAATCACTACCTGTCTAAAAACTTTACATTGTGGAATTACATATATGAGAACCACATTCCATGTTTCGATCCAAAATTTGACACGTCAAGAAAATGAAAATTAAAAATCCTTCAATATTTTTTTGACCAATATAGATTTGGAATCATACAAAAAATATGATATATTATATATAGGCTGAACTCATGACTTAATCCTTATGTATTGATTAGATATATCCCCAAAAGTCTATAATAATACATACAGTAACGTGCTTATGGATATCTGCACTGAATGTTGAATCAAACAATTAATCTTGACAACATATGCGTCTCTAATTGTCTTGATTCCATAGAAATATAATTCACCTTAAACATTAAACAATGGTATAAATCATTACGAAAAACCATAAAAATATTATTAAAACAAATATAACTTTTCAAATCACTCAACCTAAATCTGTGTGATAATCAAAATTCCATTACACCTTATATTGAATATATCATGATATAAACCAAAAAAATATTTATAACTATTATCATTGGATATATCACAAGAATAACTGAACTAATTTACTCATTATATACTATTTAACATAGGCTTAGAGCATTCCTATTGGTTCCCACATCATAATTGATTCAAAACACTAGGTCGTTATTCTAAATTATAACGCCAATGAATGGGAGTTATCACATCATGACTAAACACATGACACTATAAATGGAAGGTAATTTATTATATATATATTATGTAACTATAATTTAATGACATTTCCACAATTATGTCAAGAACAACACTCTAAATTTGATGATATACGAACAATGAACATAACTATTGTGTCACAAATACTTACCAATTAAAAAAAAGGGTTTTTATCTCCCAAATCTACCCTACATAGTAGCTATATTACAATTATAATTGTCTTATCATGTAATCCATAATTTAATTCAGGTTTTAGATAATGTGTACCTAATAATTTATCCACATATTGATTGTTTGTGAAATGGAAAGAGAAATTGAATTTTTTTCCTATATAAATGGTTGTCTTGATTATTCAGATTTGGATTTGGATTTTGAGAATTAAAATATAATAAGGAGATGTTATTGGATGTAGATCATGTCCCATGATCTGTATTATAATCATTAATGTCAATTAATTTGTCGTTAGGGTAACCCAATTTTTTGGTTTTAGATAAAAGATTTATTTCACACTATGACAGATGATGGTTTTGCTGGGATGAAATCTAGGGAGCTATTGAACAATGTAGCTCATGGCACTACGTTACAAGAGGGGATTCTAAGATTTAGATGTTTTTCCATAAATAAGGTGAGGAAAAATGTATAGTGAACCATAAGTAACATTCTATTATAGTTTTGGGTAGGGGATAAACCTTTTTCCATGGTATCCCCTATAATTACCCACATGTGTGATTACCTGACACATCAGGGGGTAGGATTGTCATAACATTACTCACATGATCAAATTATGACATATAATTTTTTTAAAAAAATTTATTAGATTTTGACATATATACTTTGGATTTCCCCACATTGGTTTTGGTCAAACAACATTATAAAGTGAAAACATTTTTTTTGTAACCACTACTCCTTCCTCTCTCAATTCTTCCCATATATTTAAAATTAATTGTGGAGATTATCATATAATTTTGGTCTATTATTTCCTCTCATTCGATATATTCTTATTTCATATGAAAATATATGTTATTTTATTATGACTTAGTTACGGTATAGGATCCAATCCAATGATCATATGGTTTTACCATGTCTGGATGATGAGGATTTTACAATCATTGGATGAATTCGATACTAATAAAATAAGGACAAATTGTGGCTCATAATTTCTGTAGGTCTAAGTAACCATATAAATATTACATGATTTTAATTAATAATTGTGATCAATTTATGGATGATTTTTTGTTTAATGACATGTCCTTTTATCTGTTTGGTGTTACGTGTATACCACAATCTTTCTTGGTATTACTGTTAATGAATTTCTGGAAACAAGAATCTATGCCGGTTTTTAGGAAATAAGGTTTTTTTAAATTATATTGATATTTTATTTATTTGGGTGTTATTTATTCATATTTAGACACAGTATATTGTATAAAAATGTAAGTGTTTTTTATGTGATAAATTATTGATATTAAAGAATTTCATAAATGGACTAATACTATATGAGGTAGATGGTCCATATATATATATCCCTAAATGGGTTTTCATTGATGTAATATAGAATGTCATATATAGTCCCCCCACTATATTCGATTCACCAAAAATTTTATTTTATTAATTTTACTTAAACTCACATTAGTAGAACGTAGAGTTAAATGAACATTATTGAACCCTTCGAGTAGATGGATTCCATTGTTGCTGATGGTCGAGGTCTTAGTTATCGAAATTCTCATTATTACAAATGGGATAAAATAATATATAACATAAATGCGTTATATTGGGTGTAATTAACAAATATATATTGTACCCTTGAGCGTACCGAACATATAGAATTACATCCCAGGATATTATGGGAAATAAAATCCCCCTTTGACAGTATCTCTAAGGATTGAAGATGTCAGGTGAGTTTATGAGAGGATTCAGAAGCACATTGTGGTAAGGGATAGGACACAAATTTCATAGTTTATTTATCTACGGATATATTTCAATGAATGAGAGGATGAGGAATGGTGTTAGAGAAATGTATGGTTTTACATCTCATTCATGGTTAGGGATACACTATTGATGGTGGATTTTAATTTTATCATGTTCTATGAGGATAATAATTACTCTCAGAATAAATGATGTTTGATGGGGACAATTTCCAATATTCAATGATAATAATTTATCTCATAATGGATAAAAGGGAAGATACCTAGATATTGGTGATAAGAATATTTGATTGATTTCCATAATGATACAAAATGGAATGGAGTTTGTTAACATATAATATTTAATAGAATCCATGGTCAGGTAATTATGTGTAATATTGATGAGGCTTATGTTTAGATAGAGCATAAAATTTATGATATAACAAGGGGTGTGAAAAATATGTTATTTTGGCTGTGAGTAGAGACCAGGGTGTGTTTGTAGGCCCCATGGGATTCCCATGTGTCCTGGATAAGGATGTATATGGGTAGAACACGAACTAGTTGTACATTCTAGACTATATCAGGGGAAACCAATCATAGATTTGGTTATATGATGGTAAATTATTTGACAGATGGACTTGGACTCGAGTAAAGATAATGTGTTTTCATCTAGTAGGAAAATCATAAGAGATATTTGATGCATTCAATCAGGCATACAACCCTTGTTAGTATTATATATGTTGTTCATGGATGAGAAATTATATCCCCGTTTTTCTTAATTTTATGATATTAGTATTTCCCGACAGGGATTGTGAAATACCATGAGTTTTCTAATGATATGATATATGTTTCTAAGGGGAAAGTTGGTATGCCAATGAGTTTCTAGTTAATATGTGAAATATATTTCTTTGTGATGATATGGTACTCAATCAAATTTTCTTCGGATATGAAATATATTATTCTAGGTAGGGAGTGAGTACACCCTCATGATTCCGGATGATACAATATATATAATTCTTGGAATGAAATGAGTACAACACCAAGATTCATGATGTTATAGTATATATTTTTCTAGAGTGTAGAGTGGGTATGAGAGATTGAATTTAATAAAATGATATAAATTTTCTAGGAAATGAGTTTTATTACACCAAGATATAGATGATTGGATTAAATTCATATAGATATACTATTAATGTTTGAAGCGGGTATAGTTAATACAAAGTTGATTCTTTGATCCCATTGATCCGTGATTATTTTTTTATTATATTATTCTTTAATTTTTATTCATAACATGTCGCATTTTCCATGAAATTATTTATCAGTTTCATTAGATATATTAATTTAGGTGTAATATTATTTATTACCCACCCTTTCTATGGGGACCCCAGCAAGTGGTTACCTAATAATACATTATAATTATAAGAATTGGTTGTATAGAGGGATAATATTAGATGGTCAGTATGGATATCTTGTCTGGAATCTAAATGTTTGGTTGGGATAATACATTGAGATTATAGTATATCGTCATTAAATATTATTCATTTGGTTTTTTGTATATGTAAAATCCCATTTGGTGATTTGTGGGGATATATTCTGTTATGTAAACATTTCTATTTTGGTTAAAATATTATTTTTTAATGGATTATCTATTCATGAATTATTATTTGTAATTTTTTTTATTAATTTAAGTAATTTATTTTACTATAATTTTATGTTTTATTCTCCCCATTATTACACCTTCAACTATCACTTCTGGTTGGTAGCCTCTGACATATGAATAGGAAAACCAGAGGACTTGTGTAGTCGCAATCTACAACATTGGGAAGTGGTCTGAGGTTTGGATGTAACAATGTTTTATTAAATATATTTTATTATTCTCTAACTATTTTGGGAATGGTCAAAATACAATATTTATTTATCAAATATTTGGATAGATCTCTGACTAAAATAGCAAGATGACATTTTATATATCTCTGACTAAAATAGCAAGATGACATTTTATTGATTGGTATTTCTAGTAATGAGGTATACAAGATTGATTCCAATGGTTTTCGTGTAATGATTTAGATATTTATTCAAGTATGATGTTTTTATTTGAGATTGATATTAATGGTTTTTTCTATAATCCTGGAGGGGAAATATACCTATGTACATAAATCATTCATTAAATATAAGAATCGCATGATATCCATGTTATTTTATATGATTAATATCATTGAATTATACTGGTAAATTATTATATGTTTCATCAATAAACATATATAATGTTTTATAATATAATTTTATTTAAGAATTATTCTCATCCAAACTATATTAATTAATCCTATTATAGTTCATGTGGTTCTTATATATGGATATTCATTAAAAATTGAAATATAGTCCACCCATGAAGTTTATGTGTAGTTATCCTTAGTGTTTTTTTTATACAGAAATGTATGAATTAGTTATATACCCATTACATTTTATTGTGATTTGGTATAATTGATGAAAGTGTTAACAACATCCTATATTTAGTTTTTTTTCCTATACATTCATAGTTGAATTATATTTATCTAAACTATATAACTATGATTTTTTAATTATGAACTCTTTTAAAACTATGTCATTATACATACAGGGATGACCTAGCCTTTGAGGGGTATTCTGGCATGTGGATGCCTGACATGGATGGCATGAAATAGGGTGAAGTGAATTTAATATGTAATTTTTTTAATATCTATGTGAGATCCCTAGAGTGGGTCTGTTAGCCTGTGAATTTCCTTGAAAAAATGGGTACCCATGTGTCGGCAGAGGGAATACAAGTGAGATATGTTGAAATTCATGATATAATCAATATGTAGTGATATTATGATTGATATCAGTGTTTGGGATGAATTATTTTTTACATTCATCTCCTATTGATTTTTGGGATGGTTCATGATTATATAGGGTCTTGGTAAAAATGGGAAATATATAATGATGTTTGATGATTCTCGTTTGGAGATGATGCTTGGGTGGTGGGTGATCATGTAGTATTCCTTATCATGGGTGGTATTCTGTATTCTAGTATTAAATTATTATATGATGTTATTCTATCCATATAAGGTTGAAATTCATTGGGGAATGATTACTGGTGTATGAACATGAGCCTAGTTTTGATGATTTCTCGATCCTAGGATCATTAGTCAAGTATTATAACCATCCAAAATTGGTGAATACGTCTATTTTTTTAGTAGAGATTGACATAGATAATTAATAAGAAGATATAATAATGTTCATAAAAATTATAACATTAACATAGATAGTGAGAGATAATATTTTAACAACATTTTGAAAAATCAATTATTCATGGGTGAATGTGAATGCATGATTATTAATGTGGAACAATTGTTTTCAGACTTTTGTACAAAAATTTGTGGGATGAGGAATGTTGTGATTAATGAGATTCCTTCATGTAAGGTGTCCATGAGATTCATCTATATTGTAAAGTGTAACATATTTAATGGATTTTCATATAGTGTTTGGATTATAGTATTGTAGTATAGTTTTTTTGACCTTGTTTCATGATTGGTTTCATTATGACGGGTGACCATGGCTTGGGTAGATTGAGACGTGCCTGATGTCAAAAAATATTTTGGGATTTTTTCTCAAATATATGTGTATTTAGAACAATATTTTTGGTAACAAACTATTATAAATAGATTGTGTGTCTATCCTTACATTTGTAAATATATATGAATGCTCATAATTATGTTCCTTGTTTTCCATGAACAAGTTGATGTAGGTGTTTTCTGATGGTTCTAGTGTATTATAGGGATGCCCAAGTACAATAATTATGAGAGCTAATAGGTAGATAATGAGATATTATGATCATACATTTTAGTGTAGTTTTTTTATGACAAGGGTACTCTTATGTTGAGTTTTATCGTATTGGACATGTGTTTGGAAATGTATAGATTGATATTGAAGTGACTAGATTGGTCTATGTATGGTCATATTAAAACTATTTTTCTCATGTTTGATTTGATCTGACACTAGTTTGTTTTTAGGAGAACACCATATTTTGAATATAATTGTGGCATTAGATAGACCTCATGTTCATTCTTTATGATCAAGACTAATATGGAAAGATTTGATATTGAGTGGGATTAGAGCTGCACTAGTTCTTCGGGTGAGTGTACAAAATCAGGTGTGGGTGATTGAGGGACCAACATTGTAATATTATTTATTTTCTATTTTAAACATTAATGTGGGTGTTTCTATGATCTTAATATGCCTCTAATAATTTATCCATCATGATGTTGGGATGTGATGTAGTGTTGTTGGCCACGACTGAGTTATTATAGAAAAATTTAAGGTGTGGAAGGAAAATTTATTATTAGTGATTTTGTTTTTTTTTTGTAGAGGAAACTATCCCCATTAATATTTATTAGTGAATGTAAATTCATTATTTCTTGGGAATTATTATGGTGGTTGATCAATAATTTATCAACGTCGAACTTTATGATTGTATTTTTATGTTATGTACCACCATGAGTCAATAGTAAAATCAATCAATTAAATAAGGTTTTCTAGGTATAAAACTATTTGTTTAAGATCAGTCATTGTTTTTTGGGGTGGTGATGAGAAATAGTTTGGTTCTTAGTTATTATCATGTTTTGGTGTTTGTGGATGTGAAAAAAATATAGTACAATGTTTTAAGATATAACATTGTTAGTTAGATGTGAATTGAAGAGTGAGGTGGGTTAATATTGATAGTTGAATGACCACTGAGTGTTCTCAGTTGTGGTAAGTGTGATGGTGGGTAGATTAAATGACCTAGTATCTTGACATGTTTGGAATTTCATAAATAGTTTGAAAATTGGTATAATAGTATATGTTATTTAAGGAATAAGTAACTTTATAGGAATATTGATAATTGATAGATTTTAACGTGTTTTTTTGGATTTGGGATCGAGATGTTTTTTATGTACACACATATATATTCATATAGGGTTTGGTGTCCCCCTTTGATGGTTATAGAAATAGGTGAACTAATAATCCATGATGGATGAGGAACTCTTCATGGTGACCTGAAACAAGGCACCCAAATATTTACTATATATAACTGAATTGGGAGAGACGGTTCGATCACATGTGGGATTTGGACTCACCCATTCAAGGAACATCATACCACGATATATATGGGTATCTCTGTAGTGGTTCTTGGTAGGGGATACGCCCTCATCCTAAGGTGGTTTCATGGTGACCTGGATGGGTGATATAGCACCACAATAAGACCATATTATTCTTTCATGGCTAAGATGGTAAATTATTTGTTTGTATATTGATACCCAAAATTTTATTAAGGAACCCCTTAGGTTTTGGTTGAACTACAATGTGATGAGATTCTATTTCATAATGATCTCTCTCTATCTTTTCTACATAAACACCCCATAAATATGGGTAATCATTGGTTGTGGTTCTTATGTATATTACAGGTATTATTTTGAATAATTATTCCCATTTCTAATTCACATTCAAATACCTCAATTTTATAAAATTTAATAATATTTTTTAGTACCGATTCTACTTGAGCATGGTGAGATCCTGATGGGATGGTGGTAATTTTTCATGTAGTGTATAAGGGAGACACATGTTGGATGATCCCAATAATTTTCTATTGTTATATTTTGTGGAATTTCACCCTTAATATATATATATATAATAGGATTAAATTGAATTAATTTGAGGTCCCCAATTCATTGAATTTTTCATGAAATGGGATTTTTGGTATGCAATGGACTATTAGAGCGTGTTTGGTGACTATTTAAGTGTAGTGATATGGTTTAGTGATTTTTTAGGAATATTAACCCTTTTTAAATTTAATTAAATATTTAATTACATATAATTATACTTATTTACTTTTATGATATTTTTTTATATAGGATCTTAGTAGATTGCATGATCATTGAGAATATATTTAAATAAACAAGTTAGTGATGAATGAGCTATTATGAAATAATATCAATCCATATATGGTACATGGTCCCCATAAATTTCCCAATTTAATATTATTTCTTTTTTGAAACCTTGTGATATGTTATTTTACAATAATGTATTATTGATTATAAATTTAATATGAATTATTTACATTAAAATTTCATATGTAGAATAGATGTAAAAAAGGGCCATAATGGACCCTTAAACAGTTGTTGGATTTATCAACTACATATTGACGAGGGATTGATTATTAATATTCATTATATTTCACATAGTCCATAATAGTTATATACAAGTCTAATTTAATGATATTTAGTATTACTAAAGATAGGTTTGACTTGAGCTTCAACGATTCTGAGTGGGTAGTCCCATTATAGTTTGGGAAATTGAATCTCCTGGTGACTACCTCCAACATGTAATAATTTTAGGTGTATTTATGATATGTTCAATATGGATCCATGTGGCTTGATATGAGACATGGAAAACCTAGTAATTGTCATAAGTAATTTTGTGTTTGAATTTTTGGCTTAGGCCTAGTGGTGATGATTGAGATGACCATATGTATAATATTTCATAAGGGAGACCCACATGAGGTTGGAATTGAATCATGGTGTATTATATGAGAAGGATAAATTCTATAAGACAGTATGGATTATTGTGATGATGTTTTATAGTATATTGGTCTTTTGAGATTCATCCACGTGGAGACATGGTTTGAGACTACATTATGGGTTGTGAGGATTATTAGATGGCATGGTATCATGATGTCCTAAGGCCTGAAGCTAGTCAACATAAGATAATCGCTCATTAGTGGGTCTTGGACATGATGTATGATTTTGGTGAATTTTTGGCCTTAAATCATGGGAATATTCTACATAGAGTCTTTGAGATGTGACAACATTGAGGTTTATTAGATATTCTGTAGTTCCTCTAAATAGAGAGTAAAATTTTCCATAAGAACCCTCTAGAAACCAAATAGTATTGGATAAAGATGTTTATGGGTTTGACATGAATATAATATGTGTTTAATATGGTTATGGAGAGAATAATATCTATGTTTTGATAAGTTAATGGAAATTCATTGAGGTGTAATATTTCCCACAGGTGATGAGATTAAGTTCTATTTTCTTTAGGCCATCTAAGATGATATTTTATAGGTTCAAGCATGTGTCTTACCCAAGTAAATATTATATATGTCTCTAGGAGATTTTTTGGTACACATTAAATATTATTTATATTATTATATTTGTATTTCTAAGTGAGGAGAGTTCATGCCACTGTTTTTCATAATTATATAACACATGGTATAATGACAAGTGTTGGTACACCCTATAATTTCATGATCATAACAGATATATGTTCATAATAAGAGAGAAGATACTCACCAAAGATTCATGATGATATGTGATATGATCTTATTGGAATAGAGAGTGTATTCCCCAACATTTCTTGATGATATGTGAATTTGTTTTCAGGAAGTAGATGGAGTATTCTCCAAAAATTTTGTTTTTATAGATGATATTTTCTCCATGGGATCAGAGTTGGTATGAACCTGAGTTATTTATTAATAAATATAAAACTCTATGTAGGGATATTGTTTAACTGTAGTTTATTTACAATTGTGTGAAATTATCAGTGAAAATCTTGCACTACTAAAGGAGAATACGATTGATTCTAAGTGTCCCCATAGAACCAGAGGATTAAAGGGGGTTATTTTAATATGTCAAAGTGTTTTATATAATATACTAATCATATCAAATTTTTAATTTAAATCATTAGTTATTATGTTATGGGAACCATTTTTTGTCACCTAGTGAGTTTATTCGGGGACTATTTTTAGATTAAGGACACTTTGGTGCCTAGTTAGATAAGATGATCACTAGTGCTTCTAACGAAGAATACTAACTTTGGAAGACTCAAATGAAGAGATTATTCAGATTCATAATATTTTGGTAATATGTGGAATATGTATATCATTACAACCTATTCTTGTTTTCAACTCATTGTTTTTATACGTGGCCATCCTAGTTCATGAGTAGTGAGGATGTATGCTTCTATGAAATAATCTCATTTGTTATAATGTATTTTTTGTTAATTATATTCCACATACTTTTATAATTTTAATAGATTTTTTTTCTTATTTTCACATTTTATATTACCCTGATATGATTTTATTTTATCCCTATATTAAAACATCATATCCTTAACACATTTAAATAATTATTTGGTGTATGGGGGGGCATGCCTAACGATTCGTGAAACCCCCAAAACATGATTTTTTTAGTTCTCTTAGACAATTAAAACTAATACACTATTGGATAAACTAAATATATATTTCATAATAAAATAATTATTTTACATGAATGAACCATATCCCATCACAATTTAGAATCATAAAATATTTCAACACTTAACATTTTTATGTTACTAGGTCATTCATATTTTTTTGACACCCTCTATAGATTCAATTTTCAAAAAAATATCGATATTTCCATAGAAAAGAAAACTATAATTGTCTCTATGAATAATGAATTACACTGGGATTAACTCTTACACACCAATAAAAGGACACATTACAATATACAGACATTAAACACACCTTGGTTAAATCAGAGGTCATTAACACCAACATACACATGCTAGTATATCAAATAACATATGAATCATTTTTATAGAGGAAAATTTTGGTCCACCTATATCTAATTTTATAAAATCCATCAAGTGATTCCAAATCTAAATAACTAATTACATATTGACTAGTATATACTTTATTATATCTTATTTACATATGAGAACCATATACTATTTATCAATTAGCTATTAGAAATTAATACATAAAATAAAAATTATAATAATTTTTTAAAATACCACTAAGACATCTCCCATGGATGAATTCATCAAATATAATGTGTGGAAGAAATATAATAATTACTTTTACTTTCTACGTTAATATTCAATTATTTATAGACCCCATTATACCATTACATTCAAACAACTATAATGGTTGTCATTAATAAATTAAAAATATTATAAACCCATAAAAATG
The DNA here is from genome assembly GCA_963277665.1 of Viscum album. Lineage (NCBI taxonomy): Eukaryota > Viridiplantae > Streptophyta > Magnoliopsida > Santalales > Viscaceae > Viscum > Viscum album. Next base: position 273,367,046 of record OY728141.1, read on the forward strand.
ATCAATAAAATGTGTTTTCACTCCCCATTTCAATCTATTTTTTAAATATGAAATCTATATCCTTATAATTTGATTTAATAATTATTTCATGTAATTATATATATATTTATAAAATTAACAATTTTAAATTTACAAAAAACCAAAAGGGTGAAGTTAGAGGTCTAAAATAAGTATCTTAATGAAACTATTAAAAAATAATCATTTGGATTCCACAAATAAAATATAAAATAAAAATAAATGGAGAATTATTAGAGGGAATAACCTCCCATTAATTCACTAGATGGAGTCAAATACACCCAATGTGGGGTTTTGGAATAAAATTACGAAAAAATCAAAAAATATAAAAACACAATCAATTACCATTGTGTGGTTAATATATGTTCATTAGGTATATGGTACCTAAAATAATATATTACCACCAGATTAGGGAATTAAAAAATTTATAAAATAAGGTTGGGTGACTTATTGTTGATTATGTATAAAAATATTCTTCATTATTATTTTACTATTATGAGAAAAATGTGTTAGATTTGGTTACATATAACTAACTTAATAGAAATTTTCAGTACCTGTATATTTATATTTTTAAATATATTTATTTTCTAATAAAAATATTAGTCTTTTTCATTGTATTCTTAATGTGAGAGTTTCACTATAGTATTTTGTGTAATGAAAGGTCATAATAGTTCCATTCCTTGATGAGAACATTGAAGAGAAATTATGATATTCATAATTATATTTTCTGTGGCCTGATGATACAATTTAATGTGGAACATGATACATAATATTGGGGTAGGGTGTCTTAGATGGTATTGAGACTTCCCATAATGATTTTCACCCTTACTAATATCATATAAATGAGTTTATTGGAATTGACACTCTTATAAGAATTTATGATACACAACGTGTCATTAGATATTAGTATCTTTAATCATGTTTTTTCATCCCTAGACATGAGATTATAATTTATTCATACACATGTCCCATACATTGTTACATTGATAGAAACCATGATGACATATACATGTGATAAGGATGGATATGTTGTTTGCGTCATGAGTGATATTAAATTACTTAATAACTTGAGAAAATATTTTTCCCTTCAGTTTTATTCTAAGTTTATATATCTATACCTTTGATGGAATATTCACCATATAATTATTCCCATTACCAAGTAGGTTTACTTAATTGATCATTTCATGAAATTAAAAATATATATATTGATGATAAAGGATGATGACACAAGATATGTAACTTTCCTGATGAGATTTTAAGATAATGGAATTATATTACACTGTAACATTTCAAATACGTCAGTGTTAGATGAAACATATCAATATCTATTAATATGCTATAATATGTCCCTAGATTCCATTATTTTTCTATGAGTTATTCACACTACTATCTAGGTAATGAATTCTAGGGTGACATGTAAAGGGTATCTACATGTTCCATTAATTCGGATGAACTAGATCTTAGGTTTAAGTGGTGATGAAAGTCAATAAAAAAGTAGATGTTCTACTACATGATAAAATTTATACGAATTCCATTATTTTCCTCTATTTTAGAAAAATAATAAAGGATTTATTAAATGAATTCAAAAGATATATAATTATAACTAATTTAATACAAGATGATTTTATTTTTGAGTGAATGTTTTACGTTCAAGGATTGTTAAATTATTATGGAAGAATTGGGCTATGTTTATTGCTAGTAGTATATAAAATGGAATTTATTTATATCATCAGTGATTAGAAATGTACTAACGATAGGCATAACATGTTAACTTATGTATTCTTTTTTTGGAGCCAGTTTAGGAATTTTGACTTATCTAAGTGAATTAGTGTAATTTTTTAAATATATATTTATTTATTTATGCTCAATTTTTCACCATGGATAGGGTATGAGGCCATTTTTATTATATTTTTACAGTTTATATCCCTTACCCTTCTCTCAAACATCCATATAGATAATCAAAATGTCTGGAAAATCCCTATATAGGGATCAATCATGTGGTCAACTAAAGATCTTACAAGTAATGTAAAGTAATAGATTTTCTAAAATTGAATATACGAATCAATGAATTATTTTTGTTGGTTAATGGTAAATTTATAAATGATATGTGGATATAAAATATTTTATCTTTGAGCTACGATGATACAAACAATTTTGGATATCCATTATATTATGTCATCTAAAAAACGATCATTTTTTGTTGGATTGTGATATTTTAATTGACTTTTAGGTGATATATAGAATTAATAGGGTATCTCACAACTAAATTATAAATATGAAAATATATTTAATGTAAAAATTACTATTTTAAAAGATTCCATTGCTTATATATTTTATCTATTCATAAAATGATTTTTGAGACATTTTGTAATTATAGATGTTGAGGTTTTGGTTTGATTTTCTAGAATTTACAAAGAAAAATTTGATATGGTCACAACACCACATGAGATGCATAAAACATAGTTTGAATGAATTAGAAATTAAACTGATAATATTTATTTGACTTTTGGAATAAATAAATATGATATATGATATATATATATATATTTATATATATTCTTTTGAATACTTAGGTTTGGCATCTGAGTTCCTCTCTAGTGTAATGGTAATCAAATTTATGATTTCATGAGGGTAGGAGGAGTCTACCATATTTATACAGTTTAAGGAAAAAATTAAAAAATTATGATAATAGTTGGTGGAATATGGCACCCACTATGATGACCAGTGGAAACCATACATTCACTAGGGTGGGGGTGTGACTCTTAATCAGTTCCCACATGAACTATATATCAGGAATAAAAAATGTTTATTTATTTATTTGAATCTTTTCCTAATGGGAAACCCCTTGGAAACACAAAAACACCATATTGGTATCAAACAATATCTATTACTCAAAATCCATCCATATTAGATTAGATTTAATTTACCGAACCAAACTTCAGAAAATGAATTCCTAGTTTTATTTTACGAAATCATTTGGGGACGTAATAGATTATGGAAATTTAAAATTTTATTAGATATATAAGATAGATTTATAATGGTTATTAAAAAATTTGAGATCCAATGATATTTTTATTGCAATTAAAATTTATTTTAATGATAATTTATTGAAATAAAAATACCCTCGAGTTGAATTTTATAACATTTAATTTATATTGTGAAATCGTAATACATGTGGAATGAAAATTACCTAATATCACCCTATAAATGTTTTTTTATTTAAATATTTATTTGGGTTATCATATGTATGGTTTAAAATATAACAATTATTTATCATCTTGATGATATTTGAATGATACCTCCTTTAATAAGGTATAAGGGCATGCATATCAACAATGATGTGATAAAATCTAATTGGTTCATCCAATGTTCATTTCAACTACATTTTAGTATAAAATCTAAATATCAATGATGTAAAAAAAAATTCTTGAGTCAGGTGATATCGTGAATCCAATCATGTGCAATGCATATGTGTTTTATAAGTCCTAATGTATTTATAGATACTCTACTAAGTTTATTCCCTTATTTTCTCAATTAATCTATTATCCACCTGATGTATGAACCAACCGATAGTATCTTATGATCATGTCATTTTTTTTAATTTTATATTGTATAGTAAATTATGTCCTTTTTTCGGTGTTCTATGATCCCATAAAATATATAAAAGAATGTATATACAAAAATGACTAATTACATGATGTTTTTTTAAAGTTTATTAATATTTATAATTTTGAGTGTGATAAAATTAGAATAATGATGATAAAAATAATCAGGTGTCATTCTCTATTTCAAATAATATAAATAGATTATAAATAACTTATTTTATCATTAAATTTTAAAATGATGATTTAAAACACATATAATATTATCAATTATGTAAAATAAATAAATAGTTAATAGTTTTATTCTAATGTATAAAAAATAGTGCAGGTAATATTAAACTTATATATCCTTCCATTACATTATTAAAAAATTAACAATAGCTGAATGATTTTATCCACTATATTTGAGTTTTATTTCATTTATGACCGGTTTTCACAACCATTTTGGCTCGAAATAACCTATTTACATTAAGGGTTTATTTCCCTTAAAGTACAATATATTTCTTGAAGAATTTTTTTTTCAAAATCCATGAATAGTATTTTAGGATTGGGGAGTCCACTCAATAGATCATGGAGCTGATATTTAATTGAGGGGCAAAACCTGCACAACTAAAAATAGATTTAAAAGATGTTAGGCCTATGTATTGTTAATGAGAAGTGTTTTATGGATCTTTTCCACTAGAATATGTATACATTTGGATATTACAAATCTATTGGTGATGTATTTTTGAATTCATTCAAAAATTAGATGGATAATAAAAAAATATTAAGACAATTTTTGTAAATTAGGTTTAATTTCTAAAATGTAATTCAATTTTTATTCTGGAAAATAGAATTTAACATGAATTATAAATTATCAATGTGATTAATATTATAAAATTATAGTCTTCCATATTTAAGGATTTTTAGAAGTTGAGAAGGTATTTGATCATAAAAATATACCAAGTGAAGTAATTATATACAAATGATTCACTTATTCAAATGAAAAAGTCATCCATGGATTCTACTTCGGAGGATATAACTATCAATAAAAATAGATATATGCAATTTGAGTTGTAACATTTCTCATTTTATCTTCATTTTTTGAGTGAGCTATTGATGACTCCCACAGATATAGATGAGTATAAATTCTTTTTACACATCCATAATATTTATCTAGATAACGAGAGAAAAGAGAAACATGAGATCCCTAAGGAACATTTCACAAGAATTGTTTGACATGAGGAACTGGTCATACCACATGTTTTCATAATGAATGGATATGTTATTGAAATTATAAATCATGGGTTTCATGATAAATAATGAGTTGTGAATATATATTATATTATAATAATTACCTCAATGCATCTATAGATTTATTAAGAAATGGATAAAAAGAATTGTTTCATAACCAAGGGTTCTCTAATATTCATAACTATGAAAAGGATGATCCAAAGTAATCATATGAAACAAATATAGTGTTTTTTATATTTGGAATTTATGGGAAATAAGTTATTAATTTTACTGTAGTGGATAATCATGAGTAAGGTCTAAAGGAATTAGTTATAGACTATGAATTTTTTAGAATTAAAATATATTTTTGAATAAAATATGTCATTATAAACATTTTTTTAAATTCATGAAGCAATTATATATATATTAGTTTTATAATGGGATATGGATCTTCTATTTTATATTGTATAAGACAGGTTTCATTAACTATAATAGAGTAAAAACTTATAATATCAACATGAATAATTCAAATTATAATTACTTTTATTATATCCCATGTGTTACCAAGAACATTTTATACATTTTTAGTATGAATATGGATGAATTATTTTCCATAATTGTGTGTAAAACCTAATACATCTACAATTATATTATATATTATTTATTTCTACCAGACAATAATGGTCAATATATTATAGAATATGAAGGACGTTTATTAGAAGTCGATAATAAATCTCATTTATAAGACTCATTTTTTAATAGGGGTGCCTCAGACATAATCTGAGACACAATTTATTAAAAAAACAAGCAAATTACATGAGTCAGAAATAAGGAATCTAATTACAATCATTATCATAAAAAGGGAGAAGGTCAGCACACAAGTTTTCCTTCCAAGTTAAGGCTTTGTTTATTCCCTTATTAGCAAGACAATCAACATCCATGTTTTCTTCATGAAATGAATGAGTGGCAATGTGCTTGGTCTTCTGAAGAAAATCATGATATCTCATCCAATGTGTAGTCAAAGGCCATGCGAGGTGTACCATCCCCTACAAAATAGAATGGACAATAGTGGTCGAATTACTTTCAAGCCAAACATTACACCAACCCTTTTTCTTGGAAAAATTCATTGCATGAATCACACCCAGTGTAACACCCGAAGATTTCATAGTGTGTTATTTCATCAAAATAATTCAATAACTTGCTCTACACGCAACACCGAGTTCAATCACACCATGACATACCAAAAAAAGCCATTAAAAAGAGGTTATGAATAGTATTAACTAAATTTTAAACTTTATATAATCCTTATAATTTTAGAATCTATATTATGAGTTTCTTAGACATAATGCAAGAACAGATTCATTTTCAGTATTGCACTTTTATCAACTTTTAATAGTGAAACCATTTTAAATACAATATTTTAAACTTTTTGACTAAATGGGGACATCAAAAAATTTAAAATGAAACATCCCAAGCTTCCATGGTACGCTTTCCTTTGAATAATACAGTAGCGTGTGTTGTACGCAACTTCGAGTTCTAACACACCACAACCAATCAAACTAGCCGTTATGAATAGTAATACCTACCTTTTAAAATTTTAGAAATTTTATCTCTCAAAATGGACTTCATTTTTGGATTCGGAGTATTGAATTTAGCCTAAGGTGAAATTTTGGTACTTTTCGGATAACTTTCATATTTTGATGAATAGTGAAAATTACTAAATTTTAATTAAAAACAACTTTTTTAATCAAAATAATTAATAGTGATAAATTATGAATTTGAGTGATTTTAAAGTATATTTAGAATATATTTTTACCATTTAATATAATGTTGGTCATTGTACATAATTTTACAATTAAACCGAACATAAACAAGTGTAAATCTTTTGATAGTTATTATCTCTTAAAAACACGCTTTCTGTTTTGACAGCGGGAATTAATTTTAAATTAATTTCTGCCACTTCTGTGTTTTGAATTTAAAAAAATGGATTCCATATTTGGAATCAGGATGTTAAAATTATGTAAATAGGTAACTTTTATTTTTAGACATTTTGAATAATTACTGCGGTAAAGATTTTATTTACCATGGTTAAGGGTTAATCCGGTAAATAAGGGTTAAAAAATAATATTATAATAATACTAAATTACCCTAAAACGTGTCCTAGACTTATTGTTTGATACATGTTCGACCATAGGCATCTTTGGGTCGATTTTGGGACCCCATGGTGCCACTTGTAGGTGATAGGGACACTTTTTTTTAATTAAGTAAAAATGAATACAAAAATGACACAAGCATATATCTTTTAGAAAAAAATCTTAAATAGGGTTATGTATGTTGGATTTTAGATTATAAATATTCATTATAAAGATAAAAAGATTTCATGCATGATGATATTTTATTTTCAATTTTTAGATATTAAATAATTTAATTTATTTATGACACAATGATGATGCAGTAATTATCATAATAGTAAAAAATTAAAATAATTGATATTATAAATTCCCAAATAAATATAATATGAAACTTTTAATAAATTAAACTAATTTTTAAGGATAATATGATATATTATTATTGATTTAATTGACTTTTTTCTAAGTAATCAATCTATTGCGAGTTTCACAAAAATCATCTATTGAATAGTGTAATAATTGACATAAAAGAGTTCTTAAAACAAATATTATATTATTAATTGATATTAAATTCCTAAAAATATACGGTTCAGCCAAGAGACTTATATAATTATAGGTTAATCATTAATGGACCACTTGGGAGTCGCTTGGATGTATTAAGTGAGTTTATTAACCATATTATATAAAAATGCAAAGAGAAATTGTAAAAGTGAAATTAATTAACTTAGAGTTAATACTTAAATATAAGGTTAATATAAGTACCCAAACCTGTATAAATTCTATTTGTTGAGTTGTTTTCGACCCATACGCACCTTAACCTTTGATTAATAAACTTTGGAGCTATCGGAAACCGAATATGAATTTATTATAAACTAATATCTCTAGCTTTTCCAAAGGTGCCCCTCACCCCTCTTATAAAAGGGCACTCCTCCTTCTCATTTCTTCACACCTTCAAAGCCTTTTGGTTCGGCCAAACTCTACCCAAATACTCTCCCAACATCCCTAAATATAACCCAGAGTCCTTAGTTTGATCAGAAAGCCAACCTATGGATCCCTTTTGATCAAATCAAAAGGAAGAAACCGAAGAAGAAGTAATGATTTCCCCACCCTTTTTCAAGTTCATTTCTTCTTCCACTTCTTCTAACTTTGTTGTTACCATTATAAAATAATGACTCCAGTGTCATATATTTACTGTGATGTTATTATAATTATGGTACAACCATATTCAGTATTCTATCCACCCTTTGAATAACATGTCACCATACGTGTGTTCGTACGGCTTACCGTCTCCACGTCGTGGTGTAATTGTTATTCAATATAATATCATATAGATGGGTATAATAATGATGTGTAACTCATGTAAATAATAAATATAACATGTTAACTATTCTGTATATATGATATACCATCCATTTAAATATTATTTTAATATCAAATGAATGATATTGTCGCTCGTGTGTACGTACGGACTACCGTCTCAACGAACGCGATGAGATTCATTCTCCATCGTATCCATTCAAGTATAATTATAATTTGATGATTTAAAAATAGTATCTAAGGACTTGATATCATTCTGGATATGAATAATATACATCCCATTAATAAAGATTATGGATCACATAACAAAGAATATAAAGTAAAATGAACCCCTTAACACCCGAAATGACGATAATTCTAAGATATTATTAACAAATCAATGATAAAAGATCATATATGATATAATATTAAAGTAAATGATTCTTGTATAATTCAATAACAATTAATTCACCATTATACAGGAGGTAAACCTACCGTCGACCAAGAAAAATTACAAAGTAAGGGGTTTCTTATCTCACTTTTAATTCCGTGAGAATTCCATTGATCACCACTTAATTATTGCATGTGGTGTATTCCTACTACCCATGTTTGTATTAATTGTGTAATATACTATAATTTATGGATATTTACATAATCATTATATGATCCTTCTTTCATGGGGGTATGTTTCGTAAGTTACCAAATTGATATGGGAATTTGATATTTCAATTTCCACTCATTCGGCTTTACATATACTTCATTGATTATTTTACTCCAAGATTATGTGTGGAATTACTATTCATTTTCTTATGTCATATTTTCCACTCCCCTTTCTGTGGATATACATTTGATACACATAATCACTCAATTGATAAATTCTCAAGTGATCTGTATGAACTTGATAAGAGTAATTTTAACTCAATCTCTATTTGTTGAGTTAAATATCCTATTCATTGGTGTTGTTTTTACAAGAATATGTGTGAATGCCATCTGATTGATTTACACTAAATATCCAATCATATTGAGTGTATTTATATTTTTCACACATAATTATGTCGTTGATTTATCTTTAACCTGAGGATACGGCCTTTATGAGAGATTTCATCTCAATTTAAATTCCATTGAGACTTCATTGTTGTTATACACCAAATCACTTTTATGTGGTGTATATAATGTACTTTGACCTAGTATATCATGAATCCCTTTATTCTCATGATATTACAATGTTTTGATTACCTTAATTATATGTATTCAAGTGTTGCTCTTTCCTTAGAATCTCTAACTAAAATACCATTTTTAAATGTTTTAAAGACTTATTCTTCTAAATATTTCTCATTAATGTCCATGTTTTTAAAATGTGTTTAAGGATTTATTTATATGGACATTAAAGTTTTAAATTTAAAACTCCTTTTATAAGTTTCAAAGTGGTATGGGACACTTTGATTCAAAAATCTATTTTTAAATGGATTCTTGACAAATTGTGTGACTTTTAAATGTTTTCAAGAAAAGGGGGATATTTCTCTCAAATAGTTTTGATGATTATTTTCATATATGTCAACATCCTTAATTATTCTTGATTGAGGTTAATGTGATACAATACAATCATCCATATTGTATCGAATGAGTTATGTTTGACTGTGGATGTGCAATTTTTATACCATTCATGGTTTGTGGTAAAAGTATTGACATTTCGTATGCTAGATTTAATACGAATGTTTACCTGTTCATATGAGGAATGCATTGGACTTAATAAGTGATGGGTGGAGCCCGCTATAGCTCCTCGATGCATCGGTAGGTCTCATGAGACAAACTAGTGTCTTGGCACAAGGCCTTGGCAAAATCTTATTTGTAGTCTTGGCACGAGGCCTTGGCTATGTGGTTATGATAGTCTGGAATTATGCATTCCATCATTATGAAAGTGGTTATTGATATTGCATGTGATCATTTGACTAGTAGAATATCCATGTGAGTAAGTAAATGGCATTATTTAATTTTACCTTTTCCATTTTATGCTGAAGTTCAAGATTAAAAGGCTTCTGTTTTAGTTGTAAATTGTGTTAAGTGTTTATGCTTGTCTATGAAAGCTTCTGCTATAATGTTATCCTTACTGAGCATCTGAGCTCACCCCTTTCAATGTTTTATTTTTCCCAGGATTATGAAGAAGTACGTTATGAATGACCTGTAGGGATATTATGAGGGGATAATAGTGTAGACTGTGGAGACAATATGTTGTTGTAGTAGTTTTTAATTTTATAATGTAATGTAAGACTTATGAATATATCTAGTGTTTCCAAGGCTACTAAACCAATAGGTCTTTCGAGATTTGATCTTTCTTGTGATCATGCCAATGTTATGTAATAATGCACCGACTCTGGGTAACTTGGTTCAGGGCGTTACAGTTGGTATCAGAGGAAGTTTAGTACAAACCTTGGAAACTAGAATTAGATAAACTCTGATTAAAGCACGTAGACCTAAGATGAACATTGAGGATTAGTATAGAAGAACCTACAAGAATTTTGGTATTATAGAGATTTTGTGAGTTTTCCGAGAAATACATCCCTGTCTGGATACGAGTAGGTAGAGGCGGCTCTGGCACAGATGTACCTAGGGGTAAAACCCGAACACACCGCTTTGAGCTAGACTCGAACGGGAAGTGGTGCACGACAACGGGTATTGCTGCACTCTTGTTTACGACACTCTGGGGGGATATGCTTAGGATAACTCTCATTTTCTTTACAAATAAATATGAAGGGCTTATGAGTATATACTTCCTCAAAGGAGACATTTTTATGATTATGGATTATATCCATAAACTATTTAATTTTTGTTATGTGTTTTACAAGTTTGGGATTAGGTATTGTTATTCATAAACTAATATAATGTATTCCATTATTTAGAAATGGCGCCCAGTAGAAGGAATGAGAACTCTAGCAATGCACATGATACAAAGGGAAAGAAGGATCATATATTTTATGGTCTTAAGCTAGAATTTACAAGAGAAATAGTCTCACATGTATTATCATCATATGAAGAAATAATATCATGTGTTGATAATATAATTAAAGAGTTCACTGAGTCCTATGGCTTTGGAGGGAAGCAAGATATGAAAAGGATGGAAGAGAGAAATATGTATAAAGGGAAGAGGGAAAAGGAGAATTTTCCCATATGTGGTAACTGTGGAAAGAATCACCCTGGAACATGCATGAAAGGAATGGGAGTTTGTTATAAGTGTAGAGGAAAAGGGCACAAAGTACGTGACTGCAAGGGTAAGAAAATGGTTTCAAATGTACAATTCTTCATTTGCAAGGATTTTGGACACTACGCGAACCTATGTCATAGTCATCAGACTATGCCGCAAATGATGCTATTGGATAATAATCAAGTTATGATACTACCACAGATGAAGAGGAATGATTAGAGTTCTTATGTTGATTATGTCAATTGAGTGTTGTATCAAAAATGTACTTATTATAATAATTATGGAGTATATAAGGATTGTACTGCAGTACTATTTTATTAAGGACTTAAGATTGTGTGGAACAAAGAAAATTGACTCAAAAGCAGGTTAAATTTACAGAAAATATATGGTTGAGAGAAAGATAAACCATAATATGGTTCTGATACCGAGGTAGTGATTTTAGAATAATACATGATTGATTTGGATAAATTATATTGGATATTCTTGACTACCTTGTTGCTGATTAATGATTTGTATATTCCATAATTATTGGGGTTTAAAACATTTTTGGATTGATGAAGTATATGCAGCATTCTATATGGAATAAGGGAGCATGAATGTAACCAATAAGTATTATGGTAATTCAGGATGTTTCAGTGTTTTAAAAGAATAAATGATGAAGGTATTAATATGCTATTACGGGGTAAAAAGGATATACATTAAGATTACCTTCCTTATAAATATTGGACTGTGAGTTTGGACAGAAGTATTTTGGATAAATTCTAGTTTGAGATTAATTTTTGATTGCCATAAGAGGACAACCCAGAGGTCGGGCGGCAACCCGTCGCGACCGGCAAGGCCGCGAGACTTGAACCAGCAACCGAAGGGCGACAAGGGTGTATCACCTACCACTAGCCCACGAGATGTCCTGGATTAAATAATTAAGTTTTTTTAAAAGATCCGGTAGATGAATTATAAATTCGTTTATTTTGGAACCCTGTACAAATAGTATAAATAGAATTTTTTTACGAGTGAAAGATGAGTTTGTGGTAGAAATTTATTAATGGATAAAACTCTAATTATAAAGTAAGTATATCTCCTTATGATCTTAGCCAATCTCATAAATAAATTCCTCAACATTAAGAAAAGGAACATAGAGCAAAAATGTTGTCCTAGATGGTACGTTAAATCATCACTAATTTATGGCTTTGGGATTGTTGGCCTTTTCATAGCCATGTTCTCTACCACTCTCCATCAGATAATTGATGGTTAGATTTCTCTTCCATATCCATATTTTTCTACCTGGAACCCTAAAATGTGTTATTTTTGGTAATCTTCATACTTTCCACTAATTATTTTAAATAGTGGCCTCATTAATTCATTTTTCTATGTGGGATTTTAACTAAGATATTTTGAAACGTCAAAAATGTGTTATCCTAATACCTTATGTTTTGTTGAATCAATGGTATTTCAAATCATCATAGATTGATGAATTTAAGGACCTCAATATTACACTTGTTTGTTATTGATGAACTCAATCACTACCTATAAATATTTACGTTTTTCCTTCGATTATATGTCTCTAATTACCACCAATGTTCTCCTAATCGAGATCATAATTTGGTGGTGGCCCTTTCATTTCTATTTTCCTCATATTAAGACTAAATTATAGTAACCCAATTTCCGATGTGGGTTTTCACACAAATATATTTTCTATTTTCAACCTTTTATTTTCGAAGAACAATTTCAAATTGCAAGGATGCAATTTATTGAAGAAGGGGAGAAAGTAACACCCCATGATTTCATAGTGTGTTATTTCTTCAAAATAATTCAATAACTTGCACTACACGCAACACCGAGTTCAATCACACCATGACTTACCAAAAAAAATCCATTCAAAAGAGGTTATGAATAGTATTAACTAAATTTTAAACATTATATAATCCTTATAATTTTAGAATCAATATTATGAGTTTATTAGACATAATGCAAGAACAGATTCATTTTCAGTATTGCACTTTAGTCAACTTTTAATAGTGAATCCTTTCTAAATACAATATTTTATACTTTTTGTCTAAATGGGGACATCAAAAAATTTAAAATGAAACATCCCATGCTTCCACGGTATGCTTTCCTTTGAATAATTCAGTAGCGTGTGTTGTACGCAACTTCGAGTTCTAACACACCACAACCAATCAAACTAGCCGTTATGAATAGTAATACCTACCATTTAAAATTATAGAAATTTTAACTCTCAAAATGGACTTCATTTTTGGATTCAGAGTATCAAATTTAGCCTAAGGTGAAATTTTGGTACTTTTCGGATAACTTTCATATTTTGATGAATAGTGAAAATTAATAAATTTTAATTAACAACAACTTTTTAATCAAAATAATTAATAGTGATAAATTATGAATTTTAGTGGTTTTAAAGTATTTTTAGATTATATTTTTACCATTTAATATAATGTTGGTCATTGGACATAATTTTACAATTAAACTGAACATAAACAAGTGTCAATCTTTTGATAGTTATTATCTCTTAAAAACACGCTTTTTGTTTTGACAGCGGGAATTAATTTTAAATTAATTTCTTCCACTTCTGTGTTTTGAATTTAGAAAAATGGATTCTATATTTCGAATCAAGATGTTCAAATTATGTAAATAGGTAACTTTTATTTTTAGGCATTTTGAATAATTACTGCGGTAAATATTTTATTTACCATGGTTATGGGTAAATCTGGTAAATAAGGGTTAATAAATAATATTATAATAATAATAAATTACCCCAAAACGTGTTCTAGCCTTATTGGTTGATACATGTTCGACCATAGGCATATTTGGGACGATATTGGGACCCCATGGTGCCACTTGAAGGTGATAGGGACACTTTGTTTTAATTAAGTTAAAATGAATACAAAAATGACACAAGCATATATCTTTTAGCAAAACAATTCTTACGTAGGGTTATGTTTGTTGGATTTTAGATTATAAATATTAATTAGAAATATAAAAAGATTTCCTACATGAGGAGATCTTATTTTTAATTTTTAGATATTAAATAATTTAATTTATTTATGAAACAATGATGATGCAGTAATTATCATAATAGTAAAAAATTAAAATAATTGATATTATAAATACCCAAATAAATATAATATGAAACTTTTAATGAATTAAACTAATTTTCTAGAATAATATGATATATTAGTATTGATTTAATTGACTTTTTTCGAAGTAATCAATCTGTTATGAGTTTCCCAAAAATCAACTGTTGAATAGTGTCAAAATTGACATAAAAGAGTTCTTAAAACAAATAATATATTATTAATTGATATTAAATTCATAAAAATATAAGGTTCGGCCAAGAGACTTATATCATGATAGTTTAATCATTAATGGACCACTTGGGAGTCTCTTGGATTTATATAGTAAGTTTATTAACCATATTATATAAAAATACAAAGAGACATTGTAAAAGTGAAACTAATTATCTTAGAGTTAATACTTAAAGATAAGGTTAATATAAGTACCCAAACCTGTCTAAATTCTATTGGATGAGTTTTGTTCTACCCATAACCACCTTAACATTTGAATGATCAACATTGGAGCCATTGGAAACGGAATATGAATTTATTATAAACTAATATCTCTAGCTTTTCCAAAGGTGCCCCTCACCCCTCTTATAAAAGGGCACTCCTCCTTCTCATTTCTTCACACCTTCAAAGCCTTTTTGTTCGGCCAAAATCTTCCCAAATACTCTCAAAAAATCCCTCACTACAACCTAGAGGCCTTATTTTGATCAGAAAGCCATCCTACGGATCCCTTTTGATCAAATCAAAAGGAAGAAACCGAAGAAGAGGTAATGATTTCACCACAATTTTTCAAGTTCCTTTCTTCTTCCACTTCTTCTTCCTTTGTTGTTACCATTATAAAATAATAACTCCAGTATCATATATATACTGTGATGTTATTATAAATATTGTACAACCATATTCAGTATTCTATCCACCCTTTGAATAACATGTCACCATACGTGTGTACGTACGGCTTACCGTCTCCACGTCGTGGTGTAATTGTTATTCAATATAATATCATATGGATGGGTATAATAATGATGTGTAACTCATGTAAATAATAAATATAACATGTTAATGATTCTGTATATATGATATTCCGTCCATTTATATATTATTTTAATATCAAAAGAATGATATTGTCGCTCGTGCGTACGTACGGACTACCATCTCCACGAACGCGATGAGATTCATTCTCCATCGTATCCATTAAAATATAATTATAATTTGATGATTTAAAAATAGTATATAAGGACTTGATATCATTATGGATATGAATAATATACACCCCATTAATAACGAATATGGCTCACATAACAAAGAATATAAAGTAAAATGAACCTGATAACACCCGAAATGACGATAATTCTAAGATATTATTAACAAATCAATGTTAAAAGATCATATATGATATCATATTAAAGTAAATGATTCTTGTATAATTAAATATGAATTATTTCACCATTATAACGGAGGTAAACCTACCGTCGTCCAAGGAAAAAGTACAAAGTAAGGGGTTTCTTATCTCACTTTTAATTCCGTGAGAATTCCATTGATCACCACTTAATTATTGCATGTGGTGTATGCGTACTGCCCATGTCTGTATTCATTGTGTAATATACTCTAATTTATGGATATTTACATCATCATTGTATGATCCTTCTTCCATGGGGGTATGTTTCGTATGTTACCAAATTGATAAGGGAATTTGATATTTCAATTTCCACTCATTCGGCTTTACGCATACTTCATTGATTATTTTACACCAAGATTATGTGTGGAATTACTATTCATTTTCTTATTTCATATTTTCCACTCCCCTTTCTATGGATATACTTTTGACTCACATAATCACTCAATTGATAAATTATCAAGTGATCGGCATGAACATGATAACAGTAATTTTCACTCAATCTCCATTTGTTGAGTTAAATATCATATTCATTGGTGTTGTTTTTACAAGAATATGTGTGAATGTCATCTGATTGATTTACACTAAATATCCAATCATATTGAGTGTATTTATATTTTTCACACATAATTATGTCATTGATTTATCCTTAACCTAAGGATACGACCTTTATGAGAGATTTCATCTCAATTTAAATTCCATTGAGACTTCTTTGTTGTTATACATCAAATCACTTTTATGTGGTGTATATAATGTACTTTGACATAGTATATCATGAATCCCTTTATTCTCATGATATTAAAAAGTTTTGATTACCTCAATTACTTGTATTCAAGTGTCACTCTTTTGTTTAGAATCTCTAACTAAAATACCATTTTTAAATGTTTTAAAGACTTATTCTTCTAAATATTTCTCATTAATGTCCATGTTTTAAAAAATGGTTTTAAGGATTTATTTATATGGACATTAAAGTTTTAAAATTAAAACTCCTTTTAAAAGTTTCAATGTGGTATGGGACACTTTGATTCAAAAATCTATTTTTAAATGGCTTCTTAACAAATAGTGTGACTTTTAAATGTTTTCAAGAAAAGGGGGATATTTCTCTCAAATAATTTTGATGATTATTTTCATCTATGTCAACATCCTTCATTATTCTTGATTGAGGTTAATGTGGTACAATACAATCTTCCATATTGTATTGAATGAGTTATGTTTGACTGTGGATGTGCTATTTTTATACCATTCATGGTTTGTGGTAAAAGTATTGACATTTCGTAAGCTAGTTTTAATACGAATGTTTACCTGTTCATATGAGGAATGCATTGGACTTAATAACTGATGGGTGGAGCCCGATATAGCTCCTCGATGCATCGGTAGGTCTCATGAGACAAACTAGTATCTTGGCAC
The DNA here is from genome assembly GCA_963277665.1 of Viscum album. Lineage (NCBI taxonomy): Eukaryota > Viridiplantae > Streptophyta > Magnoliopsida > Santalales > Viscaceae > Viscum > Viscum album. The sequence continues at coordinate 273,384,373 of OY728141.1, forward strand.
AAGGCCTTGGGAAAATCTTATTTGTAGTCTTGGCACGAGGCCTTGGCTATGTGGTTATGATAGTCTAGAATTATGTATTCCATCATTATGAAAGTGGTTATTAATATTTCATGTGATAATTCGACTAGTAGAATATCCATTTGAGTAAGTAAATGGCATTATTTCATTTTACCTTTTCCATTTTATGCTGAAGTTCAAGTTTAAAATGCTTTTGTTTTAGTTGTAAATTGCCTTAAGTGTTTATGCTTATCTATGAAATCTTATGCTATAATGTTATCCTTACTGAGCATCTGAGCTCACCCCTTTCAATGTTTTATTTATCCCAGGATTATGAAGAAGTAAGTTATGAATGACCTGCAGGAATATTATGAGGGGATAATAGTGTGGACTATGGAGACAATATGTTGTTGTAGTAGTTCTTCATTTTATGATGTAATGTAAGACTTATGAATATATCTAGTGTTTCCAAGGCTACTAATCCAATCGGTCTTTCGAGATGTGATCTTTCTTGTGATCATGCCAATGTTATGTAATAATGCACCGACTCTGGGTAACTATGGTCTGGGCGTTACACCCAGAATCTTAGCCTCTAACGATGAGGTAGTGCCACAACTGCCAAAGAAGAATCCATGACACTGACCACGATGATCTCTAAAAATATCCCCTCATCCTGTGGGCCCTGGGTTGCCTTTGGATGCACAATCAACATTCACTTTCATCCTTCCTGGATGTGGATCTTGGCAGAAGATCTCATATGTACATCGCGGTTGTTTGTAAATCCCATCAATCTGAAGTCTATGAAGAATCTCGAAGTCTCTAATGGAGTTGTCACAATGTGCTTTTTGAATCATTGCAGCATATTTAATCATAATGAAAATATGTGTTCAACCTGCATTAAGATTATATGAGCAATTTTTGAGGATAATAGCATTTCTATCATATCATATCACATGAAGAAGGTCAGATTCAACACCTATGAAATGGTTTTTAATCTTTTGAGAGGTATCAAGAACCAAAAAACGTTTCAATTGAGTGATAATAGTGTCACGAGTAACCATCTGCAGTAAATGATGTTTGAAATAAAGTTCAAAAGTGCATAATTAGTAGCAAAGAAAAAAATAGATGGTTGATATCTTCTCTGTGTTAGTGACAAAAAGGACAAATGGAGCAAAGATAGACCCCAAAAGATTAAAGAAAAACATCTATGGGAACACGATTGTGAGCAATGCACCAAAATAGGGTAGGTCTTGAGGGTTTATCTAGAGTTTATCTAATGATTTCAACCAGAATAAGATTGTATCAGAGTTAGAAATATTGTGATTGTAATAACCATTAGAATCAATAATTCTATTGTGTGTAGGTTCCCAAATAACTAAATATTTTGTGCTAGAAAAAAGGTAGTCATCAATGACCTGAATGATGTTATCAGGGATATAAGAAGTACTAGATTGCATAACCTCTTTTATAGAGCAGTTGGTATATTACGGAAGAATATTAGGAGACACCATAGAGATATAAGTGGGGAACCTGTCCAATTATCCTGCCGAACATTAAAGTGGAATTCATGCTAACCATCCATCTATATTTGGTGATGATATTAGTAAAGGAATTCCTGATGGAAGGCGAGATCGAAGAATTAATGTAGTTCCAATTGCTTTTCCTTATTTTCATAAGGAATATTTTTCTTAAGAAAATAAATGGAGTTAGTGTTGCTATGGATCAAACTCTATGTGAGTCTAGTTTGAAACGAATCATTGATGATTTTAAGATTTTTATGCCAATACCTCTTTTTTCAAAAGGATTACAACAAGTGGCCCATTGTATTGTCAAAATCCTTCGTTCAAGAGTACTATCGGTCCAAAAAAATTACATGACTCATTTCAAAACTATGTGTGGAATACCTAACATGGTCACATAAATAAGATGCATTTGTTAGAGCATTATGAATATGGTTACATAGTTTATTTAAAAAACACATGATTGATAACTCACATGATTATAATTACCTATTATTAAACAACATTTTAGTGGTAAGGGTGAATGGGAACCAAATATTATTGTATTTGTAAACCAACATGACATTAAAATATATTTAGTTTTAAATTAATTTAATATTTTTGATAGATTATGGTTCACACAACACTATCATTTTAAATAAAAACAATGTTAAATATAAAATTCAAGATGAAAAATAGAGATTCAATGAATAATGAAATATTATTTATAAGCCTCATATTTCATCCATTCTTCATTATATTGTTTTTGTTCTCTAGTTTATATTATTTATGTTATAAAATATTTTTTTCTATATATAATATATTGAATAAATTGACATTATTTAGGAGGACACATATCATTAAATCATGCGGTGTTATATTCTTCCCTCAAATGGAAATATTCTCCTTGAAATTTTCATGAATATTTCCTTTTAAAATGAGGTATGTGGTTCTTCTACAAAACATCTTTATGTTCTGACATTTATTCATTCTTTTTCTGGTTTCTCTAAATAACATTTACTAGCTTAGTCATCTAGATCATCAGTAGAATCTCTTTACTCTCATGAATAATGATAGGATTTTCATAGTAAGATAAATCATATATTTATAATATTTATTCATATGTGAGTACATTTGTTGGGGATGAACTGTACTTAATTAAACATGATCTATATAACACATCAGGATCATTGGCGAAAATTTTTATTCTTGCTAAAAAGAATGCTAAATATCTAATTATTTCCAAAATATAAAATCATCTGATGTACATGGGGTTCATTTCCATTTCATACCAAAAATTTAAGACACCCTTAGATGGAGATAAATTTAAAAAAACAGTATCCCTCACATGGAATTCCAAATCCTTTTTCCAGTTTTCAAAATAAATATTTTTCCTACATGAGACACTATGATATGAGCCTAAATAGACATTACCATTTGTTGTTTCCTCAACATGTTCTAGGCCAATAATATTCCTCTCACCAACATCATTCCAAAAATATAGATTTTGGAATATTTTTCCATATGATGATTCAAATGGAGTAATTTGAATACTATAATGGAAAACATTATTCTAGTAAAATTATAAAAATGGTAAATAATGATACCACATACCTTGAATGTCATGTGAGGAATATCACGACATGTATTCCAATGTTTGAACAGTCCTTTCAGGGAGTCTATCAATTTGAGTTTGATAAGAAGTACACATGTAATGCTCAGTATCCAAATACTTCTATAGACCCCTCCCGAATTATGATGTAAATAATGGATCATGATCATGAACAATTGAATTTGCTGAACCATTATGTCGAAAAAATCCATTAATATAGTGTCTTTCATGGTGCATGAGTTGAAAATAATCCCTTATTGTGGGGAAATGTGCAGATTTGGTATGTCAATTAATAATATTCCTTGCATAATTCATTCTTGGATCCCTTTGTATTCATGTGATAATGTCCATCATAATTTTGTCCCAATGCCATAGAAGAGTAGGTAAAGGTTTCAGGACTCCACTATGACGATGTCTCTTGGCCTTAACATGTTGAAAAACGTGGAATATTGACACATAATAAGCAATTTCCCACTTTATATTACTCCACAAAAATAGAACCTTCAAATATCAATAGATCTGTAAACTTCCTAGGTGCATTTAGAAATTTGATCTATGAGAATCATCTAGTGGATACTTTCTTAGATTACATTTTGATGGAAAACATTACCTCTTTAATAATTTTAGAATACCATCCTCATACAAAATTTCTTCCAATATTCCATCATTTATGACATAAAATATCATTGGTGATTATCATCATCATATTGAGATCGTTTTATATTCTCCAGTAAAAAAGGTTTGAAAATCATATGAAAATTGAATGATGTTTTCCATTCAATTAAAATTCCCATATATATATTTACTACAACCATTATACAATGATCATGATCAATCCTCATTTTCATTGGAAGTCCATGATTATTTCATCATAATGAATTTTTCACCATATTATAAATCCATGGGTAGTAGTGTGTTGAACAATCATAATATTTAAGTAACTAAAGAAATCATATTTCACTCAAGTTATGCTCTTTTTGTGTAATGATGTATTTCAAACTCTTGTGATCCATATATATATCACATATTTCACCATATATATAGATTCCACAAAATGTTTTAGAAATGATTATGGATATTAAATCAAGGTCATGAGTTAGATAATTTTGGTCATGAGCCATAAATTACTTTGATGCATAAACAGTAACTTTACCATTTTTATATGGTCCCAACATAGTACATTCTTTCATGAATCATTGTATATCACAAACTGGTCATTTCCAAATTGAAGTTTCAAAATTGGGGACACTGACCAATATTATAACCAATTCCTCAAAACATTATATACATTATTTTTTCTAACAAACATAACCCCTATTTCATGGGAGATTTGTTAAATAGTTATCCAAATAAAAATAATTCTAGATGAAAAGTTGATAGTAATATTCTAAACCAATAGCACCACGTACCTCAGTTATGTTCATTGGAGATGGGCATTAATGGAATGAATTTTTCTTCATACAATCAACTGATATTACATCAATAAAAATTATATTAATAAAAAATCATAATGTGTATACAATTTTCAGAATGATTTCTTAGGAATATATTCTATCCTAAAATATAATTGATGATATCTAAAAATAATGTCAATCATCAGAAAATAGTGAGCTACATGGATTTGATCAAAAAAATCATCAATTAGAGGTAGATGGTACTTGTTTGCTATTTTTATAGAATTTATTTTTCTATAGATAATGAATATCCTCTAGGATCCAACTTTTGACATCACAAATAGGATCTCCCCATGGAAAAACATTTGAGAGAATAAATCACATAAGAAAATAAATCATCTAGATCATTATTAAGCTCCAATAACTACACATTATCAATTATATATGGTGCCTATGATATTTTTCATTCATCAAGGATTATATAAATGGTAAATTCAACTTCACACTCTAAGGGTTCCAAGGTAATTAATCCTAAAATAAAAAAATGCATTGATCTAGAATTAGAACATTCAAAATTCAAAGAATAATTACCTCATATGAAGATGTTGTTTGCTCTGCCACCCCAAGGATTTGTTTTAGTAAAGATACTGGTATTGGATATAGATATAAATAAGATTATGATGTTCCCACTTTAAGGGAAAATGATTCAACATATTCCTCAAATATCGTAATTTTCATTTTCATGGAAAAAAATTTCACATCACACAATTAATTCCATTCCATACTAAGGATTATATCAAATTAAATCATGGTTAAGAGGACAAGGGCATAAACAAGTTCATATTTATTTTTCATTAATGGTAATGAATGAAATATTTTGATGTAATGATACTTCCATAAAGAGTTTTGATTGAAAAAACCATTGTAAAACCAAAATGGAAATGTATAATTGTCATAGAAAAAAGGTAGATATAAAAGAGTGACCCGATCTATAATCACGTAAATCATTGGAAACATTTTATATTAGGATTCATGTATGTGCCACCACATAATTTAGAACATCCACATCTATTGTGGTGATAATATAAGATTTTCCATCTCCCCTTGGCATCTTTTATGGTATTTTCCACTAACACTTGGGACACTGATTTGAAAAATAACACATTTCAATGTAGTAGAATCATTTAACATCATTGATTTATTGATTTTCATTTCATTCATTGTCATTATGAACTTTTTCTCTACATTTAATTTAAACTCCCATGCAATTCATGAATTTGTTGTGATGAATATTTCAACAATTTTCACATAATGGAAAAATCTTAAATAACTTCTTATTCATTGATGTTTCACCTTTTACCTAGTAATCAAAAGAACTCTTCTTATATTGATTTACATAGAAATTATATGATCCTTCAAATTAATTCTCTATTTTGATGGAACACAATATTATATAATCATGTTATGAAAATGATTTAAAACACAATTATTTTTGATGAAATGGCTTATGACCATCATTGAAATGATCAATACGTTATTTTGAATAACATATATAATCAATAAAATACTTAGATAGTCTGGAAAAGGTAGCCTCGTACTCCACAACACTATCTTCTTCCCTTTTATTTACGCTAGGAAATATTCTCTTCAATTCAGTTCATTTCACATCAGGGAATTATTTGTGAATTTATATTTCCTTAATATTCAATTTTCAATATATTTTTTTCCTCCTCTTTAGAATTATGGATCAGTGACGAAAATTTATTATCATCACCCTTGAGAGAATATACATCATATGCTACATTTTGTTTTAATTTCATTATAATGTAATGAATTTATTTTCAAGGGACATGACCCACTTCTCAAATGCCATTGGATTAGTAGTCCCACTGAAAGAATTGGGCTTCTACCACCTAAAAAGATCCAACATAGGTGTAATAAGATTTTTCATCATAACCAGAGAAAGATTTACTAATATTGTCATGATTTGTACATCTACAACACTAATTGTGTTGACTTATTTAGGTGGGAAGTCCCTACATTGTCTATGGGTATTTATTCATTTTCATACATTAGGTCCATTTCAAAATAATTTAATACACAAAATTAGGTTATGAATCATATTTCAGAATTTCGAACTATATAAAGACATAAAACAAATTGAATATTCTTGCATAGATGATCTGATAAACATGATTTCCTTGGGTTCATAATTACTTCCAAATCCATTGGAAATGTTTTTAAATTTAATTTGAATTATTCTAAGCATATCTCCTCGGAGCATCACACCTAGTGTGAAGTTAGAACCATTTTTGTGTACTTGGTTATCCTGAGTTCGTACCAGGACACCTAATCTTATTTGTTACCCCTATTTACATATGATCCCAAACCATATCCACTTATTGTATATAGAAACATATATATATATATATTTATCATTTATAACCACTTACTCTATACGTACCAAAATTATAGGATGTTATTCTATTCTTATCCTCATTGTATATATTAGGATTATTTTACATAAGAAATATAATCAAGATCTACTTCTCTAGGTTTCTACTAATCTTCCACTCAAAACAACTATAACAACTCAAACCAGAAACCCTAACAGTGGTCATTTTATTTCAACGTCATAGACACAAGAGATCACATCACTAAGAAATGACCTGTTTAGTATTCCTGAGGAAACTAAATATATATATGGTTCTACAATTACATTTGTAATTAAATATAGTACATAACAATAGAAAATAAATGGATTATTTTAACTTATTCAATGAGGTCCTCTTCACAACAAGGGGATGGGATGAAAATAAAAGGGTTACATCATACTCTTCATAAGGGTTACATATTACAGAATCGTGGATCAAAATTATGTGAATCTTAATCAATTAGTCATTATCAATATGATATAGTGAATAACTGAAAACCACACTATATTCATACACAGGTAATAAAAATTCATCCCTAGATATGTTCACATTAAAAACAATTTAGATAATGATAATTAAATGTTGAATAAAGAAAATGATTAATTATTGGATGTCATGTATCTGAAACATGAACTGTTATACAATCGAGACAATTATGGTATGTGGTTATATACCTCCCTGATTATGATTTGGAAAAAACATGAAGGGGTTTTTTCACCAAATACATTTTCTAATGAGTATTTTCAATGCATAAAGGTTATATAATGAGCCATACATCGAATTAAAATCCAAAATAATTTTTTATACATTTATTCAATTCCATTTCAATATTCAGTAAACATAATTTTATTGTGAAGTGGATACAGATTCTTCAATATTTCCCCAGCTAAAATAACATTATAATAAATACCGTATTTAAAATGGTAAATTGCTAAGGCAATAATCATACCTATAATACAAAAGAACGGTTATTTTATAGAAATATAATTTCAAATGAAAAATTCTCTCAATGGTATAGTAGATACACCATATAGAAATGATTTGGTTAACGGTACAAATTAACTCCCTAGGAAATAGACATTCTGACTAAATACCTTTCCATATGTTCAAATTTGTTCAGTACAATATTAAATGTCCTAGATAATCAAATTAAATAAATAAATTAAGTAATTCATAAACTTTAATACATATATTTTATTTATTGTAATTTTACTTAGTTCATTTATAGGTATTTATATGACTGTTAAAGTAAATTTTTGTCATTTGAGAGCATTCTTTTCATTGGTTTCATGGTTAGTTTAGTTTTATATATGTATTGAAAATCAAGTAAAATTATAGTACATGTCCATAATTTAAATTATATGTAATTAATAAAAATAAAAAATAGTATTTGGTTAATTATTTTATTCAGTTATATGGAATCAATATGAATCATTCGATAATACGTTATTGATAATCGTTCAATTTATTTTTCCAATATTTAAATCTGTATGATATAATTTTGTATTATATTTTTTTATTATATTTATATACTAGTTTGAGAATCATAAATTACATTTAATATATATATATTAGTTTTATATTACCATAAAAAATCTTTTATGACAATAATTGAATGAAAATTCTACAACGAACAACAATCGTCCAAGAAAGGGGTGAATCGTCATCTCACAGATGATATTTTCATTTTTGGTAAAATAATGAGAGGGGTAGAGAAATGATGAACAATTATTCCATTAACATAATTAAAATACAGTATATATTTATGATGTACTTATCATGGAACTTTTATTAGGGGACATTATAAGATAATAAGAAAATAAATTAGAAAGACAGGAAATTTAAAGGAAATATGAATTTACCTCTTCAATTATCATTCTATAGATCCATCTACAAGAACATTGGAATTGTCTTATCATGATTCCAAAGGCTCATAGATGTGTGGTAGGGTATTGGGAAGATTATTTCCAAGAACATGGAAATACATCATGTCTTAGATGTTGTGAGGAGAAGAGGTGGTGAGGGGTGGTATTTATAGTGGAATTGATTAGCGTTTTCTCATTATTGTTTTCCATTAGTTTATTAATTTGACTCAATACTATGAGTAGTTTGATAATTATAACTAAATAAATAGAAATAATAAATGTATGTTATAGATTATGGTAGGGAAATCATTGATGACTCAAGGAATATTTTATTTAACTTATACTACATATACAATGTAAATTACCTTATTTCACAATTAACAACAATTCCACTCTTTTAGAAAAAATAAAAAAATTCGCCATAACTATTTTTAAATGTTTTAAATTAATAATTAAACTCTTATTTTTAATAAAAAATATTATAAATATGATAAATTTATTTATTTTTACTAAAATCTACATTTAATCAAAAAAATACCAATTTGAATATTATAATTGATTTTATGACACATAAAAAATTTAACTAATGTCTCATAAAATTATATTTAAATTATATGACATAAAAATATAACATTATGATTATATTTTATGAATATATATTTTATCTTAAATCATTATATGAATTATAAAATTGAAAATAAACACTTTTGTTTAATAAAAAAATTGATACTAAATTAATAATTTCTAAAACCGATATATAGTAATACCGTGATAAAATTATATCATTTTACCATTTAAAACATGAATAAATTTTATTTATAAATTTATTTGTTATGTTTGTATTCCATTATCCAAATTAATAATCATTCGGGTTACATTACTATTACAATAGTCATGTTACTATTTCACCATTGTATCTTCATTAATTTTAGAAAAGCCACATATTTCTTTTATTGTCCAGTATTGGATTTGTTTTTGTGTTTTATATGTGATTTTATATGATTTATATTATATTAAATTATTTTGTGTAAAATATAATATGTTTAATGAATTGAGTTTATTTAATATATTACATTACATGAAATTCTTGGGTTTTATTTTTTTTATTGAATTGTGTGTAAAAATATGTTTATACTTAAAATAGTAATTTTCTAAAAAAACAAATTTTTATTGCATATTTCTAGATTAATATTAAATTAAATTTATTCCCTTTTTTGTTTAAATAAATTAAAATTGAATTCCATATTTGGATTTAGGATGACCATTTTTTGAAAATAGTTTCTTATCATTTTGGGCCAATATGACTAGTTATCTCAAAATATTTTGTTAGTGCGATAAAGAGTATGTCAGGTAATGAAATTAAATAATAATGTGATGGGGAAAATAAAATGTATTTAAAACATGAATTAATTTTATTGGATAAATTTTTTTTACTTATAATCATGAAATATTTTTTGTATATGGAAATTTATTCCCATTTGGTTGAGATTATGACTTTTATATTATTTATTTCAAGATAAGTAAAATGTGACACACACTTTTTTAAATTAAAATACTATCTATAATAGTTTGTTTTTAATGGATATGATCAAAAATAAATATTATTTTCAAATATAGAATATTTATCTCCATGGTGTTAATATTTTTCAATTATTATTGATGAAATAACAACATTAAATGCTTACAAAAACCTGAAATAGTAATTATTCAATTTATTGGAAATCCAAATAAATAATATTTAATATATTAAATGTAATATGATATGAGGTATGTAATATAAATTGTGAATTTTATATATTACCATTACATTTTCGGAATATAATAAATTATTCATTTAAAATTGAATGTGCTTTTTTAATATTATTAATATCAATTTAATGAATTGTTATAAAAATTAAAATTATTGAAAATTTATAACATATAATAATTAATTTAATGATATTAAATTCTTAAAAATAAATATATGGAAATATTAATTGGATTGAGATTATGAAATCCTTCATTTTCCATTTAAGGGTTTGTTTGAATTTTATTGTAATAGTGTTGACCCTTATAGTGTAGAAAATAAATTTTATGGTATTTGTCAAAAGGGTTAATGGGGGTTAAAAAATAAGGGTTTACAAATATATAAAACATAAAAATATTTGGATGAAATAATATCTACTTATAGTCACATAATAGATGATTTATATCAATTTATATGTATTTGTACATGAAAAATAATTTATATTAATTTAATAGTTAATGGAATTCCATGAATTCTTATCCCCTCAATTTTGAAAGAGAACCCTTTAGATTGCATAATTATAGAATATTGGGCCATCTACCTCAACCAAAAACAATATATTATTCCATATAAAATAATTATACATGTTCATGGGTTTTTATCCCTTCTAAAATAATAATCAGGGGTCCCTTAAGAAGTGATCTAGAGATAGTCCAATAAAGAATATGTAATCATATTTACCGACTCTCTCAATTTTGATTTATCCTCAGCATACTATGTTAGTATTATATTTAAATAAAATAAAAAATCTATTATCAAAAATATACATGGAAAATTTTATGATTCTTGTACAACCATATTTCAGTGTCTTCATCTAATGAAAAGAGAACACATTGTTTGTGCATAATTATGAATTACCATCTATATATATTAGTGTAATTTATTTTTTATAAAAATATTAAAAGAATGGTATAAAAATTTATATATTAATATATATGATCTATATGTAATAATAATAATTTTGGAATGTTTAATTATTGCTTACCTATATTTATTTTCGGACAATGTAAAATAAAATTAGTGTTCATGGGTACATACGACCAAATATATCTATGAATGGTTGAACTCATTTTTCTAAATTAATATTTATTAATTAAAATAAATATCTATATATTAAATTAATAGTTTATTTATATAATTAATATTATTTTGGTGATTATGTAACAATACTAAATATACAATTATTTGAAATACTAAATCAAAACATACATGAAAATAAGTGATTAACACTAAAATAATGATAATAATAAAATGGTCATTTAAAAATGGGTAATAAAATATTATAAAATGATAATATATGAAATTAAATATATGATTATATATGTATAGTAAATATAAATTTATTATTTAGGTTTTCAATATAACAAAACTATAAATTCAAACATGAATTGAGGGTTTCTCACCTCACATTAACTTCTTTGAGACACATGTAATATTAAACACTTATTAATTTAATGTTAGGAAAATATTACAACTTGAATATATTATACCATGAATATTTCTTTCATTTGGGTACATAAATTTTTATATTGGGTGATATCATTCATGTGTTTTATGATTCAAAATAATCCAAATATGTAAGGGTTTATTTTACAATCACAAAAATATTATAGATTCTGAATGATTAAGTCTTTATTTGGGAATAGTTTTCTTCAATGTCCATTTTTACCTTAAAATATTATATAAAATATTTTAAATACTCTTTTTTGAATTTATAATGTTTTTTGACCCATGTTATACTTATTACAAAATCCTTTTAAGAGTAATATTAATATCATTTTCCCAGTTTGGTTCTATTTTTACTTCTCTTTCAAATGTTTTGAAGGAATGATTTTTTTAACATATATGGAATGAAGTAAAATTTTCAAAATCATGAAACCTAAATTATATTAATATTCATTTTAAATTTATCAATGTTTTTTTAAGTAAAAATTAATCTTTATAATGTGTATATGTTTTAAATTATAAAAATTATAATCAAATTAAAAATATTGTATTTTCCTCAAGAAATATTCTAGTAATGTATTTAATTTATTTTCATATATTTCAACATATATGAATGAATGTTTTTTAGGATTTACTATAATAATAAAATTCCTCGTATTTATTTGAATGATTTGTGATCAGTTTGACTAAAAAAATAATTGATATTTTTTAATAATTGTTCCTAAAATACAAAAATTTATTGAATTTTCTAAGCAATAATGATTTAGGTCTCTTATTTATAGAGATGAATAATGCATTGGAATTGTAATGTTATGGGAGGGGCCCAAAATTATATCCAACCATACTTATCATACATAAAAAAAATTATTATCGATTAATATTCATTACATTACACAATCATATGCCTAAGGACCAATGTAACAGAGTGCCATTTGAATCATAGAAACATAAGGAATAGTCTTTAGGTCAGCTATATTATCTCCCACAATGTAATTCAAAATTAATACCCTTTATGTATCATAAAAAATATCTGTATCCATAATATTAGGAAATGAAACTCAAAATGGGTGAGCTTAGATACCCAATAAGGGTAAATAAGGGAGATACATAAGCAAAATATATGAATAATGGTATGGGAACATGGAAAATAGTTTTAAAATCATACCCTGAATATCAAAGATCATATAAATTAGTCATGGAATATAAATTATCAGTCCATAAGACATGAAAAAAAATATATTAAATTAATATGATTTATAAGAGAATAACATTTTTATACGGAATGTAACTTGTGGAATACAGATAATCATATAAAAGAATTTCCATATTGGTCAAGGCTCACCCATAATGATTCTATAGATTAAAAATTCCTTTGTTATACCAAATTCACTCTCTATTTTATCCATGTCTTACTTTACATGGTTTAATCCACATTCCAACATTGTCTTACTATAATCGGATAACTCCCCCTTCCAGCCGTGTCTATCTCATTATATATATAAATATTTACCCAATGTGTTAGAGAGAGGTATAGATCCCACCAGTCAGATAATGAAATCATGAATACGTGGGACAAAAGATCATAAATATTTATCATATACTAACCCATGAAATGAAATGGTTATCATGAAAATTTTATCATATCATATCTTTTGGAAATGATATTGGTTGTATAATTATTTCATCGAATAATAACCCCTGAAAATAATCAGTTTTTTAAAAAATATATTCTTGGTTAAAGTCATTGATGAGAAATTGGTCTAAAAATCATGAAATAAAAAAAATTGTTATAATAAATTTGAACGAGATAATAATAAAATATCCATGTTATGGAATTAGTAACACTATTATATGTTAATATTACATGGAACATAATTTTTAAAGAGCATTTAATAAATTCCTTAGGAAAACCTCATTTTCGCTTTGAAAAACGTTTTCTATAACCTAATAAATTGTTAAAGACATCTTATTTGAGAATAAATTTGAAAACACATAATGGGATCTTCAATAAAAATATTTTTATGGCGTTGTAAATTTCATTTCATGTCATTCACAAAAAAAAATATTATTCCTTAAATTTTTTTTGATAAATACAAATGGGAATTTTTAATTTTTTTAAATGGAAAACAATTTTAAAATTTAATTTAAATATAATAATAGTGTTATAAAACATAATTGAATAATTTATTAAAAAATAGGGTTTCGAAGGAAAACAAATTCCCAACCTATGAGAGAAAAAAATTGATATTTTATAGGAAACATTTTCATAATTATATAAAGTAACAAGGATTTTAAAAATTGTACCATTATAATAATATATCATGATTATTAAAGCAGAAAAAAATATAACAATAATCCTTCATATTTAGATCATGCCATTTCTACATTGGTTACTTGATCATAAATAATCTTAGTAAATGATGATATTGTAAGGTAAAATCATTACTACATTGGTATAAATGAATAATAAACCACATGAAGTAATAAAATAAAATGAAAATTTAAAAATCAAGGGAGTTAATAAATTCAATATATTCAATGAAAATAGATCTGTATAAAAATTTTATGATGTAATATATCTTTATAACCTAAAAAACGAGTCAATGAAGCCAAATTGGCACAAAAAATACCTTACTTCTTAAGAAACGTTTGAATAATAATCCATATGAAATGATATCATCAATGAGAACTTTAATTATCATTAAACTAGGTAGATTCATTATATATCATTTCCTAGGGTAGTATGTATACCACATAAAATAATCAAGTAGTTAATATAGAATAATTTCCTCAAAAATAAAAATGAGACTATAAATACCTTAACCTTATGTCTTGAATTCCATCATAATTTTTAAGACTTATTGTAATATATAAAACTTTATTATTAATATATCACATTACCGTTTATATATCATACCATATATAGTTTTGAACAACCTTTTGAAATAATTTTATTAAAAATTCTATCCTTAATTTAATATTCAGTTCATTACTGCTTTGTTTTACATATAAGAATTAATTTTTCATGTTTTTAGTCCTCTTACTTTGTTCATTGTTTCATAATATAAATAATGATAAATTTTTTAGTGATATTAAATAAAATATTACATTTATGCAGATGATAATTTATGCATATGAATGAATGATATTTCAATATTATAATTGGATAAAATTAATGAAAGGTAACTGATATATTATCATTACAGAATATTTTTTCTGTTTTATATATGTTTTTTTATTAAACCAATTAATATTAAAATACATTTTAAATAATGAATTAAACACATCGCTTTGCGAGGAGGTAATCCTTCATACAAAATTACAACGTGATTATATTCCCATAAAAAGGAAAGAATGAAGGAATATGTGGTATCATTGATAAATAACCCAAATAATATCATTAATATAATTAATATCATAGATAAATGGTATGTCCAACATTATGTTAAACTTTGAGAGGTGGTAATGGAAAAAATGAATGACATCAATTCACAAGGAGGTAATCTACCATATAATGAAATGATGATTTATTAATCTATTTGATGGATGTGTGTGTGGTTTTAGGAGATGAACATAAAATAAAAACATCATATGATTTTTATGATATTGAATTTATAATATAATAATTGAATAAAAATAATTTAATTTTTTTGATGATGAAATAAATCAAAAATGATCATTGTTGACTGTTACCTCTTCTTCTAGTATCCTCTATATGATTACACTAAAAGAATTACATTTGAATAATTATGTAAAAAATTATTATTCGAGGATAATAGGATGAATGTGGACGTGTTATTTGAGAAATTATTTTCCAAAATAATTGGTTTTTAAGAGAGGATGAGACATGGTGGTGTATTTTAAGAGTGGTTAGTGGCACAATTGTACTTTTTAAAGTCTGAATTCCTCCTCCATTTTTTCATGTTAAAAGTCCAAAATAATTATCCATTATTTATACTAGAAAATTATATGATCTAAATATTTTAGAAAAATTATTTTTGGACATTGGTTCGATCATTTTTAGACCTTACATTAAATATTTAACCACTATGTGAGTTTATTTTTACCTTAATCACTATAATAATTTTTTATTTTTATCCCAAAATATTTTAGTAAAAAAATATGTTTAAAAATTTAGATATTATAAATTATTATTATTCCAAATGAAGAAGAAAATTTTCAAAATTCCATTCCAGGAATTGGAATAAAATTGATATTAATCTAGAAAACATGATGAGAAAGATTGGGTTTAAAAGAAAATGATGACAAGATTACCTGGTTTTTATATTGAATTTCAATATCTATTTAAATAGATTTTTTTAAAATTGGATGAATATAATTATTATATAAATAATTATACATTTTAAAAAAATCTTATAATATAACTTTATAGTTAAATTAAATTAAAATGCAATTTTCCTTCAAATTCAACATTTTCATTATTCATAAAAAGAAGAATTTTTTTAGAAGACTCATAAATATTCTCCAAAATATAATTTATAAATTATTAATTCAAAAATAATGTTTATTTTATTGAATTAATTTTCTATATGTGTAAAAAATTAATTTTAATATTGTTCACAAATGAAAAACAAAGGGTTTCATTTTGAAGAGTGTATTATCAAATATATAATAGCTTTTTAAAATATTATGTTGTTTATTATCAATACGATTAGTATATTTAATAAAATTATAACACATATTTAAAAATTATCTCATAATATTTATCTTTACATTTATAATATCTAGATTATAATAGCCGAGTTTAAATGGCTATATTAATAATATGTATTGGTTCTGTTCAAACTTAGTGTCATTTTCTAAAGGCTCTGAATGAGTGTTTTGTGTAGTGTAATATAACTCCAAGAAGTGTGTAACCCTTTATTTAAATAGTTTTTTTAAATTAATACACTATATAAATTTAATTTATTATACTAAGTCTTAATTCATAATAACCTAGGGTTTTACAACTATATCCCCTCGATGCATCAAAAGTTATCAAGAGACAATCTAGCATGGGTTTTTGATGAGGGATTACACATTTTTTTATATGTCACTGAGGAAGGCCTTGATGTTATTTTTATATTTATTTTATAAGTACTTAATGGTATGTTCAAAATATTTTTAAACATTAATTATATCATTATTAACTCATTTAATGATGTCCATTTGATTATTTGACCCGTAAGAATATCCATGGATATGTTTTGAGATTGGGTAATTGTTAATATTAAATATTTTATTATCCTTTATTATTGAAAATTCATGTTCATGTAATTTTTTAAATGGAAAATGTTTCATTTAGTTACCTTTCTATATGGGTTGCACATATTTATTAATTACATCTTCAGTTGTACATAAATCATTATTCAGTAAATGATCTCAACAATTTCTTTTGTTTAATTTTCCCCACGTTATAGGAGAGTCATGTATGTATCTATTTTACCATGAAAAATAATCTATTCATTCCTTTGTGATGTAATTTATTGTATCTAGGGACATTTTACAAAATAAGTGTCATCTTTAGGATAATATTTTTTGAGTCTTTACAGATGGTATCATATTAATTCTAGTCAAATCCTTCCAAACTAGACTTAGAAAAAATAGATTAGAAAATGAAATATTATGATTGAATATGAATATATTTCAATATAAATGAATAATATAATATATATATAATTTTTACCTAAAAATAAAATATATTTTAAGTGTTTTAATAGTATTTAGATTATAGATTCTGTTTCATAATATTATGATCAAATCTAGTTTATTACATTTATTTGAAATGGTGAATAAATACAGGAATGTGAACTATATCAATTCACACAATTCAAGAAATTATTTACCTATTATACATGATAATGAGGAAATAGATGGATGTATCTATAGTTGGTTCAGATCAAACTATAATTATATTAATAAATTTATCTCCAGATATTTGAATCAAATTACAATCTATGGACCAACTTGTGGATGAAAAATGTGGTGTTACAGTTTTAAACCACATCATGTATCAAAATCCACTATTAGTAAATGTAATTAATACACTAATCTTATGTGAGTAATGAATATGTTCATCATAGAATATATTTCTCACTTTAATATTTAATATAATTGAGACAGTTTTCATTGTATTTTATCATCACTAAGGGGATTCCAATCAATGGTGTTCATCAGTTCAAACCACTAATTATGTGGAAGAAATATAAAGCATTGAATAAAAGTATAGTATGTAATCATCCTTGAATGAAGATTTTACTCAAGAATAATATGTGGAAATGGTGATATAATTAATGTGTGTGATAAAAATAGAAGATGAAAATGTCTTCAAGTATGAATCTAAATTTATGAGGTTATCCAATAATGATGCAAACTAGGTGTATAATCCAAAGTGTAAGATTGATTTTTTTATGATTGGAATTAACCAATTAATTAAAGGTAACATGCCGTCCAACTATTCTCATCATATGAGGAAATACTATATTATTGTAGACATATAGAGAATGAATTCTTCATGTCTAATATTTCTAAAGGAAAGAAGGAGAATAAGAGTATGGCATAGAAAAATTGGAAAATAGTAAGACAAGTAAGAAGGAATTTCACACATGTAATTATTATGAAAAGGAACATCCCCATAATTTATTCATAGAAATATATGTTTACTATAGTTATAGAGAGAAACATAACAAGGTTTTAGATTTAATGGGGAGTAAATTGGCATAAAACGCGTGATTCTTCTACAGTAATGAGATAGTGAACTATGAAAAAATACCCAATTAATCAAGGAAATATAGCCTAGATTAAGTTATGGGGTCCAAGTTATGATTATGATATTAATATAGTGGAAATTGAAAACTGAAAATATTTTGATTCAGTAATTTTGTGTTAGAGGTCTTTTATCAATGATATTTTGGTAATAAAAATAAATAAAATTGTAATTATCTTGATGAAATAGTTTTCTTAAGGATTTGAAAGCATATGTTGAATTATACGAACAAAAAACTAATGTGATATGTTTTTAGTTAATATTTCTTAATAAAATACATAAAAAAGGGAAAGATAATGATAATATATTCTAGATGATTAGATAGGTGTAAATGGGATATAATTGGTGTCCTTGAAAGTGATTAGTGACTTAATAAAAAATATATTCCTGATAAATCATAATTTTTTTGGATTTTTATTCAATAAAAAGATATTTTATTTATGTAAAAAGAAGGGTTATTTTATTGAAGAGTTCAAACATTCATTATGGTTTAATAGTGACTCAATTTATTAAAATGTTTTATAAAAAATATCAATCAACTTATTACAAGTGATATTGAGAGATAATTTATGGGGGAATAATTTTATATTGATATTGAAAATATAGTTACATTATTTGTAATTTTTTTTATTTTTCTGAATTTCATAAGAAATATTTTGGAGGATCCATATGATTGATTACTTATTAATTGTATTAACAAAAGAAATAGATATTATTGTTTTTAGTTAATGTATTATTTATCATTTTTCACAACATATGATAACCATTTATGAAAAAATATTTAGAGGGTGATGGAATGTACTATGGATATTTTAAATTTTTAAATTTTCTTCAAGCACAAAAAATTGACCTCAAATATATATTTCCCAACATAATAATAAAATTTCAATCATATCAAAGGCAACTGCTGGGTGATATTATTCTTATTGAAGGGAAAGATATCATATAAGCTTATTTTGTTGAGAGATTTGTCATAATAGTTAAATTATCCATCATTTTTAGAAAAATACATAAAAATAAAAAAATTATCCATTTACTGATAATAATAAATAAATGACCTTTTATTTCATTATAGAATTAATTTTTATTTTTTTCACTTGATTGCGATCATGTTCCCTATCACTCTCTATTATTTATTGGGTATGAATTTTCATTTACATATCTATATATTCACTTCCATATAATTTCATCCTATATGGAAACCTAATTTTGTGTTTTCCTTTCTACTTCCCTATACCACTTTTTAAGAAGATGTTTTGTTATAAATTTTTATGATGTGAGTTTATCACAATGAAATTATCAAAAGTAAAACCCTTGATATCCAAACAAAATTGTTCAAATTTTTGGAGAAAAATTTACTAAGGGAGGTATAATGTAAAACTATAATATTTTAATGTATGTTTATTTTTATATAAATTTATTCTTTTATATAGATTATGGTGGACACATCAAAGTGATTTTAAACTAACACAATGTTTGAAATCATAAAAAAACACAACAATGTCCTTCAATGAAATGTGGACTAATATTTTAATATGAACATTAAAAACTAGTCATTAAATTGGAAAATAATTATATTATTTACAAAATTATTATATATAACTGACCTAGTACAAATGAACTAAATAATTATTATGAAATATCTAATCAATTTAAAGTAAATTTATATTATAAATCAAGAAAATTTTTCATAGAAATTTTATTTTTTAAAGAAAAATTAATACTAAATAATGGACGTTATATAAACATAATTTATGAAAAATATTATCATTTTTTAAATGATCATATAAATGATATTATGGTAAAATTCTTATATTTTTTAGAAAAGATTTATATTTGAGATAATTGTGAAAAATACTGACTTGTTTTGAAAATTGTTTACTTGATTCAACCATTTTAACGATAAATTTAATTTTAAAATGGATTAAAATTAAAATTTATTTTATTTTATAATTAAAAATCCCATTATACTTATTGAAATCAATTTATGGTTTTAATTTGATATATAAATATATATATCTTTTCTAAAAAACTATTTTTCATTCCATTTTTTTAGTTTAGTTTTATGTTAATTAATTACACTTATATTATTTTTATTTTAGGAAATTAATTCTATAATGAAATTTATGTGGTCCATATTTATTAAATATTTTCCTTTCTATGTTTGATCAATATAAATAGTATACTTATTAATTTCTATTGCTAGAGTAATGGGTAAAATTGCAAATTATTGTCAAAAATGAAATGTAAAATTATAAAATGACCTTATTGCATTCATTTATCATTGATTATGATTAAATTTAATTCATAAAAATAAACTATTGTTATATATGTCATTTTATGGCCATTTTTATTAAATTATTACCATTATTTTATTTTATTTAACTAAATTTCTACAATCTCACACCCTTTTTTTTAATGGCTAAATATTTTTAATATGGTTTTCTAAAGAGGCTATGTGAATTTTTTTTAAATATAAATGATTTATATTCATTATGGTAATTTATTTTTAATTTTAAATGATTAAATAATTACCTTAAGTGCATAAGCAATGTTGAGAGAATAATTATATAATTTATAAAAAGGTTAAAAAAATTATAATTAAAATAATAATACTGTTTTACATTAGATAAATAATATCATCCATGAATTTTCTAGTTGAACATGATATTTTTGGTATATAAAAAAATATTTGGTTTATATTTTCTTTGTTTTCTAGATATTACTAAAGAGAAAGTATTGATATGTTCTTATAAATTTTAAGCATTGATATTTCATAATATATAATATTGAATGAAATGATATAAAGTAAATAATTATATTATATTTGGCCAAATAAATTATCTAGGGTAAATAAAATAATCCATAGTCTGCTTATGATTATTTTCTTATTTTTATAACATTATTCAATCATAAAGAGTTGAATATTTTAATTGTACATTAATTTTCCAAAGGGTTAATGAGGGGTTAAAAAAGATAAGGATGAAAAATACCCAATACATAACCACTTTCTATTTATAGAAATTATTTATCGTTATATTCACTTTATATTTTATTTATATAAATTTTTATCTATTTTATCAAATTTAGGAACTCTGCTCCCCCCAATTATCAAAGAGAAACCTCTATATCATTCTATTACACGAAATTAAACTATCTAGATCTCTAAGACCTCAAAATTTTTATTCTAAGCATCCTTGTACATTTTAATTTTATACTTTCCAACAAAAAATAGAAATACTAGGTCTCATAAAAATATATCAAATGGGAGTCCACTAAAATATCCGTAACCATCTTTACAGACACTTTCAGTACTATTTCTTCTTCTACATAATCATTACTTATCCACATGTCATCAAATAAAAATCAAAGTTGAATAAATATATAGAAATTTTTTTATTCCTATTGTAAAACCATATTCGATATTTTTTTTTCAAGAATAAAAAATTATGGGTCATCTGTACGTGTGACGTACCATATCCACATAGTGGTGTAATTTATCATTCATCACCATTTTTCATAGATGGCAATAAAAAGGGAGATAATTAATTTATATTATTTATGTTACATAATAATTGATCTGTAATGTTTAATTATTATTTACCTTTCATTTATAACATCTATTAAAAAATTAAAATTGTTTTCATGTATACATATAACCTACTATCTTTCTGAATTGGGTAATTCATTTTTATAGCTCTATCGTTTATGGATACTATAAAAAAATATGTATTATATATATATATATAATATTTATAAACTATATAATATGCCATATACCATAGAAACATAACTAATGTAAAATTATCGAAACACATAAATTAAAATAAACATGAAAAATAATGTAGTCGATAGCCAAACACAGATAACATTAGAAAGATTTCTAACAGGTAATAAAATGTTATAAATGGATCATATATTAATAAATATATGTCTGTATATGTATCAACAGAAAAATATGCTATATTTTTCTTTTATAATAAATTTAATTTTCTTGAAGGCTTTGAAAACATGCACTACTGAGTTAGTTTTCAGTACACCAAACACTCGGTTTAAACAGAAAGACTATTTAGTCATGTATTGTATATTAAATAAATTTATCAAATGATTATAGGATATATATATATATATTAAATTTATATTTTATATATCAAATTAAATTATTTCGATATTCATCCAATATATTTGATATGAATTGGATGAGTACAAACGAAAGTTTATTCATAAAAAACAATATTTTTATAAAGGTAATTTTACCACCATTGATGGAGATCATTTTTAAATATAAATTTGACTCTATTTATATAAATAATATCCCAATATAATCATGAAATATATAATTGAAAAAAGAATATTTTGGTGAATTGTTTTTATTTTTAGGTAATGTTTCATTTTTTTCATTATTAGTAAAAAATACTAAATTATAATTCAAAATTTCTTTTCATATAATTTAATTATGGTGTTATATTATATTAATAACTGGTTTTAATGTAAAATTAAATCATTTATTCATAATTTTATCTCATTTAGTTCATTGTAATCCATTTCACATTGATATTGGATATAAAAACATAGAAAACATTTCAACGTTTTTATCTTAAAATCTCTCATCTTCATCCCAACTATGGGATTAATTCTAAATAATTTTTTTCATTTATGTAATATGAATTTAGAAAAATTTATATTATATATGGAATAAAAATTTCTTTTAACTTCTAATATGTTAAACATAAATTCTTCCAAAATGATTATAGAATTTGATTAAAATAAATCACATAGACTAGATGAAAAATTAACATAACAAGGGACTAAAACATCATCTAAGGGGAAAAATAACATACATACATGTACAAATTCAATTACATGGACATATTGAAACCATATCATCACATTTATGTGATTTTTTACATTATTGGATCTATTTTTAAAATGAATAATGAAGGTCCAATTAAATTGTTCAAAATTTACTAAAGTGGCACTCAACCTACATTATAAAAAAGGCACTCAAGCCTCCCACTACCACACATCTCCCAAGACACATTGGAACAACTAAGATATATCTATATATATTCTCACCATCCCTTACCTAAACCTACAAGCCTCATAATTTGAATGTATCCCTACATGTAATAATTTGGGTAGAAACCAAATGAATGTACCCAATAAGGGGTAACATATATCCTTCAACTCATTTTTTATTTGATTGACACTATTTAAATTATTATTATTCAATATTTTTATAAAAAAAAATATTCTCAATATTATTATATTATTTATGTTATGGTTTCCTTCTACACTACAACACATACTTCCATCTAATGGGTAACCACGTCATAGTTTATGTGTTCAACGAACTATAGTCTCAGAGAACAATGATTGTTCTTTATTCCTTTACCACATCTCATCCTTAGAACTGTGATGAAAACACTATTTATACATGATATATATTATATTAATAATTTTATAATTCTTCTTTAATAACTATATATAAAAAACATTATTGTTTTCATTTTTTTAAAATATGATAAAATCGTTTGATGGTGTGTGGACTACCGAATCCGAAAAGTGATGTGATTCATTCACATAATTCTTGTAATGAATAACAGATAGATTTAATTAATAATATGTGAAATACCAAAATAAATTATTATATTATTTAAATGATTAAATTTAATTAATTATAATATATATTATTATCTTTATTACCTTTTTAATACACTAAAGAGTTATAATGTCTGTTTGGGGCGTGTGGACTACCATCACCTCGACACGATGTGATTCAGTTTAAATCACAACTATTATATATATAAGTTTATATGATTAAAGAAAACGGTATTTATTATATAATTATCATTTTATAAATATATATATATATATATATATATTTACTTAACATCTTTCAATATCAATCTTCGCAAAATGGGAACAACACTCATGCCTATGTACAACCTTCTGTCTCCATGACTAAACTTTTGATTCAATTTTCAAAAAAATACTTCATGAATGGTCTTAAAAGTTTAATTTATGTAAAAATACTATAATTATTTCATGTTTATTATTCTGGATATATTTAAATAATGACCCCTTCAACCATAATTGACCCACCAAATTCATTTTACATACAATAACTGAATATAGTCCAAATTGTCGATGTAAACATAACTGTCCAAGTAGTTGTTTATATCATTGTTGTAAGGCAAATAATATATTGATAAACATACAAAATTTTATGGTATAGTGAAATAATTTACATAAGTTTATTATTCATGAAAATAAAGTCACACAAGAAAATATAGACTCAAGGTAAGGGATTTAATCATAATTTACATTCCTTTAAGAATTATTTTTTGTTATACACCATGTAACTTTTATATGATGTATATACCACCTTTGTACAGGTTATATCATAAATCTCATTCTAATCATGATATTTTATGTTTCAAATAATTCACTATGAATTATGATTTAAATTTTTTAAATTTATATGTTAAAAATTTGAATGTATTGAACATTATCTTTCCTTAAGAATGATTTAATTACCATTAAATAGTATTTAAATTAGATAATGTCATGAATAATTATTGTTACATTTACTCCACGGAAAAATTATTGATAAATATATTTTATTTATTCAATATATATATACATATATATTTAATGAGTAATATTATTTTTTGATATGTGTAATGTATTTGACATGAAATTAAGGGTAGTGCGCACACATTATATATCCCTTGATGCATCAAGATGTTCTCATGAGTCAATTATGTTGTCCAAACTAAATAAGTTTCTACTTATTGTTTTAAACTATCTATTATATGGATCTTGATATTATATGTTCTAATGTTCCTTATAAATTACATCTGATAATTGAGAATTTCATTCATTGATATTTTAGATATCAGTTTTATAATATATGAGGTATTAATATGAAAGAATATGTAGATAATTTTCATTATATTTTTATTAATTAAATTAAATGTGTTTTCAATTTGTTACATTTCCATATTGATTATGCATTATCTAGTTGTTTTGATGGAATGAATTATAAGTTATTTACCCTTTTATATTGATTTATTATCATTGATTTATTATTTATTACACTTTATATACCCTTACTGAGCACTTTAGATAATCCTTATTATGTTTCCATAACCAAGGTTATCAAGAGAAATCGTTTAAATGAGTTTTAAGGTTACTTTTTATTTTATTTCATTTTTCATCATTTTGGTATTTTCTATTTTCCAATGTATTATGTGTATCATATATGTAATATGTATTTCCATAACGGAAAAACTGATCTGTCATTAGGGATTTTATTCCTTGTATTAAGGATAATATAATAAAAAATACACCTTCTCTAATCATATGACTTTGGGGCATTACAGTTGGTATCAAAGTATATATGGAAGATCCCTTGGAAACATAGAGAAATATTTTTATGTTCCATAAAAGTGGAGAATGAATTTTCTAAAACCAATATATTCAACGGAATCAAAAAGAATAAGAGTACTTCTTTGATTAATTTAAAAGGTAATGTCACCATGAAGAATAAGACAAATCGATAATTTCATCATTTGAAAACTGAGGAAAAAACTTGTAAAATGTTGGAATGAAATCACAAATTTTTATAAGTGTTGGGATAATGGATAGTAGGCTAATCAGTGAAAATGTAAGAGTAAAAAAATTTATAGAAATTTTTCAACTCTATGGAGATGGGGAACTATGAAAATAAATTCCCCATGTATCAATAGAACCCATCATAGATGAGGCCAAGGGGAGATAACCAAATATTCGTGATAAATATAGTGGAGGTAGAAGTTCCAAATGATGTGGTGGAAGTAAAATTAATCTTATCTTAAAATTTAAGTAATTATATATTTTAATCTAGAAAATCATACCATTTTATGTCTTCCCATATTTGAAAGAAAATGTTACATTTCTATTTAGATTTAATAAATGAGTTTTATCTAAAAAATAAAATGGGAAGTATCATTGCCAAAAGAATATTTCATACTATCCAAATTATGACAAATAACTGTTATTTACTTTTTGATCATGTTATCATTCATATTATTGAGTTTTATATTATCCTCTCTATGGATTGGCTCCTGAATCCTCATGCAAAAAATATAGTTCCTGAAAAAGGAAACTATGATTTCCGAGGAAGATATAGAATTACATATATTTATAAAATAATCTCACACACATGATTCTTTTATAGATGAACCCCCAGTACCAATTTTGAATTAAATCAATTAGGGAACAAGAGAAAAAAACCCATTAAAGTACAAGGTAATCTTCTAATTAATGATTTTTCTATTTCACATGAATAATATAATGTATTTATAGAAGATTTACCTAGACATATCCTAGAGCACAGAGATGAATTTTTATATGATATAATACTTGATACATGGATAATATAAAATCATCCATATTGATTTTCCATGGTGGAATTAATGTTTTTGAAGAAATACCTATAGGTTTTTTGGTAATAAGGAATTAATTGTCCCTAATGTTTTACCATGGGAAGACCCCATCTCCTATGTTTTGAATAATAATTTATATTCGATGTTTTGAATTTATTATAGGGGAATTAATGTTATTACAATAAATAACATGTATCCTCTATCATGATTTATGAAAATTTTTGATCCACTTCAAAGAGCCCTAATATTTTTCAATGATTGATCTTCATTTAGGGTATCACTATTTTTGAGTGATTAAGGAAAAAATTCAAAAAAAAAATCCTTCCACACAAGGTATTAACATTAAAAGATTATAATAATTCAATTTTTATAGACTAATTCACTCTCTACTTTTATGGACTTAATGAAATGAGTTTTTAAGGAATATCTTGAAAGTGTTTTTGTGATAATCCTTGATGACATTATACTATATTATAAAATATATAAGGACCGTTAGAATCACTTTTGTAAATTTCATTACACAGTTATATGGTGTGATTAATATGATAAATTTATTAACTATGATTTCCGTTTTTAATAAGTTTTATTATAGCACCATATTTCTACATGGAATAAATATATGTCGACCTTATCAAAAATGCAGTTATATAATGTTGAATGAAAAAAAAACATAACTGAGAAATATAGTGTCAAGGGTTTTGTGGGTCACTATCAAATATTCATTCATAACTTTTCCAATGTTTCTATTATTTTAACCAATATTACACTTAATGTGGCTATTTATTTTTGGAAATTGAATGTGAAAAATGATGTTATTATCTTAAGAGAATATTATTCAATAAATTGAGTTTTACTCCAGAATATGGGATTAATGAGCTTGTCCGATATCATGATTCATCATCGAATGGACATAGTTGGTTCCTAATGAAAAATAATAATGTTATTTCTTAAGCATAATATAAATTTATGTCTTGAGAATAGAAAATATACAAACCATGATCATGAGTTTCTGTTGTAGTCACCACCTTAAAAATATGAAGACATTATCTCTATGGTGATTGATGTCTATTATACATGGATCATATGAAACTAAAATAAGAAATCTCTCAAACTTTTATAAAAATGAGATATAACAAATTTCTATAGTTACTCAAGGATTATTATGTATAGATACATGACAACCTAGGGAATGAAAATAATTTGACGAATGCATTGAGTAGAATAGAGAATGAGGTTCTAACCTAAATGTGGTTTTAGATGAATCTTGTGGTCATGGACATAGAA
This sequence comes from Viscum album, assembly GCA_963277665.1. Lineage (NCBI taxonomy): Eukaryota > Viridiplantae > Streptophyta > Magnoliopsida > Santalales > Viscaceae > Viscum > Viscum album. The sequence continues at coordinate 273,412,889 of OY728141.1, forward strand.
AATATATCTATGGGAATTTTTAAGGAAGGGGATACAAAAAACATTCTCCAAATTTTTTATTTTTATTTTGTCAAAGAGGGTAAATAATTCTCAATCAAAGGATGATGCCAAAAAGATGAAAATAAAAGCTATAAATTAAGGAAAATAAGCATACTTTTTCATCATGATGTGGTTATAAAATTTGTAATACTAGTATTTTTTCCATATTAAACATATTTAAAAAGTATATTGTTTGATGAAACCTAGAGGTAAAATTTCTCTGTACACTCTAGAAGAAAAAAGATGCATATTGATCTGAAAAAACATTTTTTAGGTGATAACATATATCAATACATTTATAATTATGTGTCTATATGTTTGGTTTTCAATAAGTGAATGTAAGAGGAATAATAAAAATAGTTTAAATCATTATTTTATTATTTATGTGTGGAAATGGGCTGAAATTACAATTTTCATTATAACAATAATACCAAATATGCTCATTTACATTACATAATAGAAGACTTGCCTCTTGATCACCTTTTTAAACTACATATTAATGATGTTTTAAGACACCATGGTGAAACTATATCAATTGTATTATTATTGAGAGCCCTGATACACCTCAAGTTGATGGAATATTCCATAGAAGGCTATTGATATAGATCTTTATTTGAGTATTGCATACCATCCGAAAATGTATTGACATCATAGAAGAACAATTCATAAAATGGACGACATGTTGAGGTTTTCTCACTCGACTATGAAGAACTGTGGAATCAAAACTTACCATAGGTAGATTTGTCCTATAATTATTATTCACATTAATGTACTCAATTGGTTTTATATGAATCATTATATAGAAATATATTTCATATTCCAACTATTGGGTTAATGGTCGTGATATTAAACACATAGGACACGAACTTGTTTAAGAGATGATGATAATGGAAATTTCTATTAATGCTCATACTAAATTTGTTATATGAAGGAAAAAGTGTTACACCGATAATGGAATGAAACATTTATATTTTCAAGTAGGAGATCATTTTTCCTTGAAATAATATCCATGTATGTATGTTATCATATTCTTTAATAATTGAAAATTGAGTCTCAAGTACATCAGAACCTTATAAATTCATAAATGTGTTGTAGTTTCTACATATCATTTATCATTGCCTCCAAACCATTTAATTGAACACTATTTGTTCCTTATAAACATGATAAATAAGTACAAGCATCTCCGGTTTCATGTGCTCATCTTTATTAATATAGACTTGAAACCTGGCCTTTCATATTGTGTAGAACCCATCTTGATTCATGATACTAGAGATAATTTATTAAGGATGCATATTACTTATCTGGTAAATTTCATGGGAGATATTAAAAATTGAAGAAGAAACATGGGAACTAGAGGATTCTATAAAGGAAAACTACATAAATTTTTTTGATGAAAATAACGCCAAAAATTTTAGGATTAAAATTTTGTAGAAGGGAAGAGTATTTCATCATATAATTCAAGAATATTTTCTATTTAGAATAAATTTTATTTTCTTGATGGCATTAAAAACATTCAATACAGATTTAGTTTTCAAAGCACGCAACATAACATTTAACTAAAATAATGTTTAGAAATGTTTCTTCATAATCAATAAAATTATTACTCTTTTATATTATTTATATATTAAATATAAATTTGATATATCCAAAAAAATCTTATTTATAGTCCTATAATTTATTCAATAATAATTGGATAAAAACCAAATATTATACATAAAATAAATATTTTATTAATGAGATTTTTTTCAACCTTTATATGGAGAACATATTATAAATCCAAATGTTGATAGTTCTATAAAATAAATATGTAAAAATGAACTTCATTTATAAAATAAGAGCATGAAATTTATCTTAGAGTGAATTTTTTGTATTTCTCTGTGATGGTAAAATTTTAAATTAATTTTAAGAAATATTGAATTTTAATATAATTTTCTTATGGTTTTAAATTATAATGTAAATTTGTTTAGAGTAAAATTAAATCAATTATACATTAAATAATACATTTTAGGCCATTAAACCAGATGTTAAATTGAATTTGGATATAAATACATAAAATATTTGGAGATTTTTTACATCAAAACCCTGCATTGTCTTTCTGAATGTAGGATTGATTTTAAATTAATTTCAACCACTTACGAGCATGAAATATAGAAAAATGGATTCCAAATAATGATTCAAAATAATTTATAATGTCAAATAATTCATCTTTGTTGTCGAAAATAATAACAGTGAATATGATTAAAATAAACTACATATTTTGGGGTAAAATTATGTTAACATGGTACCATGCCTTAATTGTAAGGGAAAAATTGACCAAAAATCATGTTCAAAATAAATTTAATACACACATATCCCCCATATATTCCATTTTAAAAAATTTATCAATTATTCATTCCAAGTTATATTTGAGAAGCGTTGGTGGAATTCATCTATCAAAATTTTAAAATTGTGTCACTCATCCACTATAAAAAAACTCAAGCCTTCAATTTCCCCATACCTCTCAAGATAAATTGGATAAACAAATATAATCCCAAAAATATCATCAATTTACCTCTACCTAAACCTAGAATCCTAAACATGTCTAGAATCCATCCATTGATTCATTTTTCAATAAAACAAAAGGTAGCTACCAAAATAATATGTATCATAACTCCTTGTGATATTTAGTTTAATTTATTTTTTACACTCTATAAATTATAATTATTCCATGATTAGATTATAAAAATATTATCTTAAATATACTAATATGTTGTTATTTTTAGATTTGTTCATACCCTTGCACACGAACATCCATTTAATGGGTAATTAACTGACTATTTACGTGTACGATGAAATATCGGCTTGGAAAACGTTGATCATTAATTATTCCATTACAACCTACCGTGGTGGGAATTATGATAGAAACTCGGTTTATATATTATATATTTGATATATATATATTTTTTATCTATAATTTTTAGATTTAATAAATCATTATTTATTCATCTTTTTTGTAAATATGATAACATCATTTGAGGAAGTGATAACTACCACATCCTATTAGAGAAGAGATTTAATCACACAATACATATAATTTGTAAATGATTTTTTAAATAATAATTTGTGACATAAAATAAAATAATATATTATTAAGTAATTAATTAATTATTTAGAGATATAATAATTATCATTTTATCATTAACCTTTTCACAAACAAAAAAATTGATAATGTCAATCATGGGCGTGTGGACAACTGCCTCCATGACACATTTTGATTACATATAAATAAAAATAATTATATATTTATATATGTGGTTAAATAGAATATAATTTATGATATATTGACAATTTTGTAAATATATAATATTACAAAAACTATTTTTATAATGATCATTGAAAAATTATAACGTTACTCATGCATATGTATGACTTACTGTCTCCCTGATTATAATGTCTATTTATTTTTCATAACCATATTTCATTATCAGTTTTGAATGTGTAATATTTTTATAAATATGATAAATATTTCATTGTAATTATTTTTATATGTTTATACAATGACCAATTTGTCCATATTTGACCTACCGATGTCATTTTGGACACATAAAACGAATATGTTGCAAACAGCAAAAGTAAACATAATTGTTAATGTAGTTCTTCAGAAAATTGTAATAAGTAAAATTAAATATAATGATAAAAATCAAAATGTTCATGAAGTACATTAACAATTAATTAAAAAAAATTATTCATGAAATTTAAGATACATGTGAATTCCAAACTCAAGGTAAGGTATTTGGTCCCAATTTACATTCCATTGAGACTAATTTGGGAGTTTTCAACAAATAACATTTATTTAGGGTATATAATGACATTTCATAAGTTATATTATGATTATTTTTATTTTTATTTTATACTATATTTCATTAAATTCCTAGGTAATTCTGAATCAAATGTTTCTATGTTTTATTGGATACCTGGGAATATTTAAAGATTATTTTTCCTCAAGAATGATTTAATTATAATTTAATAGTATTTACATTAAATAATAAAAACAAAATATGATGTTACTTTAATTTTTGGAGGAATTATTGATAAATTCAAATTATTTATTAAATATGAATATTTTATATGTCAATACATTTATTATACATGAAGTAATATTTGTACATGCACTGGTAGGTGGTTCCCATACGTTATATAGACCCTCGATGTATTGACATGTTTTCATTAAAAAAATCTATTTTCTAAATTAAACGAGTTTCTACTTTTAGGTATAAACATCCTAGAGAATTTATATTGAATGTATAAGTTCTCATGTTCCTTAGAAACGATGTTAAATAATTAATCATTCCCTTTATAAATATTTTAGTTATCACTATTAATATCCATGATGTTTTCATACAAAATGGATGCATTTCATTCTGAGTTTATTTATAAATTATAATGTGTTTTTAGTCTCTTACCTATCCATATTTAATATTCTTCATATATTTAATTTAATTCCATTTGTTATTAGTTATTTACCATTATATGTTGATATATTGTCATTGATTCATTATTTCCACCACTAAACCTACCCTCTATTGAGCATTTGAGCGGCCCCTTATTATGATTAAATTCCCCATGTTATGATGAGGAATAGTTTGATTGAGTTTTAAGGATGATATTTATTTCATTTTTTCATTTATCATTCTAGTGTTTTATATTTAACAATTTATTATTGGAATCTTGTAGGTAAAATGGATTTCCAAAAATGATAAATTGATCAGTCCTTTAGGTTTTTATTCCTTATTGTCATGAAAATGTGACAAAATAATGCATAATAAAAAGGATTCTATGTTTAGGGAATTGTACTATATATGTATAATAAATATAAATATATTATATATGATGATGAAATATCATATGAGGCAAGTCAGACCTGAGATAAGATATTCTCATCTCACATTTACTATTGCGAGACATATCTCATAGTCACCACATACTTTTTTTCCATGGTTTGTATAATACTCGTGTGGTATATTATATAACTAATAAATTTTTATTAATGGTATTTAATGATTCATTTTAAATTTTTTTTTTAAGTGTATTATGATTTAAAAATACCATTTTTATGTGTTTATTTAATTATATCATCAATTTTAGTTCCTATTAACTCTTATGTCTCTCTTGGGAACATGATTTTTTCCACATTAATATTTTCCACAATTTTTTAAATAATTTTTTATAAAACTCACTAATTATTTTTAATGTTATTTCATCAAATGTATGACTTCATAGAAAATGATTTTAAAATTAATAATCCACTCATTTTATTAGTGAGGTACATTTTTAATTTTATTAACAATATTTGGAATGAATTTTCTTAAATTATACAACATCAAATGAATTTTACACCATAATTATAGATCAATTATTTAATTATGACTATAAACATTTACCATGTTATTATCAAGGATACTTCTTTCATTATTATGTGTGTAGTTTTTATAAACCAAATATTATTTTCTAAGTAAAAAATGTTATTTTCATCCTGATATATTCTAGTAATCTATTTAAATTACTTCCATACACATTGAAATCCTTTGTTGAATGTTATTTATATGATTTAATCTTATGATTTCATTATTTATATTTTATATTATGTTTTATAATAAATTTTATTGGGAAATGTGTTAACATTAACTATAAGAAATTCATCCAAAATGGATAGATATTAATTTTGTTATGTCATACTGATTGAGTTGTATTATTTATTAATTTGAGTATTTCATTAGACATAGTAAGTTATATGTGGGGACCACTATAGTCCTTTGATGCATAGAAATGTCTCATGAGACAAACAATATTGTGTTTTGGCTGATAACATACACATTAAATCAATTATTATTGGACAAGGCTTTGATGTTATTTTTAGATGTTTTGGTCGAGTTTTTAATGATATATATATATACATGACATTGAACATTATGAATTCCAACATTATGAAAATAGTTATGGATTTCCATGTGATTATTCAATTAGTCCTAATATATGTAGAAAATATTCAATATCGTGAGATTTTTTATATGGATTATTTGAACATCATTTATTCTATCCCAACAATATTCTAGTTAGTGTGTAAATTTAAATAGTTGTAGTTATTTACCATGATATATATTTTATTATTATTTCTACCTGATAGCAACAAAAATATTCATACCCATTCTAAGCATCATCGATGAAACCATTCATATGATAGATTTTTTACATGACATTAAGTATTGTTTTTTTACTTATATACATGGAGATACTAAGGGGAGTAATGGAATATTCAAAGTGAACAGGTTTTGTATTTTAATATTTTAAATGGTAATGTGATTTTTAATTATGAAACGAAGTTAAAAATTCTACCAAAATATTCTATCATTTTGGATATGATTTCATTTATGTAGTTTAAATGTAAAAAAGTAACCACTTGCTCTGTGAAACTACAACCATGGTATTTAAAGTGTTGATACACATTTTAATATGCAAACATTCTCTATTATAATCTAGAGGTGTATATGAAAAAATAATTTATTTTACTGATGACATGATTATAAATTTATGTACCTATTTAATGAGGTATAAATTATAATTCGTTAATAAATTTATGGAATTCGTAAATTAATTATAGAATATGATTCATTAGATGAGAAATGATATTTGATCAGAGCAATGTAAATAGGATCATAAAAAATAGTTCACTTACTATTTACGAATGTTTTGGATTCTATCTCAACTAAATCCAATTTATACATCACAATTAATGGATACTATAACAATTATGTACCATAATTTTTTTGAAAATATAAGGTTAATGATGAGTCAAACATATCATTCATTATCATTTTTGTGATGCGCATATAGACTATATTGTATACAGTGAAAAATGTGCCAACTATGATTGAAAAATGTTTTTAATTATGGTTCTAGATTTGTATGAAACCTATCTTATAACATTAACATTAATGATTTTATGAGTTTTATATTATAAAAAAATATAGAGAAAAACTATAATCATGGGGCTTGAAATTTATATTTATAGAATATCATAACGAATCAATGGAATATTATATATATTATCCCACTAAAAGTAATGATATATTTGAAGGTGAAGTCATATTCATTGAATTTGATAAGATCTAAAAAATATATAGTGAGAGAGGTTGAAAGTTCTGATATTGAAAATCAAGATACAAATGAGACGGAATATCAGCAAATTCCAAAAATACCAATGGAAGAGATATTTTTAGAAACATTTATCATATGTTGGATCACTAGAGATGTTAGATAACTAATGATATGTGGTTATCTAGTCGCCTACGACGGTAACATAATATTAGTTGATAGTAATGAATTTATGTGCTACATGGAATCCATGATTAGCATATAATTCACTAGATGGATTTGATCCTTCAATTTTTCAATGGATTCAACTTATAAAAACAATGTTTGGGTTTTAGTAAATCTAGTATTATATGTAAATCCTATTGGTTGAAATTGGGTTTTCCTTAACAAATAGGACATGGTATGTAATATTATTACATATATTCCTAGTATAATTGTTAATTAATTAATGAAATGTCTATTCATAAAAAATACACTAGATTCCATTTTAAAATCCATTATAAATCATCTAATCATGACTCCATCACATGATTATGATATTTGGATGTTGGATGTAAAAAAGTTTCAATCTTGGGAGACTTATAAAAGATGAATATATTATACAAAGTGGGGAATTTGTGGCATTATATTATGATAATAAATCTTGAAAGAGGTATTGATCAATTTATAGAATTTTAAAACAATCGAGATCATAGAATACATCATTTTGATAAATACATTGAGGAATTTTTTTTCAAAAAAATAATTCTAATAAAATGTTATATAGGTCTTTAGTTTGTGTGATGTTGTTTTACTAATATTATATTTTTATTAAATATATTCATTTTTAAACAATATATATGTATTATTGTATATTAATGAATATATGAACATGTGATTCTCCAAGAAGATTATAGGAGAAACATGTAGGTTTCATGTGCAATGGAATAATCCTTTGAAGGTATAATCCCCTCTTATATTAACCGTAATTATGTGAATTCATTTCCACAAATGATCACATATATTAAATACATTTAAAATTGTATATTACATGAAAATATTAAAATAAATAATTCAATATAAGAGGACCATCACATGTGATTTATATTTAATTTATGAGATGATATATAATTACATCAACTTGTAGTTCCGGGTATGTTGTTTATTCGGTTTGACTATAACCTGTCATTCCAAAATTGTGTTATATGATCTTAGTATAATGTAACTCAATATGTGATCTACATTTTCCCCAAAATATATAAATGGCATCATTGAATCATCGGGTGTTAGCACAACCATACCTGATATCATTAATTGATCATGCTCGGTCTTAGAATAATTCATATTTATAGAGGGATAACTATTTAAATTCCCACATTCACAATAGAGAGAAAGTTAGGAGAAAAATATTGATCAATTGATATATTTTATGGGATATATATAGGATAAAACTATACTTTTAGCACCTAAAATGATATTTTTGAATGATAGACAATTACATATTTATAATGGTAGGTTTATGGTTTGAAATCACCAATGAAGACCCGATTGTTTTGCGAAAATCATATTTATCACACTAGTGCAGAAAACATTTTTTATGTCGGTTATTTTTCATTATTTACGTCGGTTTTTAGGCGACGTTAATATGGACGACGTTATAAATAACGTTTTTTACATCGGTTATTTAAAACCCGATGTAACATCCCTAACATCACGGTGTTTATCACGTTGGTTCATTAATAACCGACGTTCAAAATGATGGGGGATGGGGATTTAAAACGGCGGTTATTATATAACTGCCGTGATAAACCGCGGGTGGGGGGGTTTAGTACAACGGTTATATAATAACCAATGTGCTAAATATGCGGGGGGGGGGGGGGGGGTTATCACGTCGGTTATTTCAAAACCGACGTGATAAAACGCCTGGGATATCGTTTATCACATCGGTTATGACATAACCGACGTGATTAACCCTTCCCCGGGCCGATTATCACGTCAGTTTCTTAAATACCTGAGGTGATAAAAAGGCATGGGAAACGTTTTAGCACGTCGGTTATCCAATAACCGACGTGGTAAATCGATTCCCAGGCCTTTTAGCACGTCGGTTATATTAAGAACTGACGTGATAAAAGGCCCGGGAACGGTTTATCACGTTGGTTCTCGAAAAAACCGATGTGATAAACCCCTACCGATTTATTTACCACGTCGATTATAAAATAACCGACGTGAAAGAGATATATATTTTTTAAAATAATTGCACTGCTCTCACCAAAAAGCAACCAGAAACCAAACAACAAAAATAACCATGCCAGCCCTCCCCCAAGCCCCAACTGAACCCCACCCTCATCTATACCCACCTAACAACCTGGCCAGCCCTCCCCCACCACATTGCAGCCCCACCACAACCCTTGGACACCCCACCCCTTGGACAGCCCCCCCCCCCCACCCTCATTTACACCCCCACGACCCCTAGTACAGCCTCAAACACCCATTGGACACCCCTCCCATATCCCTTGGACACCCCCACCGCTTGGACACCCCCCACCCCTTGGACAGCCCCCCCCCCCACCCTAATTTACACCCCCAAGACCCCTAGTACAGCCTCAAACACCCATTGGACACCCCCCCCCCCACACCTTGACAGCCCTCCCAGACCCCTTGGACACCCCCCCGACCCGTGGACACCCCCCCCCCCCCCCGAGCCCTTGGACAGCCCCAAACACCCCTTGGACACCCCTCCCATATCCCTTGGACACCCCCACCCCTTGGACAACCCCCACCCCTTGGAAAGCCCCCCCCCCCCCCCCCACCCTCATTTACACCTTACCGGCCCCTTGGACAGAACTCCCAGACACCTTGGACACCACTCCCATGTCCCTTGGACACCCCCCCCACCCCTTGGACACCCCCCCACCCCTTCGACAGCACCCCCCCCCCCACCACCCTCATTTACACCCCCTCGAACACTAGTACAGCCCCAAACACCCATTGGACACCCCTCCCATATCCCTTGGACACCCCCACCCCTTGGACACCCCCACCCCTTGGACAGCCCCCCACCCCCTTGACACCCCCCCGACCCCTTGGAAACCCCCCCCCCCCCCCCGACCCCTTGGAAACCCCCCCATCCCCTTGGACAGCCCCAAACACCCCTTGGACACCCCTCCTATATCCCTTGGACACCCCCCACCACTTGGACACCCCCACCCCTTGGACAGCCCCCCCCCCCCCACCCTCATTTACACCCAACCGACCCCTTGGACAGCCCCAAACACACCTTGGACACCCCTCCCATATCCCTTGGACACCCCCACCCCTTGGACACCCCCACCCTCATTTACACCCCCCCGACCCCTAGGAAAGCCCCAAACACACCTTGGACACCCCTCCCATATCCCTTGGACACCCCCCAAACACCCACCCACCCCCTTGGAAACTCTCCCCCCATACCAAAATCCAGACCAGAAAAACCATCAACAGTAGACCAAAACAAGAAGTAGAGAAAAATTAAACATTCACTTATATAACATTCAAAACATACACTGTCAATGATAAACATGGTAAACACAGTCTTTTGTACCCCTCTCTCTTGGATTTTAATGATCACAATCACTCTTATTATGTTCTAACTTGTTTTCAAGTGTTTTTGTTGATAGGAAAAAGGTTGCGAAGGAGTTGGCCCAAGAAAGCTGAAAAGTGGACTCACTGAGTCCACCGGTCAGCCGGTGTGAGCTCACCAGCCAGCCGGAGGACCCAGGAAGCAGACTTGCCCACTGCCTGTTGTCACCGGCCGGCCGGTGGACGAGACAGCCTTGCTCTGTCTGGGCCACTGGCCGGCCGGTGGTGAGCCACCGGCCGGCCGCTGGATCACCACCGGCCAACCGGTGATCCACCACTGGCCATCCGGTGCGCCCAGGACATCTCCTCTTTACGGTTTTTATTGTTTTATCATTTTGGTTTGATACATGTTTTAATAAGTAAAAAATTTACAATATCTAACATTATATGAAAAAACTAAATGTAAAAAAGAAATAAACATGTGTTACCTGTAATTTTAGGAATGTACAGTTGGATTGTTTTCCCAAATTCCTTCGTCGTGATCGTTCCTTATGGAACAAACCATGTCTTCAACATACTCATCATTATGTTCTGTTAATCTTTCCATGGATGTAGGGATCTCACATAAATCAGCATCTTCATCAAATTAATCCTCACCAAAATATTTTTTTCCCTTGTAAAACAATAGCCCACTGCATATCTGATTGATCTACTACATAGAAAATTTGTTTGGCATGTGTTGCCATTATAAAAGAATCAGATGTGTCTTCCAATCTATTCAGATTAACAAGTGTCATTCCAAATTCATCGTGTCTGACACTGTTGTTACCGATAAACCATTTACAGTTAAAAACAGGAACTTTAATTTTAAAGTAATCAGCCTCCCATATGTCTTCAATCACTCCATAATATGCACTTGATGCCGAAATTGGGTTTCTATCCTTAGCACTCTAAAAATGCATTGCTTCTGCAAACACCAATACACCAATATTTTGAACTACACTTCTGTTGTCCTGAGCTTTCGTATGAAATGTATATCCATTAATGTCATAAGCGGACCATATTATCACATTTAAAGATGGACCACCCACTATACATTTTAATGTCTCTGATACATCTGATCTATCAAGCAAGGTCTTTTAAAATCATGGCAAAAAAGTTTTGTTGTGCTCATTCAAATTCCACATTTCTTTCTTCTTTAGATGACATTGTTTCAACTCATTAATATGCAATGTCATATATGGTTGAACATCAGATATGTTATTCAAGATGTATGATTATAACTTCTTCATCTTTTCAGCTGACAGTGATTTGACTTTCAATCCACGAATCCCCTTTCCATCATTATTAACCTGTTCATGGCGAGATGGAGGCAAACCTATGTGTTGCACCGTAGCCAAGTAGCTCGTACAAAACTCTGCTACCTCCTCAGAAATATACTTTTCAATAATGGAGGCTTCAGGTCGATATGGATTTTTAACATATCCCTTTAATATTTTCATATACCTTTCAAAAGGATACATCCAACGAAGATATACAGGTCCACAAAGCTTTATTTCTCGAACCAGATGAATCATTAAATGCACCATCATATCAAAAAAAGTTGGAGGAAAATACATTTCCAAATGACAAAGTATAAAAATTGCATCCTTTTCCAAAATGTTCAAAGCATTCACATCAATCGCCTTGTTACAAATTGAATTGAAAAAATAACACAACCTCATTATAGTCTTTCTGACACGGATGGGCAATATTCCACGCAGTGCAACTGGTAGAATTTGTTGTATCATGACGTGACAATCATGTGATTTCATACCTATCAACTTCAAGTCTTTCAATGAGACAAAATTTTTTACATTTGAAGAATAACCTTGAGGCATTTGATATCATGAAGACACTGACAGAAGCTACTTTTCTCCCTCTTCGATAATGTAAGACAAGCCGGGGGAAGAAATATTCGTCTTCCTTTAAGAGTGGGAGCTAACTCCAAACGTATTCACATTGATAGTAGGTCTAACCTTGCATTCAGCCCATCTTTTGTCTTTCCTTTAATATCTAGAAATGTTCCGATCAAAGAATCACAGATATTCTTCTCCACGTTCATGACATCAATATTATGTTTGACTTCATGATACCTCCAATATGGTAGCTCAAAAAATATTGACCTTTTCTTCCAAATATGTCTATCATTACCATATTTCTGTGTCTTTCCCAATTTCACATCAAGGTTTTTCACCCTCTCAAAATACAAATCTGGGGATGAAGGTTTTGGAGCAGTATCAAATTCTTGTGAGCCATTGAATGCCTTTTTTAGTCTTCTATAAGGGTGATCCATAGGCAAAAACTTTCGATGACCCATGTACACTGTTTTCCTCCCATGATGCAATTGACAATATGACGTCTGTTGTTCGCAAATTGGATATGCTTTATTCCCTTTAACACTGTATCCAGAAAAATTTCCATATGCTGGGCAGTCATTTATAGTGAATAGAAGCACTGCATGCAGTTGAAAATATTCCATTTTATAAGAATCATACACCCTAATACCATCAGCCCATAACAGTTTCAAATCATCAATCAGCGGTGACAAGTATACATCAATATCATTGTCGGGTTGCTTTGGACCAGAGATCATGATAATCAACATGACATATTTGCAATTCATACAAACTTTAGGAGAGAGGTTGTAAATTACCAATAAAACAGGCCATGAACTATGTGTGCTACTAAGGGTTCGGTATGGATTCATTCCATCTGTGCACAATCCTAGTCTCATATTTCTAATTTCATTTCCAAATGTAGGGTACTGGGCATCAATTTTCTTCTATTGTGGACAATCAGCTGGATGACGTATTTTTCAATCACATACCTGCTCATCAGCATGCCATCTTAACCTTTTTTCATCATGTGAATTAGCATATAAACGTTTGAAATGAGGAATTATAGAAAGATACCAAAATACCTTTGAAAGGAGCTTTGTAATCTCTACATCAACTTGTGATTTTTCTTTCACCTTATACCCTGATGTCCCACATTTTGGACACTCTTTCAGAAATTCATATTCCTTCCTATATATAATGCAGTCATTCGGACAGGCATGTATTTTCCTCTATCCCAATCCCATTGGGGCATAATATTTTTTTGGCCTTATAATGTGAATCTGGAAGATCATTATCTTTTGGAAGAATGTCTTTCATCAATTGTAGCAGCTCTGTAAAACTTCTGTCACTCCATCCATGTTTCTCCTTCATGTTAATCAATCTTAACACCACCGACAAAACCGTAAAATCTATACAACCATGATATAATGGTTTTTCGGCATCACCATATAGACATGCAACTGTCGGTTATATATTAATTTGTTCTGCTACAATATCGCGAATCTTTTCTTCAATTCCATCGGAGTTACCATCTTGCGATTCATTATCATCAGTGACATTCTGTCCAGTATCTCCATGCCAAATCCAAGGGTTGTTTCTCGAACTGAAACCATGACAAATCAGATGATCTTATATCTCTCTACTTTTAAACTTCTTCATATTCAGACATTTCAGGCATGGACAGAAAAAAATGTCACTACATGGAACATTTCGTTTAACAAATTCCAAAAAGTCATCAACACCTTCCTCATATTCATTGCTCATTCGATGTGTCGTAATCCAACTTCGACTCATTATTACCTATAACAAATAGCAAAAATATATATATTTTTTAGATAAGACAAATACATGTTTATATGAAAAAAATCATAATTTGAATGTAAACAATTTTGAAATATAAAACAAATCGATGTGAATTTAAAAAAATATGCTTGAGTATTATTTTTTAAACAAAATATAGTAAGATATAACACCCCCCCTGGACACCCCCCGACACCTCTGGACAGCCCCCCGCCCCTCCTGGACACCACCCCCACCCCCTACCCCCTTGGACACCCCCTGGACATCCCCCAACCCTCTAGACAGGCCCCCCACCCACCCGGAAAACCCCGAATACCCTCTGGAGAGGCCGCCACCCACATGGACAGCCCCCCACACCCATCCACCCCCTTGGACACTCCCCTGGACACCCCACCGACCCCTCTGGACAGGCCGCCACCCCCTTGGACAACCCTCTACACCCACCCATCCCCTTGGACACCACCCTGGACACCCCCCGACCCCTCTGGATAGCCCCCGACCCCTCTAGAAAGAACCCCCACCCTTCATGGACACAACCCCCCACCCCGACCTGCTTGGACACCCCCCTGGACACCCCCAACCCTCTGGACAGCCCCCACCCCTCCTAAACACCACCCCCACCCCCTACCCCCTTGGACACCCCCCTGGACACCCCCCAACACCCACCCACACCCTTGGAAAGCCCCCCACACCCACCCACCCCCTTGTAAACCCCCCTGGACACCCCCCGACCCCTCTGGACAGCCCCCCACCCCTCCTGGACACCACCCCCACCCCTTACCCCCTTGGACACCCCCTGGACATCCCCCAACCCTCTGGACAGCCCCCCACCAACCCGGACAACCCCAAATACCCTCTGGAGAGGCCGCCACCCACTTGGACAGCCCCCCACACCCATCCACCCCCTTGGACACCCCCCTGGACACCCCCACCGACCCCTCTGGACAGGCCGCCACCCCCTTGGACAGCCCCCCACACCCACCAATCCCCTTGGACACCACCCTGGACACCCCCCGACCCCTCTGGACAGCCCCCAACCCCTATAGGAAGCACCCCCACCCCTCCTGGACACAACCCCCACCCCCGACCTGCTTGGACACCCCCCTGGACACCCCCCAACCCTCTGGACAGCCCCCCACCCCTCCTAAACACCACCCCCACCCCCTACCCCCTTGGACACCCCCCTGGACACCCCCCAACACCCACCCACACCCTTACACAGCCCCCCACACCCACCCACCCCCTTGTAAACCCCCCTGGACACCCCCCGACCCCTCTGGACAGCCCCCCGCCCCTCTTGGACACCACCCCCCACCCCCTACCCCCTTGGACACCACCCTGGACATCCCCAAACCCTCTGGACAGCCCCCCCCCCCCCACCCACCCGGACAACCCCAAATACCCTCTGGAGAGGCCGCCACCCACTTGGACAGCCCCCACTCCCATCCAACACCTTGGACACCCCCCTGGACACCCCACCGACCCCTCTGGACAGACTGCCACCCCCTTGGACAGCCCCCCACACCCACCCATCCCCTTGGACACCACCCTGGACACCCCCCGACCCCTCTGAACAGCCCCAGACCCCTCTAGAAAGCACCCTCACCCCTCCTGGACACAACCCCCCACCCCCGACCTGCTTGGACACCCCCTGGACACCCCCAACCCTCTGGACAACCCCCCCCCCCACCCCTCCTAAACACCACCCCACCCCCTACCCCCTTGGACACCCCCTGGACACCCCCCAACACCCACCCACACCCTTGGACATCCCCCCACACCCACCCACCCCCTTGTAAACCCCCCTGGACACCCCACGACCCCTCTGGACAGCCCCCCACCCCTCCTGGACACCACCCCCCACACCCTACCCCCTTGGACACCCCCCTGGACACCCCCAACCCTCTTGATAGCCCTCCCACCCCCCTGGAATCACTGAAAATTTACCATAACTAGAAGTTGGGCCATTCAAAGAATGTTTTTAGGTGTGGAGGAAGAACTGGGTTTCAATAGATAGAGAAGGAACTCGACATTAGGTTGTCTATTCCAGGTGTGGATTTGAAGGAGTTAATGTTTGTTCAGTGACCCAAGAGATTGAATCAGAAATTCAGATGTTGTGCCATTTTTTCATGATGAGGATGAATAATTGGTGGGTTTTGGCTTTTAAATGGAGAGCATAGCTGACCATCATATTTTCTATAGATCAGTAAAGGATGTTAGCATCGAACATAAGGCTTAAGGGATGCTTTCAGATCCAAATATGTATGTTGATGGATGCAATGGATCTAGTAGAGGTTCTAGAAAGAATGGTGGTTTTATTTGTTTAGGATAAGTAGTGAAGAAAAAACTAGTTAATTTTTTACTTGCTGAAAAGAGGGTATCTAAAATTTTTAACATGCCGAGGGGAAATCTGGCGAGTCCTCCTCGTGAAAGTTTGTTTGCAGGGGGTGAAAATGGTGATGTGATCCCAAATCCATGCACCTATGCCATGGTTGTGTGTGAATAAAGTAGTAACAACTGTAAAAGGGCAACCCATCCAAATGGACACGCCCCATCCCTCTCGGGGATTTATAGAAAACGATGAAAAATTAGTAAAATCATAAAATTAGTCAATATTGCAAGTCGAACTAATAGATCTAGGGATAATAAATAAGATTATGGTGCCAAAACGAGTTAAAAGGGTTCGCAATCGAAGAATCTTAGCTAGTTTCAACAAAAAAAATCACAACACATATATATATACTATCCGCGAAAAAAAACGAACGAGTGGGAGGATTACCTAAGTGCTGCGAGTTTCGATGATTGATCTGAGGAGATTTAATATGAGAAACGATGATCGCAAAACGAATCTAAACCAACGAAATGGACGATCCGATTCGGGTTTATGCGCGAGAGAGACGAGTCGTGACTGTTGAAGGTAAACTCGCGAATGACAATCCACGGGTCTGGGTAAATTTTTAAATGATTTATCACGTCGGTTATTCAATAACCGACGTTATAATTTTTTTAAAAACATTTATAACGACGGTTATTCAATAACCGACGTAAAAACCTTCCTCCGATTCTTTTTTTACGTCGTTTATTTTATAACCGACGTTATAAAGGGCTCAAAATCCGCGTTTTTTTACGTCGGTTATTCCATAACCGACGTCAAAAACATCTGCAGATTCTTTTTTTACGTCGGTTATTTTATAACCGATGTAAAAAGGCCTTCAAAAACGGCATTTTTTACGTCGGTTATTGAATAACCGACCTAATAACTCGTACATATGTCGATTTGTTACGTCGGTTATTGAATAACCGACGTAACAAACACCCCCCGCTTCTATTTTTTACGGCGGTTAATGTATAACCGACGTAAAAAACGAAGCCGCGCGATTAATAACGTTGGTTATAAAAATAACCGACGTTAAAGTTGTACTAAACACATGTTTTTACGTCGGTTATTAAATAACCAACTTAAAAAACCTCATTTTACATATTATGACGTTAGTTTTATATAACCGACGTAAAAAATGGTGACGTAAAAAACGTTTTCTACACTAGTGTCACCATTTCAATGAGTAACAGTATTATAATAATTAATCAATATACATGTGAAACACATTATGGATATAAATATATAAAATTTATTTCTAATAAAATGGTTAATCTTGGACTTCTTTCCCTCCTTAGTACTTATCAATCCTTGAATAATGATAATTTTTTAAATAAATTATTTCACTAAATTGTTACATGAAAATTATAAAATATTGTAGACCCTAGAAACATGAAAAATATATTTAATATCATTATTATACTCATTAATTAATTCAAATAACTTATGATTAAATTATGAAGATTATCCAAAAAATTAATAAATTATATTTATTCTAATATTTTAATTTAATTTCATAAATTTAAATGAGACTTTAGGTACACCTAGTGTATGTCAATTTAGGACTATTTCTTAGTGGAATTAAGAATGAACACCTAATGTTCAAGGATTTCATCTAAAAAATCCCAAATAACTCATAGAAAATAAATATTGTATCATAATGAAATCTATGTTCTGCAGAGAACATAGCATATAATGTAATCCTTTTATCATGATATCTATAATCATGAAGGTTATACAGCAGTTCCATCAACCTGTATGCTAATTTTCACATTTTTATAATTTTTGAAATTATATTTACCACAAAATACCATGACCATGGATTTATATAGGCCTTCTATTTAATTTATATTTCCAAAAAAACAACTTTTCCCAAGATAAAAAATTTTAAACCATATCTCGTATAATTAATTAGTGCAATATCACTCATGAGACACCCATCATTTTCAAATTCAACCTGATCACATATAGTCTCATTGTTTTTTAACAAATAAAGTATATGAGTTTTGATGTCCATTAATTGTAATATTAATATCTATGGATCAATATATATGTTCATAGAGAAGAACATCCAATGACAAAAGGAAATGAGGATTTCCTATATTCAGTTTTATTTCTCTATCCTCCTCTCTAAATGAATACCAAGGGTGACCATAAGGAGACGGTGTCACTATTTCATATAAACATTATGAACCTGATATCATATTTAGTATACATCCCAAATAAAATTATCATTCCGATATAGAAAAACTTTCGACATCAATGTTGTGGAACCTCTTGGTTTTCATTTATCATGAGTAAATTGAATCAGGTATTAATAAAGTCATTTTAGGAATCCTATTCCAAGAGTCTCCAACATTCACTAGTGCCAAATGAAATTTACGTTCAGGCCAATAGATCTTTAATGATACTCATGATTCTTCTAAGATAAATCTTTAAATAAGTTGAATACAACCTATTTAACTATGTATAATCTTCTCTATGATACATCACTACATTATAGAAAAACCCTCAACGTATGTGTCTGGAAATGAATATGATTTTTTCTTCTTGTGGGACCTTGTCTCTTTTGAGAGAGCCACCATTATTGAGTTTTCCTAGAAAACTGTGATATTATCCTTACTACTATGTATAAAATAATGATCTAGTAAAATTTTACCAATTCATACTTCTTTCATGGATTCATCATAAGCCTCAATATACTCAAAATCTAGTATAGAATCAAAAACAACTAGCTTCTTAGGCCCTATCCCTCCCAAAACTCTTCTCTAGAGACCAAATATATATATATATATATATATATATATATATTATCTATGAAATTAAATCAGTCTTGTCTCTCTAAAATTTTAATCGATATATTCCGAATTATTATCTCTTCATTTTTTCCATAAACTATGAATATATCCTTTGTCCACCTTAGGTAATTAAGGATATCATTGATAGGACTCCAATGTTATTCAACTAGTTTATTTTTATTTCATCCACCTATGATTAATGAATAAAAAACATCAATCCTTGTATAAAATATTACGTACATGATGGGTCCTGTCATAGAATAGTTTGATATATTACATATTATTTCTCATTCCGATCCTGTTTTAGGAAAATATTACCTATTTGTAGCATACTATTTGAAGCTGGAATGAATCCCTTATTAGATTGTTCGATACAAAGAAAATTTTATGTATGGTAAATTTATTTAAATTTACTTACTCCATGAATACTATTAAATCAATCAGGCATGATCTTTATCCCTATATAGTAGGATATTCACCTATGTACTTCGAAGAGAAGTTATTACTCAACCACTCCTTATTCTCTTCTATGGACAATTTATCATTTAAAATTAATAATATGACATAGAATTATAATACATTGAAGACAACTATAATACTAATAAACATATTCTCAACATTTTCCTCATAATAATTATTACTGATACCAAATTCTTTTATGGATTCATCGAACCAAATCTTCCATGACCTGGATTCTTAATTTAAATCACACATGGATCTCCAAAACATACATAACATTTATTCTTTTCATAGGCTCCAAAACCCTTCTAATTTTTTCATATGCACATTCTGTTAAACGATCCCAATTATGAATTCTATTCTAATTTTAATTTTCTAAATCACTTATTCTAGGTATGATAGTATGGGAAAAAATAAAATGAATTTAATAATGAAAACACCAGAAAATTTATCATTATTTTTAATAAATTATCTTTTTAGATACCCTTAATCAACTAACTATAAATTATAGGTATGTAAAATACCTTCAATGCCTAGAATTGTATTTTATAAACATTTACACACAATGTTGTTTACATCAACTTGAGAACTGATGAGAACCAAAACATGGTTTTCATATATGGAATATATCTCACTAATCATATATTATTTCCATATTTTATATTTTCATATCTCAATGGATCACATATAGGAGAATGGATAATCAATATCAACCAAAAATTATTCACCATCATTCGTTTGTAGAAAACGTCATTCCTCTGGTTCTATTTCCCCCCGAGAACACCAATAAAACTTATGTGTTTCAAGAACAACGTCCTCCATGGGGATATATGGAATTTTTCCTTATACTATGTCATGTGTATCTTTAGAATTATCATCCTAAAATTAATTCGCTATCACACTATCCACCTCAAATATGTGCTCCCTTTTATAAATAATGGATTATATTTCAACTATAAAATTATTTTTCCAATAGTTGTTATAAATAATATTCCTAATTTCACATCGGATTTCTTATAATGATACACTCCATAAATCATGGTCAGATTTTGTTTCTTGATATGGTCATTAAAAATTCCATGCATCGTTATAAATTAACATTTGAAAAAATGGGTATCTTTAAAATTCATACCTTGAATGGAATTTGTTTTTTCACATTGGTTGGTTCTTAGTTTATTATATATAATTCTAAGGGTAATTCATATCCATAAATTTATAATGGAAGGAATATGTGACACATAATCACCCATTATATGTTCCCCAAGTAAAGGTTCATAATTTTAGTAAAACCATTCTACTATTGTGTATTAGAGGGTGTGAGTTGAGATAAAATCCCACATTCACATATAATGATAGTAATATATTTTTTAATATATTATACACTTGATCATATAGATGTTTCATTATATTCATCCAAATAAAATTCTAATACTCATTATTTAACTAATTGAAATTATAAAATTATTTTTAGTTTCACCTCATTAAGATGATATAACCATACCTACTAAGATCATCTGCAATATAAATTTTGTACGAAATCCCACCTCTTGATTCTACATTAAATGTTTACCCAGAAATGGCGGGTAATAATAGTAGAATAACTATAATGATTCCACCATGAACACCAAATGGTTTCTTGGTCATCCTACATCATAATGAAGAATGAAATGACTCAAGTGGATTTGTCCCTAATGAGTTTTAATAAACATATTGATATAAATTTATCAATAATATCTCATTTATGTGACTGTGATAGTGATTCCACAACTGGGTGTCATAGGATTTAACCATATTAGTTTTTTATCAATTTATAATATTTTTATTAAGTAATTTAATACAAAAATATCATTATTCTATTGTTACATACAATAACTAATGTTTTATTAATAAAAATATAATCCTGTTTTTTTTCAGAGATGAAAAGAAATCAATACTTATGTAAAGAAGAAATAAATAAATGTTCTTTGTAACATATGGAAAAAAATAAAAGTTCATTAACAAAAAACCAATCATGTCTATGATGTGATATGGTACTTTTGAATTGATCTCGTGGCTAGCCTCACTCTATTGGTAGTTTATAGATCTAACTTATCTCTTTTAATCATTTCAAGGCTACTTGATTTATATGTTTTGAAACAAATGTGTGAACCATAGGCAATTTATAACACCCATATTTTTTATATGAAATGGTTACATTCAATAATAAATAATCTTAAATTTCCCATTGCTTCATTAGCTACATGAAATTATTCATTTATTGGACCATATTTCCACATGATAAACATACTACATATTGTTCATTTCCATAACATTGTATCATATTCTTATGGTAAGGAAGCTCCTCTAAAGAATTCTATTGATAATAATTAACTGAAAACATTTAATTTTTCATATAATTCTTATTAATCATATATATAATTAGTTTATCATTACCCATCTATTTTACATCATTGAAAATTTTTGTAAGGAGTTCCAAAAATTTATTATCAATATTTATAATATTGAAAATCACAATATAATTGGGTATGATTTTAGCTAGTGGAGATAGAATGAGAATTTTTTATATCTCATCATGGTTCATAAATAACTAGATATATATCTAAAAAATGTAACCATTCTTCTTAACTACATGTTCCCAAGATGGAACTGACTCTTTGAGACTTCATGTGTTTAATTAATTTAAGATATCATATCTCTCAGATCTCAACAACACTTTATAGAGATAATTAGATATCTAAATTATTGTATGCACAACCATATACTCATATTTTTTCAAAACATCATTCTACTTTAAGATTATTATGAAAAATTGGACATGCATTGCATCATAAATTTTATTTGAATTGAGAGAATTATTTTTCCCAATAGACACTTTGGAAATGAACTCAGAAAGTGTGATTTCTAGAATTTATAATTTCCAATAATCGAATAGTGTAACACATAAGAACCTATTAAATTCATATAAATTTAAGATGATGATATTTTTATCTTTTTCAATTATGGATCACATTTATATTCACAATGTTTATATATTTTTAATTTCCAGAAATTAAGCGTGGATATCTAGTACTTTTTATTACAATGTAATCGAATGATTTTATGTTAATTAAATACTTATTAGTTTACAATTTTATTAAAATATAATATCCCTCATCATTAGATTCAGAATATCATGTTTCATTCATATTTTAGTGGCAATGATCCATATTCCCATTCCCAAAACAAATACATGGGCATGAAATAATATTATAAGGGTTTTAGGTGTGTGTATCCTTCCAATTACATAGAATCACATTTTTCTGATCTATTGAGTTGACTCCCCAATGAAGAAATATTTCATTAATATTTCCTCAACCATTGAATCTTTTTTCGATAATGTCTTTCATTGGTACTCAACCCTTTTTTTAACTATGATATCCAAACCTACAATGTCAAATAAAAATATTTGTGATAATTAAAAGCACTCCAACCATGTTTCATATGTCACTTTGATCTATGTGGTCATATATAATATATTTTGTCTCAGGAAATTATAACATTATATTTTAATTTAGAACTTTTTAATTCTAATGTGAAAATATAATTTTTATCTTTTCTCATGCCATTGTAATATTAAGTGAATTTTATGTAATTGATTAACCATGATTGATAATAAATATAAACATAATCATATTATATATTTTTCCATTTTTAATTCAAATTAATTAATTTATTAGGTGATCACAGAATAGTCAAAAAAATAAATATTATATCCTTATAAATGAAAAAAATATAAGTGGCTAGGTCATGATATTTTTTATTGGTTTGTTTATCTATAGGATGATAAATTAACCCTCATTCATATAGTAAAACACCATGAAACATTGCCTATTTTTTGTTCATTATTCCACCTTATATCACATTTATGACCTCAATTGTATTCATCTAGAATCCATTACATAGAACAACTCATCTTAATTGTGAGATCCATAAATACATAATAATTCACTCACACATAATATGTGGGATCTAATGCATTGGATAATGAGGGTTCATATAACAGAAACCAAATCTATATATGCTTTTAAATAATAATCTATGGAGATGATTTCCAATACATATCTATTAATGTTATCAAATTAATTAATAATAACCAATCAAATAAAAAGGGATAATATCGACTCATTATTGTCAACATATGGAGTAGTGAGAATATATTTTTAATATAGTTATAAATTACATTCATTCATTATTTAATTAGGATATTGTGCCACATATTTATCCAATTTCTCCAATTTACCTTAATTCCATCTACCTATCCATCACAAACTATCATTAATAATTTAATGAAAAAACTACTATAAGTTCAAATTAATGTAGCTATCTAGTATAAGTGGAGGAAACCGTATTAATTCATACAAATTATTAATATATAAATAAATTTGTTACATAATTTTCTATCTTATGAAATTCTGTGCACTGTCAAATTAATAACACAAGAGAAACAGGTTTATCTCTATGATAAATTATTCATTATATGAAAATTTTAGAAAAAGTACTATAGAATAATTTACAAATGTATAAAAACTATATGGTGTGTATTTTTATGCAACCTATAAATGAATTATAATTCATGGTCTTATTTATGTTACCTATATTGGATATCCTTTAGTTAAATTCCATATAGTCCAATACAAATGGACATTGAACTCATTTTTCATGACATGTTTGTAACGACCCAGATTTTTTTTAATGAAATTTTCAAAATTATAGTTTTTAATGTTTTATTTTTTAGATAAATCATATATAAAACACAATAAAAACATTACCCTCATGCATGAGTAATGATAAAATAGTCAGAAAAAAATTCAATAGAAATATCTAATAATATATCAGAAAAATTTATTGAAAATAAGATAATAATAATAATAAAACATGTATATACTCAATCCACAAGAACTCCATCAATCATTAATAGATAAATAAAAATAAAATATAGTTTAACAATAAAATATTAATTTAAATGATGAAAATATATATAACATTCGATGAAAATGGTATTGGATGATAAATGTATAATGAAGTATTTATACGAAGTAGTAAACCCTTATAACTATTATAAATTTATCAATTGTAATATAAACCTCTCATATGAACACATCAAAAACAAGTAGGTATAACATAGTGGAATTAATGACATATTGATATAATGGAATAAGTAAATAAGCATTTTAAAAATGATAAACTAAATATTGTTTTTTTTTGGAAATTTGAATATTTATTTATAATTTCATAATTAATATAATTATATAAAAGAATATTGTAATCATAAAATTATTCATAAATTAATATTATGTTGTATTATATTTATAAGATAATATTGGGAGACCATAATTAATTTTTAAAAATGTCATAAAATAGATTATAATATTTAAGTTACTATATTTTGATTAAATGATAATGTCAGTTAAAATTTTTTTATTATACTGAGAATATTATTTATATAAAATGGATTTCATTTCTGAAATGTAATTTTAAAAAAAATTAGGCTATGTTATTATTATTTTTCTAAAAAAGTTGAATTTTTTTTGTGAATAGTAAAATACAGAAATTTGGAATATTTAACATTTAAAGATGAATACATTGAATTTTGAGGCATTTATGTTGTAAGATACCGATATATTGAAATCACATTAACTAGTTAGTGTACATATTTAGAAAAATAAACAATATTTATGGTCTTGATCCCAACTATTAAACTAATAAATTAAATAATAAAAAACACCCCTCTCACCAACTTATAAATACCACCCCTAACAACCTATTCACCTCACACATACTATGTCATGTAGCATGATAATTTTATTTTTCATTCCTTTCCCAATAATCCTCCAAACATTCTGGTCATTATGGTCTCCCAAAAGACAAATTCCAGGTTCTATAAGAAGGTTAACAAAGAGACAATATTCAAGGTGTAAAATCCTCCTTCATTATATCTAATATTATTTATTTCTAAAACCTTCTCATCACCAACCCTTTCAAATATATAATGGTAACTCCATTACATTATATATACAAATATTATATTATTTTAATGGATTATCTATCATCAAAAATATTCTAATCCCCATTAATCATAAAAATGAAAACACCATCCATCATATATCTATTTTCTGCCTTCATGGATGATGATTTTTGGTTTTTCATTATAGCATTCATGGTTGGTCATAAAAAAATACAATGGAAAAAAATGATTATAAAATTAAATTATATGTTTTCTTGTATTGTGGTACTAATATATATATATATATTATTAAATAAGAAATATTTCGTGATTATTGAAAAACATCTAAAATGAGAAGAAAGAATTAAAGAACATTCCTCGTGTATCCAAACATGAATTTTTAGACCCCATCAGTAGAAGTGGTTTATCAGACGCATGGTATGTTAGAAATAAGTTAATGTGGTGAAACTACTAGATGTGAGCCAACTGAACCTAGTGATCTGTTGACTTTTTCATTGCTAATTGTCACGCCATTAATTCCATTACAAACATCAATGATTATAATCTAAATTGGGGATTATATGATCGCTCTCCCCTATGAATTACTGTAGAAAAAAAGAAATTAAGAAACATAATTTTTTTTTTCTGTAACTTATCGATGTCGAATGTAGTCCACTGCCAAAAAGTGAAAATAACATGGAGTAGGCTGATGTGGGGTCTCCATTGGTCAAGCCTTCACAATAGACTCATTTGATTTACATTTGATAATCAATCATGGGGGCAGAATACCCCCCACCCACCGATCCATGGACATGGAAGTGAATAACTGGGAGATTTAGTGTCTTGAATCTATCATAGAGTACCCACAGAATGATTTAGTTTTTAATGTGCTCACCAAAATGAAAATAATATTGGCAGAAAAGTTACAAAAGAAGTGGTGTCTAGAACATGATAATTCAATAATTAAATGTCTATGAGAATGCCATGGAAATACCACTTACATTCTAGCATTACTTATGCAACAATGATGCATCAATAGAACCAAAATCCTTTTGGAAGAAGAAACTCACACATATGATCAGGTTAATGTGGGAGGAATGGATGAATCTCATTTCAGATCTCTTCTTAGTGGTCCCAATGCTAATTTGAATCATGGTTATCCATGGGGGAATGATTGTATTTTCAATACAATTCCTTGTTAGGTATATAATCCTGACAATGCATCCATGGAGGAAATCCTAGATGAAAAATATATCCATGATTTGATCTAGACTCTCAATCTAGAATGTGAACCCAGACCAGATGGATTCCCAGGTTATTTCTACTAACAATACTTGGGTGTGATTAAGAGAGAGTTGATTCATGTTTTTAATGAAATCGTCTATGGTGGTAATCTTCCATGGGTTTCTTGTGATTTGATATTTGTAATATTTCTATAGGACCAAAAACCTAATTCTTTAGATCAGTACATGCCTATTATCATGTGTAACTTTACCAACAAGGTGTTAGAATGTATCATTATCATGATACTATCATTCCAACATTTTAATTGGATTTCAAAAGAACATGGATTTATCAAGGTAAATACAATATATGGGGCTATTAGCCTCACTCAAAAGAACATTGTAGATGTTGAAGAATATTACATTGGATGGAATATCACAATAAAAGAGGAAATGAGAAAACAATTTTACATGATCGAATCGAATTTCATCTTCAACATCTTATAACACATGGGATTCTCATTATGTATGTTTGACCTATTATTCTGGTGATGTATTTTTTCATGGATTTCAATATCCATTATGGGGAAAAATTATACTTTCTTTAATTATTTCATAGGTATATTAAATGGAGTTCTACTTCCCCCACCTTCTTCTTTTTATCTCAGGATACCCTCATGTATTACTTGAATAAAGGAATCATGTTGGGTAACATCGTATCCTACCATGTCAGGTATTATTCAAATTCT
Source organism: Viscum album (assembly GCA_963277665.1). Taxonomy (NCBI): domain Eukaryota; kingdom Viridiplantae; phylum Streptophyta; class Magnoliopsida; order Santalales; family Viscaceae; genus Viscum; species Viscum album. Next base: position 273,440,865 of record OY728141.1, read on the forward strand.
ATTACGTATATCATGTTTGTTGACGACACTATATTTTTTTCAATTGTAGAAATAGATCCATCCATGGAGTCAATTCTATTATAGAGTAATACTATAAATGGTGTGGTAAACTATTGAACTTGTACAAGATAAGGTTTTATTCCCCTAACAATTGTCATAGCAGGAATGTATGGGTGTTGGGTAGGAGTATTTAAATGCAAAGAGGGAACTTCCAGATTGAATATTTGGGAACTCTAACTTATCAAAATAATCTCTTTATCCAACAATTTGACAACCTTGTTAATAGAATTATGGGAATTATTTAGAATTTGAAGAATTTTTACATATCATTCCGAGGAAGAATTAAATGGGGTTCAATATGCTCTAATTCATACCAATACATGTTATTTTACTCTAAAGGACCTGAAAGGGGTTACTTATTGTTTGTAAAATTTCATGGATATTTTTCTCTAGGATTCCTAGTCAGAGGAAACGTACCCTGGGGGGTATTGGAAGATATTGGAAAGACCAATATCTAATGGTGGTCTTGATATTAAGAGTTTTACCAGGTTGATGCAAGGTATACATGCCTAATTGGTGTGTTAAGAAATCAAGGGGTGGACTCTGTGGGGAAGGATTATGTAGAATATGTATTGGTTTGACACTATATTAGAGATAGATAAAGGACATAACGTTTAGAACATGATCAAACCCATCCCCATGGGAATACTACATTATTCTAACTAGATTGTATGAAGGGCTTATATCCTTTTGTGGTGGGAGGATTGGGTAGGGGTAACTCTCAATTTGGGTGATTATGTCATGCCCAAACTATCGTTCTGGAAAATCTATGAGATTATTTGTTTCATTCAAGTGGTGGTGGATGATATATAATGAGTTATCTTTTACAATATTGTGTTTATCCAATAGTTGGACCAATGTGTTTTTAAAATAACTTCTTCTGACATTTTTTTTCTATCATATAATTCAATATAATGTAGTAGGAGTATGATTACCATGATGACTGGGGGTATTATTGTGGAAAAATAAATACCAAAAAAATCAACTTCTTTGTGTAGTGATTTGAGAACCACACACTACCAACTGTGGATAACATCCTGTGCTTAGGAATAACCTTTTCCTCAAAATTAAACTATTAAAAGTTGTTGTGATCTATAAAATTAGATAACATTTAATTATAAGGTGATTAGAAAGTAAGGGTGTGACATTTATTTGGTAGATTTATGATTCTAATGACTCAGGATGATACACACACATACTTTCTGAGCTAAGGGTTCCAAGGAGTATGTCACCTACCCAAAAAAAAGTTATAATCCTAACATTGGAGGCATGCTTTTGGAGGCTATGTAAAATGATAAATGATGCTCAACATATGGGATTCACGGGACCTAATGTCGGTATTGATATGTTAACATAGAACATCTTGATTTACTTCTTCAACCTGTTTATGGGCTATATTGAAATTATTTTTGGATAAATTTCCTCTATTTTCATCGTGTTCCCAACTATGTTTTATATATGAAGTAAGGATGATGGGTTCATTGACTTCTGCATATCTTGGGATTAATGATGAATATGAATGTATACTCTATAACTAGTTTATAGAGTGGAGGTGGTGTCATATATAACTCTTGTTGAATTGTGGTGTTTTATTTTTTGGTGAATTTTCAATAATGGATACACCCTCCACGTGGAGGATAATATGATGCTCACTGATCTCCTTCATTATAGTCAAAAGAATATTTACATAAACACAGTCTAGACTAACTTGATCACATTCCATCATTCCATGCTTAACCTCATCCTAAAACCGATATAAATTATTTATAATATTAATAATTCCAAGATGTTGCTACTCAATCACATTGATATCCTATATATGTGGTGTAAAGGGAATAGAATAGTCAAATTTATACAATCCAATGTGAAATATGGTGAGCATATAATTTTTATATCTTGGCATAGATCCTTTCCTTATGAGGGAAGAATCATGTAATTAATGATTGCCTAGGTCTACACTATTTTAGACCCTCCATGATCAATTGTTTTGTTTCTTTTGGGCCAGTCTATCACTTCCTATTGGTGCACAGTTTTTCTATGTGATTAATTTGTTCAACTGCAATTTTTATTAATAAAAATTAATGATTATGGATAATCATTCTCATATTTGAAACAATAATGATATATGAGAGAATTTAATGTTTTGGAAGTATATTAATTCTCATTCATTACTCTTCTGTATTTTTTTTACTTTTGACTTGAATTTTAATAATTATATAACAGTTAATTGAACATAAAATAATGAAAATAATGCTCACGGAACAACAAAATTAAACAATATTACAAATATATGGCTATAAATGAAAAAAATAAAATTTAAAAAAATTAAATATATGTTTAATAGGTTAGGAATTAAACTATTACTGAATATAATTTTATCATTGATGACATTAAGTAAATGTAATTTATGCATTCATACATAAGGTAAAGGTTCTCTCCAAACCTCCATTTTTTCATAGATTTATGATTTCTCTCTCTCTATACCTTAATGTATTTAATCCTTTTTCATATATAATTATTATTAATTAGTTTTATATTCTCCAAAAATATTTATACATATCAATTCATCATTATTTTATGGGGTAAAAAATCATTAAAAGGTCCCCTTTTCAATTAATTCTGATAAGAAACTCCATTTAAATTGAACTTATCATTTTCTTTTTCAAATTTCTAATACACTCCATTAAATCTTCTACACCACCATTAATTTTTAATAATTATTTATTTTAATATGGAATACATCCTTAGTTCAATTCTGGTTGCATACAAACAAATATTCTATTATAAATTATAAAAAGATCAATAAATTTTTACATTAAACCACACCAAAGTGGATAATTTCTAAATTTTGTTAAACACTTATTTTACATGTTTTGACATCATTTGGAATCATTTTATTAGGATTTTTACCACTTTTTTCTTATGAATTTTCATTTAGGATATAAATAATTTCATTCTTATCCACCACTATGAATCACTCATTGGTTATTCTGTATAATATATCTATGTTACAATCATTTTCTATTGAAAACCATTTGGTTTATTTTATATTCTCAACTGTTCATGAAGCACACTTATGTGTGACCATGTTCTGATGTGTGTGACCAGATAATGATTCAATAAATTGGGTATTTTTTAGACTTATGACAGTTAATGTATGTGATTAGGGAGGCAATGTAATCCTATATGGTATATTTACCACCATTTAATATAGTCATTCCAGTTAGCCATGGCTCATGTTTATATCATGGTATCTATTGATACAACATTCATATTATTACATTTTGAAGTAACTAAATTTTCTATATTTTATTCATCCATATGTTTATTCATGTTCTAAGCCTCTATATGTCACCATGTTATGCCTTATATATCATGATCTATGATTTTTCCCATTTTAATCACAAACTAATATATTTTTATCAACCCATTATTCATTGATTCGATGGGTAATTCAATTGACCTAAAAAATTTCAAAGTATATTTAGAACTAATTTTTCTAATTTGATAATATATGATTTTATTTTGTTTTCATGATTTCTAATTATATAACTACTCTACCAAAGACACTACAATTGATGAAATGTGGTTTGTAATATATTTTAAATTATTATTGAAATAATGAAATAATATGTGAATAATGAAAGAGTCACTATAGATGGTATCATATGATAGTATAGTTTTTTATATATTAAGTCTTAAAAACGTCAATAAAACCCTAGGGATAATTATATCACCCTGGATAAAAAATATTAAAGCATACAGAATCAAACATTATTGTATATTTTTTTGTTTAAAATTTTATCATTCTATGTTCAATGTTTACATTTATTTTATTATTATCTATGTATTTAAGTTCCATAAATTTTATTTTATTTTATTCTGAGTTAATGGATTGAAATATGATAGAATCTTATAAAAAAATATGTTATAAGAAATGGGATGCTTTCCTTAATGAAATGTCAAATAATATGAGAAAGGGTTCTCAAAAATCATGATAGCACTATAACAACTTTATGAAGATATGAATAATAACATGAATCATGTGGAAAACCATCATTATCCTAAGAAATATAAAGTTTTATTTGAATGTTTATGTGAAAAATTCCACTTATATTTAGAATTTATTCGGATCCCCTTGTCATAGAATAAAATATTGACTTCATTGAAAAGTTTTTATCTATAGTTTAATTCTCAGTACAAGTGAAACATATGATTGTGTTCTATCATTATGATTGGTAAGATGATTAGTTGTGGAAACCAATGAAAAACAAAAATAATAAAGGGAAATTTATTCTTTAGAATGTGAAGCATTGATGATAATCATTTTCGTCAAATATTTTCCCTAAACAGTACTTCATAAGACATAAAGGGAGCTGTCTAGACTAAATAATAATGAATAATAGTCTATCATGGAATGTAAAGAAAATTATTCAAGGATTTCTTGATATTCCTCTGTATTTTTTGTGATCATTTATATTAAGGTGGATTTCTTATTTTTTAGATTATAGTGAGGTCAAAAAAGCATTGGAGACTCAATACAATATACAAATATGAGGAGGGTGTCCAATGTGCCAATATGGTTGAGATAATGATTCAATACTCTTAGTAGTCTGATGAACTCCGAGGTAAAAAGTGGAAAAAGTATTTTTATATGGGAGAATTAAAATAAAAGCCTCATGATGGATTGAAATAATAACATAACACATGTCAAAAGTGTTGTAAGAACAATCATGGGAAATATATCATGGGAATCCTCATATTCATAAAATGTGTAAAGGAGTGACACTAAGATATTTTTTACTAAAGATATTTGAATATTTACACAAATGTTGTAAAATAAATAAAGGATAGATGAAAACATACCCTATTGTTTATTGTTTCAACTTTAAGTAATTTGAGCATTATTTCGGCCAATTCCACATGTTGGGGGTTTTCAAAGGAATTAAACAATGAAAACCTCTATGGATTCAAGGAAGTTAATATACTATCATTACTTTGGATGTGGAGACTAAAAATGATATAGTTATAATTATGCTGTTTATTTATTCATGAATATTTAATATACTATTTGATTTTGGTCTACAGATTCTTTTATAACTTCAATGAGTTGTATAACTATTCAAGAGCCTCATCAAAATATTGATGTTGATTTACCTATGATAGTATATAATGGGTAAATTATTTCATCGAAGGTGTATAACCCCTCCCTTATTAATGTTTTTGTACTAAACCTACAAGAACATATCTTTTTACATCATTTTTTGAAGTTTTATGCTAGATTTGGCTTGTATTGTCTCCCTTTATAAAATACCAACATCAAATGTCATGAAAGAGAGATCACTCTTAACATCCAAAGGAATTATTCAATTAAATACAATTGTAAGGAGGATGATGGATATAATTTAGATTGTTCATCTCAATTGGGGATATTATTTATTTATGGGCTAGAAAATCAAACTCAAATGATTGAGAAAAATTAGGGAATCATTCTTGAAGACAATCCCATTGTGAGGGACAAAACTTTTGTGGTCCCACGAAAAATGTATTAGTCTTTCTCTGTAAAAATATGTTGAGATATAAATTGATATTATACGTAGATTTTTTAATATATAAAAAACATCATAGAAGATGGCCACTATTGAGACGGAGGAACTAAAGAAGAAATAATAATAAAATCTTGATTAGGGATTTATAGGAAGAAGTGATTCACTATGGTGTGCACTAGTACTCTTTATCAGGAAGAATGATGGAACAATGTGCCTCTTCAATGATTATCATGATCTCTATAAAATCATGATAATGAACAAGTATCACCTACCACATATATATGTATTTTTATATATACTATTTGGGTCCAATTATTACACTAAGGTGGAACTTCATTTGGGATATCACGAATTAATGGAGATGAAGAATAATATTCCTTATACTTTCCTTCAGATGAGTTATGGAAATAATGAGATCGTAGTGATTCCATTATGACTCATTAATGATCTATATAATTTAATCAACTTAATGAATATAGTCTATATAGATTACCTTGTAAATCTTTTGATAGTTTGTAATGTTGATATACTGATATACTATAAGAGAATGTTGGAACGCTAGGAGAATTTGAATATTTTTCTAAAGACATTGTAAAGAGATAAATTATATGTAATGTATAGAAAATGTGAGTTATAGGTAAATAATGTTTTTAATTACCTCCAAATGATCATTGAAAAATCCAAAAAAGAAAAAATAACTCCATATGGATATTATTTCCCCCATAAAGGTAGTGGAAGAAGTATAAGGATGAGACCGATTGATTTCATGAACCTATAAGGGATAAGTGACTGTGTTACCATCATGAGGTTATACAAAGGAACCATGCACAATGAATATCTTATAAAGAGTCCCATGATGTCCCCTTCAAATGTTATGTTCTTTATTTTATGATGGCACCCTGAACAATTTATGGACATTTAGTGGTAGCTAGTTAAGATCCCATAGACACAATAGTTGTCAGTTAGAGGATTCATTATTCGCAGTGTAAAGATCCATATAATATATAAGTAAAATAACCAAGACTAGGGAGACTCTTGTAGTTGTAAAATTAATCCAATGCATCACATATGTGGAGGAGGATTGTTCCTAGAAGCATCTATGAAAACCCAAATGTCCCCCCAACATTTTCAAAATAATACAAATGTAATAAAATGAAGGAGTTAAAACCTTTTTTGGTCCTAAAAGACACATGATGTGCCCATGATGTTCTGCTAGACACCATAATAACCAAGTGGCATGCCATCCCAAATGTAGGATAGCCCATTGCCTCTTCCTTATCATCACAAGAGGGCCTCAGGTATGTGGAAGATACATCATTCTTTTACTTTTGGATTCATAAAGAAAATATGATTAAATTTCAATTTAAATGATCACACGTCTCCACATGACCTTTTGTTGTCACTCAATGAATTACCTTGCAGTACCGTGATTGTACATGATAAAACCCTATAAAACTTGTTAGCTCCTAAAACATTGTAAAATATAATTAATAAATAAAAATGCAGATGATAAAGAATCATTTCATTGTCATAAAACTCTTGTAACATTCTGTGTATATTCCTGGAATAGTATTAAAACACTACTAATAAAGCTAGACATGTTTCTTGAAAGCCTCTTAACATGCCATCCTAGTCCCAAAATATGTCATGGCCATGTCAGATGAAATCATGAAAGGGCCTTCAATCATGGACCATGATCCCATGAAGTCCCTCATTTATATCATTATGAAAATATAGAATTCATTAGGATTTACATCATGGTTTAATAAGTCCCAATTAATTTTAAATAGTCTAGTAATGGATGAATTAAAGAGATGAATACCCAGTTACTAAAAATAAATTAATGTTATGACAGTGAACTGTAATAGGGAATCTTGAAGAAACGTTATGTTGAGTCCCTCTTCTGACTCCATCTATGATCCACGTGATAATAACCACACATACTGATAAAACCCCTGTTGGTGTGGCATAGAAATAACCCCAGACTCTAATAAACAGTTAGCCATTCGGCATAAAGAAACACAATCACACCCATGAACCAAAGGGGATTTCTGAGAGTGGATGATCGTGAAATTGGAATGGATTTTAGTCTGGAAAATTTATGGTAAAAAACCAAAGTTGTCAATAACCATTAATAATGCACTTAGCATGATAACTCATATATCACATGAATGAGTTATGACAGGACACATGATGAACATCCCATACATCTCATAGGTCATTTGAGACTTAAAATAATCTAACACTGAATAAAAACAAGTAAATAAAAATATAAATTCTAGGACGAAGACTAATTCTTTTGTAAATTTATAATGAAAATATATATTGACCATCATTTTCTTCACTTGAAAAACAAATTACATAAGACAACACCATGAAATGTCACCATGATTTTGTGATGCTCCTTTGGTATACTATATAGATCACACGAAGTCTCTAGACATGTAAAATAATTTTTCATGGTGTCCAACAAGAATGGAACACCAGTGTCGTGAATCCCTTCAGGATAGCCATCCATGACATGATATTTCCTTCATACATGTTAACCAAACCATATAGAGGCACATGTTCATGTCAGTAACTTAAAATGGTATCACTAAGTCAAGTCGACTAACTGTTGTGAGCCACTATTTTCTTTCCAGTTATCTTTGGCGGCATCCCTGACACTAGTATGATAAGAATCATGATATCCTCTAGGTATGTTTTCCAGGACATGCGAAATGGTTTGAGCCAGTTTGCCTTAAGTCTCTTGATGCCCTCTAGGAGTTTCAACTTGCTATTTTAATGACGAAAAGGAAAGTCAGATTGATCATGAAACAACCTCTAGGCAGATATATTGAGGTCATGTGAAGTGTTATATGAAAAATAATATGGGTTGTACTATTTTATTATGAGTTTTCCACCTCAATCATGAGACAACCCTCTAGTATGCCATCCATGATATGATGCATCTAGTGGTAAAGTTAATGAGATAATGTGATGTCCAAAAGAAATGTTCTGTAGACATACTCTAACATGTCAAGTTGAAAATCAAGGCATTTCATGTATTCAATAAAATAATTTGGTGCATGAAAGTAGGTCATGACATAAGGTAATCCCCAGAATCCAATACCTTAATTATCCTTTATGTGTAATCCCGGACTATAAGGGAAACCTTAATATATAATCCCCATAAAATTTCATTATATGATATGTCTAAAATATAAGGTAAACCATAGTGTGTAATCCCCAAAAACATTAGTTATTATAACATTTAATCCTTCGATAACTATGATACATTGAATGCCTCCCTCAATCCAGAGCTCTATATGAACTATTATAAGGGTTATCTAAATATGTAAGACCCACATATGAAATCAATGAGACTTTTCAAATTCCCTCCCTTGTTTCTCACAAAAATAATATGACACATGGGATTAGGGAGTTTCAATAATTATATAATTTGAATCATAATTGTCTACAAAATTATCGGAACCCTTAGTCTGTAATTCTCAACCAGCGACATAATATGATATTTCACGCTTATAAGAGAAGCCTCATGAGGATATATTCTATTAAAAAAATACATTTATTTGTATTATAAGAATAATGGAGGTGATGAAAATCATGAAATATCATGTATATTGAATCTAAAATAGTAATTATTCTATCAGAAATCTTAGTTATTAATCGACTCATTCAATCCAGTCATGAAAAAATCCCTCACTTCATCACTCGATGTATCTGGATCATGAGAAAATACCTATATAGCGAATAGTAAAGAAATATCCCTTAGGGAATTCATTGTGGTAATTTTAGAACCCCATGTGAAAGAGGTGCGTCTACAATCATCAAACTATTAGTGGATGGTGTAATATTAGTTGTTACTGGCACAAAATCAATTAAACAACGACTGAATCTTAGTATAATCTAATTGGTTAGTTGAAGTGCATACGAGAAAGGGGTAAAACCCATGGAATATGGTGATCTAAAAAACAATATCACTCAATATTGAAACATATTTAAATGGAGTTTCATTATGATTGGGAAAGGATACATTCATATCATTCTGGAGAAGAAGGAAGAGGTAAATTTGTCTTGGTGAATAGTTAATCTGAATTTGAAGCCAAGTATTTCTCTTCTATAGGAATTGGAGGATAATTTCAACCCCTATAATAAAAACAAGTAAATTATCATGTATAGACTAGAATTAATGTTTTGAATATGTATAATGGCACCCTAAAATCATTAATAACCTAGCCTCTAGCTTCAGACGCCCCTTAAAATTGTTCAGTGTTCCATGAATGGAGAACATGGCCTTTATTACAGGATGCATGATAAAGTAAAAATGTTTTCACCACCTCTTAACTTTATATCCCATATTGTGAATGAGCGTAAATTTGAGGTAAAGATTGTAACACTACAAGATTCCATGGTATGTTTCCCTTCTAATAATGCAGTACCATCCACTATACGCAACATAGAGTTTTAACAGACCACGAAAAATCAAAGTAGCCATTATGAATAGTAATACCCACTTCCTGAAATTTTAAAAATTGTATTTTTCAAAATGGACATCATTTATGGATTTGGATTATCTAAATTAACTCATTGTGAATTTTTATAATTTCTCTAAAACCATTTAATTATTGATGAATATTGAAAAACACTGCATTATTGTTTACAACCATATTTTTATTTAAATAATTAGTTATTTTATTTTATTTTATTTTAGGCTAAAATAGATACATAATAAATATATATGTTCAATTTAATTCATTGGAGTCATTTTATAATTATATTAGATATATAAAATCGAATTGAACTTTGTACTATATTTTTCCCACATTAATGGAGCATTTGAAAATTTGCGTAAAACATAGTTTTTGATATTCTGTTACTTGAATTTGGAAAATCCGATAAACATGGTTAATATCAGTAAGTATAATGTGGTTCAATAATATTTTTTTTTCTGAATAGTATATTTTGACTTTTACTTACCATAGTTAAAAGTAAATAGGGTAATTAAGGGTAAAATGATATCATAAATACCATAACACATGCCCAAATTCTAGTGGATATGATTAATTTGACCAAAAAAACATAGGAATAAAATATGATAACTGTTGGTTCACATGGATTAGAATAGGAAATTTATTATTATTTTATTTAAAGAGAAGTTAAAAGTGGTAAATTCAATATTTAATAACTAAACCAATTTTAATATAGGCTATAAATTCCACTATAAATATTGGTTAGAAATATAAAAATATTTCCTACATAATTGTATTTTATTTATAATTTTAAGACATTAAATAATATAATATATTAATGACACAATAATGATGCAGTAATGACCTTATTAATGACATATAAAAATAATTGATGTTATAAATATACAAATACATGTAAATTTAGACTTTTGAAGAATTCCAATATTTTACGAGGTTAATATTAAATGTTTGGGCTGATTAAATAATTAATTTTTTATGTACTAATGTTTTTGTGATTTTCACAAAAACCAAATACTAAATAGTGTCAAATTTGAAAAAATTGAGTTTTTAAAGAAAATACTATATTATTAATTTATATAATATTTATAAAAATCTATGGTTTTGACAAAGGACATTGATAACATTATATATATTAATAATTATCCATTGGGGGTTTTATTTGATTGATATAGTATGTTAATTAACAATATAATATAAAAACAAAAATAGATGTGGTAAATGTCAAACTATATAACTAAGAGTTAAATCTAAATTATAATGTTAATATGGTGACCTAAACATGTCTAAAACCTATTTTTTGAGAGTTTTTTTGTCCCAGCCCCACCTTATCAATGAAATAGTTCATTTTAGAGCCATTAGAAATGGATGTTTATTTTATTTGAAAATAATATTTTATGTTTTTTCTAAAGTGACCCTCAACACTCTTAAAAATGGTACTTTCCATTTCTCTTAATTTCACACCTAAAAAGCCATTTTTCTTTGCAACATCTTGCCAAAATATCCTCCCAACACCCCTCAAATCAGCCTAGAGTCCTTTATTTGATCATAAATCCAACCTATTGAACCCTTTTTATCAACTCAAAATGAAACACCCAAAGAAGAGGTAATAATTTCACCACCCTCTTTAAAGTTATTTTCTACTTCAACTTCCTCTTTATTTGTTGATTCCATACCATAATTTTAACGCAAATACCTTATACATACTATGATGTTATTATAAATAATGTATAACCATATTCTTTATTCAACCCATCCTATAAATGTCAATGTCACCATATGTGCGTAAGAATGACTTACCGTCACCACGTCGTGGTGTAGTTTGTTATTCAAACACTTCATTATTTTTTATGGGTATATTAATGAGTATAACTAATGTAAATAATAAATATATCATTTTAATGATTCTATATATAGTATATACCATCCAATTACATACGATTTCACAATCAATATAATGATATTGTCGCTTCTGCGTACGTACGGATTACCATCTCTATGAATGTGATGAGAAAAATTCCCCATTGTAATCATTCAAGAATAATTTTCATTTTATGAATAATAATAATGTTTATAAACATAATATAATTCTATATATGAATAAAATACATCCAATCCATAACAAACATGTCTTATGTCACCAAGAATATAAAGTAAAACAAATTAGTTAACACATGAAATGATGATACTACTGAAATATTATTAACAAAGAAATAATTGAGGATCATATATGATATCATATTTATGTATATGGTACTTTTATAATTTAATAAAAATGTTATAACTATTATACAAGATGTTAACATACCATCGAATAAGGAAAATTTAAAGCTATGGTTTAATTATACAATCACATTAGTTATCTGAGGTTGTTAATACATAAGTATCTACAATCACCTATTTATCATCCACATCCACGTTTTCTTAAATATGTAATTAAATACATTCTTAATATTTACTATAATATGGGTTTATTAAATTTATACCCTCATTTTACCATATATGTTTTGAAATGAATCCATCCGTCATTTTCCAAATAAGTTACATTTTGACCTTTTAGACATAATAAAGGTAAGAATGATGTTTTTAGTTATACAGTGGGTGCATATATTTTCAAGCCTTATAACATCGTTGAAGCTTTCCATACAAGATTATGAGAATATTTTGAAAATTAATGTTTTATTTTATAATTAAACTACTTCTAAATGATTTAAAAATAGAAGGAGATATTTCTCCAAAAAAGTTCTGATTTCATCTATGTCAACATACTTTGTTATATTTTAAGCTTTTTTGATGTTGATTTATTATGATCAAAATCTTCCATATTGTATTGAATGTTTTTTGATATGATTGACTATGGATTTTTTATTTTTACACCTTTCGTGGTTTATGGATAATGTATTTACAATTCGTATGCCAATTTTAATACGAATATTTTTGTTATGTTTAAAACTTTTCATATGAGGAATGCATTGGACTTAGTAAGTGACAGGTGGTTCCCTCTATTACATCTCGATGCATAAGAAGGTCTCATGAGAAAAACTAGTATCTTGGAACAAGGCATTGCCTAAATCTTATTTGAAGTCTTGGCACATGACCTTGACATTGTGGTTTTGAAGTCTGGAAATATGCATTCCATCATTATGAAAGTGGCTATTGATATTTCATGTGATTATTCGACTAGAATAATATCCATGTGAATAATTAAATTCCATTATTTTATTTAATCCTTTCTATATTAGGAATATTTTTATGTTTAAAATTATTTTGTTTTAGTCATATACATTTCCTTAAATGTTTTTGCTTATTTATGAAAGTTTCCACTTTATGTTATCCTTACTGAGCATCTAATCTCACCCATTTCTATATTTTATTATTCATAGGATTTGAAGACATATTTTATAGTTGAACTATAGGGATAGGCTAAGGATATATGTGTGTTCAAAATGGGAAAACTGTTGTTGATGATTTTATTTCATCATGTAATGTAAAAAATATGAATGTATGCAGTACTTCCAAGGATACTAAACTGATTGATCTTTCAGGAAATGATTACTTATATCATTCCAGTGTTCATTAATAATGCACTGACTCAATGTAACTGGGGTCAGGGTGTTATAGTTTATATCAGAGGAAGTTTACTACAAACCGTGGAAACTAGATTTAGAAAAACATAGATTATGGAACACTACGCTATGATAAACTCGGAGGATTAGTATAGAAAAACTTCCCAGAATTTTGATGATTTTTGGATTTTGTGAGTTTTCCAAGAAATACATCCTTATCTGGATACGAGTAGGTATAGGCAGCTATAGCATAGATTTACACAGGGTTATAACCCGAAAACACTGCTTTGAGTTATACTCCAATGAAAACTAGTGCATGAAAACTGACCTTGGTGTACTCTTGGTTACAACACTCTCAGGGGATATGCTTACAATAATTATCATTATCTTTACAAACCATTATGAAGGGTTAATGAGTATACACATCTTCAAAGAAATTATTTTTATGATTATGTATTATATCCATACACTATTCAGTTTATGTTAAGTGTTTTAAAAGATTGGGATTGTATATTGTGATTTATAAACTAATCTATTGTATTCAATTTTTTCGAAATGGAACCTAGTGGAAGGAATGGGAATCATATCAACACATGTAATAAATTTAGAGATTTCCCTCATACTCAAGATAATTATATCGAAGCTGGTGATGCAACTTGTATTGATCAACTTATCACCATACTGGGACAACTAACTCGTGCTATTAATAATAACATTACTCATATGGAGCACCCTGATCCCCAACATGGAGGATCAATGTTAGATCACTTCATGAGGAAATAACTACCAACATTGAATGGGAGTAAAAATCCATGAGTATCTGAGAAATGGATATCTTCCTTAGAGAAAATATTTCTTTCTTTTGGGAGTAGGGAAAGGGAAAAAGTTTTCATAGTAGTTTATCGCCTCACGGGAGATGCATATCATTGGTGGTCATTAATCCAAAACAAAAATGATGATATATAAGTATAAAATATGAAATTGAGTGAGTTTAAAGATGTTTTCTTAGAAAAATACATTCCTTGTGTCTATCAAGGGGATATAGAACAACAATTTCTGAGTTTGAGGAAAAAGGAGGATGAGAATCTCGCAAAGAGTAAGACTAACATTACAAGGTTAGCAAGGCATCCAGAAGATTATATACGTATCCCAAGGAGTATGGTTGATCAATTTGTTTATGGGTTAAAACCTTTTCTCTCTCATGCATTAATATAACAATCCATCTCATTATATAGTGATATAGAATCATGTACTTTCATGACAGAAAAGGAATTCTCTATGTCTTACAACTATAAACTAGACCAAGAGAAAAAGAGATCTTTTGAACACTATTGAAATGGAAATAATGGGAAGAAGAGAAAATTTATGTATCCATCCTGAGGTAAATGTGGGATGAAACACCATTGTACTTTCTAGAAAGGAATGCGAGGTTTATACAAGGGTGGTGAAAATGGCCTCCAATCTCGTGATTGCAAAGGGAAGAAAGAGTCTATCAATATTGAATGTTTAAATTATAGAGAAAAGGGGAATTATTAAAATGAATGTCATAACCTAAAATGAAAAATACCACAGAAAAGGACAAGGGAGGAAGGCCAAGATTATTCCATCAATACTACTAAGGTTAAAGCTTCGAAAGGCATTGTGGCATAATTTAATGGTTTCCTCATGTTAATCTAATGATATATTTTATTCTGGATCATCGCATTGTTTCATATCTTTTCTGTTTTCTATGAAAATTAGATATTTTCAATTTTACTTAACAAGTGAGTTATTAGTCAAAACACCTAAGGGTAGTATTAGTGGAACAATGTTTTTGAATCAGTTACCATTAATGAATACAAATTTTCTTTATCTTCTGATCTCATCGTCATACCCATCAATGAATTTGATATAATTCTTAGAATGAATTTTTCTTTGAGACCATGATAAGAAAATTTATTATAAGAAGAAAGAGGTTTCAATTTTCAATGGTGATAAATTGTACCTTATCATTATAGTAGAAACATCCCCAACTGATTCTTATATTGATCCACCCCAAGTAGCACTACTAAATTCAAATATTGGATTTGAAGAGAATGAAATAACTATGGGTGAGGAAAATAATGTTCTAGTAGAGGATGTACCTATTGTGCCAGAATATGTTGATGTTTATTTAGAAGATTTACCAGGACAACCTCTAATATGAGAAATTGTAGTTTCAATTGATTTAATTATTGGTTCAAGGCCCATATCGATGACCCCTTATATAATGGCCACTCTGTAATTAGTGGAACTAAGGAAACAACAAGAGGAATTGAGTAATAAGTTATTTATTCATCATACATTTTCTCCATGGTGATCCCCTGTCCTTTTTGTTAAGAAGAAAGACCAATATAAGAGGTTATGCATCGACTTCTGGGAGATAAATTCTATAAAAATAAAGAACATGTATCCCATACCTCGCATTGATAATTTATTTGACCAACATCATGGAGCTCATGGAATATCTTAATGACTTTGTGGTGTTATTTATGGATTATATCTTGGTATACTCAAAAATATATGAAGATCAAGAAAATTCATGGCACACTATTCTGAAAGCCATTAGAAAAATGAATTATATGGGATGTTTAGAAATTGAGATATCTGGCTTTAATTAAAAAAATTTCTTGGATATCTTGTCTCTAAGTATGGAATATCTATTGATCCTTCAAAGACCATGGCAATCCAAGAATGTCAATCACTGACGAGTGTAATTGAGGTACACATTTTTATTTGTTTAATAGTTTATTATTGACATTTCGTCCATAATTTTTCCCAATTGGCTAACCCATTAACTAAGCTCATGTGTAAAGGGGTAAAATATTTTTGGAAAAAAGAGTGTGAAGAATGTTTTGAAGAACTGAAGATAAGATTAGTCAATGATCTTATCTAGACTATACCATCAACGAACGATGGGGTTGTTATTTATAATAATCCATCAAAGAATGGACTTAGTTGTGTCCTTATATGGAATGGTAGAGTTATTACCTATGCATCATGAAAAAATTAAATTCTTGATCAAAATAATCTTACTTCTGATATTGAGTTATAAGCTATAATATTTCTCTGAAAATATGGAGACACTGTTTCTATAGTGGGAAATGTTAGATTTATACTGATCAAAAGAGTTTGAAGTATTTTTTCTCATAGATAGAACTCAACATGAGGCAAAGAAGATGGCTTGAACTTCTTAGTTATTTTTGATTGCTCTATACATAGCCACTATGGGATGGAAAATATGGTGGAAGATGCTTTGAGTAGAAAGGATCATGGTTTTTTTTAACAATATGAGAGTTGAAGTGGATCCTATTTTCATGGATCTAGTAATGATGGATATGGGAATAACCATGGAATTTTAAACATCAATAATTTTTAAAATGGTTTCCAAACCATCTTCACTATAAAGGATAAAGAGTTCTCAGACTGATGACAAGGAGTTTCAAAAAGAAGATTAATGTTGTAAATGGATGATTATCATCACTACAATTTCTTCTATACAACCTAGGATCACAAAGGTGTATAGTTATTTGAAGGAACATTTTTTGCAGGACAACATGAAGAGAGGTATTGATGATTCTGTGTCATGATGTATGCTTTTTCAACAAGTGAAAGATGAAAGGAAATAGTCTGTATGGGTCATGCAACCTCTTCCCATACCTGAGATTAAATGTGATAATATTACGATATAATTTTTAGGTGGATACCAAGGTCTCATTGAATGAATGATGCGATATGTTTAATTTTTGATCATCTTACTAGGTCTGCACATTTTTTTTCTATAAGAGAAGATTTACCACTTGAACATCTGGCAATAATATATATTAATGATGTTGTAAGAATTAATCTAGTACCTCTATCAATTGTTTCTGATCGTTATCCCTATTTTACATCATGATTTTGGAAACGTATTTAGAAGGCCCTAGATATTGAACATCATTTGAGTACATCCTACAACCCTCAAATCGATGGACAATCTGAACGAACAATTCAAACCATAAAAGACATGTTGAGATCTTTATCACTTGACTTTCAAGGTATGTGTGATCAATATTTAAATCTTGTAGAATATTTTTATAACAATATATTTCATTCATGTATTCATATGGCACCATATGATGCTTTTTACGGAATGAGATATTGCACTCCAACTTGTTGGGATGCTTTTGGTGAAAGAAAACTCGTAGGACTAGAACTTGTTGAGGAAATAGTGGAAAAGGTGATGATTATCCAAACCCACATCAAAGCATCCCAATGTAGGAAAAAGAGCTATACTGATAACTGAATGAAGATTTAGAATTTCATGTAAAAGACCATGTTTTCTTAAAAGTATTTCCATAGAAGGGTGTTATACATTTCTGAAAGAAGTGTTAATTGAGTCCCAGGTACATTGGACCTTTCGATATTCTAGAACTAATTGGTTTTGTTGCTTATCGTTAGGAAATGCCTCCAAGTATCTCCAAAGTTCATGATGTTTTCCACGTATCACTATTGAAAAAAGACATTCATGATCCAATACACGTACTCACCCATGATGAAATTGAACTGGAACCGAACCTGTCTTATTGTGAAGAGCCTGTCAAAATTCTTGATACCAGTGAACCAGTGATGAGAAACCAGACGGCTCATCTGGTAAAATTTATTTGGAGAAACATAAGATTGAAGATGATATTTGTGAATCCAAGGAACCTATGATGAAGAACCACCCATGTATTTTTAGGAAATAATATTCTAGAAATTTTGAGAATGAAATTATTTTAAAGAGGGGATAATGTAACACTCCAATATTCCATGGTATGTTTCCCTTTGAAAAGTGCAGTAGCTTGCGTTGTATGAAACTTGGAGTTTTAACACACCATGACCAATCAACGTAGCCATTATGAATAATAATACCAACTTTTTGAAATTTTATAAATTTTATTTTTCAAAATGGACTTCATTGGTGGATTTGGAATGTCAAAATTATCTTAGGGGTGATTTTTTTGTATTATTACAAAAACATTCAATTTTTTGATGAATAGTGAATAACACAACATTATTGTTTAAAACTGGATTTTTTTAAAATAATTAGTTATTTTATTTTAATTCATTTTATGTAAAAATAAATTTATAATACCTATATATGTTCAATTTAATTCATTGGATTCATTTTATAATAATAATAGATATAGATAATTTTATTGAACTTTTTAGTGTCTTTTACCCACATTCTAGGAACATTTGATAATTTTCATAAAACTTAATTTTAGCACTTCTCTTAGTTGAATATCTAATATATGAGAGACATAATTGATATCAGTAATTAAAATGCTGTTCAATACAATGAAAATAATTTTTGTTGAATATTAACCTTTGAGTTTTATTTACCACTGTTAAATTAAATTGGGTCATTAAGGGTAAAAATGATATCATAATTACCCTAACACATTTCATAATTCTACTTAATAAGTTTAATTCGACAAAAAACAAACATAGGAATAAAATATAATCAACATTGTTCCACTTCGATTAGATTAGGACATTTATTATTATTTTAATTAAGGAAGTGTTAAAAGTGTTAAATTAAAAGTTTAATAACTAAAAAAAATTTAATATTAGGTTACACAAAATATAAATTTGACTACAAATATTTATTATAAAGCTAAAAAATTTCATACATAATTTTATTTTATTATTAATTTTTTGAGATTATATAATTTAATTTATTAATGACACAATGATGTTGCAGTAATAACCTTATTAATGAAATATTAAAACAATTTATATTATAAATATCCAAATAAAGGTAAATTTAGACTTCTGATGAATTCAACAAATTTTTTAGGATTATATAAATTTTTAGGATGGATTAAATATTTTTTTTCCAAATTATTCATGTTATTTTGATTTTCACCAAAACTCAATACTAAATATCATCAAAATTAACATAATTATGTTTTTAAAACAAATACCATATTATTAATTAATATAATATTCATGAAAATAAATTGTTCATCCAAATGACATAAATGAGGTTATATATATTAATAAAGAACCACATGGGGTTTTCATGGATTATTATAGTAAGTTTATTAACCATATAATATAGACATACAACGAGACATGGTAAATGTAAAACTATTTTACTAAGAGTAACATCTAAACGATAAGGTAAATATGGTGACATAAATCAATCAAAAACATTTAGTTTGAGTTTTTTTCAACCCACCCCACCTTATCATCGATTAAAATAATTTTTGATCCATTAGAAGGTGAAAATTATTTTATAATAAAATAATATTTCAAGCTTTTCCAAATGTGAACATCACCTCTCTTATAGAAGGGAACTTCCATGTTCTCTTAATATTACACCTCCAAAGTTATTTGGCTCAGCCAGACCCTACCCAAATATCTCCCAACATCCCTCAAATCATTTTAGATTCATTACATTGATTCGAAATATATCCTATATAACTCTTATGATCAACTCAAAAGGAAACACCAGAAAAAGAGGAAAAAATTTCACCACCCTCTTTCAAGTTCTATTCATCTTCTACTTTCTCTTATTTTTTTGATTCCATACAAAAAAAACTCTAATAACTTCTATATAATTTGATGTTATTATAAATATGTTACAACAATATTCATTTTTCTACCCATCCTATAAATCACAAAGTCACCATATGTGCATACGTACAGCTTACCGTCTCTACGTCATGGTGTAGTTTGTTATTTAAATAATTTGTTATTTTGGATGGGTATAATAATGAGTATAACTTATGTAAATATTAAATATATCATGTTAATGAATCTTTATATATGATAAACCTTCCAATTAGATATGATTTCACCATCAATACAATGATATTGTCGCTCGTCCGTATGTACGGATTACCGTCTCGATGAACACACTGAGAAATATTTCCCATCGTAATCATTCATGAATAATTTTAATTTTATTAATAAAAAAATGTTTATAACCATTATAGAATATTATATATGAATAAAATTTAACATATCCATAAAAATCATGGATTACATAACCAAGAATATAAAGGAAAACTTATCAATTAACACCCAAAATAGTGATACAACTGATATATTATTAACAAAACAATATTAGAGGATCATTTATGATATCACATTTATGTATGTGGTTATTTTATAATATAATTACAATGTTTTAAATATTATATTTGAGGTTAAAAGACCATTTACTAAGGAAATATATAAGTTAATGGTTAATTCTACAATCTCTTTACTTATCTGAGGTTGTTAATACATAAGAAACTACTAGGACCTCTTTATCATCCACAACCATGTTTTCTTAAAACATTCATTCAAATCATTCATACTATTTACTAGAATATGGGCTAAAGTATTTTATAACCTTATATGACCATATATGTTTTGATAGGAATCTTTCTGTCATTGTCCAGAAAATGTACTTTATGACTTTTTTCGACAAAATTAATGTAAGAATTTATTTTTTAAACTTATATGGAGGGTGTGGCTATTTTCCACCGTTATAACATCATCGAATCTTCCCATAAAATATTATAAGAATATTTTCAAAATAAATATATTATTTTAAAATTATATGACATTTAAATGATTTCAAAATAGAATGATATATTTCTATAAAAAAGTTTTTCATTCATCTATGTCAACATCTTTTGATGGATTTTAAGCTTGTTTGGGGATTATTTATTATGATACAAATCTTCCATATTTTATTTAAGGTTTTGTTAAATGTTTGACTATGGATGTGTTATTTTTAAACCATTCATGGTTTATGGATAAATTAGTGATATTTCATATGCTTGTTTTAATACGAATGTTTATTTTATTTTTAAAAAATTTCATATGAGGAATGCATAATACTTAGTATGTAACAGGTGGAGCCCCCTATAGCTCCTTGATGCATCGGTAGGTATCCTGAGAAAAACTAGT
The DNA here is from genome assembly GCA_963277665.1 of Viscum album. Lineage (NCBI taxonomy): Eukaryota > Viridiplantae > Streptophyta > Magnoliopsida > Santalales > Viscaceae > Viscum > Viscum album. Next base: position 273,462,480 of record OY728141.1, read on the forward strand.
TTATTGGCATAGGAACTTGAATAATATTATTTTTAGTCTAGGCACTAGGCCTTGACTATGTGGTTTTGAATTCTAGCATTATGCATTCCATCATTATGAAAATGGCTATTGATATTGTAATTGATCATTCAACTAGTAGAATATCCATGTGAATAAGCCAATAGAATTATTTGATTATACCTTTTCCATTTTATGCTGATGTTTTATTTTTAAAGGCTTTTTTTAGTCTTATACATTTCCATAAATGTTTTTTCTTATTTATTAATGTTTCCGCTATATTGTTATCGTTATTGAGCATCTTATCTCACCCCTTTCATTGTTTTTTTCATTATGTGAAAAAGTTTCTAAATGATGAACTATAAGAATAGTATAAGTATATAATTTTTTTCATAAGGGAACAATATTTTGATGATATTCTAATTCATGATGTAATGTTAAACATTTGAATTTATCTATTACTTCCAATAATACTAAACTAATCAGTATTTCGGGACATGTTTTGTTGCATCATTACAATGTTATGTAATAATGCACCAACTCTGGGTAACTATGGTTGGGGAATTACAATGATTGAGTTAATGAATCATCGTCTATTTAAAGAAGCTTTTAAAAAGGTTGGTTATGAAATCAGAAATGATAGGGTGGTTCATAAGCTTGTAACACCAGCCACAACTATCATTTGTTTTTACCAATTTGTCAAAAGAATGGAAGTCCAAACTTGTGGAAAACATTCAAATTGACATGCCTGAACAACCAGAATCTGTCAAATGTTAAAACGTTTCTAGAAAAAGAAACCCATGGGTTAACATGGATAAGGATTTAGAGAAACAAGAATCACCACTACAATCGAATCAACAACAAGATGATAATAAGGTGCCATACGAGATTTTCAAGAATGGTCATATGGTGGATAAATATATTGATATCCTACTATGTTTATCATCACAAATTTTATCCATTTTCTCCTCTCTACAAGATGAGTATTTTTTTTGATATTATCTAACATAGATTTAATTAAATTATCCAAATGGACATTTCTATTTTAATTAGGCAGGAAAATGAGTTAGGTAAAATGCATGAGTCAGACCTGAAGTAGGAGAATCAATCCTTAGTAAATCGGTTGACTGTTAAGGGATCAAATAGAATAGAACCATAGCTGGACTCATCCAGATATACTTAATCGACGCACAAGAAGTCACCATGAAATATTCTAGGCGGAATATCTATAACGATTAATGACACAATAATCATTAGCCAAAGTGATTCTATGTAGGTTGAAGTAATTTCAATTACATACTCAATGAAAAATCCACGAATATAAAATAAAAATAAGATAATTTTGGTTAATGAAAATCAGGAGAGCACCCCCAAAATAATTTCAAAATGAGGATCCACTTCATGAACATCCAATTCATAGAAATACCTTGCAAAAGAAGTTCTGTAAGGATACTTGCAGGTAATGATAAACCAGACTTAATTGGAGTGTATAGACAAAACTAATCATCCCCATGAAAAACAATTCTAACAGTGGTTTACACATTCTAGGAAAAACACAATCATACACCTCACTTGATAGACATTGGATTAATTTTAACAACATGGTGGATAATCCCTTAATTGTTCAACAAGGATATCAATGTATCACATGCTATCTCTCTAAAAATAAAATACTATAATATTATTTTCATTCATCTATTATTTCAGTAACTATAGTGAATAATGATCAGTATGGTCTCATACAAAGGGCCTCCCTTGTTCTATCACATATTCATGGTTTCTCATTGGTGTTTTTTTCTATTCTTTATGATGATGAAAAAATAGGGAATTTGTTTATCTAGGAATCCATAAAAGTGTTTAATGCTTGTGTTCAGGATGATAACATTAATATTGTTAATTTCATTGGCACCAAATAAACTATGTAAAGAAGGTATATGAATAGTGTGATAGCTAGTATAATTGAAAAGGCCTCTGTTAATGATGATATTCTCTAAATTTAGAGATCTATTTCTTGTAAGGAAAAGGAAAAGCATAAAACTTATCATCACCCTATCATTGTGAGATTCCAGGGAAATGAAAAGAATCTTCCCTTCATTTTTAGGGTCAATAACACCTAGAATGATATCCATGGTTGTTGTAAAATTTTCTAAGACACTTGGGCGAGGTCTGAATCAAATAACACCCCTTTCACTTGAAATTAAAAAGAAAAATCTGAAGTCAATTTTGAAATATTAGGTCACGTCATGATTCACCAAACTTGATGAATAAATTGATTCAATTGAGATATCTATTCATAAATTACAAGTGGTCATCACCTAGAACATCCTCCCTGGATGAGTCACTAAAGAGGTAAATATAACATCTACGTTGAGTAGCCTTATCATGATCAAAGGTAACATGAATAAATACATGTTCAAATTTAGGTGGATCAATGATGGAGATAGAAATACTAACTTCTTCAATGATCTCCAAAAAAGAAATAAAAGATAACCAGAACCCCTCTCTTTTGATTATTATCAAAAAATGTATCACTAAAGGACAAACTCTTTCCAACCATGTTGTTTTTTAAGAGAATATATTAAATTGAATATAATGAAATGTGAATCAAAAGGAAGTTATTAATACAAATTATATCACCAAATATGATAATTTTCACATAAAAAAAACTCCTCTGGTTTATGATATTATAGAAGATGTATTTGGACTTCACAATGTATTCTCTTCTGGACTGGATGCATTCACGAACAATGTTTTCAGAATTTTTGGGAGGTTATCTAGCTTGATGTTGGGAATATGATCAATAATTTTTTCAACGGTGGATCCTTAAATCTAGGATTTAATTACTAATTTATTACTATTATTCCAAATGTTGATAATTCATGAGACGTCATCCAATTTATACCAGCAATTTTGGTCAAAAGTATACAAAAAATAATTAGGAAAATTCTACGCAATTGACATGATATGATCAGGAAAAAAATATCTTCACGGAATCAATTTGGATTTATTAATGATATAAAAATTACTTGTTTCTTGATGAATGACTCAGAATGTGTGAATCTTATTAGGAATTTATAATAAGAATAAAAATTTCACTCATTATTTACATCAAAAAATAATTGGACAATATGGACTAGGGATTTGTTTTTTATGTTATTTTTATTTTTAGATTCAATTTAATGTTTTTTGGTTTTGATCAAACTACTGCATGAATCATCCCTCACAAATATCTTAAACAATGGATCCTCAAAGGGATACATCCAATGCTCTAGAGTGGTGAGACAAATATACCCCCCTCTTCTATAACACCCCGAGCTTCCATGATACGTTTCTCATTCAATAATGCAATAGCTTGCACTGTACGCAACTTCGAGTTCTAAAACACAGCGACTAATAAAAGTAGCCGTTATGAATAGTAATAACCACTTTTCAAAATTATAGAAATTTTATATTTCAAAATGGACTTCATTTTTGGATTCGTAATATCGAAATTAGCCTATGTTGAATTTTTGGTATTTTTCTAAGAACGTCTAATTTTTTATGAATAGTGAAAAATACTTAAAAACAACTTTTTTAATCAAAATAATTTATAGTGATAAATTATACTATTTAGTGGTTTTAAAGTATAATTATAATATATTTTTACCATTTTATCCAATGGTGGTCATTAGAATTAATTTAACATTGAAATTGGACATAAACAATTGCCAATCTTTTGATATAAATTGTTTCTTAAAACACGCTATTTGTTGTGACAGTGAGAATTAATTATAAAATTAATTAATACAACTTATATGTTTGGAATTTTTTAAAATAGACATCATTTTTGAATTCGGAATATCAATTATAGCTTAGGGTGATATTTTTTCATTGTTCTAAAAAACATCAATTTTTGATGAATAGTGAAACCAATAAGTGGTAGTTAAATAACAGATTTTTTGTTTAAATGAAATATTACCACTTATGTGATTTGATTTTCAAAAATCTGACATACATGGTTGTCATTAATAAGTAAAATGTGGTTCAATGAGATCAAAATAATTTTTTGGTGAATAGTAACTTTTAAGTTCTTAATCGCGATTAGAGGTAATTAGTGTAGTTTAAGGTAAAAATAATGTTTTAATAATATGAGATGAGCTTGACACTTGTCCTACGCCTATTGGATGAGTCATGGCCGACCAAGACAACCCATGGGTCAACTTGGGGATCCCATGGAGCCACTTTGGTTGGAAAATGACAGTAATATATATATATATATTTAATGTTAAAATTAAATTGACACAAACATGAGTTGTTTTACTAAAACAGTTTTTAAGTGGGGTTACACAAGTCCAACTTTTGATTATAAATATTCATTAGAAAGATAAAATGATTTCATACATCATAGAAGTTTTTTTATAATTTTTATACATTAAATAAATTAAATTAATTATGACATCATGATGATGCAGCGATGACCTCATTATTTAACGATTTAAATAAAATGGAAAGATAATGTAAAATCCAAAGCGTACACTTGTCAAAAACCTATTGGATGAGTAGATTTCGAACCCTTATCATATTATCCTCGAATTATATAAGTGTGGGACCTCTAAAATATGAAAATCATTTTATAATAAAGTGACTTTTCTTTACTTTCCAAGAGTGCCCCTCCTCTCCACTTATAAAAAGACCCCACCTCTCCCACCTCATTTACACATTCAAGCCATTTGGCTCTGCCAACCTCTACCCAAATACTCTCCCAAATTCCCCCTCTTACTCCTAGAAGCCTCACTTTGGGCAGAACTCTTCCCAAGGAAGCCTTTGGCTCAAATCAAAAAGAGTTACCTGATTTTGAGGTAATGTCTTCTCTAATGTTGTTTTGTTTTATTTTTCTTCTCCACCCCCATAAACACTTTTTATTCATTTCTTTTGTAACAAAAACAGTATCCTAAATAAACTAGGATGTTGTTATAAGAAGGATTCGAGATACACTTACACACACCTACATCTAATGGTTAAAGAACATACGGTTTCTGTGGATGGCGAATTTCTGCCTCACGAAACGATGATTGTTCAACACTCATATAACACCTTCAAAGGTGGCCATTAAGATGTCACTATTTTTATATATGATATATAATATGTTTATGTTTTACTTATTCTTCTGTATTTATCATTTATTGCATACTTTATGATTTCCATTATGGGTAAAACGCGATAATTTCATTTTAGGAAGTGCGGACTACCGCCCCCTCAAAGTGATTTGAATCGTTAATGCCATATGTGGGATGTATAAAGGATGGATTAAATGGTATTATAAACTATATTATACTGGATATATATTATACATTTATATCATTATGATTTCGTTCCATTAAATATGAAATTGAAATGAAAGTAGCGTTCATGCGTACGTACGGCATACCGTCGCCATGAACGGTGCATTTCATTTCATACCTCTAAATGTTACGTAATATTATAAATGAATGTATATACTGTATATATAAGAAATATATGAAATCTAAATAATGAATATAATTCTGGAGATAATGTATATTCTACCACATAAACAACTTGTAATTATAAGATGTTTACTGTTGACTCAAGTACCAATGATCGAAAAAACGACCGTTATTAACTTAAATAATTACATAATGTTCATATCATTGTAATAAGTGATATAATAAGGATAATGAAATTGAAAATGGTTCTTAATAAGGTATATATTAACTATAGTTCATTATTCAGGAGGTTAAAGAACGGTTGAGTCAAGTCAGACACGAGGTAAGGGAACTTCTTAACCCAATTTCTATTCTTTGGGTTAATCTCCTACTTTCAAATTATGTCATGATATTTTTATGTCCTATCTTGTATTTGTACATTATTTATGTGTACTTATATGGAATACACATTATAGATGTAGTTTATTTAAAAAAAATGATCTTTTAAGGACTTCGTCTCAATCCCCTTTCGTTGAGGAATATTTGGTTTTATACACAACATTCTTTTATACGGTGTATAAACCCCTTTGACTTTTACGTTTATTCAAAAGGAATATTTTTTATACGAAGCGTTTACTAAACAACAAAAGGGAATGTTTTTGTCATACGTATGCAGCGACAACAACTTCTCTGCCACCGTGACCACTATTTGAGTTTCGGCTTCCTCTACAAGCCATACCCTTTTTTTAATGAAAAATAAATACCATGTTATACTTTTCTTTTATTTTGGTATTGAAAATGATTTTGAAAGCATTTTTATTATATCAATGTGTTGTATTGATATATTTTGATTGAAATGTGGAAATGTTATGTTTCCTTTATGCATGTTTTATGTGATACGATTATGTTATGGTTTATGAGATGTTTAAACCTGTTCATATGAGGAATGTATTGGACTTAATAAGTGACGAGTAGAGCCCGCTATAGCTCCTCGATGCATCAGTAGGTCTCATGAGACAACTAGAAGTGGAATTGGCCGAGGCCCTTTCCCAATTTGATTTATGGTTTTGGCCGAGGCCTTAATCATTTTAGACGACTTGGCCGAGGCCTTGACAAAATGTTTCAGAATGTCCAGCATTATACATTCCCTCATTATGAACGTGGTTATTGATCTTTCATGCGATTATTCGTCTAGTAGAATATCCTTGTGAGTAATTAAGTGGAATTATTTGATTTTACTTTTTCCATATTATGCTGAAGTTCAAGTTTAATAAGGATTTTTTTTAGTTATACATTGCCTTAAATTTTTATGATTATTTATGAAAGCTTCTGCAATATTGTTATCATTACTGAGCATCTGAGCTCACCCCTTTCAATGTTTTAATATTTTCCAGGATGTGAAGAAGTATTTTATGAATGACCTGCAGGGATAGTCAGAAGAGGATATGAGTGTGGACTATGAAGACTTTGTTATTAGTTTTTCACTTTATGATGTAATGTAACACTTATGAATGTATCTATTGTTTCCAAGGCTACTAAACTAATTGGTCTTTCGAGACTTGATATTTTGGGATCATGCCAATGTAATGAAGTAACTCACCGACTCTGGGTAGCTGTGGTTGGGGCATTACAGTTGGTATCAGAGGCAGTTTAGTACAAACCTTGGAAGCTAGATTTAGACAAACTCTGATTAGAGCACGTAGACCTAAGATGAACATTGAGGATTAGTATAGAAGAACTTCCTAAAATTTTGGTATTGTAGAGATTTTGTGAGTTTTCCGAGCAATACATCCCTGTCTGGATACGAGCAGGTAAAGGTGGATCTGGCACAGATGTACCTAGGGGTAAAACCTGAAAACACCGCTTTGAGCTAGACTTGAACGGGACCTGGTGCACGACAACGGGCCTTGGTGCACTCTTGGTTACGACACTCCCGGGGGATATGCTTAGGATAATTCTCATTTTATTTACAATCCAATATGAAGGGTTATGAGTATATACTTCCTCAAAGAAAACATTTCATTTTATGATTATGGATTATATCCATAAATAGTTCAATTAATGTAAAGTGTTTTACAAGTATGGAATTATGTATTTTGATTCATAAAAAAATCTAGTTTATTCCATTATTTAGAAATGGCGCCTAGTGGAAGGAATGGAAACCGTATCAATGCACAAACTCTGTGTAGGGATTTCCCTCCTGCTCATGATAATTATTGTGGATCCGGAGATACAACTGGTGCTGATCAACTTATTACCATACTGGGACAACTCACTCAGGTTATGAATAATAACCTTACTCGTATGGAGCACCCTGATCCGCAACGTGGAGGATCAATGCTAGACCGTTTCATGAGGCAACAACCACCAACCTTCAATGGGAGTAGAAATCCTATAGTAGCTGAGCAATGGATAAATTCCATAGAGAAAATATTCCATGCCTTGGGGAGTAGTGAAATGGAGAAGGTTGTCATGGCAGTTTATCGCATCACTGGAGATGCCGATCAGTGGTGGTTGCTGATTCAAAACACAAAGGAAGATGATGACGTATCGAATATGGAATTGAGGGAGTTCAAAGAGCTTTTCATAGAAAAATACTTTCCTCGTGACCATCGAGCAGATATGGAAAGGCAATTTCTGAGTCTGAGGCAGAAGGAGGATGAGAATGTCGCAAACTATGAGGCTAACTTTACAAGGTTAGTGAGGAATGCTTCCGATTATATACGTAACCCAAGGAGTAAGATTGATCGTTTCTTTGATGGGTTAAAACCATTTCTCCGTCGAGCTTTAGTATTACAATCCTTCTCATCATACGAAGATATTGTCTCGTGTGCTATCAAGACAGAAAAGGAATTCTCTAAGTCATATGACAACAAAGTAAAGAAAGAGAAGAAGAGAACGGTGGAACAAGAGACAGATAAAGGGAAAAATGGAAAGAAGGATTTTCCATTATGTGATAATTGTGGGAAGAATCACCCTGGTACTTGCCTAAAAGGAATGGGAGTTTGTTATAAATGTGGATAAAAGGGTCACCAGGCTCGTGATTGCAAGGGAAAAAAAGAGTCTATCAATGTTGAATGCTACAATTGTAGGGAAATGGGGCATTATACAAATTAATGTCCTAAGCGTCAAGGAAACATACCTCAGAAAAGGCCAAGGGATCAAGGAAAATATTGTGCTGTTACTATAGTGAAGCAGAATAACTAATGTATTGGTGCTTTTGGACTCATGGATTATATTCTGGTTATAAGAATAATGTGATATATATAAAGATTGTACTGCAGTACTTTTTGATTTCAGTAAGGTTTTAATATGATTAAGGTAGTCATATTTTTAGTATGTGACAATAAGAGAAACTTTTCTTTGTTTGGGGAATCTGTTGTTGCAATTGATTTTGGAATTTAGAGACCTTTTAGAGAAAGTCTGGATGGAGGTATTTTGGATAACTATTAAGGTTGGAGTGGATTAAGTTGATCTTTGGATAGTATTGTTTATGGTTAAAAAATTTATAAAGATTATTTTTGGAATATTATGATACTATAGTTTTAGGAAAAGGACAACTTGCAGGGTGGGGCATAACCCGTCGCGTCGGACAATGCTGCAGGAATCGAACCCACAATCATAGTGCGATAGGCCTTTATTTCCTACCAATATCCTACAGGAAGTCCCTGGTTATTACAAAATAATTTTACTAATCTAAATGGTGTGTGTTAACATTTGGAACCTTATAAAATTTGGATAAATAGAATATTTTTGAGTTCCGTTACCATTTGGAGTAAAAGTTGGGTTTGTGGTAAAAATTTATTAATGAATGAAAGTATACATAACAAGTATGTATATTCCCTTACATTCATAGTAAATCTCCTAAATAAATTCCTCAACATTATAAATGGTAACTTAAAACAAAAATGTTGTCGGTTAACTTTTCCAATTGGGGATTCAATGACCGTTTAACCAATCACAAGTTTGTGATTTTCTTGTAGTTAAACTTTCTCCTAATCCTGTTTTCTATAACTCTCCATCATAACATGATGGTTTGTTTCTCCTCCATATCCATATTTTCATAGAATCCTAGAATGGGCTATATCGGGTGACCTTTGTACTTATCTTGCTTTCTTTTAATGTTATATATTTATTAACCTTATTTCCGATGTGGGTTTTCCACAAAGGTATTTTCTATTTTCAACCTTTTATTTTCAAAGAAAATATTCAAATTGCGAGGACGCAATTTATTGAAGGAGGGGAGAATGTAACACCCCAAGCTTCCATGATACGCTTCTCATTCAATAATGTAATATCTTGCACTGTACGCAACTTCGAGTTCTAAAACACCGCGACTAATCAAAGTAGCTGTTATGAATAGTAATAACCACTTTTTAAAATTATAGAAATTTTATATTTCAAAATGGACATCATTTTTGGATTCGGAATATCGAAATTATCCTATGTTGAATTTTTGGTATTTTTCTGAGAACTTCTAATTTTTTATGAATAGTGAAAAATACTTAAAAACAACTTTTTTAATCAAAATAATTTATAATGATAAATTATACTATTTAGTGGTTTTAAAGTATAATTAGAATATATTTTTACCATTTTATCCAATGGTGGTCATTAGAATTAATTTAACATTGAAATTGGACATAAACAATTGCCAATCTTTTGATATAAATTGTTTCTTAAAACACGCTATTTGTTGTGAAAGTGGGAATTAATTATAAAATTAATTAATGAAACTTATATGTTTCGAATTTTGTAAAATAGACATCATTTTTGAATTCGGAATATCAATTATAGCTTAGGGTGAAATTTTGGCATTGTTCTGAAAAACTTCAATTTTTGATGAATAGTGAAACCACTAAGTGGTAGTTAAATAACTGATTTTTCGTTTAAATGAAATATTACCACTTCTGTGATTTGATTTTAAAAAATCCAACATACATGGTTGCCATTAAAAAGTAAAATGTGGTTCAATGAGATCAAAATAATTTTTTTGGTGAATAGTAACTTTTAAGTTCTTAATCGCGATTAGAGGTAATTAGTGTAGTTTAAAGTAAAAATAATGTTTTAATAATATTAGATGAGCTTGACACTTGTCCTACTCTTATTTGATGAGTCATGTCCGACCAAGACAACCCATGGGTCAACTTGGGGACCCCATGGAGCCACTTTGGTTGGAAAATGACATTAATATATATATATTTAATGTTAAAATTAAATTGACACAAACATGAGTTGTTTTACTAAAACAGTTTTTAAGTGGGGTTACACAAGTCCAAATTTTGATTATAAATATTCATTAGAAAGCTAAACAGATTTCCTACATCATAGTATTTTGTTTATAATTTTTAGACATTATATAAATTAAATTAATTATGACATCATGATGATGCATAGATGACCTCATTATTTAACGATTTAAATAAAATGGAAAGATAATGTAAAATCCAAAGTGTACACTTGTCAAAAACCTATTAGATGAGTATATTTCTAACCCTTATCATCTTATCCTCGAATTATATAAGTGTGGGACCTCTAAAATCTGAAACTCATTTTATAATAAAGTGACTTTTCTTTACATTCCAAGAGTGCCCTTCCTCTCCACTTATAAAAGGCCCCCACCTCTCCCACCTCATTTACACATTCAAGCCATTTGGCTAGATCAAACTCTTCCAAAATACTCTCCCAACATCCCCCTATTACTCCTAGAAGCCTCACTTTGGGTAGAACTCTTCCCAATGAAGCCTTTGGCTCAAATCAAAAAGAGTTACCCGATTTTGAGGTAATGTCTTCTCTAATGTTGTTTTGTTTTATTTTTCTTATCCAACCCCATAAACTCTTTTTATTCATTTATTTTGTAACAAAAACATTATCCTCAATATACTAGGATGTTTTTATAAGAAGGATTCGAGCTACAATTACACACACATACATCTAATGGTTAAAGAACATACAGTTTCTGTGGATGGCGAATTTCTGCCTCACGAAACGATGATTGTTCAACACTCATATAACACCATCAAAGGTGGCCATTAAGATGTCACTATTTTTATATATGATATATAATATGTTTATGTTTTACTTATGCTTCTGTATTTATCATTTATGGCTTACTTTATGATTTCCATTATGGGTAAAACACGATAATTTCATTTTAGGAAGTGCGGACTACCGCCCCCTCAAAGTGATTTGAATCGTTAATGCCATATGTGGGATGTATAAAGGATGGAGTAAATTGTATTATAAACTATATTATACTGGAATTATATTATACATTTATATCATTATGATTTCGTTCCATTAAATATCAAATTGAAATGAAAGTAGCGTTAATGCATACGTATGGCATACCGTCTCCATGAACGGTGCATTTCATTTCTTACCTCTAAATGTTACGTAATATTATAAATGAATGTATATATTGGATATATAAGATATATATTACATCTAAATCATGAATATAATTCTGGAGATAATGGATATTCTACCACATAAACAACTTGTAATTATAAGAAGTTTATTGTTGACTCAGGTACCAAAGATCGACAAAACGACCGTTATTAACTTAAATAATTACATAATGTTCATATCATTATAATAAGTGATATAATAAGGATAATGAAATTGAAAATGGTTCTTAATAAAGTATATATTAACTCTAGTTTATTATTCAGGAGGTTAAGGAATGATTGAGTCAAGTCAGACACGAGGTAAGGGAACTTCTTAACCCAATTTCTATTCTTTGGGTTAATCTCCTACTTTCAAATTATGTCATGATATTTTTATGTCCTATCTTGTATTTGTACATTATTTATGTGTACTTATAGGGAATACACATTATAGATGTACTTTATTTAAAAAAATGATCTTTTAAGGACTTCGTCTCAATCCCCTTTCGTTGAGGCATATTTGGTTTTATACACATCATTCTTTTATATGGTGTATAAACCCCTATGACTTTTATGTTTATTAAAAAGGAATCTTTTTTATAGGAAGCGTTTACTAAACGAAAAAAGGGAATGTTTTTGTCGTACGTATGTGGCGACAATGACTTCTCCGCCGCTGTGACCACTATTTGAGTTTCGACTTCCTCTACATGCCATACCCTTTTTTTTAATGAAAAATAAATACCATGTTATACTTTTCTTTTATTTTGGTATTGAAAACGGTTTTGAAAGAGTTTTTATTATATCAATGTGTTGTATTGATATCTTGTGATTGAAATGTGGAAATTTTATGTTTCCTTTATGCATGTTTTATGTGATACGATTATGTTATGGTTTATGAGATGTTTAAACCTGTTCATATGAGGAATGTATTGGACTTAATAAGTGACGGGTGGAGCCTGCTATAGCTCCTCGATGCATCGGTAGGTCTCATGAGACAACTAGATGTGGAATTGGCCGAGGCCATTTCCTAATTTGATTTATGGTTTTGGCCGAGGCATTAATCATTTTAGACGTCTTGGACGAGGCCTTGACAAAATGTTTCAGAATGTTCGGCATTATACATTCCCTCATTATGAAAGTGGTTATTGATCTTTCATGTGATTATTCGTCTAGTAGAATATCCATGTGAGTAAGTAAGTGGCATTATTTGATTTTACTTTTTCCATATTATGCTGAAGTTCTAGTTTAATAAGGCTTTTGTTTAGTTATACATTGCCTTAAATGTTTATGTTTATTTATGAAAGCTTCCGCAATATTGTTATCCTTACTGAGCATCTGAGCTCACCCCTTTCAATGTTTTAATATTTTCCAGGATGTGAAGAAGTATTTTATGAATGACCTGCAGGGATAGGCAGAAGAATATATGAGTGTGGACTATGAATACATTGTTATTAGTTTTTCACTTTATGATGTAATGTAACACTTATGAATGTATCTAGTGTTTCCAAGGCTACTAAACTAATCGGTCTTTCGAGACTTGATCTTTGGTGATCATGCCAATGTTACGAAGTAACGCACCGACTCTGGGTAGCTGGGGTTGGGGCGTTACATCTTCATTGTTATTTTTTTAATTTTTGAAGACTATATCTATAAGATATTGCTCCACATTGTTAAAAAAGGTGATATAAAAACCAATAGGGAAACTTGACGTATTTCATTCCCATATCATCTTTTTTTTTTCAAATATATTATCATTTATTCTATGGGATAAATGAGGTTTATAAAAAACATTAGAAAATATCCGATGCACTATGATGAAGGTTTTGTTCAAGATGTCAGTTGGGGAAAGTATTTCCTTTCCTTTGGCAAGAACATATCATCATCCTGAAATATTTTAATGATAATTGATTAGGGATAAGAGTGTTATCTATTCATTTTCTCTATCATAGTGTAACCATGTTTCCTAGAATAACATATGCTTAACAATTCATTAACACTATATTTCATATCGTAAGAACCTTTACCTCCATGAATGGTAACTCTTTATCATTGGATGGGGGATCAGACATAGTAAATTTTCTTATTGTCTCAAATATGGATTGCACATTAATGGTGTACTCCATGATCACCATAGACATCATATCATTCAAAGCCTTGATAAATAATGTTGTAGGAGATTGGTAGAATCCTGTAATGAAATGTTATCATTGTCTCATGGAAATTATGTTGTATGCCTTATGCTTTTATTGGTCGTAGCATCATGAATTTGACACTTTTTATCCAATCCCCTCTGGTCCAATTCATCTAGAAGTTCATGAATAATTCCACATACTCTTTAATCGTTAATAGGATCAGTTTCATTGATATATTAATGTCAGGGAGTACCTGCAACATGTAATCCTCTCTTTGACTGGGAATTAAGGCTCTTATCAGAATATTTTTGAGCATGTTCATTACATAGTTAGTGTTAGTTCCAATCTCAAATTTTGGACTCATTATTGTACTAGAATACTTCTCATGGAACATGTTTTCTCTTAAGAACATTACATTGATTATAGTCACTCCATCAAGGACCAAATGAAAAACCTAAATATGCTTCCAGATTCCATTTTGTAGGAGGTCTCAAGTTATGACTTTCTAAAATAAAAAGAAGTGATGATATGGGAGCCCGATTTGAATTAGAAACAAGTCTAAAAAAATTCTGTACGGTTTTTTATAGGGCTCTTATAAATGCGTTGGAAACCTCAATAAAAATGGATTCTCCCTTCTAGGATTACAATGTTTTGTAGAAATAAATTTAATAAAATAACTATGGATGTGGAAATATAACAGGATGGTATTTCTCTCCTCTCAAGGAGAGTAATTGTCAGCTAGCACCATGAGGATTTTGACCATTTATTTTTATGTTTCCACTCTGCCTCCTTATTGTTGCAATTTGTCATCGGTTTATGTCAAGTCCAGCTTCCATGGACTAGAAACCGTAATGTGTTTATGGATTCACTACATAACATCATGATGACTAAGAATCAATCCATTATTTTAAATGTACTACATGTATAAATTGTTCATATCGTCTAGAGTGGTTGAAAGAAATATATTCATGAGCAGAAAAACATCAACAACAAAGAATCATTTTCTCAAATCTTGATTACAGTGATAAATGTTAGTTTTTTTCAATCTTGTCACTGAAGAAACTTAGGGAAAAGCCTCATGGTGCTAGGAAGACTAAAATTTCATAGAAACAATACTCCAACACACTATACATTTGATGATTTATAGTAGTTTTTTTTTGCGTGGAGAAAAAATTCAAATATTATGGGGTCTCGAGGGGAAATATAGGGCCATGATGTTAGGGATCTATCATTAAGTCTTTTGGAGAAATTGTTGAATATCAATATGGATCCTGTGGAATTTAAATAAATTAGCATGTAGAGTTGAATGGCCCAATCAATGTCAACATGGATTCATGAAAAAATAAGTTTAACAACATTTGGTTTGAGTATGATTCTACAACCATAGTTCAAGATTTTCGAACTGGACAATTCAATATTGTTGGAAACTGATAGTGAAATGGGCCAATTTCGTTTAGTAACATTATTCAATGACATTCATTATTACACTTGTTTATCATGAGGCCAATGCCTTTGCGGATGAACTTTCAAACAACAGATTGATTGATGATGTTTTTTTTATTTTCTAAAACACTCTCTAATGACCTGTTTTAAAATTTAAAAAGTGAAAATGTAAAGTCCGTACATTCATCCTATTTTAATTTTGTTTTCACTTATTACAAGATCCTTAGAGATCATTTTAATAATAAAATAATCCTGAATGTTTAACCCATGGAAAATGAAACAATGGGGACATTTATTCCTTTCATAACTCAGATACATAAGACACCTACCAATGGACCGATCCCAAACAAACATTGGACAACATGTCATTGTAAGACCTAATATTTCATTCAAAATTCACCAATTAGGTCCCAATAATTATCAGGGTATTATCATCCTTCTTAATCCACCAATTTGATTGAGATATATACAACTATGAAAAATCATATTCCTTCCAAAAGGAGGATATGTAGGAGACTCACTTGGGTCTCATGCAAAATATTAATCATACAAATGTATTTCCTAGTAAATAATCCATCAAATCCGCATGATTTGAATCTAATAATATTCGATCCACTATTCCTCACATTGTCCATAGCCCATGTGGTCTTAAGTAGCCTAAATGAACACTTAATTTGAATCATGAATCTTCACCAACCAGAGAAATCATAGTATATAATTTCTGATGAGTGGCATTATATAAACAACCATAAACATATAGTAATATACCTAGGGGTAATTACAACGGTGTCACCAAATAATGATAACTATGATTATTTCTATAAATAGGTTATATATGAAGTCACCCTAAGGATTAAGCTCTAACATCTGGTGCCATTATGACCTCAAATATATCCTATAAATATGATGTAAAATTTAACAAGTATAATAAAATCCATGAATTATAATTCATCCAATAACTAGGATATGTAGGATTCATAGTCATTGATAAATAATCTCTTAAAAATATTATCATACACCCTTCATGAATGAAAATTATAATGTACCTAGTTATATGGATTCATCGGATAAAGTATCTATACATCACACAATAACTGATGAAGAACCTAGGATAAATATTGATGGATTTAATAATTAGATCCTTTTTCCATTGATCACAAATGAGATACACATTCCTATGTTTTTAATGCTATACCCTTACTTTTAATATAAATAGAAATAACTGATAATTTTGTTGTTATGGTATCTTGCCGCATACCGAGATGAGGAAGATATTAACGAAAATATCTTAAATATTTAATAGAGTATTGAGCATGAAATATTCCCCCCCAAAAGGGTTTGATGATCTCAACATCTCATCCTCTCAACCAATGTGAGTTCTTATAAATCATTGGGTCTGAAACATCATTTGTCCACATACCTTTGGAATGTTGTTTTGTACCCTATTTTCATTGAGGGAATTATTGAGTGATTATGTTAAGAATTAAAATAGTGATCTGATATTAATGACTAAGAAATAAATAAGATCCCACCTAATAAACCTTTATGCCAAAATAAATACACCACATAAAGTGTTACCAAGTAATCAATGTCCTGTCGAAATAGATATGGTCGACTTCACATGAATCTATCCAATAACCAAATCATTGGACATTCATTATCAGGAAATTTTGTTTTCACACTATAAGAAAATAGATATGGTGAACATGATTTGAATCTCTCTAAAAAATTCATTGGTTACTATTTAGTGATATATTTTGTTTCCACACTATATGCAATCATAAAAAGGTGAACCCGTCATGAATATATATCATAAAAAATGATTATTTATTTTTCATAAATCCTTTTTTATTTTATACTATAATAAAATAGAAATGGTGAACCCAGCAAGAGTACTTATAATAACAAACTTTTTGTTTATTGTTTGTCGAGAAATTTTGTTTGATCACTATACTAAAAAAGAAATGTAAATCCCAATATGAATCACTCCAATAGAAAAGTAATTAGTTATTAACCATTAGGGCATTTTGTATGAACCCTATACAAAAAATAGAATTGTTGAACTCAAAATGGATCTCTCATATAAAAAAATGATTGGATAATCATCTATCATTCCACTTTTGTTCATATCATACACAAAAAAAATATTCTAAGGATTAAGGGAACATACATATAGTCCTCTATATTCAGTGTTTTAATAGAAGACTTCCTACCATATTTTTTCAAGTAAAAACGAGCATAATGGGTTGATTGGGAATAAAATGAACATTTCATTAATTTTTTATATCAGATTAAGGAATCATGCCTATGGTATTCAGATAATAAGTGTCCTTATTTTTTGTTATCTCCATGACCACTGATACTTTTGTCATCAACAACATCCATGTTATGATAATGTGATCATACAACGTCCTTTCTGTAATGTCATTTGTTGTTGTAACCTCTGTGGGATTAAAAATGTTCTCAACTTCTTGATAAATTCTACTTCCATTGGAGAACATGATTTTCCCAGAGTACCATCAACATGATACAATATCAGCCCTTAAAACTACTCAATTGGGCCTCTATGAACTAAAGTTGACAGGTCTGCATAATCTAGGGAATGATGCCCCTAATATAGTGGCTCTCGTTGGAAAAACTGACTGCTTCTTGAGCATATCCACTAAACACAATAATCAACACCTAAAGTATATAATAAAGGTTGGATAAGGAGTCAAATTTGGCTCCCAATATGTTTAGAGGAAACAAATGAGTCCCCCTGTCTAACTCTATTTCTGTCACTCTCCCACCAGTAACCACTAGTCACCTGGTAAGGGTACCAGCTGCCATAGTACCACCTCATACAACCATGAAAAAGATGGAAGGCAGACACATCGGGCAAGGAGGGTTTTGGATATCCAAGGGTTAGATCATATCCCTACTCCAATTAATTATATTTTCCTACATACTATAACAACAACCAGTGAGCCTGATCATATCCCTCCTCACTCAGAAAAAGTATTTGAGAATATACCAACAATAATAATAGGGGAAGAAACTATCCCTACAATAATAGAAGTACTCCATCATCATATTGCAATGGAACAAGGAAGACATAAGTAGACTCATAAGTATGTTTCAATTGAAGATATCATGCAATGCATAGTATGAATAGAAAATGATTATGCTTATATTCTTGTACACATTTTGAAAAAATTATAATACATATTAGAAATAACTAAATGAATCCACCAACATATTCTTCCACTAGTAAATATCACATAAATATTCATATTCCTATCCACATAACTAGGAAAACTAAAAACTATAATCATCAAAATTATGTGGATTTTTTATAGTATGTACACATTACTTCTACCATATAAATAGATTATAGACATATTCTGTTGAAAAAATAGTGTTTCAAACTAAGTTTATGTCCTTGTTCCTATAAGGTATCATAATATAAGAGTGGAACATGCCTCTGAACCAAGGCACATGCCAATCAAAATTCCCAACCGTATATTTTAGTGGCCCAAGATAAATCTCATATCCATGTTCTGGTTGGGGTTCACCATGTGAGAGAGGACCATGACTTGGTATAGGCTCATATTCCTGTTGAAGATGTCGATTATAATACTCCAAATGAATAAGATCGGGAATATATCCCTATTTGTAAATGGGAAAATATTTGGGAATTGTACATGACTCATGACATGTTCATATTAATTTTAGTAAATAATCCTGCCCTAATCATGGTGATCATAAATTCTGTAACGCCCCGACCCCAGCTACCCAGAGTCGGTGCATTAATTACATAACATTGGCATGATCACAAGAAAGATCAAATCTCGAAAGACCGATTGGTTTAGTAGCCTTGGAAACACTAGATATATTCATAAGTTTTACATTACATCATAAAATGAAAAACTAATACAGCAACATAATGTTTCCACAATCCACACTATTAACCCCTCATAAAATCCCTGCAGGTCATTCATAACTTACTTCTTCACATCCTGGGAAAAATAAAACATTAAAAAAAGGGGTGAGCTCAAATGCCCAGTAAGGATAACAATAAAGTGGAAACTTTCATAAATAAGAATAAACATTTAAGGTAATGTATAACTAAAACAAAAGCCTTTTAAATACGAACTTTCAACATGGTATGGCATAAATGAAATAATGCCATTTACTTATTCACATGGATATTCTACTAAATGAATAATCACATGAAAAAATCAATAACCACTTTCATAATGTTGGAATGCATAATGCTAAACGTTAATTTCTTTGTCTAGGCCTCATCCCAAGACCTAGGGGTTACTTCAAACCGGAACCCAACCCGGAGTGCCTCTAATAACCGGACACCAACCCGGAGTGCCTCTAATAACCGGACACCAACCCGGAGTGCCTCTAATAACCGGACACCAACCCGGAGGGCATACTTTTACCAGTCCCTAACCTGGAGGGCTTACTTTAACCAGTCCCCAACCTGGAGGGCTTACTTTTACCAGTCCCCAACCTGGAGGGCTTACTTTTACCGGTCCCCAACCCGGAACATACTTGTTTAGCACATTCATCTGAAGAAAATTTTGAAATATAACATAAACATTCGGATTAAAACTAGCATACGAAATGTCAATAGTTTCACCATAAACTATGAATGGTATAAAATAGCACATCCACAGTCAATCATATCACAAAACCTTCAATACAATGTAGAAGTTTTGTATTATAATAAATCAACTTCAAATAAGCGTAAAATCCATTAAAGGATGTTGACATAGATGAAATAAAAACACTTTTTAGAGAAATATCTCTTTCTATTTTTGAAATCATTTAAGAGCCATATAAAATAAAACATTTTCTTGAAAATATTCTTGTAAGCTTGTAAGGAAAGCTTTGATGATTTTATAACGGCGGAAAATAACCGCACCCGCCGTATAAGTAAAAAAAACATCCTTATCTTAATTCTGTCGAAAAGGTCAAAAAGGACCTTGTTTTGAAAACGACGGAAATATTCCTTTATAAACCTCTTACAAAAAGTCAAACAAGGGTACAAATGAATTTAACCCATATTCTTGTAAATAATAAATATGTTTTTAAATACATTTCGAAGAAACATGGATGTGGATGATAAAGATATCCCAGTAGATTATTACGTATAAACAACCTCGGATAATGAAGAGATTGTGAAATAACCCTTACCTTGTACTTTTCCTTGGTTGGGGTAGGTTAACCTCCTTTATAATGGTGAAATAGTTGTTATTAAATTATACAAGAATCATATATATTAATATGATATCATATATGATCTTTTAACATTGATTTGTTAATAATATCTTAGAATTATCGTCGTTTCGGGAGTTAACTTACTCATTTTATTTTATATGTTTTGTTACATAATCCATGGTTGTTGTATCTTATTCATATCCAGAATGATATACAGTCCTTAAACATCATTTTTAAATCATCAAGTGATAATTATACTTGAATGGATACGATGGAGAATGAATCTCATCGCGTTCGTGGAGACGGTAGTCCGTACGTACGCACGAGCGACAATATCATTCTTTTGATATTAAAATAATATATAAATTAATGGTATATCATATATACAGAATCATTAACATGTTATATTTATTATTTACATGAGTTACACATCATTATTATACCCATCCAAATAATATTATATTGAATAACAATTACACCACGACGTGGAGACGGTAAGCCGTACGTACGCACGTATGGTGACATGTTATTCAAAGGGTGGATAGAATACTGAATATGGTTGTACCATACTTATAATAACATCACAGTATATGTGAGATACTGGAGTTATTATTTTATAATGGTAAGAGCAAAGGAAGAAGAAGTGGAAGAAGAAATGAACTTAGAAAAGGGTGGTGAAATCATTACCTCTTCTTCGGGTTCTTCCTTTTGATTTGATCAAAAGGGCTCCTTAGGTTGGCTTTCTGATCAAACTAAGGCCTCTAGGTTGTAGTAAGGGATGTTGGGAGATTATTTGGGCAGAGTTTGGCCGAACCAAAAGGCTTTGAAGGTGTGAAGAAATGAGAAGGAGGAGTGCCCTTTTATAAGAGGGGTGAGGGGCACCTTTGGAAAAGCTAGAAATATTAATTTATAATAAATTCATATTCGGTTTATAATGGCTCCAAATCTTATTATTCAAAGGTTAAGGTGGGGATAGGTCGAAAACCACTCAACCAATAGAATTTAGACAGGTTTGGGTACTTATATTTACCTTATCTTTAAGTATTAACTCTAAGTTAATTATTTTCACTTTTACAATGTCTCTTTGTATTTTTATATTATATGGTTAATAAACTTACTATATACATCCAAGAGACCCCCAAGTGGTCCATTAATGATTAACCTATCATAATATAAGTCTCTTGGCCGAACCTTAGATTTTTAGGAATTTAATATCAATTAATAATATAATATTTGTTTTAAGAACTCTTTTATGTCAATTTTGACACTATTCAATAGTTGATTTTTGTGAAACTCATAACAGATTGATTACTTCGAACAGAGTCCATTAAATCAATCCTAATATATCATATTAGCCTAGAAAATTAGTTTAATTCATTAAAAGTTTCATATTATATTTATTTGGGTATTTATAATATCAATTATTTTAATTTTTCACTATTATAGTAATTACTGCATCATCATTGTGTCATAAATAAAATAAATTATTTAATGTCTAAAAATTATAAATAAAATATCATTATGTAGGAAATATTTTTATCTTTCTGATGAATATTTATAATCTAAAATCCAACATATATAACCCTATGTAAAAATTGTTGTTCTAAAAGATATATGCTTGTGTCATTTTTGTATTCATTTTAACTAAATTAAAATAAAGTGTCATTATCACTTACAAGTGGATCCATGGGGTCCCAAAATTGACACAAAGATGTCCATGGTCGAGCATCTATCAACCAATAGGGTTGAGACACGTTTTTAGGGTAATTTAGTATTATTATAATATTATTTTTTTTAACCCTTATTTACCGGATTTACCCTTAACCATGGTAAATAAAATATTTACCGCAGTAATTATTCAAAATGTCTAAAAATAAAAGTTACCTATTTACACAATTTGAACATCCTGATTACAAATATGGAATCCATTTTCCTAAATTCAAAACACAGAAGTGGCAGAAATTAATTTAAAATTAATTCCCGCTGTCAAAACAAAAAGCGTGTTTTTAAGAGATAATAACTATCAAAAGATTGACACTTGTTTATGTTCGGTTTAATTGTAAAATTATGTCCAATGACCAACATTATATTAAATGGTAAAAATATATTCTAAATATACTTTAAAACCACTCAAATTCACAATTTATCACTATTAATTATTTTGATTAAAAAAGTTGTTTTTAATTAAAATTTAGTAATTTTCACTATTCATCAAAATATGAAAGTTATCCGAAAAGTACCAAAATTTCACCCTAGGCTAATTTTGATATTCCGAATCCATAAATGAAGTCCATTTTCAAATATAAAATATATATAATTTCAAAAAGTAGGTATTAGTATTCACAACGGCTAGTTTAATTAGTTGTGGTGTGTGTTAGAACTCGAGGTTGCGTACAGCACACGCTACTGTTTTATTCAAAGGAAAGTGTACCGTGGAAGCTTGGGATGTTTCATTTTAAATTTTTTGATGTCTCCATTTAGTCAAAAAGTTTAAAATATTGTATTCAAAAAGGTTTCACTATCAAAAGTTGATAAAAGTGCAATACTGAAAATGAATCTGTTCTTGCATTATGACTAATAAACTCATAATATGGATTCTAAAATTATAAGGATTATATAATGTTAAAAAATGTAGTTAATGCTATTCATGACCTCTTTTAATGGATTTTTTTTGGTAAGTCATGGTGCAATTGAACTCGGTGTTGCGTGTAGTGCAAGTTATTGAATTATTTTGAAGAAATAACACACTATGAAATCTTGGGGTGTTACATTCTCCCCTCCTTCAATAAATTGCGTCCTCGCAATTTGAAATTGTTCTTCGAAAATAAAAGGTTGAAAATAGATAATATATTTGTGGGAAAACCCACATTGGAAATTGGGTTACTAAAATTTAGTCTTAATATGAAGAAAAGAGAAATGAAAGGGTCACCACCAAATTATGATCTTGATTAGGAGAACATTGGTGGCAATTAGAGACATATAATCGGAGGAAAAACATAAATATTTATAGGTAGTGATTGAGGTCATCAATCACAAACAAGTGTATAATTGAGGTCCTTAAACTCATCAATCTATGATGATTTGAAGTACCATCGGTTCAACAAAATATAGGGTATTGGGATAACACATTTTTGACGTTTCAAAATATCTTAGTTGAAATCCCACATCGAAAAATGAATTAACGAGGCCTCTATTTAAAATAAAGAGTCGAAAGTATGAAGATTACCGAAAATAACACATACTAGGGTTCCATGTAGGAAAATATGGATATGGAAGAAAAATCTAACCATCAATTATCTGATGGAGAGTGGTAGATAACATGGCTATGAAAAGGACAACAATCCCAAAGCCATAAATTAGTGATGATTTAAGGTACCATCTAGGAAAACATTTTTGTTATATGTTGCTTTTCTTAATATTGAGGAATTTATTTATGAGATTGGCTAAGATCATAAGAAGATATACTTACTTTATAATTAGAGTTTTATCCATTAATAAATTTCTACCACAAACTCATCTTTCACTCTAAAAGATAATAGAATGTAAAAAAAAATTCTATTTACACTATTCGTATAGGGTTCCAAAATAAACGAATTTATAATTCATCTACAAGATCTTTTAATAAAAACTACATTATTTAATCCATGACATCTCGTGGGCCAGTGGTAGGTGATACACCCTTGTCGCCCTTCGGTTGCGGGTTCAAGTCTCGCAGCCTTGCCGGATGCGACGGGTTGCCGCCCGACCTTCGGGTTGTCCTTTTATGGCAATCCAAAATAATCCAAACTAGAACTATCCAAAATACTTCTATCCAAACTCACAGTCCAACATTTATAAGTAAGGTAAACATAATGTAGAAACTTTTTACCCCGTAATAGCATATGAATACCTTCATCATGTATTCTTTTAATACACCGAAACATCCTGAATTACCATATTCCTTATTGATTACATTCATGCTCCCTTATTCCATATAGAAAGCTGGATATACTTCATTAATCCAAAAATGTTTTAAACCCCAACAATGATGGAATATACAAATCATTAATCAGTTCCAGGGTAGTCAAGAATATCTAATATAATTTATCCAAAACAATCACATATTATTCCAAAATCACTACCTCAGTATCAGAACTATATTATGATTTATCATTCTCTCAACCATATATTTTCCAAATATTTATCCGGCTATTGAGTCACTTTTCTTTGTTCCACACAATCTCAAGTCCTTAATGAAATAGTACTGCAGTACAATCTTTATATACTCCATGATTATTGTAACAAGTACATTGTTGATACAACATTCAATTGACATAATCAACATAAGAACTCTAATCATTCCTCTTCATCTGTGGTAGTATCATAACTTGATTATTATCCAATAACATCATTTGTGGCATATTCTGATGACGGGGACATAGGTTCGCGTAGTGTCCAAACTCCTTGCAAATGAAGCATTGTACATTTAAAACCATTTTCTTACCCTTGCAGTCACGTACTTTGTGCCCTTTTCCTCCACACATATAACAAACTCCCATTCCTTTCAGGAAAGTTCCAGGGTGTTTCTTTCCACAGTTACCACATATGGGAAAATTCTTCTTTTCCCTTTTCCCTTTATCCATCTTTCTCTCTTCCATCCTTTTCTTCTCTTGATTCCCTTCAAAGCCATAGGACTCAGTAAACTCTTTACTTATCTTATCAACACATGATATTATTTCTTCATATGATGATAATACATGGGAGACTATTTCTCTTATAAATTCTAGCTTAAGACCATGAATGATATGATCCTTCTTTCTCTTAGAATCATGTGTATTTCTGGAGTTCTCATTCCTTCTACTGGGCGCCATTTCTAAACAATGGCATAAACTAGATCAGTTTATGAATCAAAATACATAATCCCATACTTATAAAACACTTAACATAAATTGAACTATTTATGGATATAATCCATAATCATAAATATGTTTTCTTTGAGGAAGTATATACTCATAAACCCTTCATAATGATTTGTAAAGAAAGTGAGAGTTATCCTAAGCATATCCCCCGGGAGTGTCGTAACCAAGAGTGCAGCAAGGCCCGTTGTCGTGCACCAGTTCCCGTTCGAGTCTAGCTCAAAGCGGTGTTTTCGGGTTTTACCCCTAGGTACAACTGTGCCAGAGCCGCCTCTACCTGCTCGTATCCAGACAGGGATGTATTGCTCGGAAAACTCACAAAGTCTCTACAATACCAAAATTCTAGGAAGTTCTTCTATACTAATCCTCAAAGTTCATCTTAGGTCTATGTGCTCTAATCAGAGTTTATCTAAATCTAGCTTCCAAGGTTTGTACTAAACTTCCTCTGATACCAACTGTAACGCCCCGACCCCAGCTACCCAGAGTCGGTGCATTAATTACATAACATTGGCATGATCACAAGAAAGATCAAATCTCGAAAGACCGATTGGTTTAGTAGCCTTGGAAACACTAGATATATTCATAAGTTTTACATTACATCATAAAATGAAAAACTAATACAGCAACATAATGTTTCCACAATCCACACTATTAACCCCTCATAAAATCCCTGCAGGTCATTCATAACTTACTTCTTCACATCCTGGGAAAAATAAAACATAAAAAAAGGGGTGAGCTCAAATGCCCAGTAAGGATAACAATAAAGTGGAAACTTTCATAAATAAGAATAAACATTTAAGGCAATGTATAACTAAAACAAAAGCCTTTTAAATACGAACTTTCAACATGGTATGGCATAAATGAAATAATGCCATTTACTTATTCACATGGATATTCTACTAAATGAATAATCACATGCAAAAATCAATAACCACTTTCATAATGTTGGAATGCATAATGCTAAACGTTAATTTCTTTGTCTAGGCCTCATCCCAAGACCTAGGGGTTACTTCTAACCGGAACCCAACCCGGAGTGCCTCTAATAACCGGCCACCAACCCGGAGTGCCTCTAATAACCGGACACCAACCCGGAGTGCCTCTAATAACCGGACACCAACCCGGAGGGCATAATTTTACCAGTCCCTAACCTGGAGGGCTTACTTTAACCAGTCCCCAACCTGGAGGGCTTACTTTTACCAGTCCCCAACCTGGAGGGCTTACTTTTACCGGTCCCCAACCCGGAACATACTTGTTTATCACATTCATCTGAAGAAAAGTTTGAAATATAACATAAACATTCGGATTAAAACTAGCATACGAAATGTCAATAGTTTCACCATAAACTATGAATGGTATAAAATAGCACATCCACAGTCAATCATATCACAAAACCTTCAATACAATGTAGAAGTTTTGTATTATAATAAATCAACTTCAAATAAGCGTAAAATCCATTAAAAGATGTTGACATAGATGAAATCAAAACACTTTTTAGAGAAATATCTCTTTCTATTTTTGAAATCATTTAAGAGCCATATAAAATAAAACATTTTCTTGAAAATATTCTTGTAAGCTTGTAAGGAAAGCTTTTATGATTTTATAACGGCGGAAAATAACCGCACCCGCCGTATAAGTAAAAAAAACATTCTTATCTTAATTCTGTCGAAAAGGTCAAAAAGGACCTTGTTTTGAAAACGACGGAAATATTCCTTTATAAACCTCTTACAAAAAGTCAAACAAGGGTACAAATGAATTTAACCCATATTCTTGTAAATAATAAATATGTTTTTAAATACATTTCGAAGAAACATGGATGTGGATGATAAAGATATCCCAGTAGATTATTACGTATAAACAACCTCGGATAATGAAGAGATTGTGAAATAACCCTTACCTTGTACTTTTCCTTGGTTGGGGTAGGTTAACCTCCTGTATAATGGTGAAATAGTTGTTATTAAATTATACAAGAATCATATATATTAATATGATATCATATATGATCTTTTAACATTGATTTGTTAATAATATCTTAGAATTATCGTCATTTCGGGAGTTAACTTACTCATTTTATTTTATATGTTTTGTTACATAATCCATGGTTGTTGTATCTTATTCATATCCAGAATGATATACAGTCCTTAAACATCATTTTTAAATCATCAAGTGATAATTATACTTGAATGGATACGATGGAGAATGAATCTCATCGCGTTCGTGGAGACGGTAGTCCGTACGTACGCACGAGCGACAATATCATTTTTTTGATATTAAAATAATATATAAATGAATGGTATATCATATATACAGAATCATTAACATGTTATATTTATTATTTACATGAGTTACACATCATTATTATACCCATCCAAATAATATTATATTGAATAACAATTACACCACGACGTGGAGACGGTAAGCCGTACGTACGCACGTATGGTGACATGTTATTCAAAGGGTGGATAGAATACTGAATATGGTTGTACCATACTTATAATAACATCACAGTATATGTGAGATACTGGAGTTATTATTTTAGAATGGTAAGAGCAAAGGAAGAAGAAGTGGAAGAAGAAATGAACATAGAAAAGGGTGGTGAAATCATTACCTCTTCTTCGGGTTCTTCCTTTTGATTTGATCAAAAGGGATCCTTAGGTTGGCTTTCTGATCAAACTAAGGCCTCTAGGTTGTAGTGAGGGATGTTGGGAGATTATTTGGGCAGAGTTTGGCCGAACCAAAAGGCTTTGAAGGTGTGAAGAAATGAGAAGGAGGAGTGCCCTTTTATAAGAGGGGTGAGGGGCACCTTTGGAAAAGCTAGAAATATTAATTTATAATAAATTCATATTCGGTTTATAATGGCTCCAAAGCTTATTATTCAAAGGTTAAGGTGGGGATAGGTCGAAAACCACTCAACCAATAGAATTTAGACAGGTTTGGGTACTTATATTTACCTTATCTTTAAGTATTAACTCTAAGTTAATTAGTTTCACTTTTACAATGTCTCTTTGTATTTTTATATAATATGGTTAATAAACATACTATATACATCCAAGCGACCCCCAAGTGGTCCATTAATGATTAACCTATAATAATATAAGTCTCTTGGCAGAACCTTAGATTTTTAGGAATTTAATATCAATTAATAATATAATATTTGTTTTAAGAACTCTTTTATGTCAATTTTGACACTATTCAATAGTTGATTTTTGTGAAACTCATAACAGATTGATTACTTCGAACAAAGTCCATTAAATCAATCCTAATATATCATATTAGCCTAGAAAATTAGTTTAATTCATTAAAAGATTCATATTATATTTATTTGGGTATTTATAATATCAATTATTTTAATTTTTCACTATTATAGTAATTACTGCATCATCATTGTGTCATAAATAAAATAAATTATTTAATGTCTAAAAATTATAAATAAAATATAATTATGTAGGAAATCTTTTTATCTTTCTAATGAATATTTATAATCTAAAATCCAACATATATAACCCTATGTAAAAATTGTTGTTCTAAAAGATATATGCTTGTGTCATTTTTGTATTCATTTTAACTAAATTAAAATAAAGTGTCATTATCACTTACAAGTGGATCCATGGGGTCCCAAAATTGACACAAAGATGTCCATGGTCGACCATCTATCAACCAATAGGGTTGAGACACGTTTTTAGGGTAATTTAGTATTATTATAATATTATTTTTTTAACCCTTATTTACCGGATTTACCCTTAACCATGGTAAATAAAATATTTACCGCAGTAATTATTCAAAATGTCTAAAAATAAAAGTTACCTATTTACACAATTTGAACATCCTGATTACAAATATGGAATCCATCTTCCTAAATTCAAAACACAGAAGTGGCAGAAATTAATTTAAAATTAATTCCCGCTGTCAAAACAAAAAGCGTGTTTTTAGGAGATAATAACTATCAAAAGATTGACACTTGTTTATGTTCGGTTTAATTGTAAAATTATGTCCAATGACCAACATTATATTAAATGGTAAAAATATATTCTAAATATACTTTAAAACCACTCAAATTCACAATTTATCACTATTAATTATTTTGATTAAAAAAGTTGTTTTTAATTAAAATTTAGTAATTTTCACTATTCATCAAAATATGAAAGTTATCCGAAAAGTACCAAAATTTCACCCTAGGCTAATTTTGATATTCCGAATCCAAAAATGAAGTCCATTTTCAAATATAAAATATATATAATTTCAAAAAGTAGGTATTAGTATTCACAACGGCTAGTTTAATTAGTTGTGGTGTGTGTTAGAACTCGAGGTTGCGTACAGCACACGCTACTGTTTTATTCAAAGGAAAGCGTACCGTGGAAGCTTGGGATGTTTCATTTTAAATTTTTTGATGTCTCCATTTAGTCAAAAAGTTTAAAATATTGTATTCAAAAAGGTTTCACTATCAAAAGTTGATAAAAGTGCAATACTGAAAATGAATCTGTTCTTGCATTATGACTAATAAACTCATAATATGGATTCTAAAATTATAAGGATTATATAAAGTTAAAAAATGTAGTTAATGCTATTCATGACCTCTTTTAATGGATTTTTTTTGGTAAGTCATGGTGCAATTGAACTCGGTGTTGCGTGTAGTGCAAGTTATTGAATTATTTTGAAGAAATAACACACTATGAAATCTTGGGGTGTTACAAATTCCATGCACATTTTTTTACTTCTGTTGATGAATAAATACACTGAAATCATTCCAAATAAATAAAAAGGTGTCTCATACCCCTTATCCCATTATCAAGTTCTATCAGCATATTTTTTAATGGAAGTAATAGTAAAAAAATCTCTTATTTCTACTCAAAATTGGGCACCACATGTGAGTGTGGAATGTGCCTTAGTGTAGGATCATACTCTTGCAAGGAAAGAACAATGGAATACCCCAAAATCTTAGGAGTGGTCCCATATTCCCATCCTGAATAAGGATCACCATTTGATAATGGAACAGGCCTACAGTACTACTCAAAATAAATTCAATAAGTCATCTCATTACCATATTCTGGAGGTTTCTCAATAGTGGGGTCATACTACCATATCATCTGAAGATTATAATAACTTTTCCACATCCTTCATGCAATAATATCATATGCAAATGTAATTCCAAAATACCTATCAGCATTATTTGAACACGATGAAGAATGTGACCATATTCATTATTTTCTCAATATTAATTTACTTTAGGTTGTTCGAGACACATTCTATGCCTCCCAATGATCCATCAAATCTTAAACTGAAGCATAAGATGATCATTACCATAATAGTACTCCACATAGAATTTTGGAGAAGCATCATAGAGAATCATCTGCTAAAATCAATCATGTTCAACACTCACACAATGATGTCTCCCATGGATTAAGAAATCATCCCCATTCCCAAACACCTTTGTATTAGGAGGTGTCCTAAAATCTGATGTCATCATATAAAGAGGTACTCCAAATATGGGGGTAAAAACATATAGTTCCCCATAAACATCTAGGATCAAACCATTATTGTCACTAGGTGGCCCCCATAATCATCTAATATGGTCTAACAAGATGATGGCATGTTAGTCTAATGAAGAAGATGCTGAAATTGAAATATGGAAATAGCTACCTGAAAAAACTCACCATCATGTTTTACGTCAAAATACATCTAACTATAAGTTCCAAAATGAGCATTAAAAAAGAGTAAATACTTATCAACTCCAAAATATATGGTCTACTCATCATTGAATGTATTCTATAATCCTCTTTTTTATAGTAAAAAATGGTTACCTTTAAACCATCATGATACCCTGTTATCTTATATACCTAGATGCAATATTTATATCCTAAGACCCAAGACTGGAAACAATGAACAAAATTTTTTAGTAAACTTGCCACCATTGAGTCACAACTCTTCAGATACTGATCACTAAAGACATCTGCTACATTCATATCCCAGGATGGGGAAGGCATGGAGTGCTAACCTTTTCCTCTCCCCTATAATAGTAAACCCCATTTGATAAGATGTCTTGCGCTCTAATATCCTTGAGATAAATTTGGGGACTGAGTACCACTTATGTAAGTTTATCAATACAATATAACTCCTTGGCATCAATTTTTCCATGATATCATGAATGGAGGGAGAGTATTGGAAACACAAAACTAAACTGGGCCTCTCATAGAAAAAAGAATTTATTTCAGACATAGAGATTTGTTTTTCAATTAACCAAAAAACATACCATAAAGAATGATTCCCCCCATGTGATACCATCACACCCAACTCCAATTCATGAACAAATTCCCCAAAAAAAGGGGATATAGTAGAACCTTACATAAAATCCATCTATGAGAGGACCTTACCAACTAGGCCAAGGGAATATCTACCACAACTTCCTAATTTGGAATAATCAATTCCCAATATGATCATGGACATAATAGCATCATATACAAACAAACAACATCCCACTAGGTTAGGGTAATTTATATCTCCATTAATATCATTAGGCTATTTGACCATTGATAGGGTCCTAGGGACACCAACAGTGATTCTAGATCAACCGCATGTCTATTGGTCTGTAGGCAATTATATCTTCCTGTGTGTCCCTCAAGTTATCAAATCCTGTACTAGAATAATTGAATCCTCAACAACCAAACCACTAAATATAAATTTTGGAACTGAAAATTCCCTATCCCATAGGTATAGATAATTTTTATTATCATCATCACCACTAAGAGAATTATTCTCCTATACTTTGAGATGAAAAAACATTGGTTGGAATCCCACATGTTCCTCCCACTACAAGACTCCTTCTGCTGGTCAGGGCCCATTTGGAAATCTCTAATGAAAAATACTTCAATGTACCTATAATTATTCTAGGACATGAATAATTTATAGGAAAGGGAATTGGACCCCAGTAGCGTCAGAATCCAAAATGCGTTAATTTGGCCAACCTTTGAAATTTTGACTCTGATGAAGGATGTTCATAATATTCCTATTTTTTTTAAAGTAATGGAATAATAAACCTTTACCAATATGATTCTGGGAATATTATCATTTCCAATATGGATTAAATTGATGGACATGTTGAAATTATAGAGGTCCACAATAAGGAAAACATATCACAAGATGTGGGTTATATATATGTGCCAACTGAGGCAACATGCTCCAAAAACCAGAGAAGG
Source organism: Viscum album (assembly GCA_963277665.1). Taxonomy (NCBI): domain Eukaryota; kingdom Viridiplantae; phylum Streptophyta; class Magnoliopsida; order Santalales; family Viscaceae; genus Viscum; species Viscum album. The sequence continues at coordinate 273,495,160 of OY728141.1, forward strand.
CTCCAAAATCTATCGCCATCAAATAATGAGTTTCCCCATAAGAAAGAGCACATATAAGGAAAAATGAAATGGCGTGACCACATCCCAATCAGCGAATTAATGAGTTGAGGTTCTATATATGAAAGAACAACTATCACAATATGATAGAGTAATACAATCTCTATGAAAACTCAATGAGGAGCTTCATTGGGGAAATATCACCACTAGGAATCAACTTAATGCTAAGGAAAATTCACATTCTCCCATAGGAGATGATTTTCAAATTAATAGGCCATATAAGATTCATACTATATTAGTATCCATGAAGTCATTCTACATAAATGAATAATTGTAAAATTATTGTAACATGCCTATGTTTGCGGTGATGTCCTATCACTTGACAAGGTGATCATTTAGTCATTGAAAAAATGAAAATAAGTGGGGAGGAGGGTGAGGAAACATCATTTCCCCCACTTAAATCATATAGACGGGATAATTCTCAAACAGTAGTTCCCCAAGAGCTATTTAATTCCATAGAGTCCCCAACACCTCTAGTAGTGTGGTATAAACTAGATAATCAGTATCGTATAGAAGCAAATAGAAATCTAGAATGCTTGAGATTTGAAGAACAGATGAAAAAACAATGGTCCTCACAAAAAAATGTCTGTTGATATTTCTACGTAGCCATATTCAATAACTTTCAACTGATACCATTGAATAGGATGCTCGATGAGTGAGACCTCACTGACCATCACAACTACTACACATTCAATAGAAGGTTGGGTCATAATGTCTAGTATTTCTTCATCTTCTATTTCATCATTCAAGGAATTGTCAATTCCATAAATGTTTCTTTAGATACCTCATTTGAAAAGTTTTCATACTTAACTGTGTAACATCCCAGTTCTAGAAGACACCCAGATGTGCCCCATACTCGGTTGGTCACATGGCCTCAAGAGCATTTCCCCAAATGCCAGAGGCTTCTGACTAGCAGCGAGGGCCTTGGGTGTGATAGTGGGGAGACTATGCCCTCATTGGAAGAGTAAACATCGGATGAATAATAAACATGCAATAGCGGAATCTGTAGTAACCAACAATGTAAACAGTATAAGTCTAAATCAACAAACTAGTGAACATAGGTATATATATGAAATGATTCGTGATACATAACTAAGAAAGCATACAAACAAGTCACAATTCTGTAAAACACTACAGTACCAAAAAAAGTACAAAAGAAAATTAAATCGATCCTCAGCAACGCAAGACAATACTTCGTCCCATGCTCCCATACTCCAAGGAATCAATTTCCAGAAGTCGAAGGGTGCTTGCCCTTGTCTATACCTGCTAAAACATAGTCTTCTTGGGCCCAAAAGCATTTCCCAAACAGGGTGTGAGATAAAATCCCAGTAGGCAACCACCCAAAGATCTCTGCCTAACAGTCAGTGAGTATATGGTAGGTAAAAGTACACTAAGCAGTAAACAGCAACAATAAAGCAGTAGGAAATAAACAGTAATCAATAAAGCACGATGATACACAATAGTAATCAAATCCACAACCAACAACAGTAGTGAAGAAAACATCTAACAAGCATGAAACCCTCTGGTAAGTACTTGCATCCATCCCCTCTGGTCCAATCCAAGATGTACCACAACCCTCTATGCAGTGCACTCAGCCTAACACCTCTGGCTTGGTCATGCAAATTTATGACTCTCTGGGGAAGCTCACTCGGTCAATTACCCTTATAGTCTAGGGTAGTCAGGGACTCTCTTGAGGAAGATCACACGGTCTAACCCTCTTAGCCGGAATGTCTAAAGACTCTCTAAGGAAGCTATCTATTTCAATTCCACCTATAGCCTGTGGTACACCACAGACTCTCTGAGGATGCTCACTTGGTCAATACCTCCTCTAGCCTAGGAAGGTTCTGAAAGATATTAAAACAAGTAAAGACTCTCTATGGAATCTCACTCGGTCTACCCTCCTCTAGTCTATAAAATCCGAGACTCTCTGGGAGCTCACTCAGTCCATCCCCTCTGTAGTCTGTAAAATCTAAGACTCTCTGGAAGTATCACTCGATCTATCCCTTATAGTCTATAGTACTAGGTTCTCTCATCCCCATGCTAGTAAGTGCATAATAATTCTATAAGTCCAAATTAAACTTATATATCTACTTGGATAACCAAAGTACACCTATATATCTACTTATCTAAAAGGTTTAGAAGGAAACAAGAATGTCCAGAGTTTTACTTGAACCTATAACCGCAAGGCATGGAAACATGTGTAACAAAGAAAGGAAATGAGACCCAAAGGTCGTAAACAGAACAAAGCAAGGGAAAATACATCCAAAAACAACAATTTATCCTCTAAAATGTTCAAATTACCTCTACACAAACAAACAGGCAAGGCAAGAAATTAACAAGGGGAAAAAGGTAAACAAGCAGTACCCCGTTAACAGGTATCAGTGGAAATTCTCACATTAAACTCAAAGACATTGAACGGTAAGGTACAATCCACCTACCTCGATCCAAGGAGAACAATATAATTGAACCACTGTGGATAATTCCCCCTATAACTTCATAGATTTGAGATACGTACAAAACATTAAACCATAGATAACTTGAGAAAGAGGAAGAATTGGAAGACAAGGCTTAAGCAGAAGGAAGAAATCACTACTGCGCTTCCATCGCAATCGACCGTGCTCGAATAGGAGAACGGACAGAGAAGAGGGGGCTCAGGTAAGATTCGGCCATACAGGTCTCTCTTGGATGATGAATCTGGAGAAGGGGTGTGTTCTATCTGTCAGGTGTGACCCCAGTGTATTTCGTGAAAAAGAAAAGTTCAAAGGCTTGTACTTTTAAAGTACACGGCGTGTACTAGGTTTTTAGTACTCCACAAAAATCGGCCTCCACGTCAGCCCTACTCACCGTGTGTGTGGCTCGGGCATGGCCAATACATCGCTTCAAGCTAAAGAAGTGTACACATCCTGTACTCAGAAAGTACATGGAATGTACATAGAAATTTTCCAGAAACTCAACTTTTCTTAAAAACTCCAATAAAAGTAAAAGTGTACCAGAACGAAAATATGAGTTCTTACAAACTTCCCCCCTTAAATAAATTTGACCTCAAATTTCCCTAGGTGGGCGTAGAAGATGGATCCTCAAACAGTTCCAGCCACTATGATCAAACCATGGCATCCCTCTCCCAAGTATCATCATGTACTCACCCATGCTTCCATAGCACTCAAACTAGAGGAACAGACTGGCCTCAGAGAACATTCATACTGTGATCAACAATCGGTATGGGATGCTCTTCAAACGACGCATCCTCTTCAAGCTCAACCTCCTCGAGCTGAAAGACATGAGATGGGTCTGAAAAGTAACGTCGGTGCTGAAAGACCTAGAAGACATCTTGTATGGCCTGGTACCTCAGAGGTTGCTACAACTGATAGGAAACCGGCCCAACTCTCTCCAAAACCTCAAACGGCCTGACGTACCGTGGGGAAAGCTTACCATGTCTCTGAATCCTCTTCTGTCCCAACCTCGGTGTGACACACAGGAAAGCATGATCCCCGACCTTGAACTCCAAAGGTATTCTCCACTGATCAGCATAAGAATTCTGTCGAGATTGTGCTGTAGCCATCCTCTTCCGAGTCAACTCTATCTACTTTAAGGACTCCTGAACAAGGCGATGTCCTAAAAAAGCTGCCTCTCCTGCCTCCAGCCAGCATAAAGGTGATTGGCATGGCCTACCGTACAGAGCCTCATATGGTTCCATCTAAATGGTCGCCTGAAAAATGTTATTGTAGGAGAACCCCACAAGAGGTATATGCTTCTCACATGAACCATAGAAATATAAAATTCCTGATTGGAGAAAATCCTCAAGCACCTGGATCGTGCGCTCAGACTGGCCATCAGTTTGGGGATGTATGTTGTACACAAAAGTACATGTGTACCCAAAGCCTTCTGGAGTCCCTGCCAGAACCGAGAGGTAAAGAGAACATACCTATCTGAAACAATGGAGTGTGGAACTCCTTGTAGGCATATAATCTATCAAATTTACAGTCATTCCAGATCATCGACATTGAAGGTCTCCTTGATCGGTAAGAATTGTGAAAACTTCTTAATCCTGTCAATGAAAACCAAAACATCATCACTTCCCCGAGGTGACCTCGGCAACCCGGTCACGAAGACCATCGCGAAATCATTCCACTTAAACTCTAGAATGGGTAACTACTGTAAAAGCCATGTTGGTCGCTGATGCACTGCTTTCACCTGCTAACAAGTGGAACATCTCATGACAAAACCAGCAACATCTCTCTTCATACCTGGCCACCAGCACTGACGATTAATATCCCGATACATCTTGGGGATTTCAAGATGAAATACCCAAACTGAGGAATCGAAATACTTTATTAGCTCCTCATGTATTTCTGGTGGAACCCATATGCATCCCTGTAAATGCAAGATCCCATCCTTTCCCATTGTCCATCCAGGAAGAGGGTCCCCTCCTAACACAGTCTCCCGCAGGACTAAGGCCTTTGAATCTAATAGCTTCCTCACTCGTACCTGATAAAAATGTGAAGAGGTAACAACCACTGAAGATAGGAAAATTTGTCCCTACCTATCATGCCCCTCCTGATGCATCACAGAGAACAGATTCATAAGTTACCACTCACTGCTGGCCTCCTGAACTGCCTGAATCAGGGTTCGTCTACTCAACGCATCTACCACTACATTTCCCTTTCCCGGCGTATAGGCAAGCTCGAAGTCAAAGCACTGAAGATACTAGACCCACCTATGTTGTCTTAGATTCATATCACACTGAGTGAAGTTATACATGAGACTCTTGTGGTCAGTGAAAACCACAAAGTGCTCTCCCAGAAGATAGTGTCTCCAACAGCGTAAGGCATGAACAACTGTTGCCAACTCCAGATCATGCGTAGGGTAATTCGTCTCATGTGGCCTCAACTGTCGAGAACCATACGCAAGGACTCCATATACCTGCATTATCACAGATCCTAGCCTGATACATGAAACATCATAGAAAACAGTGTATCCCTTTCCCAGCTCTGGGAAGACTAGTATTGGTGCTGACGTCAACCTCCCTTTTAGCTCCTGAAATACTGACCCACAAGAATATAACCATAAAAACTTCACCCCATTCTTGGTCAGATATGTCAACGGTGATGCTAGGCATGATATGTCCATAATGAAGCATCTTTAGTATCCGACCAGCCCTAGGAAACTCCGCACCTCAAAGACATTTTCCGGCTACTTCTAGGAAACTACTACTCTCACATTCTTTGGGTCCACTGACACTCCTGTCTCCGTGATAGCATGACCCATGAAGTGAATCTAATCCATCCAATAGTGGAACTTAGAGTGTTTATCATATAGTCGATGCTCTCTCAGTGTACTCAAAACGATGTCAAGATGTGTGGCATGTTCGTGTCGAGTGTGAGAGTACACCAAGATATCGTCCACGAAGGCCATGACAAAGGAGTCCATGTACGGATGGAACACTCGGTATATCAGTTCCATGAAGACTATAGGGGAATTCGCAAGACCGAACAACATGACTGTATATTCGTAAAGACCATACCTCCTCTTGAAAGCTATCATAGGTATATCTGATGGTCTAACGTGCAACTGAGGATAATCAGACCTCAAGTCGATCTTCGAGAACACCCAGGCTCTTTAAAGATGCTCAAAGAGGTCATGGATCCTTGCCATGGGATATTGGTTCTTGACTGTCAACTAGTTCAGCTTTCGATAATCCACACAAAGTCAAAGGGTACCGTCTACCTTCTTCACGAACAGGACAGGCGAACCCCAAGGAGAAGTACTGGGTCGGATGAAACCCTTCGCCTGCAACTCCTCCAACAGCTTCATGAGCTCCTGAAACTCAGGTGTATCCATCTGATAAGGATGAATGGACACCGGTGCTGCTCCTGGCACGAGCTCAATAGAGAATTCTACCTCAAGATCTAGAGGTAAACTTGAAAATTTTTCTGGAAAGACATCCCTGAAACGATCCACCACTGGAGGAAAATATAACGGTGAAGTGTCCTGGTCATAAAAATAATGACTGGTAATCTGGGATTTAACTTCCCCTATCCCATGATGCTCTTCTCCAACTCTACCCACCTAGACATCCCACTCGCCTCTATGAATGAAGGATTCACCCCTGGTGATATAAAAATCAACTCGCGGCGATAGCAGTCAATGACTACCTAGAAGTGAACCAACCAGTCCATACTGAGAATGACGCAACCTCAAGAGGGCACTCTCTACACTGACGCATGCTAGACGTTCTCGTTCCCAATGGTGTGTCAAGAGTCAACAGGTCGGCAGACAAAATGATAAAGAGCCCAAAGCTCTCCACAACCGCAACAGAGTTAATGCTACGGGAAGAACTAGTATAAAAAAGAACTGTAGATAAAACTGAGGCTACTATGATCGTACCTCAAATTTTAGAAGGAACGGGATCCTGCACTTGATAGGTCTTCTCCACGGCAAAAGACTGGCCTGCACCGTGGCCCTGTGCCCCTGGCTGACTGCTTTGAGATGACCCACTATGCTATCACTGATGACCTGGTGACTGACCAACATGGCTATGACCTCCACCTCGGCCCGAATAGCAGGAAGAAATCCAATTCCCTGACTGGTGGGAAACTGGTGATGCATCTCCAGAACGCGGGGTCATAGAGGATCCCCTACCACCAGCTGATGGTGATAAGATGTGATAAAAACACTGAAGATGGACCATACTGTCGCAAGACCGGCACTCCATTGGATCTCTCTGGAACTGAGGCCTAGTATTCCCACTCCTAATGCACTGGTAGCACACAACCTGGCTTCCAGAAGACGCATCTCGTGAACCTCAATCTCCTCGAGAAAACTCTCTGTAATGCTTCCTACTGTCCGTAGGAGGAACACCAGCTCTGGATGACGAACCTCCCTAGATCACTACCCTATAATCTCTAAAATTGCGCTCAATGATCAGCTTCTAGTTGACAATGGAGGATATCGAAGTCAACTAATATATATTCACATGGGAATGGATCTCTTACCAGAGACCATCCTCGAACTTCCTAGAATGGATAAACTCACAACATGCAGGGGTCGGTGTGGAATGCTGCGACTCAGTGAAGTGAGAGGAGGACTCCATAATAGAGAGAGTACCATGCTGTAGACTCATAAACACCCAGGCTCAATCGGTCCTCAGGGTCTCCGGATTGATGTAGTCATAGAAGGTTCATCGAAACTCATCCCAAGACATATCTTGCTGACGCCCTGACTGTGAGATCACCTCCCACCACCTCTTGGCGGTGTCCCGGAGAATATAATTATCCATATTTACCAATTTTTTCAGAGGGATCTATAAGTGCTCAACGATGGTCAGTGTAGCCTCTATACACGACTCTGCGTCCTGAGGTCCTCCATCCCCTGATAAAGTAGGAGGATGTTGCAGCTGGAAAACCCACGTCAACTCAGCCATCGACAGGGCAGGAGGCGGCGCACCCTGGAAGGTCTGCATCATCTTCAGGAAGTCCTCCCTGAACTACGCATCAATGCCTGCAACTGGTATGATAGCCGGTGCCAAGGCTGACTCGACTAGAGGATCGGAAAAAAGTCCATGATCAGCCATATCTGACATTTGATCACTTCCTGATGATAGTCATACAACCGGAGGACATCTCAGAAGCATATCTCTGAAAGAACAAAAGTATACCTTAGATCAGAAAACAAGGATAGAGAACACAAGAGAACAAAACAAAATCAGGGGGAAGAAACTATCATGTTTTTCAAAACACTACAACACGAAGTGTATAAAAAATGCATAGCTTGTCTACATAATCCATTAACATGGGTGTGTACCCCTGCCCACAGGTCGTGCAACATCCCAAACTACATGGAGTGTTGTCCCCACACACGGAATGTACTTGAACTCCAAACCCCTACCCAAGTCTCCTTCCACAACTAACCCACATGTTTTAAACCAACCCCGGACTACACAGTCTGTTCCCAAGGGGCATGATGTGTACCAGAAAATGACTCGGTGTCCCGTGATGTTGGTTACATGGTCGTCCGCACGGCTGGCCCTCACACGGCGTGTTCCGAACAAACACGGCGTGTATAAGAAAAGGTGACACCGTCTCGTGTTGTTCGTGACATGGCCGGGTACCTAAGTAAGACTACACGGCATGTTTAAAAAGAAAAATGTTGTGTCTAAGGGAAGGTTAGGACGACCCATGTTGTTCGTGACAAGGTCGAGTACCTGGATAGAACCACACGGCGTGTTCCTTTACAACATGACATGTTCTACTCTAGATTCCTCGACACGTGTTGTTAGTGAAACGACTGGGTACAAGGCTCTACACTATACTGTATGTACATATCATACACGATGTGCTCTTGACATTATTTCACAATACCATGTGCATGCACATACAGTCTGCAACATGGCCTAAAAACTACACGTCATGTAACCAGAACGTACACACCGTGTATTCTGGGTTTTTCTGGGCAGTAGCTCAAAAACTGCATAGAAGCCCAGAAACATGGAAAAAAAGGCAAAGGGTTTCAAATTTCATATCCGTGAGGGCCCATACTCCCCATGAATCAATGCTTGGCATTCCCTACAGTCATGTACAATAGAAAATGGGATCATGATCCACCGATTTCTGATTCAATAGGGCCCATAACACCATATGAATCAAAATTTTCCATTCATTTAAACCATGTACAATACAAACAATTCTCTAACAAGAAGCATAGATTCTATCAAGCATCTATCACAACAACATTCATAATCAACACAATGTCTATCAAAACAGCATGTAATCACTAATGCACACTAATTGGCATGGAAAGAATTCATGGAATGTGATTTCTACAAGTGCCTATATGATGCATGAGACAGCATACCCTCATCTCATCGGTTTGCGATAGAAATAGAACTGCAATATCAAAACAATAACAGTACAAAGCATGTGAATCATTCTAGGTGAAACCGTATCAACCGTAAATTCTAAAAACCAGAAAACTGCAAAAAAACGTTGTAGTATGGCTTTTTTATATACACAGGTTAGCTAATCCTGGGCACATCTTATTACCATGTATTTAATCCATCTTATCCTTGGATAAAGTCTCCATATAGTAATGTAAGAGTAAATAATTCCACTAATTCCACTTTGTAACGTCCTAGTTCCGGAAGCCACCTAGAGGCACCTGATAACCGATTGGCCACATGGCCTCAAGCGCATTTCCCCAAACGCCAGAGGCTGTCAACTAGCTGCGAGGCCCATGGGTGTGATAGTGGGGAAACTATGCCCTCATTGGAACAGTACACAGTATAAGATAAATAAACATGCAATATCGGAAGTAGTAATAACCAAAAATGTAAATAATGGAAGACTAAACCAACAAAATGGGGCACATATGTATATATATGAAATGATGAATGATACATAACTTGGAAAGCATCCAAACAAGTTACAATGCTGGAAACCACTATAGTACCAAAACAAGTTCAAAAGAAAAGTAAACGGCTCCTCAGCATCGCTTGCCAAAGATTGGTCCCATTATCCCCTGCTACAAGAAATAAAGTTCTAGAAGTCAAAGGGCACTTGACCTTGTCTATACTGCCAACAACATAGTCTGCTTGGGAAAAAAAGCATTGCCCAAACAGGGTGTGAGATAAAATCCCCGTAGAAAACCACCTGATGATCTGTGCTTAATAGTCAGTGAGTATATGGAACACTAAGCAGTAAACAGCAGCAGCAAAGCAGTAGGCAGTAAAAAGTCAGTAGTAAAGATGGATGATACACAGCAGTAATCAAATCCACAACCAACAACAGTAGTGAAGAAAACCGCTAACAAGTAGGAAACCCACTGTGATGTACTCACAGCCATCCCCTCTGGTCCTATCCAAGATGTACCACAACCCTCTGGGCAGTGTACTCAACCTAACCCCTCTGGCTTGGTCATACAAATTTATGAGACTCTTTGGGGAAGCTCACTCGGTCAATTCCCATTATAGTCTAGGGTAGTCAGGGACTCTCTTGAGGAAGATAATACGGTCTAACCATCTTTTCCCCAAGTTCTAGAGACTCTCTGAGGAAGCTATCTCGGTCAATTCCTCCTATAGCCTCAGGTATACCAAAGTCTCTCTGAGGAAGATCACTCGATCAATTCCTCATCTAGCCTGGGAAGGATCATAAAGAGATTCAAACAAGGTAAGACTCTCTAAAAATCTCACTCGGTCTACCCTACTGTAGTCTATAAAATCCAAGACTCTCTAGGAGCTCACTTGGTCAATCCCCTATGTAGTTTGTAATATCTAAGACTCTCTGGGAAGCTCACCCAGTCTATCCCTTATATTCTATAGCACCGGGTTCTCTCAGTCCCATTCCAGTCAGTGCATAATAATGATATAAGGCCAAAGTACACCTATAGAGTTACTTGGATAACCAAAGTACACCTATAGAGGTACTTAGCTAAACGGTCTACCAGGGAACAAGCATGTCATGAGTTTCACTTCAACCTATATCCACAAGGCATGAAAATAGGTGTAACAACCAAAGGCAATGAGACCTAAAGGTCATAAACAGAACAATGAAAGGGAAAATACATCCAACCACAACAATTTATCCTCTATCATGGAAAAATTACTTCTACACAAGCATACAGGCAAGGCAAGAAATCATCAAGGGAATGATGATAAACACACAATACCCCTTTCATGGGTATCAGTGTAAATTCACACATATAACTCAAGGACATTGAACGGTAAGGCACACAACACCTACCTCGATCCTAGGAGATCGATATACTTGAAACACGATGACTAATTCACCATAGAACATCGTAGATCTGAGAAAACGCACAAAACGTTCAACCTTAGATAACTTGAGAAAGAAGAAGAATTGGAAAACAAATCTCAAGCAGAAGAAAGAACTCACCACTGCGCTTCCAATGCAATCTACCGTGCTCGACTAGGAGAACAGATGGAGAAGTGGGGGCTCGGAGAATATCCGATCGTATGGGTCACTATCGAACGAAGAACCTGGAGAAGGGTTGTGTTATGTCCGTCAAGCGCGACCCCAATGCATTTAGTGAAAAAAGAAAACTACACGGCATGTACTTTTAGAGTACATGACGTGTACTGGGTTTTTCTGTACTCTGCCAAAATCAGCCTCCACGTCACCCCTACACACCGTGTGTGTGGCCTGAGCATGGCCAGTACACGACTTCAAGCTAGAGAAGAGTACATGATGTGTACTCAAAAAGTACATGGTGTGTACGTCAAAATTTTCTAGAAACTCCACTTTTTTTTACAATCTACAAAAAAAGGAAAAGTGTACCTGAACGAAAATCTGGGTTCTTACAAACTATTTCAAAGTCAAAAGAGGAAGTTGGATTGAAGAATGTTTACTCAATGAGTACGTGGAAATCAAAATCTGTATGACTCAGAAAATAGCCGACTGAGCTTGTGTCACACTTAGAGAATAGATGTGCAGTCCCACCATAACTCCACCATCTATAGAGGAGACATAAAATATGCCATCCAAAAGTAGGCATGACCATCATAATTCTGATGAAATAAATGAGTTGGAATCATATTCTCCTCCAAATCATGCTCTAAAACATATAGACTTCTTACCTATGACATTTGATTCATAGGAACCACCCCAAAATATATAACCCATGTCAAATGAATAACAAATTTGTGTTCTACCAACATGAAACACTTGACATACCTCTTATTTATGATAAATACACCTCATAATATGAGTTCCTTTAATATCACCAAATAATGGGAGGCTGAATTCTATAAAACCAAAGAAAAAGGGAACATTTTGGGCATGTTCATACATAATATTCCAGTCCCATCCCTATAAAGGACATATATGAATCTATGAACCCTATGAATGAACTACATTAGGATCATAAGATGAATTATGGAATGGAAAACCCTATATTGGTTGTCTGCACCCATTTTTCTTACATGGCCACCATGATGGGGGTTTATTTTCCCATCAACTAGAAAGTATGGAATGTCATAATGGACAACATGATGTGCACAATAGGCCCTTTAGTCCTCAAAATATGTACCAAAACTATCCACAGAAAATGCATCACCTCATTAGCCACATATCCAGGAGGATGACCACCTCTAGAAGTCCCGACCTTTAACAAAAAAGTATAAAATTCTGAACTAGGTATTAGTTGTACCAACCATGCTTTCAATCATAGATATTCTATATCATTCAATCCAACATAGGGAGGATATTTTTTACATACTCTAAGACAACAAAAATTTTAGATAGATTTTTTCAAATCTGAGGGTTATTGTGTGAAGGCAATGTCCTCATAATGTCATGTAACAATATTTTTAACAATAAAAGTTCATTAAAAGGTCATATAAGGGACCATCAGAGCCCTATATATTTTGGTCAGACTCAATAATGTAGACATACAATGTTCTATGATTGGAAATGGTTCTGTGATCAACATTTTTCATATTTGAAATCTCTATATTCTAGGATATATAAATAGAACATATGTCCAACAATGTTGGCCATTTATGGGTATGATAAGCTTGATAAAATACATATTGGGAAGATCAAACATGAATCTCATGTTGGGAAACTCATCCATGATGTCGATTTTATAGTTATTTATAAAGCCAATTCATACATTTCCTCATCAAAAATCCCTAGTAACATAGACACATTGTGGTAACTATGACATTCCATTAATGTTTTAAGTACACAAATTATGGAATCATAAGTATGCTACATGGTGGTAGTGCCCCCTTTGAGAATTTAGAATCAATATATGAAGAAGAAGATTTCTACAAAAGGTGATGAAAATAACCAAAATTGAATGACGATACACAGGTTCTGGCCCCCAATAGCTTGGGTACCATGTTTAAAAATACCTAGAGTTCACTCGATATCCATTATGTTCTCTCCATAAATCATGTTGATGTGATAGTCTTGATCCAAGATGTTCAAGCCCCTTATGTCCCTAGTAACATGTAAAATACAGTCAGATCTTGTATATCTCTAAAATGACTCAGACATCTTGGGATGATAATGCTTTTCCCATGGCCACTCTCACCCCAATGGTGAAATAGAATCCCCATATCATTATCATCATCTAGAAATTTCTCCACATACTCAGAGATGTTATATGATTAGGATGTCCTTAGGATCATCCCACCCGCATTCGAGGAAGGCGTCTCCACCACCATCAATGAGATCAGAATGATATTTCTGGGAATAAGAAAATTCCCACGACCTATAATGATTTTTTCTTCTAGTCCCCTCAAAGATAAATATATTTACATCACATTTCTAAAGAAAAATCAATATTTTATTAAATGAAATAAATAAAGTAAATAATAATTCTTGATGTCGATTCACATCATCACAGAATACCTAATGAGAATTGATGTTCCAAGACATTATTCAGGCAGATAGACCCCTCTAATACAACCAATGTAGAGGAATAATTTGAAAAAAATTTCAAATTAAATTTTTTATGGGATTTGAAATACACAACAGGGATTTCCAACATCGTCCCGGTCACGAAAAAGATTAGATGATTACAGTTATCATTGAGTTCAAATACCTTAATTGGAACCTTCCAAAGGATGATTTCCCAATTACCAATCACAATACTCATAATCAATTAAACTCCTAGATTCCAAGCCAATTAATTTATATATAGGTATTCATGGAACAATCCTATAAATATTTCCCCTAATGATATAGAAGTCAATGACTTGATACTAGGTAAGGGGATAAATTTCTATCGGGTCATGCCCTTTAGATTATAAAATGATAGAGATACATATAAACCAACCATCAATCATATCTTTAAGGAATTATTTTGAAAAATAGTATAATATTATGTTGATTATATTTTTTTTCAAATCCATGCAATGATGTGATCGTTTCATAGACATTCAAATAAGATTTTTCAAGATTCAAAATTATAGTTTGATGATGAATCTATTGAAATTCCACTTTCGGGTAATATTCAATATGTTCATTGGATTTGTGGAACACCACCATGAGATCAATGTTTCCCTATTTAAAACAAGATCTATCTTATAAATGTAACCCACATAAGTCTAAATTGACTAAGGTGGATATAAGGGAACCCCTCCTACATTTATTGATTCATTTCCAATCTTGATGGTAATTATCTCCCCATATCTAGGCTAATGACGAAGGTAATAACCTATCAAAAAACGATGACTACCAAAAAGCCATCAAAAATCTATAGAAGTATCTATTGAGATCACTGGTTGTGAATCCACTTTTGGAAAGGAGGGCACTCATCATTTATGTGGTCACCATGGAACACACATTAGGAACCATACTTATATTGAAAAACAATCTGAGGAATAAGATGATTCTCGAATTCCTCATCATGATGATTTTTGTAACATAGATGTGATACCATAATCTCAAGAAGAACATACTTGCACTCATATTCATAGTGAAAAGAGGAGGCAGTAATTTCAGTATCACGAAGTATATTTTATAAATTACATTGCCCCTTTAAAGTATATCGTTCTATATCCTTGGTTAATTGGGTTCCTGGATTAATTGGCAATCATTCTTAAAAAATATGACATTTTGAACATATCCTTTAAATTGGTGAAGAGGTTAGACCTGAATAATTTCCCGATAAGACATCATTCCTTATAGAACACACCACTAGACAATGAACTTCTTAATGACAAGGTATTCTCTTCCCATGACGCTCCCTGTACATGGGAGATATATTTTTATGGAAACTATTTATCTACTATTAGAAAAGGGATGGAAAAGTCAAAGATCAATCATGATGGATTAGGGATTGTATTTTTATCTACATTAAAATATTATTTTACATTCTCTTTCTCACTATCATATTTCTGCATAAAAAATTATGTAGAGCATGAAGCCCTCATAATAATGTTGGAACTAGCCCTATAGATGCAAATATAATTTCTAAATATCAATGGGGACTCAGATCTAGTTAAAAAGAATATCATTGGTGATTATAACATCATTAATGATAAATAGGTCCCTGTTACTAGATACATTAGTGGATTGATGGAAGAGTAAATTTTTTATCCCACATTGAATCATGTTCCCTGATAACATCATTATCACGATGTCACAATGGCTAAAGCATCCACCATCATATCAGAACTAGATTATACGGAATCAATCCCCAATTACACACATGTAATAATTGTGTTGTTGAAAATTGTATATGATATAGAATAAATAAATCGAATCAACACTAACATGGAGTTTAATAAACTAGTATCCAACCCTAGATGGATGGATCCAAGAATTGTATATCATCAAAATGGTACTCTCAATTCAGATAGAGCCGAGAGAAAAAAATTCCAGTTCCATGTAGAAAGCGGTACCTTAGGGAGTGGAAAAAATGAGTAGAAGGCCCCCTAAAAGAGTTGATTTGATGTAATCCTCCTTATAATCGTATCAGTAGGATATATTCAATCCATCATGGAATAATTCCATGTGGGCTTCTGTAGTGCTAATCAATCCAGAACCTGGTTGTCCCAAAATATAAGGATGTAATGTGACTTCTAGAGAACCAGGAGACATGACATTGTGAAATTCAAAATGATGTTTCCTATGTTCCCAATAAACGAAGACATCATCCATCAATATCTAGAGGTTCTACATAAAACAATATTTTTTTCCCATTTTCCATTTGGGGATTGAATTATGTTGGACCATATCACCAATCCAAAGATAATATCTTTCTATACATCCTTACATCCACTAAATTCTTTTCCAAATGGTCATAACAAATACCCCTCAAGGAATTTAGGAGGAAGAAAAACATCAACACCGTAATGTCCTACAAAATCACTATGTTCGGGATCCCTAAAACAATATTAATTTAAAATGGCACCGATTACTGATCGACAAAGTTGAAGAAGAATATCTAGGATTAAAATATCGAGTCCAATCCATCATCATGATATCATGTAGTGGAAAATGGATTGTTACATTGTTTCAATAAGCCAATTTAAAATATAATGATGAAGACGGTGAACAAGGATATGACATCGTGGCTGAAAAAACTCATCCCTATATTATTGGCCTACCATACCGATATGTGTAATGATAAACAATAATCATCATTCTCATTGGTTAATGTGATAGTGGAAGTGTAACCCATATAATTTATTCTTCCATTTCTTGTAATTTCCATTTTTTAACATCTAATAGATGATGAAAAATAATAAAACGTCTAGATGCATTGGAACGACTCAATGAGGATTGGTTTTCTACATTTCACAACCATGAATTCCAAAAAAATCAGATCACATGAGCCATTAATAAAAATGTTTTCCTCTGTTCATTTCTCCAATGATAATTGATGTTGGATCCTAGGACCCCAATGATACCTAGAATAAATCCCCTAATCCATGAACTAAAATTGGAAGGAAAATACATTGTATATAATTTATTTCACAACATGGCTTACTCATTGGACACAGTGGATGGAAATTGTGTGACACCCTGCACACATGAGAAATTTATCCAAAAAATACGATGCATTATTGTCATAAAAAATGTCATCCACATTAGTTATCGACCACAATTCATCTTATTAACATGAAATTGAACTTTATATGATCATTATGGTTACATGTTGTTAAAATTTACAAGATCATACTTGACACATGAAGTTAAACTATAAAAGATCATTTTGGTTACATGATGTTAAAATGTCTGAACTTGTCCTGAAAAAATGATGTTAAACTATATGGATATGTCCTTACCTCACGATGAAAAAAACATGTATCATTTTCTATATGCATGAAATTATACTTTATAGAGTTTCTTGAACAATGTGTGTCTTGATTCATACCATCATAGGATACATAGTGACACCTGATCCTTTAGTTTGGGGTCCTACCAAGATATTCATTTTCTTCTCACATTAAGTGATCTGTTTCTGTATCATATAATGTTAAAAGGTACGACAGATTCCATATCCAGATTCCATTAAGATCTGCATGTATCCTAGACCTATGTGTGGATTGATTATCATATAAATGAGATACACAGGGATTCCTCGATATTCTATCATTTCCTAACCAACTAATGATTCAAAATTTCCATTTTCTATTCCTAAATTCTTATGCATGGGGAGAGGAAAACATTCCCTTCCTTGATTCCCACAACAATCATAGATCGCATGAGCTTAAATGTTTTAGTATGGGCCTCCTTAGTAAAAATGTCCTGACAACTTTCAAGTGGGTGATCATGGTATTGAATGAAAGATCATAGATGTCATACCATGATTCCTCACCACAAGACATTGGACAACATGGTTAATGAATCTTACATGACATAAAAATACCGAAATCTATAGAACTCAAATTAGATGACACAAATAGTTAGTGTTTTTTCTTCTATCACACTGCCATTCAATAAATACATTTAGACTAATTCTCATTTTTAAAGAAATATGTAGGAATTTTTCAATCCTATATCTTGGTCAAACCCCCACATGATACAAAATTCACGTTCTCGATATATATTCTATACTTGTACAAGAAAATCAATATTATACAAATAAATTTGGATAGATTAATGCCACAATTTATATATAGTGACACCTAGATATCCATATTTGGGTCTAGGAAAAATACCTATATTTTCACATAAGGAAGACAACATCCACACTGCAAGATGTTAATTTTCACGGTTCCATAAGAATGTCATGTAAAATTATTCATTTCATAATAGGATACATCGTGACACCTGTATATCTAATAATGGGCCCTGCTAAAGTAGTCAACAAAAACATTCCCACCACTTCATATGGGGAAGACCTGTGTAGAATGTTTTTCATTTAAGATATATATGTCGATTGATTACTATCTCCATGAGATATATTGTGAAACCCATAATTATATTCATTGGTAGATCCGCAATATTACCATTTCATTTTAGGATTCTCACATCCCTAATGAATGATGTTAATCTTCACAACCCGATAAGAACTTATTGTTCCTCAATCATTCCATTACAGGATATGATGCGATTATTGGAACTCAAATCATTTTTTAAGATTAAACTACCAAAAAAAGGAAATATACACCATCTTTATAGAGGATGAAACATATAAGGCCACTTTCCTTTAATATGGTTCACATGAATGTATGACATTCTTGATCATGCAATGTTTCTTGCACAAAATTCTCACATCAGTTCCCACATCTGTACTTCATGACAGTAGACTACATGGAAAATATCCATGTCACATGAAATTATAATTGCAAAAAAAAAAGAAACTATGTACCACATGACATTAAACATCATGGAAAATTTCATTACCACCTAAAAATAAACTACACAGAACACATCCTTACTAATTGATGTTAAAGTACATTGATGATGATAAATCCCCACTACATGATAATACATTGTGTATACCTTCACCCATGTTTCATCTTTTATGTATAGACCCCAAAAACATTACCATGGTCATCCAGACTATAAGGTTCTTCTTCAATATTTTCAATGTAACTCAATCCGTAAATAATAATATTGTCTCAAGTTCCTCGGGTTTTTTAAAACCTTCAAGGGACCCCTAATGGGAGACATATTTTTAAGAGGACCCATTAATCGAATATGAATGTATGAAAATGGATCCTTAAAATGTAACAATGGACACGAAATAAATTTTCATCATTGTTAAATGGGGTTCAAATATTTATTTTCCAATACATCACTATTGTAGAACTAAACACCTCAATGTGATATGAGCAACTCATGGTATGATTTTCTCATATCCATACTCATGTGATGAGGGCCTATAACCCCATATTATGAAATATCTTCCCCCACATAGAAGTATTTTGGGGTACTCTTAACATTGTGTATCCTAATTAATCAATTATATATCATTATACATATTAGGTCCATGTGCATCATGACCATAGAATGTATTCACTTTGGTCAAATATTTATATCCTTAATCATCATTCTATAATTTTCCAAATAATAAATATTAAAAATACATGATAAAGTGGCACAAAACATGTCTGGACAAAATACCGCAATGTGAAGCTTGAGAAAACTTCATGTTTTTTCTCTCAAAACTATTCATCATCAGTGTTTAGGAAAAAATCTAGGAAAAAATAAATATGGTAGAATGCTTGTTGGAACAACTCTATATCCCTAGTAAAATTAAAACTATTCTTGTTGGGAACATGGGTTTAAAAAAGAGTTAGAGTAATTATTGTTCGCAACATCTTGTTGAGATAAATTTTTTATCCATGCAGTAAAAAATTCTATTCGGTTGTTCAAAACATTCATGAATATTACACTGTCCATATACCACAATTCATGATTTGGGTTATTTGGACCATCACAACATTTAATGTCCCTTTAAAAGTTTACACAATTGCAAGGGGCACATTATTGGACTATGAATTTATTCGTACGTCTCATACATCTACACCCATGTTTTTCAACCAAATGTGTAATTCTATAAAAATATATTTCCAATCCTTTTGATCTCTGACATCGCTGTGGAAGAACTAAACACATCAATGTGTTCTAAACTACTAACAATCTGACTATACCATTTAAATCTCCTAACCTGATCACTTTGGATCATTACTTACAATATAAACACCAGTATATACAAGTGAATTTGATATCCTCGACATTATATCACTATGTTGTTTACCGTCTCTTAAGGCCAGAATGTGGCGATCCTTTCTCTAACCATTGATAACCTATAACTCATTATTCAAAAAAACATGATCTGGGAATTGATCTTCAAAATTTAAGAGGTTAACCACCCCAGTGTTCCGCAAAACATCCTATATAACATTCTTCCCATATCAAAACTCCTCATCTAGACATTTTAGTCTTCAAAATTCATTCATGTCCCCAAGAAAGGTGTGTAGATCAATTTGTTTCTTTACCATGATATAGGAACATAAGGTCCTTAACCCACAAACTAATGTAATATTCTCTTTTCCAAAAATGATCATAAATCCATGTGAGCTCTTGAGACACTATGGTAGAACCTTTAACATCGGAGTGTTATGAGTCATCTGTGACCTATCTTCCCCATCACATTCTCATGAACTAAAAATCGTGTGTTATGACTTACAAAACCCATATTTCTACTACCCATGAAAACCTAATATGAAAATAATTTTTCCCTCAATCGATATTCACTCATATAAACATACCATGTCCCTATGAAAAGAGTGGATACTCATCTATTTGGTGATCCTACTGATGCATAAGGGGATTGAGATACTAATAGAGGGATTTCTGCGTTGCACGAATGAATCACTAATACTCATGATCCCCAAAACACCTGAATAGATCCAACACCCAATGTGTTTTGGGTCATTCCTATAATTTATGAACAATATTCCATTATCTTATTTCATGTCTAAGTGAAAAGACCCTTAACTGCATCAAAAGTAGGTCCAAGCTAAAATAACCTAAACTAAAGTGATAAAAGGTTTTAGATAATATTTCCTAAACTATAGTAATAGCCAAACCTAGCTAAAAGAAGATTAACTAAAAATAGAGAAGGACCATGAAAAATGACTCCAATCTACAACAATTGAAGTTCCAGGATAAAAGACCCTAAACTACACCAATAAAGATTGAGCTAAGAGACCTTAAACTATAATGATAACATGTCAGATATAAAAGGCCCAAAAATAAAATGATAGAAGGTAATATATTGAATAAAATAAAGTAAAAAAATAGAATGTTCGAGCATAAAGACCATGAAAATGATTGATATAATGTCAGGTATAAAACTTCACAATGTAAAAAAAAGATCTAATCTAAAAGGGTGTAATGTAAAGAGACAAAATTTTCGAGAAAAAAGTCCATAAATTATTGAAATAGATGCTCAGATCCAAATGTACCCTAGAAATAATGAAATATATGATATAAGATAAAGGACCAAAAACTATATCAGTAGAAGATATAAGCTAAAATGGCCTAAAAAAGCGCATCGTCAATTTATCATGAAATAACCAAGAATATTGTAAGACCCATTATATGGCCTTAGAAAAATCAATCTATACTCACCAATGTTATAAGATTCAATAAAATAATATCACACACTCTCTAGGACCAATATTTTACCAAATTAACCTTCTGAAAATCAGGTGATCTCAATATAATGGGATTAGATGTTTCAGTAATTAATCTCATGTTGGGGGGAATTCAATACAACTTCTCAAAAATGATTTTTCATGATTTTAATTTTCAAATACACACATTAATGTTTTCTTGATATTTTTTAATGGATGGTTATAATTTTTGATCACCAATATATTTTTTCAAAAAAATCATGAACATCGTGAATGAAATAATAATGACTTCAAATATGAAACATTTATAAATTCCATTTTTTAGACCAGGTGATATGAGTAATTTATACAATTGGGATTCCGTCTTAGAATCTCATCACATATAAGAGGAAAATCAATGATCAACTTATAATAAAATTTGGATGGCTGAGCTAGCTCGGTCTGTATGAGTTTGGATAGTACTTTCGAATTAATGTTAAATTGTCTATCACGCCAAATCTTATGATTATTCTCTGGGGTGGACATTCTCGAACAGAGAGAACAATCTGAAACTCTCTATCATCAAGTTTTCAATGATTATGATGATATTGGAAGATCATACATTAGGTTATATAGGGTTTCCTATGTCTCTATATTTTCATGGTTCATGCATCAATCTGTGATTGTAGTGGATATATGAATTGGAGACCCAACTCCAATGCCTCTAACACCTCCCTCATCTTGTCAATAAGAGGATCCTTTTCTACAAAATCAGGAATGTCCCTCTCATTGATGACCAAATATCTCCATGTAAGGAAATTCTTCTTCATGATTTCAAACTACTGTTAAAAATTATAATTATAAACCCCACCACATGTCATTAAACAGAAAATTAAGATGTTCCCCTTGGTCATGAAATTTTTTCAATAAGGACTTAGTAACAATGGAATGAATCTTCTTCCAAATTATCATGTGTTGTGTCAATGCCTTTATGAATAATGGTTTTGGCATGCCAAAAAGAGGAATAATCATTTGAGATAGCAAAGAAAAATGTGATTTGGCCTCATATACCCTCCCATCAAAAGAAGAATTTCCCATTTCTTATGTCAGAGAGTCTATTTCCTTGACAAAACAAGTCATTATAAAGATTATATTTTCCAATATGATGGATCATCCATTATTTAATACAAAAATTAGTAGGAAAATCAATTTTTTCTATAAAAATATGATATGATGAGGAAAATGTATTTTCCGATAGGAGAACAAATTGTCATAGAACAACACCTGGAGAAGCCGCTACATAATTCTTGGTATTATATTGTTTAAGAAAGAAGGGAGCATCTACTAGCATAGGAATGATTTCAACATTGGTATATTCACTTGGTAAAATCATCTAAAACAGATACATGATCCCAAGGTGTCTCTATCCTCGTACACTAGCCAAGGGAAGAGGGGATATCCATTTGGTATAACTGTATTGGATAGAAATTTGGTATGGTGTATATGGTGTATATATAATTAGTATTTTATCGTAGCAATAAGAACCCCATTCAGAAAGGAGATTGTATATGACCTATTGCTATGGGAACCACAGTTTTTATCAATAATCGGCCTAATCCACCAATGATAAGGGGTGAAATAAAAATATTTGTATCAGATTAACACATATATAACCACATAATTTCTTTACTAAATAACTAAAACACTCGTTATTTTTAATTTTAGGGGATGAGATGAATCATCCTAGATCATAGTGATGTTGTAGTATTCTAGAAAATTAAAATAGTCTCATATTATATAATATTTGGAAATGACCATAAATCTAGTAGAGGATGCTTCCTTGCTAAATATGGACCAGGAATTGATAAAGGTTTGAATGTTGGAACTTCCAAATTAAATCACATTCCATCAAGTATCCACACTACCATCACCAGTGTGCAAATATATATTCCTATGTGTGCATCCCCTATAGGGAAAATCCATTAATTAAAGAACGAAGCCATAAATCCCATTAGAATATAAATTAGTGGGATATAATATGTCATAGAATTTCCCCATGTGTTGTAATCTCCATTATCCAAACATGTCCAACATAAGCCAACACTGTTGTGAACATGCTGTGAATGACACCGACGGGGGCATATATTGATTGGATTATCCCGAATACGATAGAGGAAACTGTTCATCCAATACATGAAATAAATAAGGGTCCTCATGGTCCACTCTTTCTTCATCATATCCTTTAAAATGTTTAGAAGACCCATCTCTAAGGTTGTAGTCTACAAGGGGTCATCCAAAATATCTATAGTGGAGAGGTACTCATCGTACAACTCTCTTTGAGGGGGAATCTAACCTTCTTGGAAGATGTCTCGTATAGTGATTCCCACATAACCATGGGATAGATGGATTATGTTGATTCTATGCTACCAATGGATGATAATTTCAAAAATAATAAAAGGCTTGTTATATATGAGAAATTCTGAAATTCACATGGATTCATAATGAGGAACCCTGTATAAATGGTATGAAATCTCTATTCAGATTTTCCTAACATAGAAATACAGCTCCCATTAATCAAAGAAATTATTTCTTATATAAAAATTCCTTTATGAAATCCAGCCACCACATGGTTTTTTCATAGAGGAAACAAAAATACTCATGTAACTCTTAGCAATAGGCTGATGAGAGAAATCAAATCCATCTCATGACATGGAGGAGATTTCCAATATATAAGAAAAACCCGATGATAGAGGTATACCCAACCATAAAGAAACGATAATTATAATTTCAATATGTTCATAATAAGTTAAAACCTATCTATAATGTAGATTAATATCTATGGTAGGAATGAATACAATTTTTAGCTAGTTGAACCCATATAGTGGAAGCCAGTTTGATAGAGGATAATCCTGGATCTCATGTGAGAAGAAAAATTTCAAAACATTATTATTTGAATATAAATGTTATCAGGGGTCATCATTGAGATTTTTAACAATCATGAAACATTGATGAGCCACATAAGGTTAAGATTGATGAGAATAATAATCCATATATAAAATAATGTTGATCTTTTCAGATTGATAAATTAAAATCCTGTCAAAGAGGATGCATAAATTTTGGGCAACATCATGCACATAACACTGATCAACAATGGTAATAATGAATTTACTAAAGGAATTTCAAATCAAAAGAACCTATATTGTCTGATGGTACTCATGAATCCATAATGAATCCTGCAAATACATGACCCAAAATTATTCATGATTACATTCCCAAGACATTGTCACGTAATCCGCATGATAGGGGATCACATAGTCATTCCAGGCGACGCTTCAAAAACCAAAAGAAAATAAAATTCCTACATCCAATTATCAAGGAGTTAAAAAGGAATAGATCATTGTTATACCGATTTTGAACTTCGTCTAAATAGTTCTTTCAGAATAATTCTCACAAAAAAGGCTCTCTGTGAGTTGTCATGATCGGCTCTTGCAAATTGTCTTACAAGAAGAACACATGAAATATGTCAGGTGAAGAGTTCTCAAAATATCGAGTAGTTAGTGAATGATAATGATATTTACCTATTATATATATAGTATACCATGTAATACCAAGTGTACAATGAAAAAAACATGTCACGCAAGAAGTTAATTCATGACAATGACAAATACTCAAGAGAGTATTTACATTCAATAGAAAATATAACTTGTCCTTACGGACATCGAGACAATGGAGGATGTGGTTTTTTATGATCTCAAAATGAGAATAAAAAAATACATACAAGATGATATTAATTTATATTTATATTATTTCCACTACAAATGAAATGAAACTCGAAGTAGGTTTCAACCTATAGATCACGTGAAGCACTAAGAGAAACACATTAATGTGGCCATAGTGAGGTATTGTGAATCCACCGTTTCTGATGAATATCTTAAAAATAGTCCTATAAAGTCCCCTCAAGTAGTAAAATTATAATTTTTAAAGGAATTTCAGACAATTTCTGACCCTGAGGAGGTAGACATATATGCTCCCCTAGAAACGTGAGTTGTCAACTTGAGAACACATGATATGTTATCAAATGATGATTATTATAAAGGAGAAAAATATACAATTGGATGGAACATCTTTCATTTATAATATTTATGTGATGGATAACAAATGGAAAGGATAATTGTCTTTGAAAAAATCAATGAAAACTTATGTTCCCACAAACTATTTCACATTAAAACAAATGTAATAAAAGGAAGGAGGTAAGATCCTATATTTATCATAAAATATGTGTGACACAACCCTGGAATTCCTTCAGTGATCGGAATAACCATAGGATGATCTCGCCTTGTCTCCTAAAAAAAATTTTATTGTCATCCTCACACATGAAGGGAGTCATGTATGTCATGGTGAATTCACACACCCCCTATTGGATCATTAAAGACAATATGATTGAATTTTTTATGAAATGTTTACACATATCCACAAGACATTCTGTGGTCCTGGAACACATCACCAATAGGTAATGTGACTATTCTCTAAAAAACCATGGGAAATCCTAAACTACCCAACCATTGTTTAATCAAAAAAATAAATAAGAAGTGAAAGGTAGTGGAATCCTCTCAGAGTCATTAAAATCATGAGACTCTCCTAGGATATCCACAACATGGTCTTGTAAGACCCCTCATCAAGATGGACCGGTCTCATGAAATCCTACTAACATGCCATTTTAGTCTCATGAAAAGTTCAATTAAATTCACCAAAGATTACATGAAGGCCTTATAACAGGAGACCTAATCCCGTGAAGGCGGTTGGACATGTCTATATGAAAATATGGAAGTATTTATTCATGCATTAATGATTTAAGAAGTGCATATTAATAGGAAATGATTTAATGATGTTGGTGTGAAGGGATGGAGACACTGTCACACAATATCTATTGACACCCTCAATGTGATCCACAATAGAGACACGTGAAGATGGGTGATGACGAAGTACTCTATTAACACATTCCTAGATCCATAAGATATTAATAATGTAATGTTTTAAACAACTAGGGTGTAGGTGATTATAAATATCCCACCCCATCATCAAATAAGGGGTTTCTATTATTTCATCCAGATGGACTGGTGCAACTAATCACATGAGAAGAATTATCTGAGATGATGATCTCAGCAACATAAATTCATTTTAGGTAAATGTTCAGGGAACAACTAGAGACATCACATTCCAAAAGTAAATCACCCCTTGTGATCTCTCATAAATCACATTAAGGAAATACTTAAGGAAAATCGAAATATTTCATGCACATATGAAAAATCATGCTAGAATAAATATAATCTAACACTAAATAAACATAAGGAGTTGAAATTATAAAATATGGATCAGATTCAATAATATGGGTGAATTTGCGAAGAACATATACACCAACCCTCATGTGGTTTATGTGAACCGCCTAGGACATTTTACATCATAAGGACATGTCACCCAAGTCTATCAATTCTTTTTTATTATATTATTTGGGTGATGATAAGTCATATGGACATGTCAAAGTGAGTCAGATGGAACCCCATGTAGATGCCACCATAGTCTCAAAAATTCCTCTAGGATCACCATCCAAGGCTTATAATGTCCTATAAACATGTTTTCTAACCCATATGGTGACATGAAATCATGTCTGCTATGTCATGTGGTAGCACTCGGGCATGTCAATCTACTCCCATTGCTCCCTCTGTTCATGCTAGTCATCTCTTGAAACTTCGATATGATAAATTATGTAGGTTTTGTGATGTCCTATAGAAATTTTATTTGGGACATGTGACACCCTTCAAAACTAGTTGCATCAACTCTCACGTTTCCCTCCAATAGTTTCATCATGCTCTTGCGAAAATCACATGGCATTTGAACTAGATCATGTGACACCATAAGGACATATTGAAAAGTTCATGTGATTTATTATAAGAAAAAACATATGGTGCATGTGATGTCATCTTGATAATCCCTATGTGATCATGCGACATGTAACTCCAAATGATTTTTGGAATTAGTCTTTTGAATTAATTTATTCTTTTTGATATTATTCATTTCACACAATATATGAAAAATAGTTGTAATATATATATTTATGAAATATGTTTTTATTAAGATATAAAAAATTCCATGATAATCGTTAACTACATGAAATATAATTGATAGATTTCTCTGTATAGAACATAAAAGTAAAACTACATTACACAAAAGACTGACACTTCTAAATGGCCTGCGTAACATGAAATATCGAGTTTTACCAAACAAAAATATATTATTAAAATATTATTATCTAATATATTATTACATAACATAACTATTATGTTAGCAGATACGAATACAATTAATTATCATATAAAAAACTTATTGTTTACATAAATATAAAATTAATTCATTTGTTACAATGAATATAATAACAAAATGATTATAAGTTGAATATATTTATATAAAATAATATTTATGCTCAAAATTTTTTGTATTAAAATAAATAATATTAAATAAAATTAGTGAGTGATATTTTTATTCAATATATATATAGATATTTAATTTTTAATAAAATATTTTTAATATTTAATAAATATATTTTATAGTCAGTAGATAAGAAAAAACTAAATATTACATATAAAGACCTATATTTTTATTAAGGGACTTTTAACGCATTTTAATGGAAATATAATTTTTAATATAAAATTTTGTAACTTTAAAATTTTTATACGTCAAATTAATCATCATTTTTGAAAGATACAAAAAAAATTTGGTTAGGAAACATTTTTGGAATATTTATTGAGGTTTCATTTTTTAATGAATAATGTAAAATAGCGTTATTAAATTCATAACTAATTTTTCATATAATTACATTATAAGGTTAGATTAAACATTTAAAATATTTTCTTGTTTAATTAGATAAAATTTGTATACATTTATCCAATTTAGGTCATTGTAATCAATTTCCTATTAAAATTGGTAATCAAAACATACTAATCTTTTGAATGTTTTTATATTAAAAACCTCCTCTATTGTCTAGTTTATACGATTAAATTTTAATTAATTTCGTAAATATAAATTATTGGAATTTTTAAAATGGTATTCCAAATTTTTAATCAACATAATTTATAATGATTAATTACATTAACATAATTTTCGAGCAAAAAAATAAGTTAATGTAATTAAAATAAATTTAAACGATTAATATTAAATTAAGGTTAACAGAGACTAAACACTAAATTTATGGACTAATATTGGTTATAATATTGTAGAAATGTCACATGATGGCCATTTTATGACCATATACTCCATATTCAATACATTAGACAATTATAAAATCCAATTTTCATAAAAAAATGAGAGGGCTTTCCCTTTTCAAATATATTACAAGAGTTCCACACCTCCTACACTATAAAAGGACTCCTCATCTCCCACTACCACACAACATTAAAGACAATTAAGATATTCCAATATCTACCAAAATATCTCCAAAAAATCACACCGTTATTCTTTTAATCTTCCCTTTGTGAAAAAATATATCCCAGGATATCCTTTGGTGAAACTAAAATGGGTTACCCAAAAAAGAGGTAACATCCTCCCTCATGATCCTTGATCTTATATTCATTATACACCCCCTAAAAAATACCTCATAATTTCATATAAAATAGAAATAATTTTCTCAATGTATTTATTTTATTTATTATAATAGTTCTACCCATATATAAAAACATTTCCATCTATTGGGAAACAAACTTATTGTTTAGGTGTACAGTGAACTACGGCCTCACAAAATGATTATTGTTCATTACTTCTTTTCCACCTTAAATTTTTGAAATTATCTGGGATACTATATTATAATATAATATTAATTATATTAAAATGTATTTATGTTTATTTAATTATTTTACAACACATATCATTATTCTTTATACCATGTTTGAATACGATAATTTCATTTGAGGATGTGTGGACAATGCCCCCTCAAAAAAATGTGATTAATTCGGACACTACATGAAATGATTTAAATATGTTATAGGGAAGTTATTTTATATATATGAAATAAAAATGGTACTTTAATAATTATATAAACATATTTATTCATATATATAAGTCACTTACTCTCTCTCTTTCAATAAAACAATTAAACATAAACAACGCCTATGCATACATATAGACTACATTCTCCATGAATGTCATATTCAATTTCATAGATATATATCTTAAGTATTTTTTATAATTAAAATATAACAACTATAAATGATATTTATATCAGTTTTTACATTTTGGAAATCATGATATATGTATAAGGACCAAAGATATAAGAAATTAAGACACATGTGAAGAACAAAGATGATATTACCTCCATTGAAAATTTAACATTGAATTATTAACAAGTATGTTTTACGAGGTAATAATAAAACCATATATTATATTATATATAAGAATATCATTTTTAAAATAGTGGTAATAAATTTAAATTTATTATAGAGGAAGCATGTATGAGTATGTTGAGATTCAAGACATAAGGTAATGTAATGTAATCAAACTCATTATTTCTGTGAGATTGATGACTTGTTCACCACTAAAATAATTTGTGTGGTGTATATATTACCCATGAATGTATTCTATGCCTCATATACATAAATATATAGGAATTTATATTTCTTTTATATGAGACTTGTATTATAGGGTTTATGTTCAAAATGCATTTTTTCGTGGTTATTCCTTATGTTTTCCATGAAAATATTATGAAATGGTTTACTATATAAATTATAAGTTTCTAGGAAAATTTTTTTCATCAACTTTATTGGTAATCCATTATATGTATTCATATATATTAATAATTAATATAGTCTTCATAATGATTTAATTTTGAAAATCATATCATTAAAAAATAAAAAAATGAGCTTAAAGATAGTTTTAAGTAAATGTAAATGAAGTGGATTGATTTTGATGATATTATAAAATCCCAAAATATATTGTGATATACATTATCAAAGAGGAATAAATTAAAAAACTATTCTGAATCCATTATAAAAAACACGGTAGAGAAGATTACATTACCTTTGTATAATTATTATCCTTCACTCGTGTAATATGGTGAACATAGTTCGAGGATTATCCCTATATCCCACTGATAAGTGAAAAAAAACTTCATTTATTACTCTTCCATGTATTATATGGAAAAAATATAGTGCAAATTTTTGGGGTTTTATTTTCATTTACATTTTTTCAGATCACTTATGTGGTGGGTTACTGTTAAATGTACTTGATTAATGCTTCTATGTTAACTAATGCTGGTGTCTAGAAGGTAGGTGGTGAACAAAGTATGTTCATAGCTGACTCCATCACTAAATATTATTAT
Source organism: Viscum album (assembly GCA_963277665.1). Taxonomy (NCBI): domain Eukaryota; kingdom Viridiplantae; phylum Streptophyta; class Magnoliopsida; order Santalales; family Viscaceae; genus Viscum; species Viscum album. Next base: position 273,525,624 of record OY728141.1, read on the forward strand.
GTGATATGTAATATTGGTGGTGGGAGTTTTGATATACTGATTAATGTGATTGGTTTTCATAAAAATATCTATTTTTAAATGAAATGTGTTGCAGAAAATGAAAAAATATGTAATAAGTAGAAATTGATGACCAAATTGTGTTGGGAAAAGTATTTAGAACAATATAACATGATTTCAATGATTCAATATCAAAATGTGATTAAATTTTTATCTTTAAATAAAACATATTTCATTTATAAACTCTATATCACAGTTCAAATGTTGCATGGATAGTTCAGTTAGGGAACAATGAATTATAGGTTCATGATATTTTACAAATGTTCCTGGAATATATCATAATGAAATTCATACTAACATCATGATAAAAATTTATTAATGTGATCTTAACAATGATCTATCAATATATCAAGTAAATAATAACTAATATATTTCCATCTTCTTCTTGTATAATGTCTTCTGTAAATCATATCAATCTATTATTTATTGGATTTTAAGTAACTTTCAATTATATAAAAACCACTGATTCTAAAATAATATTTTTATTTCCTCTCTTAATACTGATTTGCATGAATGGAGTATTTTAATGTCGAAGTAAAATAATGGATTACATGATGAGGACACGACCACGAGTAATGGGGGAGACTCGTCTGTAGATCTATTATGGGGTTATGTCTTGAAGATAAGAGTTTGACGACTAGTTTGGATAGGGGTAGAAAATGTTTATGGGGAGGGAAGACTCAATGAAGTGCATAGGGATCTACGGTGCGGTGCCATGTTCTAGGAGTGTTCAATAGAGGAGGGACTGGAGGAATCAATAATAGGGTGTAGCGGGGACGGGAGGGAACAACAGAGGTGGGACTGTCTGAATGTGTAGTGTAGAGGTGGGGGTGGTGGTCAATGTGTTTTGGGGGTGTATCAGTGTCATGAGATGGCGAACATGGGGGAGGGTCACATGGTATGGGATGGTGATTATTGGGGAGTAGGGAAATTGGTTTTGGGGGGGGGAGTAAAAATACAGTGACATCAATTTGGCGGTCGTTAATAATATTAATAGCGACCAAAAAATGGAGGTCGCTCGAACATCACCACCTTGAAAACAGAAATATCTACTAATGTGTGTTTTAGGGTGAATGGGGATGATCAGGGCCATTTGTAGGGAAATCCCACCATATTTTTTCAACTACAAGGCATGTAAACAAGGAAAACATCCGATGCGTTCTTCTAGTTAATAAAATAAACAATATTCACAGGTACATGCTTTGTACTCATAGTACATGTTGTATTGTATCACGTGGTCATGTCTACGTATTTTTGAAAAAAGGACCTGAAATCGTGGTTTTTGGGTTAGTAAACGTAGTCTATATTAATGAATATTACATGTAATTTTAAACAGGTAGAAAAATTGTATCTTTGGTGTTGTAAAAGTACATAAAAAATATGTTATATTAGATTAAATTTCGTGTACTCTAAATTATATGTGATGTATTTTTTCCGGCCTAGACATTTTGGGTATTTTCTTCCCTGGAAGTCATATTTTCTCATGTGAGTAGTCTATATAGAAATTTTTTTCACATAATTCACAATTGGGGGATCCTTTTGACATCTATAGGTCATATAAAAGTTATTTTATGATATTTGGATTAGTAAAAGATTTTCGTAAAGATCTCATTGAGGTCTTCCACCATTTATATCTTGTTCTCTAGGACTCCATTTCTGTATTGAGGTAGCCTACCCTTGGTAGTTTTCTACAAATAACATGATGGTGTCCTCAATATTGGCCTAAGAGATACGAGGTTGTGCTTTATGATAAATTTTATTGTTTAGCACTTATCTACGGACATCAATGATTAGTGGGATTTTATAAGAGTTATTCTAGGTCAGGTACTCCCATGAGAAATCTGGGCACAAGTTTTCCTTGCCTTTCTACATAGGTATAGATGGGACTCCTCACATTGATGGTGTGGGTTCATTACCATTGTGTAGATTATTTTAGGGCTTTTAATTCTCTAATGGACAAGGGTACGAGTTCCACATGACATTCATATAGTTTGAAAACTCACTTGTCTTTTCAGGGTATGTTCTCTATTTTTTTCTTTTATGGTAGAGTTTGTACTCCCCTATCATACCAGGGTGTGGGTCAGATATAATTGGAATGGATCTCCTATCCTAGGATAGGGTGTTGGCCCATTTTCGTAGAATGGTGATCCGTAATTGGTTTAAGGTTTAGGCCCACATTTATTAGAATGGATCTCCCACACTATATTAGGGTGTGGGCCCATGATCATAGAATGGAGATCCCTTACTGGGTTAGAGTGCATGACCATATTTATAAGGGTGGTACTCCCATGTTGGATCATCGCATGGGTCTATTCCTATGGAGTAGTTCTCTACATCTTCTTGTAGAAGTTGGGAGTTGGACCCTCCACTTTTCTTCATGATTCTTGGTTCAGTGATTCTGTTCCCTCAATGTATTGAGGAACAAGCCCCTCCATATAGGAAAAAAGTAGCTTATTGAGTTAGAATAGGAGCTAGTACACCCTCATCTATGGGGATTTGGTGAGGTGCAAGACACTTCACTTGGGTTCTTTCGACCTTTCATTGATAGCATGTCCACATTGTTAGGTCATGTGATGCTGGGAATGACTAGGGTTTAGTGCATTATTTAAGGAGGAGTATTGAGTATAACCTATCACTGGTGATGAGGTAGGATCCTCATGAGGTTTGGTTCTTGATATGAGTATATCAAGGTGATTTGTAGGTGTCCATTGGGATACTATCACTTATTCAATGTCACACCAACAGGTATGAGGTGACTAGTCATGTTTAGCCGAGGATGGTCTTGAGATAGAGTTTCTCTCACATTTTTGTTCCATATGGTTGAGTCAAGCTAATTGTTTACTTTAATTTTATCACTTTTCTTTTGGGGTTTTTGGGGTTCCCATTGAGTATCCTTATAGTCACCCATGCATCGGATTTTCCCCTGCATGTCATGTTTCTCGTACAGACAAAATACCTTTAAACGGAGTCCCAAGAGGACCCGAAGCAAGCATATATTACGGTGCTAGACCGACCAGGGTATTTTCTAGATTTGGGATGAGTAGATCCCTAGCTGGTGAATATAATAGCAATACCCTCCATCTATGATTCTTGGAGACTTTATCATTTTTATATAGGTCGTCCATGTTTTTTCATTTTTTTTCTTCTATTGCACTCTATTTTTGAATAGGTGTGTGCGTGCATTTATTTTTAGTTTCATATATCCCAGTCCTTCTCAGAGGATGTGCATGTGGCTGTGTGAATACATTTACCTTTGTCTAATGCCTCACATATGTTTGATAAAATACACTGTTATACTCACCAGACCCTGGACTATTTTAGGTGGGCTTGGGGAGTTGCAGCTCGCGCCCCGTTAGGTCAGGTTGTAAAAGAGTGGTATCAGATGTGGTAGGTTACACTTTGGTACAATAGTCATGATCATAGTTTGTCTATCCTAGTTACATTGTTAGTATATTTTGAGTTTATCTTTTATTTTAGGAACTCCAATTTTTGGGTGGCGGCTGACATATCCAATCTCTTGGACTCTGATAACTCATCTTTGAACTCAATACAATATGACATTATTCCGAGGGAAATAATGGTACATGCATCATATAAGAATGTGTTGTTGGTTTTTTCCTTTCCTTATTGAGTTATACATCAATATATACTCTTTGATTGTGGTTATTCTTGATTTTTATTTCATTATTCCTCCATGGAGATAGACAAACAACATTCTGTGATGGGATTTTGATGATGATTCTCTTTGAGACGAGGCTTCTATAAAGGGAACTTTTTCTGATGTTGGACCTCCATGTGGCCTACCAGTTTTGATTCCCCTATTATGATGATGGTTGTTCTAGATGTTTAGGATGAAGATTCACATATGCTGAGTGTGATTCATGAGTTCTAGTGGAATCCACATTTGAGATTCTTGGGTGACCAAGATCTATAGGCAGCTGATGACTGGATCATGATGGTCGTGTGTGTCTTAAAACTTATAATTAAACCTTATAGTAAAATGATGGTATTATTATTGAGCCTTCTTTAGGGTTTAGTCATGCATTTGGTGGAGTCTTGTGATGTAGAAAAATGACAAGTAGATGCACTCTTGAGCAGAGTTTGGGCAGCTGTTCATAGAGGAGTTCTATTCAGCTATACTGAGGTCGGTGCGTATCCACGAGATTTTGAAGCATTGATAGGCTATCATGAAAATATACGAGTACTCGAATTGATTAATAGAACATTAACCATAGTCTAATTATATGTTTAAGAAACCATTCTTCGAGGCCCTGACTTTTGAGTGGGGCCTCCGATGAGATTTCCATGTGGGTGTATTCTCCTCGTGTCTTTCCATTTATGCAGGGTAATTAGAGTGGGATATAGCGGTGGATATATTACTATCTGAGTGATAGGGTTATGTATAATAAATTAAGGTTTTTTTCTCATACATCATCCATAAAATGGAGGTAGTAGGTATCATGATCATGATGCATGATTCATACACATGGTCGAACATAAGAATATGAGTACAAAGAGAAGAAGCCACACGATGGATCCCATCATCATTATTAGAGGTACTGAAATGCATGCGATGACTGGTTAAATCAGTCCAGAGATTTTCTAACCAGTTGTGCTATAGATATGGAGACCATCTATAGACTTACCTGGTAAAGAAATTGTTTCAAGTTTAAATGTTTTCCTTATGGAGTATGTGGTGGAACATGTGGAGTAGTAGAAGGTTCTAGATGGTATTATTTTCCACCACCACCCCTAGTTTCCCCATGCTAGGCTTGGTGAGATAGAGGATGGGGGTGAGGACAACTATAGTTTGTAGAGTCATTTTACAAATAGGCTCTAAGGGATAGTGGTACGCTCTTTGTCCTTTCAAAATTTTATATCATTATTGATAGACACTGCTAATTGGGTCTATTTTCTCCTTTCATTCTCTATGGTTTGTTAGGTCATCAGTAAGACCCTGTGTTTGAGTTGTTAGACATGGCTTCAAATTCACAAGGGAGAGGGATCCATCCCCCATTGAGATTTGTTTTTATGAAGTGATTAAAATTTTGAGAGAGAGTCAATGCCCCCCAAATTGTACATTTCCGAGGGGTAGAGGAAGAGTCACTAAAAATAGTGTAATTAGGGTGGTTTTGTGTGTTATAGGTTGGAACAAATTCCCGGGTATGACCCAGGGTGAGATCATTTGAGTCCAGGTTTTTTGTTGGAGAGTCATGTTTTCAGCGTCAGTCTTGTCCCCGAGGAATTTGATGAGGTTGTGGTTTGGTTTGATCTGGCTCTAGACTCACTAGAATTACAAATGCTTTCCCCACTAATAAAAATTCTTGAGATGTGATGAAAACCCATGTGGGTGATTTAATTTTACCCCAAGTGGATAGTATCAAGGTGTCGTGGATGATTCCATTTTACTTGTGTGTTCGAAGTTAGGTTCTAGAGGTCTCTTGGACTGTTTGGGAGGGGTGTGTTACACTAGACCCAATGAATACAAAGGGAATGTGGTGTCAGGATTTTTTCTCCTATAATAGCTAATGATAGAAGATATACATATTGAAAAATTTCAATATGGATGATCTATAATTGGGTTTGAAAACCCTTATGGTTCCCATTTTATTGTTCTCATTGGAATCATAGGAACCTTGGTGGCCTTTTTATCGGTTTTCCACAGCTCGTTAGTGTGGGAGTCCCAGTAGGGAGCTCAACTATGTACCATGATCCTAGACATTATTTTTTAGTGGATGAAAATCCAAATGGTGGGGATGATTTAGTGATTTTAATTTTAATTTTAATTCTTTAGAATATTCTTATGAATATGTTTGGAGTTAGGTGATGATTTGGCATGTGGAATTAGTGCGCAGTGTCCCCGGGGTGGTGATTTGAAATGTATTAAATATATTTTATCAACAGAACATAGTTTCTTGTGTGATGTGGGATAAATATCATTTAGAGTCTTAGATCAGATATTAGAGAATGTGGTTGAGTCTGAAATGTGTTTCTTACCATTTTAGTGACATAATCTTTGTTGGTGGTGGATGTTGGGTTAGAGGCAAGTTATGGTCAAGACGTTTGTTGGAGGGATAGGGATTTAATAAAAAATAAACCCCACTAAACACTCCTATCATTTTTGTTCACTAAGGAGGATCAATATCCCATCTCTAATTCTCTAAATTCCAAATGACCTAAAGGCTGGATCAGACAAACAAAGCACCATTAGTCTTAGATCATGACGATGGACCCTTCCAAATCATGAAACTGTTTCTTGTGAGTACTGATTCGACCCCGAAGCTTCTATGTTTTACCACTAGGTTAGTGGTATATCATTTTTTCATGATCCCCCTGTTTATGCATTTTTATGTGGTTATAGAGTCATTATATAACCATTAGGGACCCATGATAGGTCAATCTATGTGTTTAGGGGTAAATGGAGGTGATCTGATCAATTTTCTAGAAATTCCATCAGTTTTTCCTATCTACACAACATGTTAAATTGTAAAAAATGTTTTTAATTATTCCCATTTTGGAAGGAAGGGTTGCTAATAGGTACACATCATGTACTCAGAGTACTTGTCATATTTTATCACATAGTTTTTTGTCCAACCTTGTAAAAATAAACCAGAAACTATTGTTTTGGAATAGTACACTCTATGTACTTTAGTGTACACAACATGTACTTTTACACAGCTAAAACACATGTTTCTTATTACATGAAAATTTACATGACCAATTTGAGAGATTAGAGTACAAACTATCTACTATAAAGTACAAACCATGTATTTTTTCTAGTCCAAAGGTTTTGGGTATTTTTTCCTTGAATATCAGACTTGGGAAAGTGAGTTGTTCATTATAAGTGTTTTTCACACATATCACCTTGATGGGATAATTTTTACTCATATAAGTTATTTAAAATGTGTTTTATGTAATTTGTTTCAAAGCAGTTTTCCTTGAGGATCTCTTTGATGTTTTTCTCCTTTCGTATCATCTTCAATGGGACATGGATTTTGGATTGAGTGTAGCTAATAAAGAGTAGTTTTCTATATAAAATGTGATGGTGTCCCTTGTTTGTTTTCCAGAAATATATGATGTTTTATCATAATATCATGATTCTTGTGAAGTAGTGTTCGACTGATGTTGGAGACCGGTCGAGCTTTTCAAGAGAGACCTTGGGACATGTACTCCCTTATGGCATCAGGGCGTAAAATTCCATTACCATTCAATTTAGGTAGAAATGGGACTCCCCACATTGTGGGTATGACTTTTTTACCTTTTAGATGTTTTTAGGGTTTTTAACCCCTAATTTACTAGGGGAAGGGTTCTCCTTGACATTTTTAGAGTTGGCTAGTCCTCTTACTTGTGAGCATGTTCTATCTCCTTTATCATTTAGTGGTGGAGTTGGTACTCCCCTTTTGTACTAGGGTATGGGACCTCTAGCCTCAAAATGGTTATCCCTAACAGGGTAAGGATGCTACCCATATTTATCATAGTGGCGCTACCCTAAAATTTTAATGTGTGGGCCGATGTTTATCGAAATGGTGGACTCTTACTAGGATAAGGTGCAGGACCATACATCATGGAATGGAGCTCTAGTACTGGGCTATTGTGTGGGAACATCATTCATAGGGTGGTACTACCATATCATACTAGGGTGTGGGTCCAAAACTATGGAGTAGTTTTTCCACATAATTGATTAGAATCAAGGAGTGGGACCCTCTACATGATATAAGTGATTCATAGTTTGGTGTTTATTCTACCTTGAATGATTTAGGCATATCCCCCTCCATAATAAGAAATATAAGTTCAATGCATAGGTATAGGAGCTACTACACCCTCGAATATTGGTTATTGGAGAGGTACAAGAATATCCACTTGGGTTCTTTCAACATTGCATCAATCACATGTCAGTATTGGAATGACCTTTGATGTTTGGCATAGGCTAGGCATAGTGTGTTGTTTTAGTAAGAGTCTCTAGTAGAACATGTTACTTGTGATGAGGTCTTAACATCATGAATCTTGGTGGTTGATAGGTGTATATATGGATGTTTTCGAGGTTTTCATTGTATTGATATCACTTCTTCAGTTTCACTCCTTTTTTATGAGAGGGATAGTCATGTGTAGATAATGATGGTCTTGATATAGAGTTTCTCACTCATTTTGGTTCCCTCATCCATGGTTGAGCCGATCATTTCCTTATAATTTTTCATTTACTTATGGGGATTTTTTTGTGCCTATTTAGTATCTTTATACTCACCCATACACAGCCATTTCTCCCACATGACATGTTTCTTTGGTAGACCACACTTTTTTCAATAGAGTCTGAGGATGTCCTGGAGCAATCTAAGCATATGGAGCTTGACTGACCAGGTTGTTTACTAGAGCCGGGATGCTTCATTTTTCAGTGGACACATTTGAACGTTATCCCATTCATATGTGATGATTGGACACTTTTATTGTTTTATTTTGTTGGGCCCTGTTTTTCAATTGTTGTTATTCAACTATAATCTACTTTAAAATTGATGTATTCGTTTACTTATTTTTAGTTATGTTTATCCATACACTTCTGAATGGAGGTGTATGTGGGTGCATGCCTACATGTACCTTAGTCGAAGGCCATCCATGTATGTGATATCCTACCAAGTGGTAGTCTATTTCCCTTGGCTTATTGGAGGTGGGAATGGGTAGTAACGACTTGAGTGTCGTTGGGTTGGCTAATAAAATTTGATACTCATCCAATTGATTTTTTAGGCATAAGATAAGAACAAACCCAATATTAAACATAAAAACATTTATTTTTATTAAGGCGATTTTAAAAACATTTATTGGATAACCAATTATAAATACAAATTTTAGGACTTTTATAAATTTTTTAGGTCAAATTAATCTTTATTTCTGAATGGGATACATATAAATTAGGTTAGGGTGACCTTTTGGTATTTTTATGTAAAGTTTTATTTTTGATATGTATAGTTAAATATCCTGAAATTTACCTCAAAAATGAATTTTCATCTTGACTATTCATAAAGATACATTATATTTATTGGTAATATTAAATATAAATTAGAATTTTTTTAAAAATTTATCTAATTTTTGTCATTGTAATTAATTTTAATGTGAAATTGGTCATAAAACCCCAATAATCTATTAAATGCTTTTACATTAAAAACTTTTTTTTTCATCCCGTTTCTAGGATTAAATTTATTTAAATTTCTCCAACTTCTGTTATTATAATTTTTTAAAATGAATTCTATATATGGAATCCAACAGAATTTTAATCTCTAATAATATTAAGCTTACTTTTAGACTAAATATAATAGTGACTGTACTTAAAATTGATTACAATGATTAAATTAAATTAAGCATAACAAGGGCCTAAACCCCTATCTTATGGACTTATATGAGCTAGATACATTTTAAAAATCCATTTTATGTCCATATTTAGTACCTATACAATCTTTTATTCTATTTTAACTATTATTGGATCTATGTTAAAAAACATTTTTGGGGTTTCTGTTTTCGAAAATATTATAAGAGCGCCACTCCTCCTCCACCATAAGATGCATCATCATTAACCACTTACAAACACATCTCAATCCGCATAAATTCATCCATGATCTACAAAAATAGCTCCCAAATATCCCTTCCTTACTCCATTATAAATCAATTTGTTATAAAATCAATACATGGAAGTCCTTCGGTGAATGTCAAAATGAGTTCCCCAAATAAAAGGTTACATCCACCCTTAAGATCCATTTTTTTGTTTTCATTATTTTTCCCTAGACTATCCATATTCCATTATTATAAAAAAACACCGATATGATAAATATAATTATATTGTTAAATTCCAAATGTTCTTCATACTTGAAAACTTTCTTCCGTCTACCATGTAATAAAGATATTTTTTTATGTGTACGACAAAATACAGTCTCACTAAATGAGGATTTTCCAATCTTCCTTAACCGCCTCTCCTAGTGGAAATTATGATAGAAACACTATTTTTATATTATATTTATGTTGTTTATAATTTGTTAATCACATGTAATTTTTTTAAAACATATCTCCATAATTTCCATATTGTGTAAATATGACAATTTTTTTGAGGAAATGTGGACTACTGCCCCCTCAATGGGATGTGATTCGTTTCAACACTACATCGAATTTATTATTACTATGTTTAGTGAGATTATATTATATATATATATATGATATTATAATTATATAGGAATAATTATATAAACATATATATATTAACTTATATGTCATTTACTCTCTCTAATATGAAAATAAAATAGAATCAACGTTCATGAATATTTATGACCTATCGTCTCCATGAATGGTGTATTAAATTTTTTACATATATATACTATAGATTATTGTAATATACATATACTGAAAATACATGATATTTTAGTACTTTTTATATTATGTAAATCAAGATATAAGTATAAATACAAATGCTATAACAAATTAAGGCACAAATGAATAACAATGTAGATATTAACAATAGTGAAAACATAACATATAATTACTAATAAGATGTTAATATAAGGTAATTATCAATCCATATATGGTACTAGATATAATATCATTCATCCATAAAATATGACTACTAGAAATACATTTATTGAACCCAAATATTGAATGATTATGAGGAGATAAAAGACATAAGTTAAATGAATTTCATCTGATACTTTATTTCCAAGAGTTGCATGCCTTATTCACCACTCCCATATTTTTTACATTGTATATACATCCCATGAATGTATTATATTCCTCTTATAAATAAATATATAGGTATTTACATATCCAATCTATTACATTCTTTTAATCAATTTTATTTCCTAAGTAGATTTAAGAGTCTTGTATATGTTTTAAAAAAATATTGTTGAAATGGTTTACAAACTTATTTATAAATTTTACGGAAAAAAGGGTTTCAATTTTTTTTAATCCTCCATACTAAATTTTCAGGTCTATTTACACGGAATATATTTTTTAAATGGTATAATGTTTGAAGAATAATTTCTCAATGAAGATTGATAATTTCATAATTTTTTTTTAAAACATGATTTAAAAATTATTTACCATTTAGGATAACATATATTTCTGTTACTCATTCCTTCCTAGGGATGTGATTCAATTTTTCTATTCATATTGCTTCTATGAATGATTTATCATGTAATGTAATGTTTTTTTCAAAACTCTTTTCTCTTCCACATGTTATATTATTTTTGAAACCCTGTATTTTCATGGAATTATGATTTTCATGAAATTATTTTGAAACCTATAACTTATACCAATTTTTTATATTATTACATTTTTATAACAAACATTTCATTTTTGGGGTTTTGTTATGAATATTTTTTATGATTTTATGTAAGATGTATGTATGATTTCATTATGAGATGGGTGGAACCAATATCTCCCTAAAATAAATTTATTATTTATATATATCTCAAGAGACATATTATGGTGATATTGGGAGTGTAACATGACTTCTAAGATGGCCATGAGAGTGATCCAATACTACAAAGTTGGTATGAGTGGTTAACTCATGCTACTTAGATAGCCATGTGATTGAATCATGGCTATTATGATTTTATGGGGAGTTCCCCTACTAATAAGATGGTAATGGATTTCAGCACATGTTTTTTATTGAAATAATATTATATTCTTATGTTTTTTCAACAATTCCAATTTTCAATAAAATGTCACGATATCATGAATTTTTTCATCATATTCTTATATTTCATGTCTTTTTAACTTTGATGATTTATTAAATGGTTTAATTTTATGATATATGATATGACTTATATGATATTAAAATGTTTTAATAAAGCTATAATACTCTTATTATCATGTTTATGAATACATATCTCCCTTGTTTTCCTTTACTGGGCACCTAAGACCACCAATTTTTATGTTTCCTTCCCCATGTTATTAACATATTTATTATTTATGATGTGTCTAAGTGGTGTTCTTGTCATGAATAACCATGTTGGAGATAATGTATCTCACTTATGTACCATTGGTCATGTTTTCATGTTTCAATGTCACCAGACTAGTGTGGTCTTTAAGAGTATGTTTTTGTGAAGTTTATGTATTCTGAAAATAGGTGGTAATGTATATGTATGTTATGACTGGTTCATTAAATTAAAACCCATATTAATTCAATGTAGTATATGAGTCTTCCATATAAAAGTTCAACTGAATCGTGTAATTTTCTTTAGGCATGTCAGGAAAATATCCTCCAAAATTCATGTAAGAAAATCATGGCATGTCGAGTTAAAAATCATTGAATGTTTGGAATTAAAAAGGTCATATCTGAAGGGAATCACATGATATGGTATCATTTTCTGTCCTTGGTGTGTTATCCCCAACTAAAAGGGGAACCTCAACATGTAATGATTTTACAACAACATAATATTTTATATCTTGATTATTAGGTAAACCTCTGCGTGTAACCCATAACAAATGAACTATGAGACCCCTGATTTGTTCAATAACCTAGATATGTAAAAGGCCTTCCCAAGGATATAGATTCATATAAAATTTTCAAAGGGTTTTCTCAATATGAAATTCCTATATATGTATGCAATGGTATATTTTTTTCTATCCATTTTATCTCACACTAAGAATAGCTCACATGGGCCTAGGGAGTTTTAATAATCATATCATTTTCTTCACCATCCTCTACCAAAATAAAGGAAACCTAGTCATGTAATCCCAATCCCAAGGAATAATATAATATGTACCACTCATAAGGGGATCCTTAATGTGTATGTTCCAACCAAATGAACTACGAGGAATCTGATTTCATATATAATCATGATATGTGGGACATGTTCTAAAGGTATGATCCCAATCACAAATGGGCCTCCATATCAGTGTAAGCCCCTACATGTCTCTGACAGTTAGACCATTCAGACTTAGTCTTTCATAGGCTCTGATCATCATTCTTAATCCACCAAATTGACTGAGAAACACTAAACAATGAAATATATGATTTTTTCCATAATCAGAATATGTAGGATGTCTCATCGGGACTAAGAAACCATATTAAACATCCTAAAGGAAACAACCAACACATAATGCCCTAAATTAATCTAAAATTTGGATGATCACATTATAACACTTGTTTCTGACACTAATCATAGCTCATGTGGTCTTAGGGATCTATAGTGAAGTCATCATTA